>JAYRBT010000082.1:148650650-148722065 GCA_036023395.1 Myiotriccus ornatus | reverse complement strand
AGCTGAACTAAGAAAATTTAGACCTCGTGCCTTGACAGATGGTAAGGACCTGGGAAAGGCAGGGGGGTTGGAAACACGCAGTCTTTAAGGTTCCTTCCAACCCAAACCATTCTGTGATTTTGTGTGTGTGATCCTGTGGCATTCCTGGCTCTCTCTGCACTTTTTGGTGCAGATAGATCTGTGTCCATCTCGGACAGAACCACACCACGCACCTGAAGACAAGGCAACAGAGAGAACCTCCTCCACGCCGTGGTGTGGTTATCCTCATCATCCCTGCCCCTCCACCCAAGGCCTGTGTCTGGATGGTGCTGAGTCCTTCCTGGTAGAAGGGAGGACTGGACCTTTCTGCCAGTGGTGGAGATGACAGCGCTGTGGTCTCTGTACCTCTACAAAGGATCTGGGCATAGAAAGGTCCCGCCGGCACAGATTTCTCAGCACAGTCCTGGAAAAGCTATCCCAGTCTGCCCAAGCCAAGGCACGTATCTCCTGTCCACAACAGTCATGACTTCTGTCCAGTCCATGCAAAGCCATGCCCTTCCCCAGGTGACTGATTCCAACAGGGAAAAACTGAAAGCTGTTTATCTGAGCCCTGAGAAGAACAGAGGCAGACAGGCTAGAAGAAATTAGGGCTGTTCTGTGCCTGATAGATTCCTGCTTCTGTACCTCTTCCATGAATGGAAGTTACTCCTCTTCAAAGGAAGATCATGTTTCTCTCTCAGTCAGCAGCGAAACACCCACTGACTTCAGTGGCAGAAAACAGCCTGGGGGGGAGAAAAGGTCAAAGAGAGGCAGTAAATCCATTGCTGCCATAAACGTGCCTGATTTCAGCTTTCTATCTGCAAAGGCCTTGTGTGAGCTGATGCCCTCCCCGTCACCAGCAGCCCTCAGCCTGCCTGAGGGTGGTCAGGGCAGGTTCACAGCAGGATGGACACAGACCAAGGAGCTGCTGAGCATCAGAACTCTGCCCTGCCCTGCTCTGAGGGGAGGTCCCATGGGCTGAGATCTCCCATGTCAGGAGGCACAGCAATCTTGCCAATCCATGGTGCCAGACCAAGGAGACGGATGAGGGAAGTCAGGTGTGGGGCTGGGAGCTTCCCAGCACTGCCACACAACGTTGTGGTTCAGTGGTTGCTCATTCCCTCTGGATTTCAGGGGCCATGTGTGTCAACATCAACCCATGCTGCTGACACCATGCAGGTGAAGGTGATAGTACTGGGAAAGAGGCATCTCAGTGTTGTTGCCAAATGCAGCTTTCTTCAGGGTTCTTTATTTCCCAGGGAAAGCAACAGAGCCCAGGCTCCAAGGCAGCTTGCCAGGGCAGGATCCTGGAAACTCCAGCTCCGGGCATTTCACCTGAGAAACATCCTGGAGGTCCACAGAAAGCCCAGTCTGCCCAGCAGCCTCCACATGAAGCAGCAGAGAAACATAGCAGGAACCAGACAGATGTGTCCTACAGTCTATTTTGCTTGGAGCTTTATGGACCCAGCTGGGCCTGCTGGCATGTCAGTGCCATGCAACATTCCAAGGAATGGAAGGGTCCGGGCTATACTCCCACCATGAGGGTAATTATTCTTTATTTGTCAGATCGTCACTTGGGCAGTTAGTCTGGTGGGGCAGAAATAGCTTCTCATGTCATCTATTTAAAAAAAAAAAACTCTCTCATGAAAATCCCACAGAGAAAATTATAACACGATAGACTTGGAGATACAACTATTCTCTTGGAGATATGCCAATTTCTTTTCCTTTTTTTCTTTTCAGGAAGAGAAGTGTTGACAGCCTTTACAGAGGAGGAGGAAGAAATCTTTTATAAGATGAAAGAGGGAGGCAGGTGCAACATGAGCTCTCATCTCACCGAGCTGTGACCGTCAGGAGAAGGATTAGGGCATGGGATTCTCAGGCATTCATCCCCAGCTCTTGTACAAACAAAACTCTTATCCATCAAGTGAAGGCTTTATGTCCCAGGGAATGTAACATTTTTTTTCTTGAGAGCTCTTCAAAGGAAAAAGAAATGTAGTTCCAGAGCTGGACAATTTTCTTTAAGTCATCATCACAGTTGATGTCACCATAAATAAACAAAGGAATGCTGGGGCCAACCAAGACAAAAAAGTCAAATTCTTCCTCGAGCAGTTACCTTGCATGCTCTGAGAGCAAAGCAAGCTCTTGCCCGGCTGTCCAGAAGGGTCTCTGGAAAGGAACAGAGCCTGAAAAGGCCACACAGACCTAATTGCTGACCCATATTGTCAGGAGTGCCACCATTTTCCTCAGTGAGACAGGAAAGCCCCAAGAAAACTGTAGTCCAGGCCAGTCCTTCCTTGTGAACCCCCACTTTGCAAAGTGCAGGGTACAAAAGATATCTGAGTGGTGTGGCCAAGGGTTTACATGTGGAAGATGGGGGTGTTATTCCGAGAAACAAACGTTTGTTCTCTCCTTCTAAATTTGTCTGAGAAGAATGAAAATAGGGTGAAATGGTTTGCATGACCTGCACCTCGGAGGCAGTGCAGGTTGAGACTCCCTCCAGATGAGAACACCCAGGTTTAGGTGCTGAATTTGGTGCCCGAATTTCCACTACAGGCACTGAAGGTAAAGTCAGCAACCCTACAGCTCAATCCAGCCCGACCCACGGTAGATACCCAGCTTGGGGTGGATTTATTTGCCTGAAAGGAAAAACCTAGAAACATCTGAGGTGCCCAAGGGTGCCTAAGTCATCCACATGGGGCTGCTGAGATAAGACACAGGATCCCTTTCAAACAAGGACTGTTTCAGCAACTAAATCCCATCCACAACCACCCCTTGGGGGTCAATGACGTTGACAAATCAGGTACCCAGATCTATCCTCAGGAAACCTAAATGCTAAATGTGTTTGCCTAAATGATTTCAGAAAATCTGGAAATAACGTTAGGCAACTGTGCCATCTTTTCTGCAAGGCCTGACAGAAACCCATGCCTTCAGCTCACAAAAGTGCCAGACCAGCATTTCTCCTGAACACTCTGAGAAGACACCTCGGAAGAATCACCATTCTCCATCTCAGTGTCATGCTGTATTAACACATGATTTTAACACATGTATTAACCCCTTGATTTTCAGAAACATTCATTATATATTTGGCCTCCCCCTGTTTTTGCACCATTTCCCACCTAGCTTTTGCAGTGGCTTCACTAGTGATGATGGAAACACCATTCAAATTATCCTGTTTGATATGAGTTTCTCCATCCAAGAAGGTTACACTTGAATGGCAGTCACGGCAGCCTATGTTCACTCCAGCTCAAAAAATAAGAATTCAGAAAAAAACTGAGTCACCTGAGTCACTGTGTCTGAACCCAAGGTCAGTATCTCCACTTGGTGTAGATGTCTCCACACTCTCAGTTCCTTCAGCATGGAGGCTGAAGCAACAACAAAACCAAAAAGCATCCATTCTCTTACTAAAATAAAGATCCCTTTGACTCCATCCAAATTGTTTTCACTCCCTGGCTCCAGTGCACCAAGCAGTATGTACATCACCTCTCCTGGACCTTTCCTCCATCCCCTGGGACGAAGGGAGAACAAGATGTGTGAGTCAGCATCCTGCCTCCAACAGTGGACGCCCGAGAAGGAACACGGGCTTAGAACAAATATACAACAATATTTCCTTAAAGCACTTCCCAGCATTCAGCAGCTTGTGGGTTGGGAATTTCCCAGGTAAGAATAGGGGTCTCTGCATTTCATAGTCTTCAGTGAACTTTTCTTCCAGACTTTCCAGTCTCTTTCTGAGCACATACAAACTTTCCAGATCCACAGCCTGATGCAGCAAAGCACTCTGCAGTTTTTATAGCAGCACATTATGTGAACAATCACTTCTTTTCTTCTTGAGCTTGGCTCTCAGTAACTTGTGTTAGTGTCCTCTAATTCTTGCATTGGCAAGGGCTGGGAAGAGTCATCCTCTGGTCCCCACCTTTGTGCTGCTGGAGTAGTGTTGTCATAAGTCCCAGCAGTCTTCACTTTTCCTAAAGTCCTAAAATTTGGCAGCGTTGCTTCTCCCCAGAGCAGGTCAGCAGAGGGAGCTGATGGTCTGAGCCCTTCCAGCAGCTGATGTCTCTTCGTGGGTTACAGCTTTTAATGCTCAGTCTAAATATAAACAATACCCATTGTTTCTCTCAGGCTGCACGGCTGAGAGCTTCAGAGGAATGAAATCAAACATCCAAGTAAGGCAATGCACTCAAAAGAAAGAATAGTGGTACATAAGAAAATGTTTTATTCTGAACAAAGGCAGATTTCAGGGCTTGTCCTAAGACAGCAGCCAAGAGAATGAGAGAAGCGGGAGAAAAGAATCCTGACTCAGACACCTCGACAATGCTGACAACTCCACCTTGGCATGTTTTTATGCAGTTGCTCTCCTGTGTAGTAGAATATGAGAGATCCTGCCTTGAATATCATGTACCAGTGGGATATGCAGGAGGAAAGTTTGACTTCTGTTGGAAATGCCCTTTAATCCTCAGAGACATCGGAGGTGCCTGTGCCTCAGTTTCTCCACTAGTTTATGTTTTGTCTGTCTTCCCCAGGAGAAGGGTCATGTCCTAGAATCACAGAATCACAGAATGGTTTGGGTTGAAAGGGAACTTAAAGATCATCTCGTTCCAACCCCCTTCTCGTTCCAACACCTTCCACTAGACCAGGTTGCTCCAAGCCCCATCCAGCCTGGCCTTGAACACTTCCAGGGATGAGGCATCCACAGCTTCTCTGGGTAACCTGTGCCAGGGCCCCACCACCCCCATCATCCTTATCCCATGTTCAGCTTAAAGGAACTAATCATCTTCAACCACCTGGAAAAGTTCAGTTTCCAGAGTCTTCCCCCAAATTCTTGGGCACCTCTCCCCTGACCCTTTCCAGCACTGTAAAAGGACTTGGCCTCAGCATGGGGGAAACCAGGAGCTGGGGGGATGTTGCTCAAGAAGAGATGAGGTCTGCCATGAGATCCAGGGCATGGGAAGCTCTGTCTGCAAGCCCTGATCTCCCCACATGTCCCAAACCCGGAGCCCCGGACCCACCAGCTGAAACAGGCTCCCTGGGAAGCCAATTGCATCAGGAGAACTGGGGGCCTGATGCCCTCCAGTCCTCCAGAAACCTCAGGGGGAGAAAAAGTCTGGTTTTGCTCTGATTTGGACCCAAAACAGCTAAAAAAAAAAAAAAAAAAAATTACAACCTAGCACTTGACGACATTTCCCAGTGAGAGGAAAGCCAGCGAGCTCTCCCTCCCCTCCCCTCCCCTCCCCTCCCCTCCATCACCCCTGGGTTTGGCATCCTCCAGGGCCCACGTGCTTTGGCCGAGTTTCGTTTGATCCGCAGCTCGAAGGAGCCTCCGTGTCTGCGTTTTTGGCAGCCGGATTGCACCACCGGGTAATTCTGTGGCTAAACTGTTTAAACAACGTTAATGGCTTTACAAATTCGCTTTCAAAACAGCCCGAAGTGTAAAGCCGGGGGAGCTGAAGCCTCATGCTGGGGCTTAGGCGTGTTTAGATAAGAGTGGGTGCAGAGTAAGCTTTCCACACGAGCTACTCAGCAGCCAGAGATATCTGTAACCACCTCTCCTGCGCTGCCATGGGGGACACGTTTGCTGCAGCAGGGCAAGCATTGGAAGCCACCACAGCTGGAGGCTTTGGGGTTAGCATTTTCGTTCTTCTTGGCAGCCAGCTCCCTCTGTGGCAGGTGCTGTTGGAGAAAAACAACAGCAGAGCCATGGGTGTTCTCAGGTTTTCAAAACACCAATAAATAAAATTTAAAAAAAAAAGTAAAAAATACAAGGGTTTAGCTGAGGGTGGTGAGTGTATGATGAAAGGTTAAGCTGTAACACAGGGCAAATCTGGCTCATACCCACCTACTTGAGGAAAAAATTGCAGTTCTCTGGCAGGTGTCCTGCTCTTAGCTTTTATTCAGGATGCTCCCTGGCTCCTCAGCTGGTAAGGAGGAGGTGAAGGAACATAATGCAGCGTGCTGGAGGGCAAGACTCAGCACATGAACCCAGTGAGAGCTCAATCCACAGGGACACAAGTCCAAAGGCAGAGGCAGAAACATGGCAACGTGGGCTGGGACCACATTTCCCCATCACAGACCTTTTCTGGATTCAGCACAGGAAGCTGGGAATAGCAGGGCTCCCTGTGCTTGTGTGTGTTTGCACACTGGTACCTGCACAGGCTTTGTGCCCACCCTGCGGGCCGTGCTGTGACTGTGACAGTCATAACAGTGTCACACAGGATTATCTGTGCCTGTTAGCAGCCCAGATTTCACAGGGGTCACCCCTTGCATCCCCGTAATCGCAGTTGTGCTCAATAATCTCCCTTGGCCAAATAAAAATAGGTTGGGTCTGTGTCTGCGCTTTGATTTACATCGGGATAAATCAGCTGTTCCGCCCCAGTGGTCGGCTGTCCACAGGCAAAGGGAGAGTGAGATAAGGTCAGCACAGACTCTTGGAGTGTCTGCAGGACAGATTTAATGTCTGACAGCATGGCTCAAACCCGTATTTAGGAAACCAAACAAATTCAAAAGAAATATTAAGTACATGTTTTAACAATATGAGGGATAAACCACTAAAACAAGTCAGTAATGGGAAGGGGTGGATTTGCCAGTTCTTGATCCCTCAAATCAAAAGCAAAGGATGTTCTAGGAGAAGCATCATTTACAGCAAGTGAGATGCTCTCTGAAATGTCCTTCATTACAAACCATAGAAGATTTGGGGTTCACACCAAGCAGGAAAGATGAGTTTGGAGCTGCTGTGGAGCCATCCTGATACCAGCTAAGAGGAAAGACAGACATGACCAGGTAAGACCCAAAGGCCAAACACAATCCACACTCCCAAAAAGGCATTTATCGTGTCCCTTAAAGCTGTGTCCCAACCTGAACCAGCAGCTGAGCCATCCCTGCAGGTGTTAAAAAAAACATGTGGATGTGGCACTTATGTACATGGTTTAGTGGCCCATGTCCCTTCCCCTCCAATTGCAATCACACAGCTTCTGTGAAAAAGGAGCTATGTCCAGAAAAACAGGAACAAATCATTCAAAAAGGGAAATTTAGGGTAAATTACTTCAATTTGTCAGGCCAGTAGATGCTCCTCAGACATATTGTTCAATCTGTGCACATCTGGAGTTAATACAGATGGTGAATGAGAGCATCCAGAGATTCACATGTGATGGCTGCCTACTGGTCATCTACAGGATCTTTTTTCTTAATACTTCCTCCCAAAATTGTTTTGGGCAATTTACTGAGGAATGATGCAAAATCCCAAGGCTGCTGAAGTCAGGGAGAGGTCTGCCAGTGACTCTGAAGAGTTGCAGACCGGTTTTAGCCTTGATAGGAAGAGAGACACCAAACCACAGAGTCATAGGATCATCAAATATCCTGAGTTGGAAGGAACCCAGAAGGATCATCCAGTCCAGATCCTGACCCTGCACAGGACAACCCCAACAATCCCATCATGTGCCTGAAAGTGCTGGCCAAATGCTTCTTGAGCTCTGGCAGGCTTGGTGCTGTGACCACTGCCCTGGGGATCCTGTTCCAAATGGAACAGGAAAGAGGGTTTGGAGGGAGAGGCAATCTCTGTCCAGCACAGAAGGAAAACCAGTCGTTTGTCACAGTGCTGGTTGTGGGGACCCTGCAGTAAACACAGGCCACTGAAGGTCAGGGCTGGCCAAGCTGGAATCTCAGAGTCAAGCAAATGTAAAGGACAGGGTGGAAATAAGAGGTTTGAAGACAGGCTGTATCCATTACTAATGCTGTCCAACACAGCAACTTCCTCCTGGCCCAGCAGCAACCTGGAATATACCACGCCGTGGTGATGGACATTCCAGGCATGCTGCCTGGGATGGGCCCGGCCCATAAATCCCAGCTTCTGAATCCAGACTCATCTCTTGATATAGAGACTGGACAACCTGTCTCCTTGGCATTGCAAAGTGTTCATCACTTACCTCAGCTGGGCTGGGGTCAGGTCCCCCCACGGGCTCTGTTCAAAGCACCCACAAAGGAGGCAGCACAAGTCCATGTTTGCTGAAGATGGACACAGTCCAGAAGCCTTCCTTCATCTCTCTCCTATGATCCCACCCACGGGGGTTCAAGTGGCTTTGCTCTTCCCATCCCCTCAGTCCCCTTTTCCCTGTGGCCTATCCAAGGCTGCAGGATGCCAAAGGCATCTCATGCTACTCCAGGAAGGTTGTGGCTCCTCCCAGCTCAAACTCTCCAGCAAGGGTGCCCTGCAGTCCTTCCTCAGCTCACTGCAATGCCAAGATTCATGGCTCTTCTCCTGCCAAAGGGGAACTCTGAATTTCACCGCATTTCCTGCAGTGGGAAAGCCAATATCAAAAAGTGCCTTTTTATACATTCTGCCACCAGCCCCATTTGTTCCCCTGGTCCCCTGCCCACGTTGGGCACACACCCAACATGCCCCACAGTGCTCCACACACAACATTTCTTTGGGGTGCCCCTGTCCCACACCATCCCTGAGTCATCACAGATGACACCCACGTCCAGAAAAACGTGTCCCTTCCCCGTGGAGCAAACCCTGGTCATTGCCATGCCCCCACATGATGGTGAGCGGGTAGCAGAGCAGATTGTCCAAGGAACACATCCCTGCTGACCGAGGCGTGGGAAGCATCTGTGGTGCAGCAACCTCTCTCAACACGGGCAGCTCTCTTGAGAGCTGAGAAACTCACCAGCACATTTTATCTTTGAGGCCTCCAACCTGTTGTCATGTTCGGTTCCAAGTGGCCGAAAGCCTGAAAATTCAGAGCTGGGAAAACCACAGAGAGAAAGATGGACAGGCGCCCATTTCCTTACAAAACCCAGCTAAAAATAAGGCAAGATCAACCCTTGAGAAGCCGCCCAGGCCATCCCTTTGTGCCGAGGTGGGACCACTTCTACGAAAGCATTTGCGACAGACACTATTTTTAGCCCCCCACCAGCTCCTCCCTGAGCTCGTTATTTGTGTTTGATCCCACCATCCTTCTCCCTCCTGTCAGGGGCACACCACAGGATCACCCATCTCTTCCCAACAGTGATCCTTCCTTTTTTCAGGAGCTGTTTAGAGACCTGGAGGATGTTCACCTTCTCATCCTGCTCTTCCCTCTCCTGTTTCCAAATCCGTGTCAGACAAACAGGCACCAGCACCCAGGGATTCCAGCACCTGCACCCAGTCAACATAAGTCACTGAAGCAAAGAGCTCCTCCTTGATTTGTACAAAATAAAATGAAGTGAAATTTGTTTGCATTCCACCTATTTCTTCATGGCTAATTTCTGCCTTTTGACTCCATGGCTAAGGTTTTATTTCCATCTATTTCCCTGGGAGATGCTTTCCTACAGTGAATGCCATCTGCTCGATTCTCTTGTCCCTCTTCAGCAGCAAAAACACCCAAATTTTCTTGAGATGGACCCAGCAGTCATATACAGGGTAAGATGGAAAAAACCTGGGGGTTCTTCAACCCTCTGAAACCCACGTCCTCAGCAGGGGTCACATCCTCAGAAATGCCATTCCTGCTCTTTCCAAAATTCCTTCTCTCAGATACACCCTGCCTTGGGAGTGGTGTCCAAGGAACCTGACTCTGCCCTCACACTGTTTTGAGTCAGAAAATTTGCCTTTCCCCATCTTCCTTCCTTTCTCCCACTCTGCTCCTATGGACCAGCCATCCCCTGTGGCTGTTTAATCCTGACTAAGATGTTCATTATTGCCTAATTGGAGCAAAATCAGAATTTGGTCTTTTATGTTGGGAAGTGAGGCTCTCCTTGTTCGGTAAAAAAAGAAAAAAAAGGCTGAGGATTTATTTAGGGGAAAAAAATGTCATAAAATAAAATCAAATAATAAAATGTAATAAAATACAGTGTAATAAAACAAAATAAAAGCACAGACAGGAGTATAGTAGTTAACTCTCAGAGCCCTTAAACCACACATTTTTTACTGCCTATGTCCATGATGGGAAGACTTTGATCTGCACTGAAAATCTGCCTTCTCAGCAGCCCTTTCTTGTCCAACAATTCCCAGACTAGGGTATGTCAGTCCTAACCATGGTAGCCAGCTTGAAATGCTCCTTTGCAGCCAGGAAACTGTGATGGAGAAGATGTGACGTAAAGGGATTGGCAGATTCAGGAAGGTAATTCCCAGAAAAAAAGTCTTCTGGCTGGTGAGAAAAGGATGGAAAGGAAAACTTTTGTGGGACAGAAAAGCCTGTGGAGAGAGACGAGAGGATGCAGTGCTTCAGACACTCCAAACACCCGATTCTCCAGAATATAAAAATAAAACAAAGGAACATGAAGGAATAAACAAGGGTAGGGTAGGAATGAGCTGGTCAGAAATTCTGGAAAAAAAAATACCGCCTTTTCCAAACATGTTGGACAGGAGAAAAGCAGCCAGCAAGTGGGTACCCAGGCCCAGCAGGATGAGGGATCATCGAACAGTTGCCCCTCATCCCTTCCCTCCCAGATGGTGGTAGGCACAACACCCACAGTGATGGTCCCTCTCGGTCCACTGCAAAGGTCTGAGCAAGAGGAAAAATGGATCCTGATGGCTCCTGATCCAAAGGGGATAATGAGCTCTTTGCAATTTCCTCCTCCGGTGTTTTCCACCGCCACATCTCAGCGTAGCTTTGACCTGTGCTCATTCCAGCTGCTTTCCGGCAGGATAAACCTTCTTCCCTTTCCATGCAAAGCCAACCTGTCCAGTTCTCCAAGGGACTGCAGAGGGATGGAAGATGCTGCAGGAGTCCCCAGGGCCCTGGTTGCGCAGTCATGTTCCTGGAAGGAGCGGGGATGTTTAGCCAGGGTGATTCCTGCTCACTGCTCTCTCACACACAGCTGGAGTTGGCACTTTCAGAGATTTGGCTCCAAAGCCCTGTGTGTGAATTCAAATCCCGCAGTCCGTGCTGCCTCCTTGCTTTGCTGCTCATTTTCCATGTCCCTGGCAGGTGAACAGGGAGGAGATGACATGTACCCTCATGGGGCTTGGGTGATTATTGCCCTTGCTGCTCACATTTAACAGCCACACATTCCCACTGACGTTTATTTCATATGCCTTCTGTTTCCTCATGAATTCTTCATAACCCTCTGCGTGGAAAATTTAGCTGCTCCAAGGATCAAGCTGTGCTGCTCATTCCACGTGGGAAGGATTGGAAGTGGTTTGAGTGGGGTTCCAAAACTCAGATTGAAATGATGGGCTGGAACAAGATCTTGATTTAGAAGCACCATGAAAACCTCATCTCGGGTTTCGGCAAGCCGAGAGTTAGGAGAGAATTGCATGCCAGGATCTTTCAGGCTGGGAAAAAAAAGAAGATGAGGATTAGGAGGGATGACAGAGATTTGTAAAACCAGGAAAGGAACAGAAAGGGTACTGATTTTTCATGGTCTCCTTCAGTGCTAAATCTAGGCTTTTAATCAAACCAACACAGCAGAGCTTCAAGGCAAATGCAAAGCATTCTTCATGTACCATGTGGTCAAACTGTGAAAATCCTCACCACAAGATTTTGTGGGTGCTAAAAACAGCACAAGACACTGAGGGTTGTTAAATATGTAAAACTAACATGCAAAACTAACCTGCAAGTCAGGAGACGTTTAATGCACAAGTATTGGAGGAAAGAAGAGGACTTGGAGGAGAACTTCCATGTGGGCTTACTCTGTATGTACAAATAGACCATAAAGCTGCAACTCCCCTGTGAGCACAGAGGAGACTTCCAATCACCCTGGGTTGAGTAGCACACAGCAACTCAAAAATGTCCTTGCCCCTGTCATTTCAACCAAGAGAAAGCACAGGCTGTGCAAAATAGTCCAGTCAATGATAAGGGACAGTTTGTTCCTTCTGTTGATTCCCTGTTCTGACAGGCTCTTCTCCAGCAGTGACAGAAAGCTTTTCCTTTGTCCACCAGTGTAGTCACTCCATCATAGAAGGCCACTGGGTTGGTCAGGTAGGATTTGCCCTTGGTGAAGCCACGCTGGTTGTCCCAAATCACCTCCCTATCCTCCGTGTGTCTTACAGCTTCTAGGAGACCTGTTCCATGATCTCCCAAGGCACAGAGGTGAGGCTGACTGGCCAGTCATTCCTAAGTTCCTCCTAGTTCTTTTTGGTTTTGGTTTTGGTTTTAAATGGGTGCAGTGTTTCCCTTTTTTCAGTCCCTGGGGACTTCACCTGGCTGCCATGACTTTCCAAATATCTTGGAGAGCGGCTTGGCAAATGCATCAGCCAATTCTCTCCGGACTCTGGGATGCATCTTGTCAGGTCTCATAGGCTTATGTATGTTCAGGTTCCTCAGCTGGTCATGAAAGTGATTTCCTACAGGGGGAGGGACTTTGCTCACCCAGCCCCTGCCTTGCAGTCCACCCAATTTAACTGTGTAGATCATATTTATGTTCCTGGAATGCTCCTGAGTAATTTACTGCGGCAGGCACAGCCTGTCTATCCTCCCAATGCCAGCCATGGTGGGACATGTGAAAACAAAACAGCAAAGAGGCTGAGCTGCAGGGACATCGAGGTGCTGGACAAGGTGAGTTCAGCTGCGACTTAAATCCCCAGCGTTCCTCATGACATGTGTGGAGACGAAAACATTGCCCACCTGATCCAACCCTGGTGCTGATGTTCCTGAGCATCAGCAGTATCTCAGCATGGATTAAATACTCAGTCTCCCCCCCAGCGTGTCTCTCTCCTGCTCTGTGCTCTCAAGCTCAGTTTTCCCTCAGGGGAGTTTGCTGCACAACTTGGCTTTAACCAAAATAAACTGTCCTGGCACAAATTCCTGTTTTTCAAGATATAACTTTAAAATAACAAGGAGCAGGTTTTTCTCCCCTTCTTTGCTCTTACAGGCTCCATAGTGAAAGCTTCAAGGATTGTCACCTACAACACCACAGTGACCCCAGAGTATCCATCTATTTATTCTCTCATGAGAGGCAGTTTTGTAGCTGATGGAGATTTATAGGTTGAAAACAGACAAGATTTTCCATTACTTGTAAACTTGTGGAAAAATCAGAGGGACAAAGACAGCTTGGGGCTTCCAAGCTATAAAACAACACTCAGCCCATCTGATTTTTAAGTGTTTTAGACTTTATATCAATATTGTTCTTCCATTGGGGGGGTTGGAGGAGGGACTCAGTAGGAAGAGGGACTCATCTACCCCAACAGCAGGAGGAATCTTTTGGAAACAACAACAAAACCACAGGCCTGGGTAATCCCTGTTAGTGAAAACAAAGCTGCAGCTCAGATTGCATGCATGAGCTGGAATCAGGCAGATTTAGTCCCGTGGTGCTGTGAGACCAAAGAGATATCAAAGTGGTCCCAGAAGTATTTTGGAAACTCTCCAAGTGCATCCTTCTGTCATCTTCTCTTTCCTCTTTCAGTTTGAGGGAATCGAGCCCCAAGTGCTGTAATCCGGCTTGGATCTCCCACTCTGTTCCTCCTGTTATTTTAACTTTAGGCACAGCAGTCCTTTGAAAAAAGTGCCCCGTTCCCACTGACTGGGAGCTATGGGAAAAAGCTATCTTGGTCCTATCAGGAATGTGCCTCGCCTCTGCCCTGCGGTCGTGTTGCCTTCGGAGAAACTGGTGTCACGAAGCAACTGGAGGAGGACAGGCCACAGCGTTCCCTTGGAAGAGCTGGGGAGAGGGGGGGACAAGTGGATCAGGCTGTGCTGTCCCTCTGCTTCTTAGAGCTGGAGGGAAGTTTGGAAACACCTGGGTTGTTTTTCCCCTGCTTCTCGGGGGTCAGAATGTTTTGGAGAGATGGAAAGTTTAGGACAGCATTCAGCAGGGATATGAAAAACCCATGCCCTGTGAGAAACCGGAGGCTAAGTTGGACTTGATGACCTTAAAGGTCTTTTTCCAACCTTTATGATTCTACCATTCAGTGATTCTGAGTGAGATGCTGGAGAGCACCTCACACAGTGCTGGGAACCTACACATTTGCAACTGAATCCAGACTTTTCTGGCTGGTCTCTGTTAACTAGCTCTCCACAGGGTATAATGGGAGCTCAGACACCACGGATACATGGACATGGAGACTCCTACACATCTGGGTCTCCATCCAGAGCTGAACCCATCCCACCCTGGAACTGGTGAGATGAATTCCCACCTACATAGCCAAAGTGTTTCATGGGTGTGGGGACCATGGGAATTACACAGCAAGGGTTGAGTGGGGAAGAGCAGGTTTTGTAGGTTGGGTTTGCTGCACGCCCTATCTGACACAGGTCCTGGAAGTTCATCTTTAAACCCAAAGATTCCTACTCTTTGAGGGTGGAAGAGTTTAAGTGAAAAGAAAGGAGTCCAAGAAGCAGGTCAGATCATGATGTAAGGACCTGGTATTTGCCTTCCAGCCAGGAGGGGTGTTAAGCTGGAAGACATTACATGCTGAAGAGATACATCTGGCATGCCACAAGTAGAACCCATGGAAAGTTATGGTACACCACATTTGGTCACTTCCAGTGTGATTTGAGACTGGTTATTCACTTGCCCTCCACAGAGATCCATTTTCCACATGTGAAATGAAGGGATTTGCACTTCTCTGAAGTATCTGAGTGCCTCAGGAGATGACCTTGGGCTAGCCAAGCATCTACTGGACCAGGAGCCCATCAAAAGCAAAGCAAGTGGTGAGTTAAACCCTTGTTATTATGTCCTTGCAGCAGCTCTGCATAGGCTGGAGCACAAAGCCCAGTCAAAGAAACAGCATGTCCAGTGCAAACACATCCTAGAGCTGGGAACATCACACTCTCCATAGACATCCCCAAGATCACTGTTTTCCAGGCCCTGGGGAAACCTGGGTGAGAATGTCTCATCTTTGCTGAACCACCAAAGCCAAGAGAGGAAATGGGAAGCACCAAGCCACAGGTAGTCACTGCCTCCTTCCATCCTCCCTTGGAGCAAGCACGCTCCTCATCTGCAGGCTCACAGATGGGTGGGATCTCCCTTGCTGGACATGCAGCCATGTCAGTGTGTCTTCTGGTAAATAACTATTCTGCACCTGCAGGTCTTTTGTCCCTTTTCAAAAGGCAATCCAGCAGCTGCTCCAATTCTGTGCATCCAACCTTTGGTCTTTCCAGCCTGGTTTTTGGTGGAGACCTTCAGAGATTTTCCTTTCTCTGAAAAGCTCCTGCCTTGCCTTGCCATGTGCACATTCTCCTGCCCAGGGCTGGCAGCAGGTGCCTCACAATGCCCATCTATCCTGTCCACTGCCTGACTCTACAGGAGAACAACAGAAATTGCACAACAAAAGGAAATTGCCTGTGGTCTCTCTGCCCTTCAGGAGGGCAGGTGAGTTTAGATAGAGCCCACATGGGTATGGTTTGACCTAGAAAGGAATTATGTGCCAATCAATCCACATCCTTGCCCACAATCCCAGCTCTGGTATGGAAGATGCATCTCTTCAGGTGGTCATGTCTTAAGGACCTGCCAAGAAGCAGACCTGCTGGTTCACTTGCCAGATGCACCTGCTAAACTATCACAGGCAGGGATCAAAGGTATAATTATAGCACTTTTACGACCAAGAATAACTTAGGAGGAGATTTAGGAGTCCTTTTGACTGAATAATGAGCTAAAACGGAGAACAAAGCAGATCAGAATGTCACTTGTAAATACAGACTCTTTCCAAATAATGGGGTGTCAGAATAGTCCTAATTAGATCAAAGACATAAAACAGAGGTCAGAACAAATGCAATCTAAATGGGAGGTCATGTTTATGTCATCATGTCCCATCCAAAGCACTCAGAAGTAACCTTGGAAGACCTCAGAACCAGAGACCAATTCTAGTAATCGCTCAGAATAAGCACACAACCCCCATTTGTTCCTTAACTCTTGAAGTGGGTTTGCCTCAGAGCTGTCAGACAAAGATAAGTAACATCACTTTCCCATTAATCTGTGGCCCACATGGACACTGGGTGCATGGAATCAAACCAATATACTGCTGAGATCTACTTCTTTCCCCTGTTTTTATATCAATGGTCTTTTGCCAAAAGCTCTCAAAGCCATCAATAGGAATAAATCAATAACAGTCCTGCAATCACTTCCAGGAATGAAATATGTACCTGTTTCTATTCAACTCCTAAAGAAAAGAGGTTGGACTCCTTGCTCAAGCACACAGAAAGGCTTTATAGAGTCCAAATTAAAAAATCATGCAAAACACCAATGAACTAACTATTCCTTAAACATTTTGCTGCTTCCTTTTGTACTAATACATCTTGATGGCCTTGAGGCTGAAGGGATGGAGGGAGCTTGGCACTTTGGTGCACATCAACCAGGCTCACACACCACAGGCCCTCCAACAGGCCAGGGTGGTACAGCAGCACAGAGGGTGATGTTGGAGGCCAAGTGCACACCAGAAAAGAAGCATTTTCTGGGCTCAGAAGGACAACGACTCATGGCATTGTGTCCTTACCAACATCTGACGGAGACAACTGCAGTCATCTCCAAACAACACTGAGTCCACGCTGTTGCAGCAAGGGCCAGCCCTGCTTCCCCTTCCACGACCTTCCAAGCACACATGAGCTCCCACGCTCCTTTTCTGCAGAAATCCTGGTCAGGGAACTGGTCCAGCATGGGATTAAGCAATGTGTGTTTTTTCTGAGTCCCTTTCACTTCAGTTCTCTTGAATCAGTTCCTAGGAACTGACTCCAGCATTTGCCCAGCGCAGATGAGGCAGGAGATAACGTGTGGGTGGGAGGGAAGGGTGCAAAGGCTGCAGAGCTCTGACCAAAGCAGAAGAAATCAACAGCACCTCAGGCATGACTTCTGCTCACCCACAGACAACAGAGGCAATTTCAGAATGTGGCCTCCAGCCCTGAAGAACAGTCACCTGAGAGCAGTAACTTTGTCACTGCTACAAGGTGCTTTTGACTTTCCCCGTTCATATCTTTGCTCCATGTCAGAGCAGACATGACAAAAACCCACACTACATTTGTATCTTTTTAAGGCTCCTTTGCATGACCAGGAGAAACTTTGTGTGTTTCAGGCTCAAACTCAAAAGTCAACTTGCCTCTAGAAGCGTGTCACTGCACACACCACCTTGCATGGGGATGGTTTGTCATATTCATACAAGAGCATGACCATTTTGAATCATAGTTCAGGGACAGCCTAGAAAGTTTCCTTCCCAAGGCAGGTTGCTGGCACCCTCTGATCTGGGTGTAGTCAAGGCCTCTCATTAGAAACACATATCCCTTCTCGTGGGAAGAGGACCACTCAGTCATGAGCGACCTGATGTTTATACAGAACATAAATCATAATAATTTGAGCTCCAGCTCAAGGTTTGGTTGGTTATTTTTTCAAAAATTGATTTGGGAAGCCCTTTTACCCAAAATAACTATCCTGGAGAAGCCAAGAAACAGCTAATACATCTCGAAGACAGAAAAAGCCATGTGACAGCTCTTTTATTTCTGTCAGAGTATATGACACATTGCCTACCATAATTTGTCTGGAAGATCCTGCCTGGAAGCCACATGATGGAAAGGAAAAACTCCCACTATTTTCACAGAGTCATAGAATCATGCAATGTTTTGTGTTGAAAAGGACCTTGAAGATGAATTAGTTCCAACCCCTCTGCCATGGGCCAGGACACCTTCCACTAGACCAAATTGGTCAGAGCCTCGTCCAACCTGACCCTGAACACTTCCAAGGACGGGGCATCCACAAGTTCTCTGGGCAACCTGTGCCAATGTCTCACCACCCTCACAGAAGAGAATGTCTTGTTAATGTCTAATCTAAACCCGCTCTCTGTCAGTTTAAAGCCATTCCCTCTTGTTCTATCACTACAAGCCCTTGTCAAAAGTCCCTCTCCAGCTTTTTCAAGAGGACACTTAGCTACAAAAGATTAACTCATCTGATTTCATCATTAGTGTTCACATTCTTTACACTGTTACTCATGAACACGGTGAGATGGCCTAGGAGTCCACCTAACACCAGCAGGCTGACTTTGGCCCAACAAAGTCCTGGCTGTTCCTCCACTGGCTGTACTAATCTACATAAAACAAGTGTGTTATTTAGTTTCCAAACATCTCAGCTCATTCCAGCCAGAGATCATTGAGTTCACTACACCCTGAGAGCAAACTGGCCAAGACAGAGCGAGGGCACACTTAACGAGAGCAGGGCAGGCAGAACTTGAGTCCACAAAGCTGGAAAATAACGGGAATAGCTACGTCCCTCCCTTTTTCTGCTCTGGGATAGATAAATCCCTCTAATGCCCAAGTTCATGTTTTACTAGAGGTGGTGACTGATTGCATACCCACATATGAAATGGAACCACAGAGTCAATCATTGAGGTAGGAAAAAACCTCTGAGATCAACAAGTCCAACCTTTGACCAAATACCACTAAG
This sequence comes from Myiotriccus ornatus, assembly GCA_036023395.1. NCBI lineage: Eukaryota > Metazoa > Chordata > Aves > Passeriformes > Tyrannidae > Myiotriccus > Myiotriccus ornatus. Next base: position 148,703,780 of record JAYRBT010000082.1, on the reverse strand, counting down.
GCAAGTAAACCATGGCACTAAGTGCCTCATCCAGTTGTTTCTTGAACACTTCCAAGCATGATGACTCCACCACTTCCCTGGGCAGCCCATTCCAGTGCCTGACCAGCCTTTCAGTGGAGAAATGCACATTACCTGTCTAAGTCACTCTAAGTAGCCAAGGCGCCCCCGCAAAGGGGCAACACTGAACTGCCGTTCCCCTGGTACCCAGCTTTTTGTAAGTCTTGTCAAAGCTGGGAACTATCCCAGCTGATGTTGGCATTGCTGTTATGATGCAGGGCACCCGTTCCGTTGGAGTGCAAGGATGGGAGCAGGTGGTTCCATCAAAAACTCAGCCCCCTCCACCAGAGGTCAAACCAAGGATAATTCCCGAGTACCAGGTGATCTGCTGTTTACCAATCAGTCATGTATGTCCTTCTCTGACCAACTGAACTAGGACTCATAGGAGCTGTGCTGTTGACTAATGGAAAGTTAAACCTTAAGGGCTCCAAATATTGGGTAACTGAGCCTTAAAATCCCTGTGCTTTGCCAGTTTGTCTGAGACACTTCAGGCTGTACAGAACATTGATGCTGGGCATTTATTTTTATTTTTAATCTTAATTGTAGCCAGAATGGCAGAGCAAGAGGATGGAAGAAATGTAGTAAGTGTATTTGAAATGGGCATGGAATTTTACACAGGACAGAGCTCCCAAAAATAGCTCCAAAACAGAATGCTTTAAAATATTTAAAATGACAGATTTTATTGGTGTTAGAAAGGGTGATTTCTCAGGGCTCTATTTACTGTGGCAAGCCTAGAAGTAATGGAACATGTATTGCTACACAACAGAAAACAGATTTGCCATTACACAGCCACACAGCTCATGAGACCAGGCTGCTCCACCATATATGCACATGACAGTGTTATTGCAGTGTTGTATGGCCAAATGCTTTTGTAAATACTGATTAAAGGCTCCTGGAGATTTGCTCGTGTCACAGGAGAGGAAGAGGAAGGGTAAAGAAGCAGACTGGTTGCTATCTACTTCTTCACTTGGTCAATGAGGAAGGGAAGAAAAATATCTGTGTAACTGCTGCCACATGTTCATTTGGTAAGTAAACTCCTTGGATATCGTTTTATGTTTCTCTGGGTTATGGGGTGATACTTGAACTTCTGCAAAACTGGAAAGAAGGGAATGGAGAAGTTCTTAGAAGAATGAACTCCCTCCATCCTCACCCTGAAGCTCCCTTCACACATCAGCAAAATAAGGAAAACACTGCTCTGAATGCAAACCTTCAGCGCTGGCAAAGGCACACTGGGAGAAACAATAACCCCTGGCAGGGCTCCAAAGGAATAATTATGTCCTTATGAGCCATTGTTTCCCATTGATGGACCAGCTTTCATTCACAAAAAAGATGCTTTTGGGAGGCAAGAGGAAAAAAAAAAAACAAAACATTTTCAAACACAGAAATTAGTCCCCGCGTGGTCAGGGCACCACGGGAGCGCTGTGAGAATCCAGCTGTTATTTACCCTGGACAGCTGCATGGACAGTGTTGAAATGTCTTCATGGACACTTGCTTTCTGCTTCAGTCCCTTATGCCTGTAAACTTTGCCATGGAGTTTTCCCTATGGAGCTAACATTCAGCTGCGGGACCTCTAGCAGTTCTTCTTGGTTGGTGTCCTCACCAACACACACCCTGCTGATTACACGCCTAAGGCACTGCTCAAGGGTTTAAATGAAAGCAAAAGAGGCTGAAATCTCACCTGTTTCAGCCCTCAGTTGATCACTTGGCTAAGCGACCAGAGCACTGGAGTGTGCTGGGGCTCAATGGGGTTGTGCACTTGGTGGCACCTTGAGCCATTGGAGTTGTCCTTCAGCCTCTCTGGGAGCCCAGGCAGTTAAAGAAAAGCAAACAGAGGCCAAGTTAACACCTCTAAAATGGCAACTGCACGTGGGCAACAGACTGGCGACCCTCCTGGCTTGTGCTGAGTCTCTCTGTATCTAGGCTATCCAAGTGTATTGACTGGATGTCCAGTGACTGGAGCAGGAATCTGGGCACCCAGAGACCAGGAAAATGCCAACATTTAGGAGTCTTCATATCAGAATGAATCCAACTGTCTGTGCAATGGTGTCTAGTGATGTCTGAGGTGCTTTACTAAAACCCACACTCCTCACAGGGCTGGGACAGGCACAGGTCCTGCTGAAGACACGTGAGCTCAGTGGATCCTCTGCACCTCAAATGGGACCAGGCACCTCCACACAGACAGCTTGAGTCCAGCCCCCAGCTTCTTTCCTTTGTTTCCTCCTGTAAGCCAAGCCATGGTGATGCTTGCCATGAAAGGAACTTCCCCACAGAGCTCACAGTGCCAGGCTGAGCTGGCTGCCAGCACTCAACCAGTGGGACCAGCCATGGGGACATGCTCAGCTGGCTCTGCAGGAGGACACAGCAGGCTGTCTGGGAAAGAGGAGATGTCCTTTGCAAAGAGCTCCCACCCTGCTCATAAGGACTCAGAGAGTGGTGTGTCCTTCTGAACTGGGTGAGAGGAATTTTTTATGGCAGCACAAAGGGTTGAACCCTTGTCGGACTCCACATCTGCATGTTCCCTTTTGGAGGGGCCTCTGCTGTTCTGGAATGATGCAGATTTCCCTGCCTGCAGAATTGGTTTGGAAGCAGCTGTTGGGGCTGAGAGATCCCATTCTGCTCTCTCTCCCTGGGATATCTTGGATGTTCATGCCTTCAAAGCACAGAGCCGTGCTCCTACAGCCTCCACCTTTGCTCCCAGCACTAGGAAATGCAGGGATTACTTTCTTCCACCCTAGAAAGCTCCTCAGATATGCGCCAAGCTAAACCCACACTGTCCCAGCTGCTCCGTGCTCCTTTACACTGTGTGGGCTTGGAAAGCTCATCAGCTCATTTAAGGACCTAAAAAACTCCCCAGCAGCTTGAAGCCCTACAAGTCTGACACTGCCTGGGGTCCCTGTCTTGGGAGAAGGGGGAAGCTGGGGAAAGGAGCATCTTGCTTGGAGTCATGAGCAGATGAACATGCACCGGGACATCCTGAAGGCAAGTCCACCCTGCAGAGCCTGGAAAGCTGCCGTTCAGCTTTGAAGAGGAACACATCCCACAGACTGCAGCCACACAGCAGAGGACTTGTGGCACCCCATCTTCATGGAGGGTTTGGCAGCCTACGGCCTCCCTGGCTCCCATCTCAAGCTCAGATGTCTAAAACTGTGGTCCTAAACCTCCCCTCCACCAGCTACACTAGAACGTGAAGTCCCCAGTGTATCTAGGGGGAGGTTCCCAATATTTTGGAAGGCTGAAGCTTCCTGTTGGAGCCATGAAGTACCTGCATTTTCAGATCTGGTCTTGTCACCAGACCCATTTCACTGCTGAGTCTAGCTCAGATCAGCAGCAATTCAGCCCAGGAGCCACCTCAGCACAACCAGCCCTATGGAAGAGCACCAAAGGATGAAGACCTGTTTTTATTCAGATTTTTTTTATCCAGTTGCTCGGAAACTCACTCAAAATATGGAGAGAACTCTTTTTCTCGCTGCAAAGTCCTTCCTGTACATACGGAGGTTCAAATCCACATCACCTGACCCTCAGTTAACAAGATAAAATATCCAGAGGTGAGGGCCTCATTATTCCCCTCTGTAGAAGTTCTTCCAGTTGCCACTAGGAATCCCTGTACAGACAGGGTTTATTATTACATTACTGTGTAGTTACACAGCCAGGATCATGGAAGAGACGCCATGGCACTCCCCACTCTTAGGAACATCAAGATATTTCAGAAAAATCAGACCATGACTATACTCGTCCATCATTAACAGAGCAAGGACTCCAGGCAAGCTCCAGCAAGAGTTTCATATCTGAGAGGTGTAGAGAAGAAACCCCAAATCTGTGCCATCCTTCACTGTTATCACCATCTACCCATCAAGAATTATTGAATGAGAAGCCTAGACCTCTCATTCAAATTGAGACCTCTGAATCATGCCTTTCAAGTCTCTTCAGCCGGTGCAGTCCCTGTGGTGGCTGGTGGACCTCATTCCCCAGACATTTCTGAGTGCCCTAGCCAGGATATGTCACACTTTGCTTTCAATCCAACTCCTTCATGATCATAAGATCTTCCTGAACAGTCCTTCACACTCTTTAAAAACTGTGAAAGACTGTAAAAATCCCTACCAGTTAAATGAAGAGTTAATATTCCTGCTACCTGGGAGGTTATCACTAAAATGGGACTCCTGCCCAGGAATGATGGCTTTATGGGCACAGCTCCACCAGGATGATTTCTTCAGACCTAGCTGGTCTGCCTTCTTCTGTTCAGGAGGTCCATTTGTAGTAAAAATCTATAAATAGTCTGATAGGTTGGGAGAAGAAATGAAAAAGGGCCAGTGTTGTGTCATTTAATGTATAGACAAAGACATGTTCGCTTCATCTGCCATGTAAATCTCAACTGCTCAAGTTTATCATTCACTGCCAAAAATGCTATTACAGGAGCTTTAGATTTCAACGACAGTTTTATTCCTGTTTCTGACTGACCTTTGGATGGATTTTTCAACTCGGAAAAAGAAAAAAAAAACACTTCATGTGCTCTGAACTGGAGCTTAGAAGGTTTAACACATTTCTAAGTATAGGCATGGTGATTTACAAGGACCTCTTTTTGTGGTTTTTATAAGACTCTGTCTTTCTTCAGCCATGAACAGTGTATTGGTTCTGACAAGGACATCAGGAACCTTTGAGACTTTAGCATTATTTATGACAGGGAGTGTGTGATCCAGTGGATAAGAAACTGGACTTATTACTTGGCTCTGCCATAGATGTGCTGCACAGCCTAAGAGCTTTCCCTTTCTGGGTCTCTTCTTTGCAGCAACAGTACACTGAGATAAAAAACTGTTTTGTCATGACTGTTTTTCAAATAAACCAGTACAGCCCAATCATTCCAGCATCAGCAGATGATGCCTCCTTGTCAATAATCCCTGCTTCCTGCAAGGTTTTATTGTTACAGCTCCCAAGGGTCATCCAAAACCCTCACATCACAATGTCAGCAGGTGGTTGGTGCTCTTTATGGGTGCTGGCACCTGGATTCATTCAGTCTAATCTCAGTGCTCACTCCTAAGAGTTCACAATGAATGGTTTGCATCAAGGTATTCTATGAGTGTGCTAATAACTGATGATAGGCCAGCTGTGTTAAGAGCTGGGCAAATCCATCATGGAAAAGTGACCCCTGACCCAGAGAGAGCTCAAGACATGCAGCAGCTCCATGTTCACCATTACTTGAGGCTCTGTGATCCCAGTGCTCAAGGGTTTGCATCACACTACCCAAGTGAATGAGTATTCACAAACCTAATACAAAGCTATCAGCATTAAGGGCATGCAAGTCTTATTTTGGAATTCCTGGAAGTTGTTTGGCCATGCAAAGACATCTGGCTTTGCTCCAGGCCAGAAAGGACCCCTAAATATAGGTGTGATTAATCCTCTGTGAATAATTCAGCATTAAGATCGCACTGGCAGGTTCCACTTTCTGATGGTGTTCTCCCAATCCCTCACAAGCATCACCCCTTCATATGCCCTGAAAACGTGGATGCAGAGATCTGAGGAGGGATGTGCACACCATGCAGCAAAAACCCCAGAACAAAACCTGAGCCTTAACCTGACAGAGCAGGACCTCAGCAGGAGACAAGTGCTCTCCAAGCTCTCTATGGAGAGGAGAAGTTATTCAGGTCCTTAAATCTGAATACTGTACTCTGTGACCTGTAAAAGGCTGGTCTGATGCACAGACAGGCATATTCAGGTGAACACTCACCTACAACTGCACGTCCCATCTTTAAGATCATCTTTTGAGCCTGGAGACAGACACTGATCTGGGCACGGAGGCAGCAGAGCTGGGCAGCTGCGTCCACGTAGGACTGTGTAGGGGCACTAGACCTCCCTCAATTCTCGACATTCCCCCTCCCCCTGAACCAGCACCCAGGTACCAAGAGGTGCCAAAGGTTGGAGAAGCAGGGGCTGTGCTCCCAGTCAGGGTACTGGTGAGGGTGGGAAAGCAGCTTCTTGTGCAGATGCACATGGAGGGAGAGCAACATTTTACATGGGCAGTCAGTGATAGGACAAGGGGAATGGTTTAAAAGTGAAAAAGGAGAGGTTTAGATTAGATGTCAGGAGGAAATTCTTTACTGTGAGGGTAGCGAGGCACTTGAACAGGTTGCCGAGAGAAGCTGTGGATGCCCCATCCCTGGAAGTGCTCAAGGCCAGGCTGGATGAGGCTCTGAGCAAGCTGGTCTAGTGGAAGGTGTCCCTCCCATGGCAGGGGAGTTGGAACAAGATGATCCTGAAGGTCACCTCCTAGTGATTTCTGTGTGAGAGTGAGGTCCCCAGCATACCCCTGTCCAGTTGATGAGCTACACCCAGGATCCCCTGGTCTCCATAAGCACCCCTTCTTTCAGCATTAGCCCCTAAAAACTCTCGCCACTGGCTGCTCACAACACAAAAATCCATCTCCAGCTCATCCTCACTCCTGTCCCTTTCCGACCCCTCCCCTCCTCTCTCCCCTGAAGACATCCTTTTTACCAAAACGAGCCGTGGAGGCACTAGAAAAGACACTGACGTCAACGCAAAAGTAAACCAAAGAGGTCTGGTTCCTGTATCATTCCTGGATCATCCCCGCGCCGGGCTGAGCGCTGGGGAGCGAGCCCTCGGTCACCCGGTCGAGGAATCTGGGAGCGGGCTCAGGGATCAGCAGCTGAGCTGTCTCATCCCGGCTGTGTGAGTAAGTACTGACTGCGGCGTGTTTCGGGCTGGGAGCGAGGGGGGAGAGGGAGGGAGGTTCACCGGCTGCAGCTCGGGAAGGCGGCGTGCTCCGGTCCCGGCTGGGCTGAGGGTTTGGAGACGTGGGGATGGGAGTCCTTGCAAGCCGGGTCGGGAGCGAAGCACACGGGTGTGGGTGCAGTTTGGCTCCACGTGGGTTAGAGCAGCACTGGAGAGGAGGGTTTCCTCCGCCAGGTGCTGGAAGGGTAGAGGAGGGTCGGGGAGCTTACAGCTGGTGCAAAGGAAAAGAACGTCTCGTTGAGGGAAATGTGGGGTTTTCCATATACTGAGCTGATCTATTTGGGTGCCAAAGAGCCATCTGAGGGGTTCTACATGAAACCTTGAGTATTGCTGGTAAACCTCCATATACTGATCACCTCTGTCAAGCCCAGCAACAAACACACCTACGCATCCCACAGCTGTCTCTGTATAGGGATGCAGAGCTAGACACAAGGTTTTTAGACTCAGGCCATGAAAAAGTGTTCTGAGGGGGCTCAGAATGAATTCTATAGTATAAGCTTAGGAAGCAGAAAACTTTCCCCAGGGAAACAACGTGGAAATGTCCTCACTTTGATTGCTGTGTGGATGGGGGAAGCGGCCAGGTCAGAGCTGGGGTGGGTGAAAGGGATGAATGGCCTCGCAAGCTCCACTGGCAAGTCTCTGCCAAGTGAGACACGTCTGGCCACAGTACATCACACAGAGAGCATATCCTGGTGTTTACACAAACCCTACTCAGCGCCAGTTGTGATGAATTGAAAACGTGGCTCTTCGGACCCATTTCAGCTGTGTTTTGGTAACACGAGGCTCCTTCTCTTCTAACATTTCTCACATGCCAGGGCCAATTGCTCTTCTTCAGCAAAAAAGCCAGCCCTTTTCCTGAAATGACAGTTCCTTCAGCAGAGCTAAAACTTCCCCATTCAGAAATAAAAACGTGGGCATACAAGTTTAATCCCTATTACTCGCGCGTGACAGTCCCAATTGAAAACCACCCGGGCAAATGCCTCTGTCGCCCAAGATTAGATGGAATGCTGCCTCTCAGCTCGCCATGTAAATCTGTCCCTGAGTGGGGAAAAGCTGGGCAGCCATGGAAAAAAGGAGGCAGAAATACCCACCACCTGTTGAGGTATCTACCAGCACAAGTGAGGGCAGAAACGTCTTTACTAAGAAACTTTTCTTTGTGCACAGGAATCTCTGCCAACCCACAGTTAGAAAGAATATCCCTCCATCCCTTTTTGCAAGGACACGTGGCAACTTAGCAATGAAAATGAGCAGCTACTTTATTAATCAATCTATTTCCGAGCGTTCTGCTTCACTCTGCTCAAGCCTCCTTCCCCATCTCCCCAGTGTGCTGAGATAAAACACAGACAAGGAGCCACTTCTTTCCTTCCCACAGAGCATAAAGGTGGCAAAAGCACCCTACAAGTCTTCCTTCCCCCGCTTTCAAGCAGGAGTCAAAGGCCAAGGAAGGAATTGTACATGAAACATCTGTCACAGCACGTTCTCCCAGAGGCAGAGCAAGCAGAACAGAGGAGGCTGCTGAACAGAGCAATAAATCCCACCAGACGCACGTACAACAGCTCTTCTCCCCCTTTTGTGCACCGTGCCCTTGGGTTGACGTGGTTCCCACAGGGATACAGACTGTCCTGGCCCTACATCCCCTTTCAGAGGGGAGCACCAAACCCTGCGCTCCAACTTGTCAGAAAGGCTGTGGGATTTTGGCTGTCCAGGTTTTAACGGGCTGGAGACATGTAAAGAGGGATGTGTAGCAGGCAGGTGCTCAGCACATTGGGGGAAACCTCACACATTAAGGAGATGTGAGTCCTGATGCCTAAAAACAGACATCCAAATTCCCTACACCTTTTTAAAATGTGGGACAAAAAATCTCCAGTTGTTTGGACTTCAAGTCCATGTTGGGTGGGGCTTTGAGCAAGGTGGTCTAGTGGAATGTGCCCCTGCCCACAGCAGAGGGGTTGGAACTAAATGATCTTTAAGGTCCCTTCGGACCCAAACCATTCTATCATTCTTAATGCCTATGATTTTCCTTTCCATCCTGGGATGCTGTAGCAGGTTTCTCTAAATGCCCATTTGCCAGGTTTAGGCAGAGGTGAAACACTAACATTTCCTAAACATGCACATTACTGAATGTCCTGTGGAATTCAAGGTAAAATCTACAGTCCCTTCTAAGGAATGTCTGCTGCATCTCTAAATAGCGTGGGGACTGTGACATTCCTCTCTCTTTTACCTCTCATCCATTTTTCATCCTTGCATTTTAATTTGTAGCTTTTAGCTGCACAGTTTTTTGTAGATCACAAATAGCCGAGCAAACCCTATGGCTCGGCTTAGCAGGGAAACACTTTCCATCCAGTAAATCCCAGAGAGGCACAGCAGAGTCCAGCCGAGCATGACAAAGTCCAGAGACAGCAGTAGTTGTGCTGAGGTGAAGGATGAATCAGGGGAATAGAAAAGTGAAGGCCAGAGCAAAGGGGATCAGTAAAGCTGTGGGGGTCGGAGGGGATTAGGCTGAGCTGGCTGTGACACCCAGAGAAATGATGTCACCCATCAGGATGACACTAACCAGGGATGCTGCTGTTCAGTCTCAGCATGATATTTACTGGGATCGATATGCCATTAGTATATAGACACAGAGGAACTGAATTCTTTATTGCCTCTTACACATAATCCATAAAAGATGTACATCTCATCTATCAGAGCCTGAAAAGCACCTCTACAGCCATTATCACACAACAGAAAGGATGACTTCTTCCACGTTGACCAAGAAAATTTACTGTCAAACGTCGCCTCCTCTTCGTGGCTCCAGCCACCTTCTCTACAAATACCTGCCAAGATGATGGGGCTAAAAATGTAGGGTATGGATTCCAGTCCAGCAGACAGCTCTCTGTCCATACATGCACTGAGGTCGTCACCCTCTCTATGGGGCACCTGGAGAGATGGGTTTGGATCACTTTGGGGATCTGTCCCGTAGTGAAGCTGTCACAAGTAGGCTTTGGCCTCATGGATGAGGTTAACCTATGTTAGAGTAGCTCACTCACTACAGGAAGGCATTAGCAGGTAAAATGTCACCGAGCTCTGAGCACCCAGACCCACACAGAAACCACAGCAGGAGTTTGTAACCCTCCAGGGTCCTTCCAGAGCAATGAACCCAGAAGGACTTCTCTGGGAAACCAGTGCCAGTGCCTCACCACCTTCACTGTAAAATTTCTCCCTCATACCTAATCTAAATCTCTCCTCTTTTAACTTAAAACCATTTCTCCTTCTCCTATCACTATCTGCCCATGTGAAAGACATAGAATCATAGAATGGCTTGGATTGGAAGGGGCTCTAAGCAAGACTTTTAGCCAGGCGCAGTTTCATCCTCATCCCAAAAGTCTATTTCTGGCAGGATGAAGAGGGAAAGCTGGGTTGTCATGCCAGGTTTCACCTGCTTGGCACTCACAGAGCTGCAGTTCCCCAGCAGCCAGACGGGCTCCTTTTGCCCACGTTGAATACAGCAAGCAATACATCTCTGAGAAAAATCCTGGCTGCCAAGCCACGTTATGCTGTCTCTAGCTAGCAATTATGCAGATAAATTGATTGCCATTAGAGTGATGAGGTAGCACAAGAAATAAACTTTCAGGACCAAGGCAGCCCATTTTTCACACACCAGCCTCAAGGCTTCCTGCTGCTTTGATCAAACGCAGAGAAAATTGTCTCCAAGGCATGGTGGTGTCAGAGACACAGACTTGTGAAGACTGGAGAAAGCCAGTGAGGGGCAGAGGTTTAAAACACTCCAACAACTCCACGTTTGTGCACTGCTGTGTGAGGCAGGCTGAGCAGGGGCCACCACAAAGCTCACTCTGAGCAGCAGATGCCTCAAAGGATACCCAGGACTGAAATAGCAAGGGGCAGATGTCAGGAATCGGAGTCACTGGCAGGAGAGGGAAAGGAAGAGGAGTCGTGCTTCCTCTGGCCCCTGCCCAGATTAGGTCTGTCTCATACCAAGGCTGTTCATCTCCCACTCACAGCAGTATCATGTTCACCCAGACAATCAGAGCTACTAAGACACTGGCATCAATAAATCCCAGAGGTATTATTCCTCATGAGCAGCTTACCTAAGAAAGAGCAAGATTTTTTTAAAACATGCTGATTTATTAATATACCCAGGATAGATCAAACCACTAGTTCTTGCCCGAGGAAGTTCAGCAGTGGAGTTCAGCATCTTGACTCACAGTATTGGGACTGATATATGACTAACTACGATCAGATGGCATATCTAAAAATACAGAGCCTGTGGTTTATTTTTCTTGGAAAATGGAAAGACACCCAAAGAAGCACAGCCCAGTTTAGCAACCACAGCAGGCTGGATTTTTGCTTTAAAGAAGCCAGCAGAATTTGCCCAAAAGGAGGTGCCAGCTTAGGTTGTGTTACAGCCATGGGATTAACCTGTGGCTCTAGCACTGGGGGAGGGAGCCCCCGCTGCCCTGGCTGCTGCTGTGGCTCTCACTCTGAATTACAGAGGCCAGGGATGCTGACTGCACCTGACTGCCCCAGGAGACACAAGCAATAGGATTCTTCTTACCCAAAGGAGGCCTCTGCACGGAGACCACCACAAACAAGGCTGGTCATTTGGTGCTGACTGCCATTAATGAACTAAACCCTGAGATGAACCCGCCTTTCACCATTCCCAGGAAAGCTGCCACAGACATCTCTGCTGCTGTTGTCAGGTTTGCCTTTTGTCATCTCTTTTCTAGATTAAACAAGTCTAATTCTGCTGGTCTGCCCTGATGGGTCATGTTTGCCGACTCTCAGGTTATTCCCACTGCTTTGGTTTGGGTCTTTTCCAAGACAAAGACACATCCCCCTTTCATTAGTCATTTCACACTATTTGTTTCATCTAGCAGTGCTTTTGCAGAAAACAATCCCTCCAGGTGACATGAAGGGCATGTCAAATAGCACCATGCAGCACTCCCAATGTGACAAAGACTGAAACTATCAGTAAGAAGATGAAGTTATGGAAAGGAATAATTCAGCAGTGGCAGGTTGAGCTTTTGCTCCCAGTAGAAAAATTGCTTTGAGGCCTTAAACACAAACTGGAGTTGGGTCTTGGTCTTCCCTTCATCCACGAGTTCAAGTCCTCCTTGATCACTATCAGTGACAATTTGATTCTGTCTATAACCTCATCTGAGCCAGAGAAAACACTCCCCAGGATTTCTGAACTGTGATGTTTCCATCTGACTCAGGTCTCAGCAGGTCACCTCTATTCCATGTGGGAGAAAAAAGGGTCCATGACCCCACAGCAAAACCCACCACCACACAAACAGTGCCTGCTGAATTCTGCTGCCCACCCATTTGTTTTCAAGAGAAAATTGATTATTCTGGCATTGCAATTTCCAGTAAGGAACCACTTTAAATCACACATATGGTCCCTTCCTTCCCTTCCTGAAATCTTCCCAGGGCGCTTTTGTACCTTCTGATTAGAGGGATCATTTGAACCATAGGAAAAATAAGGCACCTCCCCAGGAAGAGGGGGTTTTGTCCCTGATGAGGCCCCTCACACGGAACTCACTGTGGGAGCAGGGACTGCTTGCAAGGACAGGGTATGTAATTCCAAACATCTGAAAACATAAAGGAAAACACCCCCTCCAAAAAACAGGAAAAAAAGTCAGCAAACATACCAGCCTCTTCCAGAGGCAGCAATTTCAGAAATCACTTGTAACCAGGCAGCAGGGTGGTTGTTGGGTTGGGGTTTTTGTCCCTCTCCCAATGGGGGCCTTTCTTTTCTTCCTGTTCCTATAGAGTTTTTCATCACTGTGGCATTTCCTACGATAATCCATCAGATTTATGCTGCCCTGCTCCAGATCAGAGCACTGCTGAGCTCTGTGCATGTCTAACAAAAGACAGCCCTGTCCTGAGCTGTTCCAAATCTCTCCAAACCAGGCAAACAAAGGGGAGGATCAGCATGTCTGTGGAGAGAGAGCAGGGAGAGGATGTCTTTCTCTAAAGCCCTTTTTTAGGACTGTGGGTCCAAATAGCAGATTTTCTGAGTTGCAGGTGTCTTTCTTCCTGGGCCAGGTTACTCACACAGCAAAAGACCTCAAAAATTCAACAGGTGGCCCGGGAGCATCCCTCTGCCCCTTTCCACTATGTGGTCACTGCTAAATCAGAGCAGGTGGAGATACCACACTGGTTCTCCAAGGCTCCACTGCTTCCTTGCCATGGGTTTACAAATGTCCCTCTGTCCTCTGCACCCTCACAGGGCACAGCAGACCTTGAGTTCAAGGTTTTCTGGCTCAGCCCTGTCACACTGTTCTTCCCACCTCTCAAATTGCAGGAGCAGGGTGCTGAGAGATCCCTGGGGGCTCCCTCCACCACCCAGGACCAACCATCCTGCAGATTCCTGCATTGCAGCCCTCAGTCCAGAGCTGGACAAGAGCCTTTCCACCCAGAAGGACTCTGACCTCCCAGGGCATGGTGCCCAAGCAGTGCCAAAGCCCAAAGCTCATGTAGCTTTCCCCTCCAAGCACCAGTGTCCCCATGAGCCCAGTGACAAACAAAGCCAACAGGAAATACTTTGCTGGGAATTGGGGAGAGCTCTGCAGTGAGGTTGTGACACTGGACATCGAGTTCTTGGCAATTAATTTCTGAAACTTTGAGAAAATATCAGGAGAAGAACAAGAGGTGGCTGCTGGCCAGACCTGGGCTGGAAGGTCAGAAAGGTCAGAACAGGGCCCTACAAGGGACCCCAGTGTGGGTTGGATGTAGGGGCAGCTGAGACATGACATGCTTTATTGGGTGGCCAGAGGGTCTCAGGGGCTCACTTTTTGCTGGTGTCCTGACTGAGGAACCTTGTCAGAAATCTCACTGTTGTGAGACCTCTGGTGACCTGGGCAAACTGGGGTGGAGAGAGTGATCCTGGCTCACTCCCACAGGGTACATTTATACCAGGACAGGGCACATCCAACTTCATACCCCTTGTCATGCAAGAACTGGTGAAAGGAAGGACCAAGGTACTCCAAACAAGCCACTCAGGAGAGACCTCAGGGTTGCCCACAGGAGCAGCTCGCTCCGTGCCCTGCAGATGTCTTCATTTTTCCTTCTGGTTCAGCCTCAGGAGAAAAATGGAGGGGGAGGCAATGGTCAGCAGAGTCAGTTCCCAACTATGCAGCAGGCAGGCAGGAAACTGGCTCCTCCACACTTCCTCCCCCTTGCCTGAGTCCCCCAAGAGGAGCCATGACCGTCATTTGGGCGACACTTGTCTTTCCCTGTCCCTCATCAAACAGACGAATCGCTGCTGGATCCCATCAGCACAGGCTCCATATGGTGGCTGTCTGATCTCCCTCCTTGCACAATGGGAGCCTGTCCAGAGGCAGGGACACACAGCAGTGGTGACCTCTGGCCCTTGCAGTCCTCTGAGGACAGAGAGTGACACCCCAGCGGGTGCTGGGAGGTGCCTGTGATCCCGAGCAGTTGGCAGAGGACACCACCCTGCTGAGCTGCTGATTTCAGGTAGGTGCAGCTGCCTCTGGACTCTGCTGAGATGCCATCTCAGAGACAGCTGGACCATCTTTTATGGCTCTCCACAGCCTCTGTTGCCCATGCTGACAGTTAGGTAAAAGGCCCTGGGGGTGTTGAACATGACCAAGGGGGAGCAGTCCAAGCCCTCCTTCTCCAGGGAGGAGTAGTTCATGTTTCTTTGCCTCTTTGGTGTTTCTATCCCAGCATTGCAGGAGAGGGACAAAGGCTAATTCTTAAGGAAGAGACAGAATCTGTCTAAGAATCAGTACAGGGGTCTCTGATCTTTTCCTCCAGTCCCTCCAGCTATCACCTTAGGCATAACCACCGTGAATGTCTCAGGGTTCAGATCCCGAAGCGGTCCCAGGATTTCCCAGATGTCCCAGCACAGCAAACCTGGATTACCATGGAAACAGCAGAGAACGACCTCTCAATAACCCAGCAGCTGAAGCCACATGTTCCTCTGCTTGGCTCCAAATGAGCAAGTGCCACAAGCTAATAGCCAGGCTGGATACAGATGTCAGCACTGATCTTTAAGGTTATTTCAGCTGGACTTCCCATTGATTCTACCAAAAGTACCAGAAGCAAAAATGGACCTGCTTTCAGGATCCATCCATTTGCCATGTTATTGCTTCCACCAAGCACCGGCTCAGGAGTCACCAAAGGGGAGTGTGTTCCCCCACTGCTGTCCCAGGTTTTCATTAGAGGGCAAGGCAATGCACTTCTTAAAGATAGGGAAGCGTGGTGGGATTGAAACACACCTGCTGGAGCCCCTTTGCAAGGAAGGAAATTCCTACACATCCAGGGAGAGCCTCAGTGTCTGCAGATTTCCCCTAAACCAAATGCCATCTGGTGCTTTCCTGGCAGTCCCCTCTGCAAAAGGTGGAGGTGGTGGAGGGTGGTCCAGCACAGCAGCTTCTCCACCCTTGGCTCACCTGTAGGAGTCTACACAGTTTCTCTGGGTCAATTTTGTGTGAACCTGATTCACAGCATCCCACAACAGCCCTGCAGACTGCGGAGAATTAAGATTTTAGGGCTCATGGGCAGTGCATATCATAGACACACACGAAGGTGTTCCAGCACTTTTTAAGGTCTGGGGATCTTCTGGGCCAGTTAACCAGAAGGAAGAGTAGTTGGGCAGGGTAGACTCTCCTCTTTGCCCTTGACTTTATCTGCCATGGCAAAGGGTTACTCACCTGGCAGGGAGCAGAGCCCACGTAGTTCCCTCTCCATCAAACCTGCAGCTACATCAGCTGGGCAACTTCCCCTGCAAGCAGTTTTCTGAGGACAGGCTTGTGCTTATGTGTGCCTGTTGTGACTGTGGCCATCAGTCACTTCAGTTTCTCCTTCTGGCTCTCCTGCCTCCTGGTGCAGGACCAAAACAGTGATAAAATACCTCAGGAGAACATTCAGTGGAGGTGGCCTATGGTCATGTGAGCTCGCTTTCTCTGAAGCAGACAATAAAAAGGTTTTCTGGACATCTCAGTGAAGATCTCACCCTTCAGTGTCCTCCATGCAGCAAGGATCACTCTTTAGTGTCCTCCACACAGTCATGGCCATGGGTAAAGGCTCCTCAATTTTCTGAGCTCTGATTCTGTTATGTCTGTGTCCAAGACCTTCTTGGGTAGGAATTCTCCCTCCCTTCTGGAGAAGATAATTCATTTGTGAGGATCAGTGTAACAAAGCTGAAATTCAGCTTCCTAAATAAAGCCAGGCATGTTCAGACACGGAGTTCTGGTTTGGGTCGTTACAGACTTGGTCAGCAGAGGCATCTTGAAAGCTGATCTGGCCTTGAGCCCATCTCAGCTCTGTTACAGTTCACTGCACTGTGCCCAATTTCAATCTCTTATCCTGCAACAGGGGGTGAAAAGGCACTCAATTGTCCTGTTTGAATAGGACTGGAAAAGTACGCCCTTCTCCTGACAGAAACAAGGGAGACCTCCCCAGGGTGATGTTCAGCTTTCTCTCCACCTCCTTCAAGAGCTGTCTGGTCTCCTGCTTTGCTGCTCCATGTCACAGAAGACTTTTAAGCAGAGCCCTATTTTACATGGCAAGGTTAATGGATTCCTAGGAATTACCATGGGATAGTAGGATCTCTTCCTGCTGTAACTATTAATCTTTCTCCTACATGCTCATTTTGACTGAGCCAACACCTTCTTCCACCTACAATCTCACTCCAGTATTTAATACCATTGTATATTCAATGAACAAGCTCGAAAATTTTCCACTTACTAAAAGTTTACTTTCTTTTTCCTGCCTTTCCCCCTCCCTCTGGGAGGGTGATAAATGACTGAAAATCAAGATATGATAGAAGCTCTTCATTTGTCAGCTACGGTTGCAACTCATCCTGAAGCTGAGTGTGGGAACGGGGTCTGGGACAAAGCGTGGCCCTGAGCCCGGATGTGCCTTCTCCACCTTAACAGCAGCATCTGCTTCCCAATATGGCTTGTTCTGCACTATCTCAGGCACAACTTGAAACTCTGCAGCTGTTGCCACTCAGACTTTAGCTCTAAATCCAGCGAGGAGGGAGAGGCTGGGATAGTGGGGGAGTGCAGGGCACTGATTATCCCATGCACAGGGATGGGAACACGGCTCACATGTATTATGTGGAAGTACAAAACCAAGCCAGTCCTTACATAAGAAGGGCCAGGTAGTCCCACAGCAAGTGAACAGGCACAGGTACCAATAGTTTATCCTGGAGAAAAGTCTCCTCTTTCTTACAGCCTCACATTTGTAACTACAGAGAGACATTCCTTAAATACAAAACTGCTGCTGACAGGCTGGGGGAAACTTAAGCCACCATGGGCATTAAGAATGATTGAATCATATAATCACAGAACGGTTTGGCTTGGAAGAGACATTAAAGACCATCTTGTTCCGATCCACCATCATGGGCAGGGATAACTTCCACTAGACCAGTTTGCTCCAAGCCCCATCCAACCTGGCCTTGAACACTTCCAGTGGTGGAGCATCCACAGCTTCTTTAGGTAACCTGTCCCAGTGCCTCCACAGGGTCCAAGTTCATCCACCCTGCCCAACACTGGACCATGGGTTGGTTTCTTCTCTTTTGTTCTTCCCCCTGTTCAACTCCCAGGATGGAAGTGAAGGCAAGCTGATCACCCAGACAGGGCTCGTGGAGACCTTCCAACCACACCTGCTTCCCAAGGCATAAGGAAGTGAAAAGCAGATGAGAGCACAGGCACGTGCCTGAGCTGGAGGTCAGTTGTGAAAGGCTGGATGCCTGGATCAGAGGCCCCATAAAGTCCAGGAGGATGTTCCTGAAACGGGGGGAAGAATCTGCCCCTCAGTGTGAGGAAACTCAAAACAGAATATCAATAAAATAACCAGACCAAAAAGATCAGCTCAGTCTTCCTGGGAAAGATCCAAGAGTGAAAAACTAATTCCAGAAAATGAGGTCAACCTTCTCTAATAACCATAGCTACTGTTTGTGCTCCAGTGAGACATGCATGTGTGGAGTTTACCTCTCCTCTATTTATGGATTTGCCCTCTTGACCTGGAATTCAGTGCCTCTCAGTTGATCCTGTCGTGTTGTGACGGGCCATATCCTGCATGTTTATTGCATTGGCACCAGTGTTGTCTTTATCTAAAGGGGGATGGAAAAGAGCAGGCCAGGGCTGATACTAAAATCCAGCATCCATCCTCTCTGTCTTTCTAAACAGCTACATTTGATGGAACTTCTCACTTTTTTTTTCTGCCTTTTTTCCCAAAATGGTCCTCCAAACCCTCCTGAGGAGAACATTTGTGCAAGCCTCACAAAAGATGTCTTTTTTGGTACCCAATTTAGAGCAGGAAGTGGGACTTGAGGTGGGACTTTGGGGGATTTGGGACATTTGAGTTCTTAGAGCATCAATCAGCAGAGATATCTTGAAAGCCATTTTGGCCATATGATTTGAACCCACCTCAATCACTGGATAATTCATTATGCTTTGCCCAATCTCAATCTTTTCCCAGGCAGCCAAAGGTGAAGAGATCCTTAAATCCCCCCTCTGAGAGGAACCTAATACCCACAATGACTCTACCACCAGCAGGGAAGGGCTTTGTGATGATGGAGGAACATGCTGGGGGGCTCCTGGGAGGAGCCTCAAACTCTCTATTGCTACCCATCCCCAGCCATTTCATCCCAGTCCCTGGATAGATCTTATGCCCCCTCTCCCAAATGGCTGCAGCCAGCACCACCAAAGTGTGCAGGGTCATCCTTTGATTCCCTGTGCCAGAGTTTTTCTGAGGGCCTGGACAGCTGGGTTGGTTCAAAGCATGTCACAGGCCTTGTGGCATTTGGTCCGGCACCTTCCTGCAACTGCCAGGGATGCCTCTGTCTAATCCCAGCTCACAGCAGGAAGATGAAAAGAGGGGTATTTTCCTCATGTCACATGCAGTTACAGTGGCTTTGAGCTGGTGAGTTCCTGGCAAGGAGATTTTGTTCCCACAGAGACACAGGAAAATTGACCTGGGGGCAGCAACATCAGTTTTAGTTTACTAGAGATGTTCAGGCATTAGCACCGTGAGTAAGGCTGGAGCCCTCTTTAGCGTTTACAGCACTTCATAAATTTCAGAGAGATTTAGGGCAAGGAGCCAGATGTTTGGGGAGAAATTCTGAACACTAAAGACAAGTGGAAATATTTTTTTTTTTTTGGTAGTGTGTATTTTTTCCCATTAGTTGCAAGGCTATATTTAGAAGAGAGGGGGGGGGGGGGAGAGAGAGAACACGAGAGAGAGATTAGGCATTTCTTCGTATTCCGTAGTCACTCCAGTTGTTCTGCTTGTAGGAACAGATGTCTCCTTCCTGGGGTGATAGGATTCAGGTTCCACAAGGAAATTTTCTTGCCAGCAGCTCCTCTAACATAGAAGGGAGGTAGAGCCAGAGGTAAGTCAGTCCGCCGTGGAGGGATACACTGCAGGGTCCCTTGCAGTGAATGCTTTGGGATATTGGTCAGGGAGTAAGGGGGGTATGGGATGGGAGAAGAGACAGCGAGGGGCCAGGAGGGATCTGCTGCAGACTGGACTCCAAGTCTGCAGAGGAAAGCACAGCTAATGCAGCAGGGAGCTCTGGCAGGGTTGGCAGAGGGAAGGGTCCTGTGCTGAGCAGATGGATGAGCAGCTCGGGAAGTCTCTGGCTCTGCCCGTGCAGCAGGTGTGAAAGTTCATCAGGAGGTGCCTGACCTGAAGAGCCAGGCTGTGCCAGCAGCTGTGAGAGGCTGCAAGGGGCTTCTCCCACTCTGAGCTTCTCTGCTCTTGGGTTTTGGGGTGGTGTAGTGATACTTGGTGGTTTTTCAAGAAGATTGGGATGATGAGAAGTGTGAAAAGTTACTGGCTTTCCCTTATTGAAAAGTACTGTTCCAGCTCTTTTGAAGAGGAATGTGATGTCTTGTTTGTACCTGTATACTCCCAGGCATAATTGAGTTTTGGCAAAACGCATTCAGGAAGGTTTTGGAAGCTGGGAGAAGAGATGTTGTACTGCCTATAGAGGGGTCAGCTGCGAGTGGGGATGTTCTACCTGTTTGGCCACACAGCAGGTTGCAAACTCAGCTCTAGGAAAGGTGCTGTTTCCCTACTCTGAACCCACTTGCTGAGTCAGTTGAAAGAGAAGCAGATCCTTTCCAATGTCCTTAACCAGACCTCTTCAGAAATGCTCCCTGCTTTCATAGCAACACACCAACAGCACAGACTTTTTCCAGGTTAACCCGTTTAATCCAAAATTTACAAAACCATGAAGGCACTGTGGGGTTTGCACAGCACAGTGTCATATGTGCCTAGCCAAGGAAACCACTGAAACCAGTCTCCCAAAGGGTTAAGAACTGGTTGTCCATCCTGGCATGACTCAAAAACTGTCTGCTCCCTGACTGGGTCTCCCATCTCACTGCATTCCCTGGGCCAAGCCCACAAAGGGCTCTGTGCCTCAGTTTCTCCCTGCAGCCAAGAGAGCAGCACAACTTGGAGAGGGTGCTGGGAGGCAGAGCTGCATCAGTGGCAGGTTGGCCTGCTCCTCATGGTGCACCTGACCCCTCTGCATCAGCCCTTCATCCCTGCCTGCACTGGTGTCACCCTCATTCCCTGTGCTCCTTGGGGTGTGAGCATTGTTCCATCAGTCCTGCATTCCCAGGCCATGCAGGACCCCAGGTACTCCCCTCTGCTCAGCAAACCTCTGCTGCCGCTCTTCCCTCCCTGTCCTTTTCAGCTCCTTGCCAAGGGACAGGGCAAACAGGGAGCTGAAGGCAGAAAGGGGGGAAGATTGCTGAATTTGCAACTGAAAATTTCCTTCTCAAAAGCAAGCAGCGATGCATGGGCTCGATGTTGATCAGTTTAATCTCTCACGATGTTTTTGCACTTGCCTGTGAAGTTTCTGAATGTTCCTATATGGTAATTTTCACTCCAGGGTTCTCCTTGTGCACAGCCACGATAGCTGTTATTCCAAACTGACATTTCTAGCACTTTGTCCCAGGCACTCTTGAATCTCTAGATGGATTACTGTAATCCCAATAAAATCAAACACATTTCTCTTGTACTGTTACAACCTCCCAAGAAGACAGGCTCAAATCCATCTCTACTGGCTGGACCCATAAGAATCCAAATCCATGTGTTTTGTTCCAGGTCTAGATTTCAAAACAAATGTTAACCCTCTTGGAAAAATGTTCCCCCAACAATGTGTGGTTTCCCCTCACATATATTGGTCCACAAGGGACAGAGAGGGATACAGGCAGGGAGTCATGTTCTGATTTCTCTAAAAGTATCAGAGCTGAAAACACACAGCACTTACTGCAGACATGTCACTCCATGCTCCCTTGTGACAGACGGCACTTGGTACAAGCCCTGACAGGGTGTGAGATATCGGTCCTTTAAATGCTGACAGCATGATTTGCAGAGCTTTCACCAAGACATTTAGTGCTTCTGTCACTCCAAGGCCAAGACCTGGTAATGCAGAAAAGAGGGACATGAAAAATACAGCCGTGTTGATAAGGCATCACAGACATCCAAATGTTTCAGGAGGGACTTTTCTACACAGTGGGGGATAAACAGGGAAGAAGAGGCAAACAGCCTTTTTTAGCACCATTATTATAGGTGACCAGTACTAGAAAGCTTCAGCAGAGATGTGCTGAGGGACCTCTGCGTGCCCATGGCTGCTGGGTGGAAAGTGTGGGGTTGGAGAGGCAATGTGTGTACAATCCCACTTCTTTGTTTGCTTCCACATGTACACCTGAGCTCCTTCTTTCAAAGGCTGAGGCATTAATGCTGCAAAGGACCACAAAGGAGATATAAGCTCATCTGCCAGCATGTGAATTTCCTACTCTGTGAACCTTTGGGAGTTTCAATTCCTATTTTTCATGCATGCTCAGGACAGGGCTGATGGAGAACCATGCAGATCTTTCCAAGTTTTAAGCAGATTGTCTCTGGGGCGTCCAGCACTGGTGATCTATCGCCTGGTTTAAAGCAGCAGGTTCAAGTCTGGGTGCAGAGTGTTGATGTCTGGGCCAAGCCAAGTGGCATCTGTCCCATCTGGGTCACTTTGCTCTGTGAAGAAGAGGAATGCAGTTTGGAGAGTTGTGCTCTCCTTCTTCTAACTGGCACCGATCCCTCATGGCCTAGGGTGACCTGTTGGACTAAATCATTGCTTGGGCACCCACAGGCTATTGCTTGTCCCAGACTGAGCCAGTAATCTGGGTGCCTTGTTCTCAGAGGACCAGATTGTGGCCTTGGGCTTGTTGGAGAGCATGGGATCAACCCATGTGCACACACAGCATTGCACACAGCATGGTGGGTGGAGCTCAGATCACAACTCACAGCAATCTCCATCACCCATCCACAGCAGGGCCCTTGGAGATGAAAGACCACATATAGGCTAGGTGGGCATCTCAGGCAGGAGTCAAACAGCTCAATAGCACAGCATTAACACCAGAACAACAACCAGCATTCCATCAGCCTCCACACATCCTCAGTCGGTGACTGCTTGCATGACTTGGAGGACAACCCCTGGCTATTGCCTGGACTGGACATACAAGTTTTCCCTCTGGGCAGGTGGGAAATCTGATTCTCACGGCCAGCATAAGAGCTGCAAAAGAGGGTGTGGAGGGGTTGTTCCTTCTTTACAAAGGAAATTCACACCTTTCTCCTTCCAGACAAAAGCTGTAATCCAGCAGATGACCATTCAAACCACTGGACAAAGTCAGAGTTGCTGACCATCTTCATGACAGGTGGGAAAAACAGGCCCAGCAATTAGCTATGATCAGGCTGGTTCTGCCGTGATTTGGTGCAAATCTGAAGTAATTTCTCTTCAGGAAAAAAATGAGAAACAGGCAATGCTCCCTCTTTTCACAGAAACCACGAGCCCTGTTTGCCCTGTTTCAATGACAAAGCAATTGTGAATTTGCAGAGAATACCACCTAAATGAAAGGATGTGTGGTGGAGAGTGCTGGCAAATGCCTTGCAAGTTCACGTTAGAGGAAGCAAGGATCACTCTCAGTGCCTGTTTGTGTGGCTGTCAGCTCTGATTTCCTCCGCACTCCCAATGTTTTTCAATCTGCAGGCTAATTTCAACCAAAATTTGGCAGAAGGGAAAGATCACCTCAATTTTCAGGAAATTAGGCAGCAAAGAAAGGAGAAAGTCAAACAAGTGTCGGAGCCAAGGGAAGAGCTGGAATGTGAGTGCTCATTAAGGCAGCCAAGTGTCCACATGGGAAAAAGTTATAATAAGCATCTCAAGCAGGGCAGAGCATTCCCCCAGCCCTGCGAGCCACTGCGAGACATGAGGCTGTAAGAAAGCAGGTGCCATTTAATCTGACACTCACAGAACTATGTGTTTTGTGTCTCCAAAGTGCCTTTTATGTCCATGGCATTAGAGGGGAAGGAATAATCCAGCTCTGGACTGGGTTTGGCTATACCCAACTGCAATTCCCTGGCAGTTGGGTGTTTCACACACTCTATCCAGACATCCTCAAACCTGGAGGCTTCCAGGAAACATCAGTGCCCAGGAATCAAGTGAGAGCAGAGATATGATGCCTGCAAATATGGGATTGTACCTGCCCTGAGAATGACCCCATTTCTGCTTCAGGGTGGGATCTTTCTCCCCCAGACATTAGCTCCCCTCTCAGAGCCTGAGGGCTAGATGGGCACCAGCTTTTCCCTTTCAGCAGCTGGATTCATTCCTTTTCTCTCCCTTTCTCTCTCTGTTCCCACTGTCAGCAAACCCATCCTCCCCGGGCTGAGCACAAGGCACACAGAACAAGCTCTACCACGTATAGGGCAAGGTCGACATGCACAAAAACACCATATTTGGCCAGTTTGAGCCATAGTTGACTGAGAGCTTGCCAGAAGGAGAATCACACAATTTAAACTGAAAGAGAGTGAGTTTAACCCTTCCTTTATAAATACGACGATAAATCACCCAGCTAACTTTAAACACGGGAAGGCAGCAAAGCTAAACACATGCTGCTGCCACCTCAGGCAGCAGAGTAACACCAGCAAGCAAGACAGGGTGAGGGTGACGGGGGGATGATAGAGGAGACAGGTTGACATATCAGACTTTCTGACTCAGGACAGGGAAATGAGAAAAGCTGAAGCTGTTTATTCTAAATAACACTCGCACTTGCTAATGTCCTTTTCAACTTTCCGATCCCAGTGTGTGGCTCTGGTGTTCTCTGGGTCTGCACACAGAGATAGATCCAATCTGCACACAGCAATAAATAACACTCTTGGACAAAGCTCAGTTGCCTGACCTGCCTTTTCTTTAGTATCCCATTACCTAAATCACTGAGCCAAAAGTCCCCTGGGCCAAGGAAGAGAACCCTGTTAACTTCAGCAAGTGGAGGGTGAGGCTTAAGGCTGACACCAAGCAAAGAGCTGGGTGGAATGGAATATAGGGTGATCAGGGATCTCCTCCTGGGGCAGATGTAGCACTGAGCTGCCCATGCTAAATGAACAAGTGTGATGCCAAGCAGTGAGTGAGCAAGGGAAGAGCTTGCAGTGACCATCTGTTTCCTATTTGGCTCAAGAGTGATGGAATTGGTTGTGTCATGCAATGATGAGAAAGTAATTCAGAGCAGGGTCCCCTCTCCCAGTGCTGAGCAGTGACTTTTATCAGAACAAGGGAAACCAGGTCAACCTCCAGTCTCTGTCCCTCCCCTTATCCCATTTCTACCCAGATGTCTGCTGTACTTTTAAGGAAATGCTACCCACAGTCTCCCAGACAGACAGACAAAATCCAGCCTGAGAGGTATAATATAACAGTGTAGGCCAACTGGCACAGTCAGACAGCGCTCAGAAAGATGCATGTTTACCCATCTTGGGCTTTGCAGACTGCCATCTCCAAAAAAAAAATGGGATTGCATGAAAATCTGGGATGCTGAGGGCTGTATAATGCACGGAGAAGGCTGAGCTCCAAGCACTCTGAGGGTTAGCCCAAAAAATATTTACTCTTTAAGTAAAGGTGGTTGTGGCAGCTCTGCATGAGCTCATGCCATAGCTACAAGTAATAAATAGTGTGAAACACAGCAAAAGAAAGGTTTGCAGAGGCTGCAAAGCTTCTTATATGTTTAACCATGCCCCTCACTTATTTCCACATGCCACCACTCCATGGTGGTGGGTAGCAGAACTGACTCACTTTAACACCCACAAGAGTATTTCTGATGGCAGAGGTCTGGTTGGGGTAACTTTGGGACTTAGAGAGGGGAAGCATTGAAAATCTTTGGAGATGTTTGCTTTTGCTCAGACATGAGGTCAGGCTGCCTTTTTGTGCCTGGTTCAGCCTGCTACAAAATGGGGCAATGTACCTTTCTCAAGGGCTTGGATTCCCCCAATGGAAAAATCCTCAGTAGCTGTTAACCAGGGGGTTGGTCCAGCTCCATCCCATTAAAAGCACTCAGAGGAATCCTGTTGCTTTGCTAGTCCAGTTCTCCATCCTTTCTGCTTGTGAGCCATGAGATGAGGGCAGTCCCACAAAGAAAGGAAGAGGCCATTCACCCAAACATCCATCAGTAGCTATTTGATTAGAGGAAGATTTTTCCCACCACAGCCCAAGAGGCAGCTTTTTCACAGCCTGTCAGGGAGGAAATCTTCAGGATTAATTAAATTTGCTGGGTCTTCTTTCATGTAGTTGTTTAGATTTTGAGTTCAGATAGGGCAGGGATGGACTGGGAAAAGACTCAAGCTCTAACACAGCTCCTCCTCTGCATATTCAATTTGGCATAGAATTGTTACCTATTGTTTTTTAGCAGTTAAAAAAATCTGGAGTTTTTTTCACTGCACATGGAGCTCAGTGGAAGAGGTGACCATGCAAGCCAGGACACTGTATATGCTGATGATTTTATCTTGTGTGCATGGACAGTACTCATAGTGGATCCCTTTCTATTAGTCTGTGACCTGCCCTACATCCCTCCATGGCATTGTGAGGATGAGGAACATTTGAATGCACTTGGAGTTCCTGATTTCACTGAGGCAGGACAGGCAAAATAAGATGAATATCAGGTGTCTGTGATAAAGGATCTGAAAATGAAGAAAAATCTCCCAGAGGAGGGAAGCTACTAACAAGATGAAGAATCAGAGCAAACAGCCAGTGCCACAGAATTACAATGAGAAGACCAAGGCATATGCAATTCAAAACAGTCTTAGTGCATGCTAAGGGATGGGGTGGGTGATTTTGTCTTCTCCCCTTGCTCAGCTACCTGT
Source organism: Myiotriccus ornatus (assembly GCA_036023395.1). NCBI lineage: Eukaryota > Metazoa > Chordata > Aves > Passeriformes > Tyrannidae > Myiotriccus > Myiotriccus ornatus. The sequence continues at coordinate 148,677,818 of JAYRBT010000082.1, read as the reverse complement.
CTGAACACAGATACAGAGGATCACACTGCACTCAATGGGCAACAAAGTCTTTATTCCTTGGCTTCCGCAGCGCTCCTCTTGATAGCATCTGCAAAGAGAAAGCTGGGAGCTGATCCAGGCATCTGCTCATTTCAGTTTGCTTTTGCAATTAAAGAGTGAAACAAACAACCGGAGGAGTTCAGATGGCGAGAATTTTAGGAAATCATCAGAAAACGGGCCAGGGCTCTGCATCCTCCCCATGCATCTTTCTCAGGTGCCAGACTCCACAGCTCCACTACCTTCAGCCAGTCTTGGGATCAGCTTTTCCTGTTTTTCACTGACAGAGCTGTTGGCACAAAACGTAAAGAGACGAGACTGTCCCCCAGGAGTCTGCAGGCTCAGTCAGACCCAGACAAAATGCTGTGAACATGCGCTACTTTGCAGGGTGAGGTAATCTGGTCACTCCTGAAACACAAGATATTCCAACACCTGGTTGCTGCTGGGGATGGCCTGATGGCAGAAGTGGATAGAAATTAGCATTGTTCCTATTGCCTTCGGGACAATGCAGGTGGCCTGAACCCAAGCTTCAGGATTTCAGTCCTGCAGTGTACTCTGCCACTGGGTTTCATCTCAGGAGGGCTTTATGTTTGAGCACCAGCCATTCCAATGGACAATTCAACTCCTTGGACTTGACTGAGTAGCTACCTAAACAGAACAAATTGCCATTTGATTAGAAATAGCCTTTCAAGTTCAAGGATATTGAAAACCAGCTTTTTCCTTCACTCCACTTCTATAGACTAGGTGAGAGGCAAGAGGAAACTAGAGCAATCCCCAGACTCAAGGCCAACAACCCCAAGCTTCATCATGATGGCAAAATCACTTCTCCAAGAATTTCCACTGGAAATTCCACACCTGGTCTTCTAAATTCTCAGTCCTAATCTCTGCTTTTGCTCAACAAATGTTTTGCTTCGCATTCACCCGGCTTGAATGAACCATACAGAATAACCACCACTAGGCTGCAGCACCCCATGAGGACCCTTGGTATTGAATGTTTACTACTGACCAATCTCTCAGTGGTGAGACACATTTGCTGTATCCAGAAAATGCAGAAAGACTTGGGAATCTCTTCTTCTAAATCTCAGTTCCGCAGCTCTCTATCCCAGAGTGCTGGAAGGAGGTGTGGAGGAGTTTGAGAGCTGGAGGGTTACAGTCAGCAGGGATCTGTAGTTAGTTAGCCTGACAAACAAGCTTCTGGTGGCCAGGCAGGAAAAGGCTTTGGCACTCATCAGGCAAGCTCAGAGCTGCTGTGATGTTTTTCTGGACACAGTTAGAACTGTTCCCTGCAAAACATTTGCCTTCAGCCAGCAGGAACTCTCAGGAGGATCCACTTTTGTCCCAGGTGGCTTCCTCCCCTGCTTTGTCCACGGCCACCACTGGCTTGAAGCACCTCACGGGTGAAGGAACACTTTTGGTCCATCCTCCTGATCCCCATGAGCAGCAAAAATGATTAGTGCAGGAAAAAAGCCAGATGCCAGAGGATGGGGAGTGCCTGGGGAGCTGGACATTCCAACTCCCCCAGCAATTCAAGTCTTCCACGCTGAGACACACAACCAGGCACCCTGCAGTTCTGTGAGCGCTGGGATCTGCATTTGCAGTTCCTTGTTTCCTAGTACTTCCACACTTGGCTCATTGGTAGCAGGGATTTCAAACCCTCATAAATCAAGTCTTTCAGCATCATTCTCTGCTGATTCAAGCTGATTTTTTTAACCTCAAAGCCCTGCCCAGCCACTTTGAGGTATTCCAGACATTTTGCAACCATTTATTTTTATTTAAACCAGCCAAGTCTCTGTATATATTGGGACTCTCTTTTTTTTTTTTTTAAATCTTTTTAATATACAAATCAGTTTAAAATAGTGTATAAGTCAGGAATGATTTGCAAATTAAACTGTCAAACCCTGGCAGGAGTAGTGGCTGACGCCCTTAGCTTAAAATCTCCCGGCTGCTGTTGCTGTGAGTGCAGATCTCTAGAAGATGCCACACAATCTGCTTCTGTTTTCCTGGAAGATTCAGCCATCCTTTGGTTTCAAGGAAGTCTTACAGTTCCTGAAAATGCTGCTGCATCTAATGGGATCACCTGCCCAGGGGAAAGATATGATATTTTAGGAGACAGGTACTGGGGCTATGGTGTGCAAAGGTCTCCTGGCCTTCTGCATGGGAAGAGGAAGAGAAACTTGAAGTGAGGATTGTGTGTCTTTTTCAAAACACGCATCTGGCACCACTGGAAGACAGTAATTATAAACTCAGATGTTTTCCTTGTAATTATTGGTAATCCCATATTGGCAGGTGGGGATCTACTCCTCGGAATGTACAAACTTGTGGGTTGAAATGTTCTTAAGTGACAAGATTTTGAGTCCTAATGAATTCTGACTCTTTCTTTTGTTTCAGATCACTGTCAGTCAGCGACCATGCCGACCTCCTCCACCCAACTGCCAGCCCTTGACTCCATCAACTCCACCCAGCAACCCAACACCAGCATCTACTTGTTCTCCAAGTTCATCCACGAAGACAAAGAACTGTCCACAGAATTTTACAAGCTGTGGATTGTCCTGATGGTGGTCAATGCCATCATTTTCCTCGTGGGTGTTGTGCTGAACAGCTTGGCACTGTACGTCTTCTGCTTCCGTACCAAGGCAAAAACCACCTCTGTTATTTATACCATAAACTTGATTGTTACTGATCTTCTGGTGGGCTTTTCCTTGCCCGTGCGGATCATCATGTTCTACAGTGCAGGGGACTGCCATCACTGCTCCTTGATTCACATCTTTGGCTACTTTGTCAACATGTATTGCAGCATCCTCTTCCTGACGTGCATCTGCGTTGACCGATACCTGGCCATCGTCCAGGTGGAGGCCTCACGGAAATGGAGGAACCCCACCTGTGCCAAGGGGATCTGTGTCTTCATCTGGATCTTTGCCACAGTGGTGACTTTCTCCATCCTGACCATGGCAATAAAGTTTGCTGAGTGCTGCCTCTCCAAGATTCTGGTCCTGATGGTCTGCGAGTACTTCTTCCCCCTCATCATAATCATCTTCTTCACCACGAGGATTATGTGTGCCCTGTCCAAGCCCAGCCTCATGCACCAGAGCCGGGAGAGGAGGATGAGGGCTGTGCAGCTCCTGATCACCGTCCTCATCATCTTCATGATCTGCTTCACTCCTTTCCACGTGCGGCAGATTGCAATCTCCATCAACCCAGACATGCCCCATAACGTCAGCATCCTCGTCTACCACGTGACAGTGACCCTGAGTAGCCTCAACAGCTGCATGGACCCCATTGTCTACTGCTTTGTCACCAACAACTTTCAGTCAACCATGAAAAACATCTTCAGGAAAGCTGAGCCAGAGCAAACCAACGTGGACATCCTGGGCATGAACAAGAGCACCAAGGGCTCCAGCGCAATCATCGCCTTCTCAAACACAATAGGGAGCCCTGTGAGCTTGCCATCACCAAGTGGTGTCCAGATATAAACAACATCTGGTGGGACATGTTGCAGTAAGCCAGTGCCATGATGCTGGAATATCACTAGGATGCACGATGCTATTGTCTTTGAACTCCTTGTTTTTCAGGCTGAGGTTCAGACTGACAGTGGTGGAATTTATTCCTCAAGAACATTGTGGTCTGTTTGGAGAATGGAACTTACAGTGCTGTTAGTACCAACATAAAAGAGAGTCTATTAATGACTGTTCCCAACAGGGAAGATTTCTTTGTATTTTAATACAGACATTTTGCTAGCAACAAATTCTTTATTGTGGTTTTCTTTTCGTGTTTGACATCGTAACGCGGCACTTTCAGGATTACTTAGAAAACAGGATATCTCTGGTTTGTAATTAAAGATTTTTGTGCCTTGGGCATGTGCTTAAGAATGAAGGGTAAGAGGGATGTTTACAGAGCTATCTGCTGCAAAGATGGTAGATGCCAATGGAGAGGGAAAGAAAGTATTCTAACCCACATGTCACTAGTAACTACTCATTTGTTCCTGAAAAAGTCTGAACCTTCTCAGGGATGAGGAGATGAAGTCAGGATGTAAAGTCTCCTCTCACTCAGCTCTAAGAAAAACATACATGTGAGTGTATATGTTTTCATACACACTACTTGGGCTTGGGGAGAGGTTAAGGATATGCCCCACCTGTATTTGGATCACTAAATCTCAGAAAATGCTGACGACCACAGAAAAATCTGTGAAAATGAACATGCTTCCCAGCAAACTCTGCTGTTCTGCTCTCTCTCTTTCCCCAAAGAACAGCCAAGATGAAACCCAGAACCAGACTGTGATGCTGTACTAGTCTGGTTTGGTTTTTCTTCTAGGCATGTTGTAAAATCAGGCCTCGCTGTCCTAATTCCTACTATCAGTCCATCCACTCAGACACTTAAATGCTGGTACTTCTAAGCATAGAAAAAGAATCCATCTCCAGCATATAGGTTGAAATTCACCCTTTTGCAAAATCACTAGGATGATCTAGGAGCCATGTTTAAAAGATGTGTGAAGGTAAGGATGACCCAAAATTCTGTCCACAGCGGTGGGTAAATGTTTTAGATGACATTGTACCAACGAAACCACACAAATACAAAAAAGTTATCCTGGGAAAACAGCAAAACCTGCAGCATGAACACCAATAACTGTTCTTGTTCCTCCAGGTCTCCTCACTCACATGCCTATGGACATTCCAACTGGAATACTACTAAGAATTCATCAAACTTAGCTTTTCCTGGTACTCACTGGTGTTACCATTCAGAACAGCAGGTGCTGGTCCAAGCTAGGGCATCCTAGACTACTCTGCTTCCCTGGAATCTGACCATGGGACACCAACCCCCATTTCACAGGAACAGAACATAACCAATGCCTCAAACTGCCTCTAGCAGCGGGGTTTGCAACAGTTTGCCACTTGCAACACATATATATGTTTCCCTCAAACTGTTTCCCCAACATTCAGTATCAGTGGATATTGCAGTTCCCGTTCCAGACAGTGGGGTCCACAGGCAGTCATTGAGCTCATGGAATCAGAGACCTCCCAGCTGAGTGACACCTTCAGCTGTAGCTGGTCCATTAACTCAGGCTCTTGATCATCCTGGGGAGCAGTAATTGCCATTGCCAGGACTGTGACCTCCTTCCCAAACACTTCAGCTGCCTCAGTGCCCTTCTGCTTGGACCTCTACTCCTTTGTAGAGGGTCTTCTTTCCAAGATGTGGTGATGAGGGACACCAACACCGTGGCACAATCCCACGGGAGGTAAGACTGTTGTTCTGGTTATTGTTTCCCATTCTAGACGTGGCCATGAACATGGTGAGCTTTCCCAGGACCTGATTGTACTGTTGTTTCCTTATACCTCATCTATTTCCTTAATCCTCTGACACAGGCATTTCACAGCCAACACCTCTGTTAAATGATTCATCAGCACACACGGGTCAGGCTCTGCCTTCTCAGCCAGACTGGCCACTTCACATTTCTGCCATGATTTTCCACCAACACTTCATTTAGAGAAAATAATGTTATGCCTCAGAGGTCTGCACTTCTCTGCAAACCCCCAAAATCTCATGCCCACCAACCCACCACACGCTGTCAGACCTTTCCATGCCTCCTAAGCTGTTTGTAATGAAAAAGTGTGTCACATAAACAGAGCTGTTAACAGCATTGTCTTTTGCCAAGACTCAGAGAAACAGGAGGAAATGTGCAGGCTCCTGCATAGCTTATTTTAGCTTCTTTGTTCCAACAACCCACAGATTCACACCTCCCATTCTCTTGCTATCAACAATATTATTGCCATATACAGCAATGTCTTAACATCTTGCTCAGTGCAGTTGTTCATCTGAGGTCAGTATAAAATCTCTAAGATGATTTGCTTAGATTTTTTAAGTTCCTAAACAGCGTCTCAGTTTAAGCTCTGTCTTTCTGCTGTAAACTTCACTTGTGGTAGTCTGAATTCCCTTTACTGCCAGTGTATTCTTCAGTCCCCATAAAAATCACCCAAGACTGGATAATTCTCCTTATTTTGTAATGCCTATTGCCTTATCCAGAGCTTTCAGTGGTCCTTTTTCATTTTATACCAGCTCCAAATCAGGGTCCCTTATCAAAGACACAGTCTCCAAAAATTGGAAGGAGGCCAAATCCTTCACAAACTAACCTACTTTTTGTGACTTCTTGTGCTTTCTGTTCAATCTTTACTGTTTACACATCTTGCTTTTCCTCAGTGCACAGCACTTGCTAAACTCTGTCCTATTTGAAGTCATCCCTTTGTGCTCAGGACACACAGCTGAAAATCAAAACCAAAAACTCATCTGCCCTCAGAAATACTCCCCCAAATGGCACAGTTTTGAATGGGCACCTTCCACCTGCCAGTTCTCTTTGCTGCTGAAGCATCCCTCAGTTCTATGTGTTTCTGGAAGTTGGGGCAAGGTCTCTTACCCCTTGACCTGCATCATCCCTCTACCCAGGGTATCTCCTTGGAGTGCCTCTTAGTGATCTCCAACAGGGATTGCAATAGTCCTGTTCCCACCCCAACCTGTCCTTTCTCCAATGAGAACAGCCACAGATGACACCACAGGGAAGCCTCCAAGGGCAATGTGAGAGATTCAATGCATCATTAAATACATGCAAAACTGCTAAGGCAAAGCATACACAAGCCAGCTGTTGCAGGGCAGTCTCTTACGCAGAGTATTTAAAGATTTAGACGCCAAATTCCCAATGATTTTGAATTAAATCCGGCACTTAACAACCTTTGAGGATCTGTATCATTCTGCATAGGCTGAAATAGTAATCAGGATGGATGGGCATTGCATGTCATACTACCACCACCAAGCCTGTGGTAGACAGAATACAGCATTCCCTAAAGAGCTTAACAGCAATAAAGAGCTCTGTAAAAAGCCCCGACCTCTCAGGGAATTACAGCATTCATTGCTCTTTGATGTGCCGTGCTTCTCTTGTGCATCTAAAATCCTATAAAGTAAATTAGAAATATCCACTTCTACCAGCTGCCCGGAGGGAGGCAAAGAAAGATGATGGAAAAATCTCACATGTATTTCTTGGGATGGATCACGGCCATTCCTGGGACACAAGATCTTTGTTGACCATGAGCCTGAGTCACAACACATGGATATCTGCAGCCTGCTGGCATTCCAGGGCATGGGTATCCAGGAACAGCTGAGCTTCTTTCTCTCCCTGCTCTGTGTCTCACCTCTGTTGCACCCAGCACAGCCCATGTTGTCCTTGCAAACCTTTTCCTATTACAGCCCAGAAACCTGTAGCAAGGCAGAGGTGCAGAATAGCCAGGCCTCAGTCACACTGCAAACATACCAGGGTCCAGCAAGGCTGAAAATCTTCAATTCTGCACCAGCAAAGGAGCCCCTGACTCCACATGCGGGGTTATCTGCCAGACCAGCTTCCCCCAGGGCTCTGAGCAAGCCCTGCCCTCCCTCCACAGCCATCTGACAACTGCCAAGAGGAAACTGCACCACCACGTGCAAAGGCAATTTCTTCCTTCCTTGTCCCCCTGGGTTTTGCTGTCCCTCAGATGTGTGCACAACAGTCTCATTAGTCAGGCTAATCAGCATTAATAAGTACTGCTGGCAGGTGTGGGCTCCTCTTGGGGAAAGGCTGAGGACAGTGGAATTGCCCCTGTTAGGGCCATCAGCACAGGCCACTCTGCCTATTCTGTACCATCTGTCTTCCAGCTGTAAGGGCAAAGTGGCTCTGGCCAAGGATCTGGGAGAAGACAGGTCTGATCTCCACAGCTACTCCAGGACAGTGGAAGATGGTGAAGACATTGGAGAGGAACCAGAGTCACAAAGTAATAAGGGAGGAAGGGAAAGGAGAGGGATCCAATGGGTTAAACACCAAGCTGAGTACCATAGGGCTTGTAAGAACAAGGACGAGGAAGCTAAGACAGCGGAAAGTGGCCAGGGAGCACAGGGACTACCCTGTGCAGGGATACCCAGCAAAGGATGACACAGGAAAACAAGTGAGGGCTTGGCTTGCTTTTCCTCTTCTGGGCATCATTAGTCCCAGAACAGGAGCTCTGGGGAGGATGCCAGTGCTTGGATCAGAGCTGGAAGACTCCCATTTTAGGAAGAAAAAGCCTAAAAGCGGAGCACTTTATCCCCTTCCCATAGTGAGGCCCAGGAAAGGGAAGAGAATGATCTCTCCCATGTTCATCTGAGTTTTTGGGGTCTTGCAGCAGAAGACAGGAAGGTCTCCTGAGTGCTGGGAAAGAGGAAGAGGGTCTTCATCCCTCCACCCTTGGGAAGGATGCTGGGGATGCAGGAGGGTGTGGGTGCTGGATCTGGTGTGGTGTGGTGTGGCTGCTCATGGACTAGCAGCAGCATCCATTGTGTATGCTGGCTACATACTGAGCAGGATTGTCTTGGGAAGGGCTGGATGATATTTATGAGAGATAGTACCACCTGAAATATCACAGCACACGTCCCATGCTCTGCAGGGCACCCCAGGCAGAGCAGACTGGGAGATGGCAGCATGTCCCCAAGGACAAGAAATGATTGATCACTTCACTGCAGTATTCCAGTGCTCTGCGGTGGGTGCTGTTTGGCTTTTGGGACCTAACAGGGGTGCAAGGGAGAATAGTCACTGCAATCACAGACTCATAGAATTGTCTAGGTTGGGAAGGACCCATAAGTTCCTCGAGTCCAACCATTAACCAAGCACTGACAAGTCTGTGTCACTGGACTTTAGTCCACTAAACCATGTCCCTAAGTGCCATATCTACACATCTTTTAAACATCTCCAGTGACTCACCCACTTCTCATCTTTCCCATTCCCTCTTCAGATGCTGCAAAAAGCACAAAAACTTCCCTGGCAGAGATGTGAGTTTTTCTAAGTGCTTTATAAACTGCCAGTGCTGGCTGGATATCAAGGTCTTAGTTCATGAAACTATCCTTCTTCGGGATTCTTGACTATAGTGTCAGAGATCAGATTCATTCAGGCATGGAGGCATGGGTGAGTTCTAACACAAGTGATTTGGCTTTTCTTTCATGGCTATACATAGAGCTAACATCCCAGCTCATGGCTGAGGTTCTTCTTTCCAGCTGCTATGCAAAAAGAAAAAGCCTGTCATATGAAATAAAGCCGAGTTTACATGTAGGAGAAAGTTCTTGTTCACCTCACAGCAACCTCAGTGAAAGCTCACAAAGAGGAACTTCTGCCATTCCAATGAAAAGGTAAGCAGAATCATGGAATCATAAAATATCTTGAGGTGGAAGTGGCCCACAGGGATCATCGAGTTCAACTCCTGACGCTGCACAGGACACCCCAAGAATCCCACCATGTACCTGAGAGTGTTGTCCAAATGCTTCTTAAACTGTGGCAGACTCAGGCTCTGACCACTTCCCCAGGGAGCCTGTTCCAGTGCCCGACTCCCCTCTGAGTGAAAAATCTTTTCCTAATATTCAAGCTAAACCTCTCCTGACACAACTTCATGCCATTCCCGTGGGTCTTATCACTGATAACCAGAGAGAAGAGATCAGTGCCTGCCCCTCCACTTCCCGTCATGAGGAAGCTGTAGGCCATGATGAGGTCTTCCCACCACTCTTGATGTTACGTCCTTTTGACTCAGTTTGAGCTGGACACTTAAATCCCTTTACCAGCCTCCTTCCAGCCCTATCAGCCACTCAGTCCAGTTCCCTCAGGTAACACATCTGGTTTGCAGCTGCTGTAGAAGGGCTGAAGGGGACATGAAAAGCTGATCTTCCTCAAACACTCTACTCTTCAATGCAAGATGAGATGGAGTAGGCGCTGCACAGCATGTAAGTCTTCTTGCAAGAAAAGAGATCTGACTTGCAGCTGCCCCACTGAAAGATAAACACAGGTAGAGGTCAGAGTGGGCTGCCGTGCCGTGCCGTGCCTCAGTGAGTAAATGTGGCCCAGAGTTTGGCTCTCATGTAGGTCATGCAGGGAGGTATATCTGAGCACCAGAGCTGACTCTGTGACAGCCGTGTAGAGAAGTACAGTGCTTCATGAATGGGCAGAATTGCCAGAAACTGTTTCATTTTGTCAACATGTCAATCAAGAGCTCTGATCTAAACATATCTCCAACAACCATATCAAATTTGCTCTTCTCAGTGGGAACAGCCAAAGAAGAATCTCTAGTCTGAGCTCCAGCCCCAAAAAAGCATTCTTGGGGATGCCCTGAAGGCCTTGCAGGAAACCCCTTGGCTTCTCTTTCATCCCTCAGTAGACCTTAATGGGACTTTCCTGACATGACCTTAAAGCAACCAAACAAAGTGCCCTCTATGTGGTTCAAGTACCCAGGCGCAAAATAGCAGCAAGGGTTTTACTCAGAGCAGTTTTACTTCCATCTCCTCCAAAAGAGGCCTCTAAAATAGGCCTAGAAGTGCTTGTTTGTCTCAACAGATGGAGAAAAGTACAGATTGCTGCAGGTCAGTTAAAGAGATTCCCCCAAGAGACTTGCCCAGGAGAAGTCCATACTGGAGTAGGTATGGCATGAAAGCCTTGGGCCAGAGCCCAGCCGTTGGCTCATCCTTCCTTTGACCCCAACAAATTCATCCCTGAAGTTCCTTAGACAGGAGACTAGACCAAAGCCTAGTGTGCAACCCCTTGATGTTTTGGGTAGCCTGGAGACTGCCCAAATGCTGTCTTCCCAGGGAATGCCTCCTTTGATTGATTTTATTTAGAGTTGGAAATGCCGTCCTGCCCGCATCACTCGGAAAACGCGGTGCGCTGGAGACGCCGGTTCAGACGGACTCCTCTGCACAGCTGCCCGCTTGCAGAGCGTGTTGTGGGAATCTGTTGATAGGTTCTTGACAGAAGTTATGGCTTGTTTATCTGGTAGCTTTACTCTGTGCCTCCTGCCCAACCCGGAAACCCTTCCTCTCCTAACCTCTTGGCCTGCTGTTATATACAGAGGAGTCTACGCAGTAATTTTGGTAACCATGATTCATCTTACGACAAACACTGCATAAAGCAAACAGATTCATACTGTCACAATTAAAGCAAATGATTGGATGGTTTATCCATACAATCCTAACAGTTCTGCCACTGCTGATGCCGTACCTGGCCTAAAGAGGTTTCAGCAAGGCGCTGTAGGGTGTATTAACCCACGGAATATCAAACCAGACACGACCCTGCTGTGTCCCAAGGCTGGAAGGATTTGGAAGCCAGCAGGACTTCTTGCTAAGGTTACTGTTTGCCTCACAGAGATCAGAAAACTTGTCCCAGTCATCCCAGCATGAACCCCTTTAAATTTGAGTCCTTTTATTCAGAAAAGCCCACAGTTCTGCTCTAATTTCTCTTTGTGGTTTAGTGAAGATACAGCTCCTTCTTTGTCTTTTCAGTGTTACATTCCAAAGCCACAGATATTTGCTCTGTTGTCTAACAGATAACTACACACCAAGATACCAGACTTTTTTTTCCTCCCAGCAAAGGTATTTGTAAACAACACTCCATTCCTGCATTCCAAAAAAAATTAAATTGCTCAGTCTCTTCCTATGAGGCGTATTTCCAGGGACAGACTTTCTGGTGGTTGTTTGCTGAGCTTCTTCAGATGTTTCAGCTACCTTTTGCAGGTCGAGGCATCAGAGAAGGATGGGGCACAGAGGGGTGCTAGTCCATCAGTTGATTTAACATAAGTTAAACTCCTTCTTTACACAGGTAGTTTGGGGGGTGATACAAAGGGACTGAGGGACACAGCTGATGCTCAAGGACACAGGAGCATGGTCCTTCTGTACCCACCACCCAGAGCTCCAGATCTGCCAGCATCAATGAGTATCCTTAATGTTTTTGGCTTCCTTTAAGCCCCTGCACTATCTGGCCAGACCTGCTCAGAAAAACCCATATACTCAGCATTTGGCAGCCATGTGTGAAACCCTTCCCAGCCCACAAGGACTGGAGGAGTGTGCAGGAGGGTGTTCTCTGCACTCTGTCTCTACAGTTGCCATGTTTAATACCAGCAGCAGCAGCAGCAGCAGCTGCCAGTTTAAGGCATGAGGACGTGCCATTTGCAACCTGACTTTCACAATCAGTAGCACAGCTGTTTGTCCTGCAAGCTCCTGGGGGGCAAGAAAAATCAATTAGTTCTGCTAAAAGTTTCCTGGAGGGTTGTTTGTCAGCAATGTTGAACGAGGCAGCAGGAGAATCCAAAGGGAGAGACTCACAGAAGAGGGCAGAACACCTACACAGAGGCCCAGGTGTGCAGGTAAGGGTGGCAACGTAGAGTGTGTGTTTGCAGTAGCAACTGTGTGATGGAAAAACAGGTCAAGGAGCTGGCAGAGGCAGCTGCAGGCAGGGAAGTCATCTCCTCTGTGGCTGGCAGTAGGAGTCTGTTTAATACACCAGCAAATTCCTGCTGTGTGATACAACTAAGACCCCACCCAGTCCCAATCCAGCACCCACCAGCAGCCAGGGAGGATTTCAGTGTTTGGTGTCTGTTCTGGGCTGTTCCTGGGAGAACTTCTCACTTGCAGTTCCAGTGGTGTGGTGCAGCTGGGGACTTTGCAAGATCCCCTGCCCAAGGACCCCAGCACCCGGCTGAATACCCGAGGACACAAACACCTAAAAAGCAAGAAAACAAATGAACTATAAATCCAAAAAGGACAAGTCTGTGCAACAATGCTTTGAGTGTGCACATGACAAGAGAAACAGACACTTCAACGTGGCTGGGGAGGGGACTCACAGACCCCCACCACGAGGGCACAAACCCTGAAGGGACCATGGAGATGAGAGGCAGGACACAGGTACAGCAGGGAGGTGTGGGGTGAAAGCAAGAAGGAAACTGAGGCACAATCTCTGCATTCAGCCTCTAGTGAAAGATGAAGAAGAGTTTACCCACACCACACCCACGAATCTCCTTAAGGGGAGTTTCCCCTTCCCATGAGTCGTGTTTGTGGTGGGAGAGCAGACAGTATTGTGGGCACCAGCAGATGACACAAGCAGATCCAAAACACAAGATAACTTTTCAGGGGGGAGGTAGCCTTTTAATGCAAGTTCAGTGGGGAAGGAGATCCCTTCATTCCCTCTCCAGCTCCCTCAAGGACAAAATTTCTTTCCCATACATGGCAAGGTGCAATGCTTTTTTTTCCCCGCCATCAGCAAAAATCTTTCACAGATTAAATGTTTTAATGGCTCTCCAGGGGAGCCTCTTTGTCCGGCTTGCAGTGCATAAAATCACAGGAAATAGACTGCTTGAGGGCTTTCCAGCAACATGAGAGAAGATAAAGCTGCTGGACACAGGCGTAAATATCCCATCCGTTCTTTTTAGACTCGGACCTCATCCTAAGAAGAGGCTCATCCCTTTTGCCTGCAGTCAGACCAGAGGATGCTCAGCACCAAGCAGGACTGGTGTTACATCTGTCCTGGGCGTTACACCAGAACAGAATGTCCCATTTGTCCCTGGTCCTTTCATCTTTCCATGCTTTCACAGCTCTTCCCAGCTAGAACATATATGATATACAACATATTGATCAAAATTAACACATACAGTTAATTTTTCCTGAGCAGGATTTTGACCTGGGTTTCACTTTTTAAAAGCCCTGTGTGGGGAAGGGCACAGGCCTAAGGCAGGAACACAGTGGGATGAAGTGCTCCAGGCGGGCAGGTTGTGGCCAAGTGCTTGATTTTATTTTTGAACTTCACTTCCAGTCCACCCAGTCTCTCCGATTCCTCACAAGCTTTGCTCTGCCGTTATACCCCCGTTACAGTCTCCTCCCCTCCCCTCTCACCCATCCGTACTCACACCAGTGCACCCAGTGAACTGCACTCCAGCTTTTCCTGCACAGAGGTGAGATCCTATAACTGGGCTACTCCAGCAACCCCAAGGCTGCTCTGCACCGACAAATTCGATGTCGCCAGCCCCGTACAGAGCAACTGGCCAGGAATCCCAGGCCTTGGCTCCCTTCCTGCAGCAGCATCTGCTGTGCCAGCATCCACAGGGGGACCATCACAGGAGCTGATCCCCAGCATCCCCTTCCCAGGCTTTCTGAAGCAGCTCAGAGGAGCTCCACACCAACTTTGCTGTGTTTAATTGACTTTCCTGAGGCTGCCTAGGACACACATCTTGGTCCAGGTGGCTGGTATCCTTGTGTTGAAGGAATCTTTCCATTTTCCTGCATCTCTTCCCTTCCCACGGGAACAGCAAGCCCCAGTGATGGGACACTGTGTTGTATCCTTCACTTCAGTACTGGTTACAGATACTGTTTAGGGAAATCTTATAAACACATACAGCAGGTTTAAGCTTTCTTTTTATTTATTTCAATTGTGGATATGAAAATTCCAAACTTCTCGAAAAACAGCAATAAATCTGCAGATTTAAACAAGGTCAAGGACTCATAAATTTTCTCCTTGGAAACTCTCTTTTAGATCTGTAAACTAGTGCATAGATGGGAAGAGGGAGGTTTGCTGAATTTCCCCAAGAGACTTCACTGACTCCCAATACCTCTGCACTGCCCTGATGCAAGGCAGGGAGGATCTGCTTGTCACATCCTTTTCTACAGCTTTTTTGGATATTCCATGGCAGAATGATTTCAACAAATACTCTGTGGCAGTGGTTTAAGAGGTCTGATGCTGCCAGCCAAGTAGTGACCAAACCAACCACTGCCCTCTGCTGAACACAGCCCAGAATCCCCACAGAGCTCCCGTCCAGAAAATCATGGTTGAAATCCTGTTTTGCTGGGAAGATGGGAAAACTTAAACTACTACCTTAGATCATGAATGTCTCCTTCAGGTCAGCTGCCAAAGTGGTGTATCCCTGCTGCACCATTGCATCTCTACGGCACATTTTAATACCTACTTCAACCTCAGAATAACCACTCTCTTGACTAGCACAGTCTGAGCTCAGTTTCCCTCACCAGGAGAGCCCCAGGAGCCCCGGAGGGTTTCCTCACGCACACCTTGGTGTGCTGGACCCCAAAGAAATCCCTGGTGAGGTCTCCTGGCCCTGATTTCCAGCTGCCAACAGACAGCATCATTTGTGCAAAGCCCAGGGCAGTAAGCCCTGGTGAGGCTGCACCCCAAATTGTGTGCTCAGTTTTGGGCCCCTCACAAGAAAGACACTGATGTGCTGGAGGGTGTCCAGAGAAGGGCAATGGAGCTGGGGAAGGGTCTGGAGCACAAGTCCGATGAGGAGCAGCTGAGGGAGATGGAGTTGTTCAGCCTGGAGAAAAGGAGGCTCAGGGGAGACCTTGTTAGTCTCTACAGCTACCAAAAGGAAGATGTAGCCAGGTGGGAGTTGTCCTCTTTTCCCAACTAATGGGTGATAGGACAAGAGGGCTTCTAGTTGTGCTAGGGGAAGTTTAGAATGGGTATGAGGAAAAATATCCTTGCAGAAAGAGTGGTCAAGCATTGGGACAGGCTGCCCAGGAAAGTGGTGCAGTCCCCATCCCTGGAGGGATTTAAAAGACATGTACATGTGGCACTTAGGGACATGGTTTAGGGTGGACTAGGCAGTGCTGAGTTAACAGTTGGACTTGTTGTTGGTACAAGTCTTTTTCCACCTAAACGATTCTGTGATTCTGGGATTTCTTGTCCCCCTCAGAGCTTGTTGCATACCTGTTCCCAAAGCCCTGAGAGTCAGTCACCGCTGCCCCCAGGGCAATCCCTGCTTCAGGCCCTCTGTCCTGGCTGGAAATGGACCCCAGAGCCGCTTTTATCTGAAGATAGAGGGTGGGGAAGCACTGGACCAGATTGCTCAGAGAAGCTGTGGCTGCCCCATCCCTGGAAGTGTCCAAGGCCAGGTAGGATGGGGCTCTGAGCAACCTGGGATAGTGGAAGGCGTCCCTGCCCATGGCAGGGGGCTTGGAACCGGATAATCTTTAAGGTCCCTCCCAACCCAAACCTTTCTATGATTTTATGAAGACAAGCAAAAAAAACTGAGTCGCAGCTCATGCCAAATCATCTTGCGGGCACAGCAGGGAAGGGGGCTGATGCTCGCCCGTGTCTGAAGGGGGGACAGTAGCTCCTCGGCACCGCTGCAGGGCCCCGAACACGGGACGGGCAGTTCCCCCTCCTCATTCTCCTCAGCCCTTGCCCGAGCTGCGAGCTCGCAGCTGATTTACGGCTGCTCCGCGGGGCCTCTCCGGGCCGAGGGGGCAGCGCGGGGGAGCCTGAGGGGAGCGGGGAGCGGCACGGCGGGGCCGCGAGATGGCGCTGCGGGAGAGGCCGAGGGGCGGCGGCGGCCCCTCAGCGACAGGACCCCGGCCCCTTGGCGGGGGCTCAGTGGCCCCTCAGCGACAGGACCCCGGCCCCTTGGCGGGGGCTCAGACCTCGACTCCCCTCAGCGACAGGACCCCGGCCCCTTGACGGGGGCTCAGACCTCGGCCCCTCAGTGATCAGACCCCCGACCCCAGTGACAGGACTCCCCTTCTCTGCGGTGGGGGGGTCAGACCTGACCTCTCCCCTGAGGGAGAATCCCTGCTCTCCCCATTAGTTTGGGGGGTTCAGATCGTGTCCCCGCGAAAACAAGAATCCCCCTTGCTCTGTGGTGGGGCTCAGACCACAAGCCCTCAGGGGCAGGACCCCCCCTCCCATCCCCTGGTGGGGTGCTGAGGTCTCATCCCCTCAAGGGCAGGATCCCCTGCTCCATACCCTCCGTGACAGAGCCAGGGTGCTGAAGCTCTCCAGACACTGGTCCAGCAGAACCCAGGCCAGCTACTGATGGCCTTGGGCAAGGGGGAGACTGCTGGGACCATAGCCATAGTAAGGTGCTTGAGACACCCCTGTTTCCCTCAGCCTGTGACACAGGAAACAGGACATGCTCTTCTCTTCACCCACCCCAACACATAACAAACATGGGTTTGGCCCCATCGCTCAGCTGCTCCCGGCACTGAACTTCCCAAGTGATCCCAAAGTCAGTGGCAGCCAGACATGGGACAAGGTCAGGGCTGAGAACTCTCTTTGGACAAGGCCACAGCTGGGAGTTGGCTTTGGGTGATGATATGCAGGGGCAGGTCCTCAAGCCAAGCACTGGAAGGGATGTCAGCCTGCTACAGACCCTGCTCCTCTTTGAGTAGTGGTGGAATCTTTATGAGAAGGGTTCCCCCATTCTTGCCTCAGCAAACTTTTGTGTAAATGCCCATGGGATAGCCCTGGGACAACTTTTCCCATTACAAGTCCCTCCTCTGTACTTGCTGTAGCCCTGGTTTGGTCTAAATAACCCCTTTGATTCTCTAGCAGCATGAGGGGGTCACTATCTGTGTCTTGATTTGTTTTCCAGGCTGTGTTCAGTGTCCCAGACACACCTGTCTAGAGCTGCTGTGATGGTCTGGAACTCATCCATTTCAGGGACAGCTGGTCCAGGCCCAGGCCTCCAAGAGAACTGCAGTTCTCTGGCCTGGGAGCACTGCTGGATCCAGGACTTGGAAATGCTCTGGGTCAGTCATATCACAGGCAGCAGGTATGGGAACGCCTCAGCTCCAGTATAAACCTGCACAGTTATACACTGCACTACGCTCTAACAGTTTCCTGTCTGAAATTGGTTCATTTGTCATCTTCTTAGTAAATCAGAAGGGGAAAAAAGAGCTATGAGTTATCCCTTCCATTCTCAAACACAAAGTACTCCTGTTTGGGCAATGCCTGCATCAGGAATTTCCTCTGGGTTACGAAGTCACTACGGAAGGAAAAGGTCCTGATGGAAATAAGTCACCACACATCAGTCCTGGGAACCACTTACCTTGGAGTGCAGAGCCCCAGACCAGGTCACCATGGTCACCTTATGCATTGTCCCCAGGCAGCAGCTGCAAGCTGGAGAAAGCCCCCAAAAAGCCCTTTCAGGGTCTTACTTGACCACTACCCTACATGGGCATCCTCAGCAGTTCCCAGTCAAGAAAAGATTTGAAATAAAAAGGACTTAAAATCTTCCAAGGACAAAGTGCCATGGCAAAAAAGGCAGGAGACAGCAAGTGTGTTGCCAAGGTCATGGATCCATGTCAAATGATGTCACCCACCCTCTGCATTACAGAGAAGGAAAGACCCAGCCCTGTTCCTCTCTGACGTTAGGTCTGACTCTGAGATCATTTTTGGGTGTGTGGATGAGCTGGGCACTTGAAACATTTCTTTCTCCTTCTGAAAGCATAAGTGGAGTGCTCAACCTCGTCCCACGCTGATTTTCACTTGGGCCAGTCCAGTGCTAACTGAGAAAGGAAAGAAAAAAAACCCCAGAGACAAATCAAACCCAAAGCTAAGTTCTGCATTAGGGGAAAGGTTTCCTTCCTCCTGGCAGAAACCCTGAAACCTGGGAATAATTCAACATAATCAAAATTGCATGTGACAAACTGAGAACAGCAATGATCATCTCCTTCCAACGCCTTCCTGAGATTATTGACAAATTCCACACCATTACTCCAGCACCTTTCCTGTGCAGTCCCTTCCTCAACTTTACTTGTTGCATGCTGAAACAGCTTTGATGCCTTTCTTGGAGAGGTGTCCTAAAATATCTCAGGGGCTTAGAAATACTATTCTCCTTCCCTAGCTGAAGATGCCCACATCCAATTTATTGTCACCTGATCCTGAACTGATAATACCTTTTAACATAAATACTTTTTACTGCAGCATATTTAACATAAATACTTCTTTTGCCTCCAAACTTCTTTGGCTTTGCTTGCAAAGAGCATCTTTCAGCCTTGGTTGACTACATGATCCATATGTTCTTCTCAAAAAATACATCCCCCTTTCCCTGATCCAAGGGTAGTCTGAATTCTCTGAGACTGTGCTGAATTCCACAGCTTGTAACCCTCAGTGCTGAATTTCTCCTTGGTTTTCCTTAGGCACAGAAACTTCAGCGATTCAAAATGCAGCAAGGCAGCCAATATTTCTATTATCCCCCTTCCATCCCTCATTGCACGTACCATGACACACAGCCTGCTGCAAGGCCGTGAGGCATCCATATGCTGGGAACATTTTTTGACGTTCCTTTCCTAATCCATTTGAACCCTAACAATTTGGCAGGTCAGGCAGACCTAACAGGTTTTGCTGCCAGCTGTCAGAGCAGAACAGAAGAGCTCATCCCCCTTTAAGCAGGACCCAAAGGACCCAGGAGGCCACGGGCAGCCTCCAGCCCTGTGAAATGCACAGTTAATGCACAGTTCGATGGGGTGCTCAGGGAGACAATCACCAGTAATCCCTGAGCCTTCCCTCTAATCCACACTCACGGGGACAGGGCATGTAACCTGCCTGTGACTCATCTGGTTCTCAGGCAAAGTGCCACAAAGGAAGAACACTCAAAGTGGCCCAGGACAGCTCTCCGCTGCTTTGCTCCAAATAAAACAGGAGAAGGAGCGGCAGCTGCAGAGCCTGTTTCCAAACACAGAGCCACAGTGAAATGGTGACACAGCAAATTGCACAGGCCCAAAACAGAACAGGGCTCTGACATAAGCAGCCTCTTTTACAACCCAGACTAGGCAGGGGGGCAGCTCGCCTGGTTGGCCGTTTGATCTGTCTCTGAGTGACAAGACAATGCAGAGAAGTGTGGTGATGCATCAGTCAGAAAGAGTTGTGTGCAGCTGCCAAGCAACTCCAAAACCTTCCTCCTTTCTGTCTTTTCTGCAGTGGTGTATCCCACAGGTCGTTGCTATTTCAGAGGCAGAGGATTCCCCAGCCTTGCAGATGAAATGTAGACTTCAAGGAGGAAGTGCAGTGAGTGGCTGCATCTGGCTGAATATCCGTGTGGAGAAATGATACCACCCTGGCACTGTTGTGCATCAGATCTCTGGAGTCCCTTATACCCACTACCCTAAAATATTAACCTACACTGGTAGATACTATGGTTTTCTCAGTATATTGAGGCTCAGCTCACCAGATGGGCATGAAAACAGGGCAGGGATGTTAGGTAGACCAGGTGTCCTTCTGAGGTTGTGGGGTTGTTGGCAAGTCTCAGGCCACAGTGGTTGAAAAAAGGAGAGTACTAACAGCTCAGAGAGCAATAGCACAGGACCTTCTGGCTCATATTAATTCTAAACTCTTAGTCCATCCTTTGTACACACAGAAATGTGGTTGGAGGGCATCCTCCTTCGCTCCCAGAGAAAACAACACCCAAGTCAACCTCTGCAGTAGAGGATGACCCCAAGCCAAAGACAAGGAAAAGGCACTAGTGGCTTTCGTGAAGAGGCCCATCTGCATCTCAAATTCTCTTGCTTACTGACAGTTCAGGAGCCAGCAAAGCTTAGAATCACAGAATCATAGAATATCCTGAGCTGGCTTCATGCCATTCCCTCAAATCCTGTCACTGGTCACCAGAGAAAAGAGACTGGTACTTGCCCCTCTCTTCCCCTGTGAGGAAGCTGCAGATAGTGATAACAACTCCCCTCAGTCTCCACTTCTCCAGGCTGAACAGAAACAGTGACCTCAGCTGCTTCTCATACAGCTTCCCCTCCAGACCCTTCACGATCCTTGTGGGCCTCTCTTGGACACTCTCTAATGGTTTCACATCTTTCTTGTATCGTGGTGCATGTAGATCCTACCAAAGCAGAGAACACGATGGATGTCTTCAGAACTATCAAGCATTCAAAGAGAAGCTCAGAGTAAGATGAAATGAGATACTACGTTTTTAAAAGTGTAAACTATGTCCCTCCTTGTACTTATAGATCAGATATCCCATGGATTCAAAACTTTGCATTCCCAGGGATGTCCAAGCTGATATGTATCTCCATAAAGGCTTAGTCTTCTGTTAAACCAAGGAAATGCATCATTTGAAGGAAGCCTTTGTGCACTCCAGACACTAACTTCTCCAAAATCCCCCCAGCTGAGACAAACTGCTCGGAGACTTCGCTCTTCTGCTGCAGCACAGGCAGTCACTGTGTTTCAGCTGACATTCTGGTTCTGGGAGAAGGTTCAAGTCTGCCCAAGGTTATAACCAATAAGTGAAATTAGCAGTGGCTTCATCTCTGTTAACCTCAAATTGCCTCTGTCTACACAGACGTGCCTTGAAGCAATTGAACTCAAGCTTTCCCTTGGCACTGGATCAAGCCCCATGGATTTGCATTTGAGTTTTAGCTCACACTTCACTTAACATTTATGCAGACAACAGGCATATATGAGCACTTACCATCAGCTTCCCTTCCTTCACCCTGTTTCCACAGCAAATTGGTGAGGAGAGTTTCTGACAGGCTTTTAAAGCCCAAATGGTCAAAATAAATAGGTTTATTTATAAGTTTTATTTATAAACCACTAAGGCTATAGAATAAAATGAGTCTGCCACTCAGCTGCAAAACTTTAAGTCATGACCTTTAAACGTCCCTTGATCCCAAACTATTCCAGGATTCTATCCAAGCCCCTCCACACACAGCACAAGACCTTATCTGTGCACGGAGATTGTACTCACAGGTGACACGTGGTCACTACAGGTGAAGAGTTAAAATACTTGCAAATTGTTCCCTTCCCCCTCAGCGTTCCCAGAATCTTGGGGCACAGAGGTCACTGGGGCTGCCTTCAGGGATCTAGTTTCACCCACTGAGTCCCACTGCCTTCCCCACAGGGAGACACAGGGAGTTAGAAAAGCCAGTGGTGCTCTGGAAAACCTGGGAGTTTGGCTCACTGCAAACAGGTGCAGGAGCTGGTGATGCAGTTTGTTTATACAGACCTTGCTTCTGGGAGTGTCCCACATTGCACCCTGACGTTGAGAAGAACCCAAACCCATGTGGACTTCTGTATTACACCTCATACACTGAAGTTTCCAAAGAGCTTGAGTTTTTTGCAGATCAACACAAGCCATTACCTGACTATGTTCAGGCCTTTTATGTTCCACAGGCCATGAACCATCCCATTGTCATGATCTAGCAGCACAAACACTGGCCTGATGGTATTTCTGGCATTGGATGTATTGGGGAAGGCTGACCATGAAAAGAAAGGAATTAATGGTTAACATTCAGGGGGATTTGTGTAAATAGCAATGTCAACAACTCTTTATTCTTGCAAAATATAGCTGTGGCGTATCGTGGCCACACCTCTTCTGCAGTGCCCTAAAACTGGCAGCAATACCTTGCTGAGGTGTGCAGATGTAAGGAAACACACAGGGAAAAGGACAGAGCCATGGTGCAGACAAGGCCAGAGTCGTGCCCTGTGCCTTCCCAGATCTTAAGGCTGTCACTCAGCACAGCACCCTGTGCTTCAACCCACCAAGTTCTGCAGGAGAACAGCCTTGCTGTCACCAGTGACGTGCTACAAAATTTCAAGAAGTGACAAGGCTCCTCGGGATCTGGCCGGAGGAACTCAGACACGGGCCAAAATTGGAAGGTGGCCTACATGGAGAACAAGCTCTGCTGTGATACCAGCTTCCATCCTCCACTTTTGGGGATAACACCCACTCAGCAAATTTGAGCAGCCTATAAAAGTGATTACAAACTGAACAATGGCTGGAGGAGGTGGCAGAAATCTGGCTCAGAGGAGAGCACAGGCTGAGCTGCAGCAGATGTCTGCTTAGACACCAGCCAGACAAAATCCTCTTTTGTTTCCTCTCTTACAAAATACGGTCGGATCCACCTCAAGTTCTTTTGATGTTCATGAAATATTGTGAGGTCCTGGCAAAACACACAGTGAGATGCCTGGGACTTTTTACCTTGTCCATGCATCTGGTAGTTGAACTGCGTTTCTTAGGTCAAAAGGAGAGGCCAGGGCTTTTTTATTCCAAAAGAAATCCCCAGTTCCCTTCAACATTTCTGTTTCTTTAGCACTTTGGAAAAATCTTCCTTTGTACTGATTTTCATTCCCATCTGAAAGTCTTCACTGGTGGATCCAGGTTCTGCAAGATGAATCAGATACTGCCAAGGAAGAAAAATCAGTCCCCTTAAAATGACAATGTGTCCCTTGCTTTTAAAACAAGAATCATTATTATTGATATATTTGACATTAACAATATTACTGTCTGCTGGCCCATCTCCCTTCAATCTGTCTCCTTTCCCACTGTCCTTTCAGACATTGCAGGTTATGATGCTGTTTTCCCATCTTATGATAAATCCTCCTGCAGACAGTTAGGTACCCACATGTATTATTGCAAGGTGGCTTCTGCCTCTTTTTTCCTTTCAAACCGTTACAAACTGGAACAATTTCTGCATCTGTCGCTGCTTCTAAATTTCAAACTACCCTTCTCAGTTGTCTCTGGAGACCAGAGACTCCCACCAGTCCAGACCTCTTCCCCCAGCCTGCTCTGAGGCTCCACAGTCACTGGGAGTTCTTGTTGTTTCAAAGATGATTTCACAGCAGAGACAAAACAGGAGGATGGATGAAAAGGGCACGGTCACAGAAACTTCCAGAGACTCCTTTCTCTAACAGCCACCCAGACCACAGCCCTGATGATCAGGCAGAGACATCTGGAAGACATCTGTGCCTCCAAGCCCTTCAGAGCCCTCTGCAACATCCCTGCCTGGCCAAGCTCTCCAACCACACCTTGGGCCATGAGGGACTGCACTGATGAACTGCTCCTCTAGCAGACACAAAGCACATGTTGCAGAGCTCCACATCTTTTTCCCTTGGCCTGTTTATAGGAGAGGATGTCGGTGTCAGGCACTCCTCGCTCACTTGGTCAGGCTGTTTGGCACAGGCCAGACTTGGGCCATTAGTCAGAGGCTGCCTGTTTTACCCTCTTAAACCCCTGGTGCTGCACCTGGCAATTTTGGTCCAGACTTTGAGCTGGTTAAAATTATTATAGCACCACCAGAGGTGTTTAAGCTGCTGTAAATCAGGAAGGATCTTGTGCATCCTTTGCCTCTGGAACATCCCTGCACGTGCTGTGACTTAATAAGCAATAACTAAGAATAACATTTAGCCTCCCAGACTGAGTGCTGTGCAGAATATCAAAGTAATTCACCAGGAGTGTAATAACATGACTTTCTTCTGTCCTTCACTATCATAAAAATGTCCTCGCCTCCCACATCCAGGGAAAGAGTGAAGTCACTTATCCCCTAAACTACACTGAAATCAACAGAAGTGGCACAGTCCTTATTTTACCTGATGTTCCACTCGAGAAGGAGCAACATGAGAGGCTCTGTCATGGCAACTGCTCGTCCCCAGCAGACGAGCTGTCTCCAGGCCTCTCTGATTACATCTTTGCTGTTATAATTCACATCCTGCACTTATTAGTGATAAGGTCAATGGGAGCAAATACAATGGGAGCTGCTGAAAACTGTGTTGTTGCACATGCTCCCAAAGACACTCACTGTGCTACAGAAACCAAAAATAACTTCCTGGTCTCCCAGCGCGGCATGGAAAATATTTCCCTGTATTTTCTAGGTTATGGATAACTTCCCTTCTTTAGGTTTGCAGTGGCTATTTCTCCAGGACAGCTGAACACAAGGATCCCTTGGGGCATGTGCCATTTTCCTCTGCCCTCACCCTGGAGACCTCCATGCCCTCCTTACAAGGGCAGAAATTCACTTTCCCTCACTTCTCTGACACAGTTTTAATTCAATATTCCTTCCTTGCTTTTTCCCAACATCCTCAGACTTATCCTCTTACTTTAGGGCTCCTGACACCTGTGTGAGGGTGTGAGCTCTGTGCACACCCATAGCAGAGAGCAGTGACATTGCCTGTGTCCTCTGCTGTCCCTCTAAATGAATCACACAAAACCCCTGAAAGTTCCAGAGGCTCTTTTCTACTTTCCTAGTAAAGAGAAGGAAGTGTTCCAGGAGCTTCATTTCTTCCCTAAGAGCAACCACATCTGCACTGCCAGACAGCATGACAGCAATGGAGCAGGAAAATTACTTCTGCTCTTTTTTTTTGTTTCTTCCTAGCACCATTTCTTCCCATGCTGTCTGGCCTGGCTCTGAGTGGCAACTGTAAAGACTGCACTGGAAGTGTCTGCTCAGCTTAAAAGCTCATGAATTATTTTTAATGGTCTGCAAACACAATTTGTTTTTGACATACAGTTGTAAGTTCCAGAACCACAGCGAGTGTCAGAGGAGATAGGAATGGGATATGAGAATACAGCTGGGATGAGAGCGAGCAAGAAGTGTATCCAGGGACCTTTGGGAAGGTCAAGTCCTGCAGATAAGTCACCATATCATAAAAAACATTAGCACAAATTGTTTTTCTAGTGACAGTCCCTTCCCCCCGTTGTATTTTAAAATGCAACTCACACACACAAGGGGTGACCCTAGAACTGCCGTGGCAGTGACACCTGGACACCTCAGACTCAGGAAGGCCCTGCTATGCTGTCATATGGAAACGTGGTAAATCCCTGACCCCAAGTGGGATAAACAGGCAGGGCAGAGAGGGCAGAGCAGGCACAGGCAGTGTTGGGCAGGGGAAAAAGGGATTCAAAGCCCCTTCACTCTAAATTTATTATTGCAACAGTCGCAGACAGGGATTCCTTTGCTGGGACTGATGAGTCTGGCTGACCCCAGGCTCCCAAAAAAGCACATGAACTTCTGTGGTTTGAAGCAGGCTAAAGGCTTTGACTTTCCCTGATCCAGCTGCAAAAAAAACACTGTTTTTTTTGACAGCTACAGCTGTGGTAATGACTCATTGTCAGAGAAAACATCTGCGTGTCATCTAACATATGGAGCAGCACGAAGAGACCAAGTTATTCTGCAAAGAAACCAACAATGACCTGATGATCAGGCCAAGATGAGGAAGGCTTCAAGCTGGTCTGCACTGCTCTGCAGATTCCACAGTTCTGTTAAAATGCAAGACCTGGAATAGGGATAACATGCCCTTTTCTGACCATGGTGCATCCAGTTACAGACACTGAGCATCAGCACTTGTGAGCAGCTGCTTAAGAAGCAAGCCTGGATTCTGTAGGAAGGATTGGATCCCGCAGGGAGAAGTAGGATCTCCTCTGAAAGGTAAAATTCCCAGCAATCACTCAGATCCCCTCCAAGTCTATGAACTTCCACCTTCTTCTCCTTCCTGCTCGCCTGAAACCAAGACCCCAACACTTAGACTCTGCTCTCCACCTCCTTGACCCCATTCTCCTTGATTCCCTGTTCTTCTCAGGAGCAGCCTTCCCTGCATGCACCCCCTAAACTTCACCAGTCTCCTTTTTCTCTTCCATCCCTTCTACAGCCTCCATGGCCCAAACCTTGGGTGTTTTAGAGCCAGCCCATCCCAGCATAGGGAACCATTTGTTTGACTCCTGCTGTCTTATGGGATCAGATGTGACAGCAATGAACACAACAAAAAAGCTCTTCACTAGAGAAAATATAGGGAGACTGGAGTTCAGATCTAATGACTGGGAACCATTTCAAGTGTTAATCATTCTTTGTTATTCTTTATCCAAGTTGAAGCTATATCTTAATCTCCTTAATCCCACCATTTCCATGTGAAAGGTCTGTGGGCAATGTGGGAGATAAACTCATTTATTTCTCTTAGAAGTTATGTCAAGGAGCACAACGGGAAGATCCACATAGGCAGGAATTTTTAGGTACAGTCCCCCAGGGTGTGAGAGCCATGCTCTTTTTTCAAACCTGATTAATTCTGCATCAGCTGGGTACATTACAGACACCATTCTCCCGAAGTCTACAGTGTATTCCCTGGGCCACAGCTGCTGCTTCTGCCACTACTTGCTATTTGTGGAGTGATTGCATCTGACAAATAGCAATGGGGAGAGATTTCAGGAATGACTCAGAGGCAAAGGCAATTTCAGATCCAATTTTATATCCAAAGACAAGTTTTCACTGGTTACAGAAATATGAACGGATGAGGCTTACTCCCACCAAAGAACCCTCTGGGATCTTGTCACATCCTAAACCATGGGTATCCATCAGCCTTCACTACTTCTTTGCTCCGGGCAGGGGACAATGACTTCAAGCCCTCGGGATGTTTCTTGGGTCTCTCCCAGGTTGGTGACAGTGTGCTGGGTTTGAACGTACCTTTTTACCCCGAAGGAGATGCTAGAGATGGGCCTCTCCATCCTGTGAGTCACCAGGATTTTTTTCTCCAAGCCTGGGTGTCCTGAGACACTGCACGTAGCTGTGCTGGGATCTTGCTGACTTGCTCATCTAGGGGCCATCTACACCTCTCATTTTTGCAGCCCTTCTGCTGTTTGTCCCTTCTGGTGTTTCTACACCATCGTCATCCAAATTCCACTCCTTCCCATCCCAACATTTCCATTATAACTCCCCAACACATGCAAAATCCCTTCTCCCACTGAAAACTGTCGTGGTTTTGCCTTGGGTCAATTTGCTTACACACCCCCCACACAATTACTATTAGTTGAGAGAAGGTTTATGCAGACAAAAGAGACTGGA
>JAYRBT010000082.1:148608902-148650550 GCA_036023395.1 Myiotriccus ornatus | reverse complement strand
TTGGGTTTTGTCCGGAAATCTACTTGGACAAAACCATCCACAGCCCCAGGGACGGGCTGGTGGGCAAAACCACGACAACAACACAACACCACCTTCATGATGGGGCAGGATGTTGCCACGCAGGAATCTGCACACACAGCAGAGTACATCCAAGACATTT
Source organism: Myiotriccus ornatus (assembly GCA_036023395.1). Lineage (NCBI taxonomy): Eukaryota > Metazoa > Chordata > Aves > Passeriformes > Tyrannidae > Myiotriccus > Myiotriccus ornatus. The sequence goes on along the minus strand of JAYRBT010000082.1, from coordinate 148,650,390 downwards.
CAAATATAGTCCCAAGCTCCTGTGGGAAATACTGCAGGATCAACACATTCAGGCTGTTGCTCTTCAAATCCCTTTGCTACCAACAACTGTAAGGTTTTAGCCACGCTGGTCTAATCAGCCAAGAAACACCCTGAGCCAGGGCTGTATGTTCACACCGAGCTGTCCTCAGGGCATCATTTCTCCTCTGCTGGCAGAGCACTGACATGAATTTATCTTAGGGAGGGCTAAGGCAACATAAATGCTCCCTTCCTCCCCTCCAGCACCATTCCACAGAGCAGAAGCTCTCTCTGCCCCATCCTAGGGAGGTCTGTAACACGCTCCACATCCACCAGTTTTACAAAACATGGCACTGCTGGGCAGCACGTGCAGCAGAGGCATGGTAAGAACATCCTTATGCTGTAGTGATGAATTATCCAGAGCAAGCAACCAACCTGGCAATAATGAGTGCTCAAGCTCCATCAAGGTGACCAGAATTGAGTCTGTTTCCCTTCACATCCAGTCCTTCTTGCAGCGCTACCCAAAATCCATTCAGGAAATGGAGCAGCAAGCAGCAGATGTCAGCAGAGCAGTTTACAAGCTGCAGCATTGCTGAGCTTCAGGTGCAATCCCAGAGCTGGCACAATCCACACACAACTAAAAATGGATCCTCAGTGCTCCGTTTCCAAAGTACCCAGGATATTATTTACTGGTGACAGACCATCAAGCAGGGTGGGGATACGGCCACAGAAGTGACTCTCCTGCACCTGCAGGTCTCACCTGCTAACAGAGGCCTAGAGAGCCCTTGTCCTCCACTGTGGACAAAGTTGCCCCTGTTACCATGTCCCTGCTATCTCTGCACAGAGAACCATTGATTCACAGACTTGTTTAGGTTGGAAAATACCTCGAAGATCACTGAGTCCAACAACTAACCCAGCACTGTCAAGTCCACCACTAATCCATGTCCCCAAGTGCCACAGCTACACATCTTTTAAATAAAGGTGACTCACCACTTCCCTGGGCAGTTTGTTCCAATGCCTGACCACCCTGGTCAGACCAAGTTGTTCAAAACCCCATCCAACCTGGCCTTGGACACTTCCAGGGATGGGGCAGCCACAGCTTCTCTGGGCAACCTGTGCCAGGGCCTCACCACCCTCACAATAAAGAATTTCATCCTAATGTCTAATCTAGATCTACCCTCTCTCAATTTGAAGCCACTCCCCCTCATTCCATCACTATGTGTCCTTGTCAAAGGTCCCTCTCCAGGTCTCTTGTAGCCCCTGGTTTTCTGAGCTCCAAGCACACGTTGATGGCTCATGTCCAGCCTGTCACACACCAGCCCTCCCAACCCATTCTCCTCAGGGCTGCTCTCAATCCATTCCACGCCCAGCGTGTGTTTGGGAATGCCCCAATGCACATGCAGGACTGTGCACTTGCCCTTGTTTAACTTCATGAGGCTCTCAAAGTACTGGTAATTAACTGTAGATATTGACACCTATTTTTACTGTCACTGTTATTGATATTAATGATAATAATCATTGTTATTCCTCTGGCAATTAGAATAACAGAGTTATTGCTGGTATTATATGATGTGGTCATTGACCCGTAACCCTGAAGCACCTCAGAGTGCTGGTCACTGGTGAGGACACCATTCTTCCAGGTTTCCTCTGAGCCAAGCCAGCCACGGTGGCCCAAGCCTCAAAGCACAAGCCAAGAGGCCACTTGGGGAGATGCTGAATGGAGGTGGAAAGGTGGGGACATGAGACATGTCATCACCCTGGCACAAGTGAATGGGCATTAGTGTGCAAGTCAGGGAGCCAGGAGATCCAGCGGTGTTCCCATCTCCACCGCAACCTTCCTGTGTGACCTCCAAGCAGGTATTTGGAAATCCACTGGCGACAGGAGGCAGCTGCAGGTTACAGTGCTCAATTGTTGGTGTCTCCATGGGTGTTAGTGCCTGATCTCACCTTACAGCCACCAAGGAGCTGATCAGCACTGTCACTGGAGACTAATTAGCAATTTAACTGGGTGAATGCACAGCTAATCCATCTGCATAAACAAAAGCACCAGATGTTATTTGAGATGCTTGGTTGTACCTCTGACTGAAACCCACAGAACCTCTTCATGGTGTAGCCTCTCACCAGTTACACGGAGATGTTGGAGCTTGCTCCTCTACAGCTGAATGTTCTAACAGGCCATCCCCCATGCCAAGAGGAGCCCAGAGCTCTGCACTTGACTGACAGACTTCAGTTATATCACTAACACCACAACAGGGTTTTTTGGTGGTAAAGCCACGATGCTCAGCACCTGACTTAACTCAGTTCTGGCCTTCTATATGAATCTCACATCTAGTTGCAAATCCCAAGGTAAATCAAACGCCACATCTATATTTTGCATGGATTTGCACACTTCAACCCCTCCTGGAAGCCTGTAACATCCCCAGGTGAGAAAACAGCACAGCTCCCTGTGCTGACCACACCTCTAACAGTGACTCAGCACCTACCAGTCAGGAACACTGCAGAAAATTCTTCTGGTCACCCTCTGCTCCCCAGGAGTGACACATGAGAAAAGAGTCCCATTGTTCTTCCCGAGGTGTGCCACAGGTTGTAATAGAGACCTTCCAGCATCCACTCCAACCTGAATTATCCCACAGTCACAGGCTCCTGCAAAAAAGCATGGATGCGTGACCTGAACATGGTGCCACCAGTGTGACCTCATGTCAGGAAGGGCTCTCTAAGGGGCAGTTCTTGTTGATTATGGAATAGCACCAGTTGTGCCACTTGTCCTTCACTCACATCTCCTCTGTGCCAGGAGGCCTGGGGGGCTCTGCCCTGACAGCAAAGCCCAGGTTGGCCCGTGCAGACCCGGCTGTGGAAAGCCTGCCGAGGTGTGGCACAGCACCACCTTCATCCAATGCTGGGCAACAGCACAGCAGGGCCAGGGCGCTGCCTTTGGTCCCCCTCCAGCAGGTCATTGACCTTCCTGCTTCTGAACAGGGCTTTTAGCAACACGACCCATGACCAGTATTTATGTGTGAGCCAAGGAGATAACAGTCAACAAATGTCCAGAGAAGGGCAACAGAGCTGGGGAAGGGTCTGGAGCACAGGTCTGATGAGGAGAAGCTGAGGGAGCTGGGGGGCTCAGCCTGTAGAAAAGGAGGCTCAAGGGGGACCTTATTACTCTCTACAGCTCCCTGAAAGGAGGTTGTAGCCTGGTGGGGGTTGGTCTCTTCTCCCAGGTAACAAGTGACATGACAAAAGGAAATGGCCTCAAGTTGCACCAGAGGAGATTCCAGTTGGATATTATGGGGAAATTCTTTGTGGAATGGGTAGTCAGGCATCAGGACTGGCTGCCCAGGTAAGTGGTTGAGTCACCATCCCTGGAGGGATTTAAAAGATGTGTAGATGTGGCACTTGGGGACATGGTTTAATGGTGGACTTGGCAGTTCTGGGTTAATTGTTGGACTCAATGATCTTCAAGGTCTTTTACAGCCTAAATGACTCCAAGATTCTGTTACAGCCACCTTTCCTTCTGTGGTTCACGAGAGGATGATGAAGCCCTGGACTATGACCACACAACCACTGTCTCCTTATCCCAGGAGTTAACACTGGTGATGGTTGTTCCACGGAGCTCGTGATTTTCTCCTCTTGGCCCAGAGCCACGGGAAGGACTCTGTTATTCAGTGCCCTGTTTAATCATTTACACCAGGGCAAAGGTGGGACAGACACTGTGTTCCCAGGACCTCAGTGCCTGTCACTGGCGGGTCTCCTAGCCTGCCCATCCTGCTCCTGCAACCCCACACCAGTCTGGCCCAGGGACTCAAACCCTGCTGTGGCAGTTCCTCAGGGAAAGCTGAGTTATTTGGAGGGGTTTCAAGCCACTGTTTGAAACATCCAGCCACAGATCTCCCAGGTAATGCCATTCCTGTGCTTCACACTCTGCGCCTACTTGACACACACCCAGTTTTTGCCCTCCCCACCCAAGGAGAAATTAACACCTTCCCACCCACGAGACTCCCTGTCACACCCAGGGAGCCCTGGCCGCTACGTGTTGACCTGCCAATAAACACAATCTCCGTGCCACAATGCTGACACTCGCTCTGAGCCCCAAAATATGCCAGTGGATACTCCTGCTCCCTCCCCTGGAGTCAGGAGCACCTCTGCATTCCCCATCCTCAGTGCCATGCGTTGGAGGTATTCACATTCCTGGTGGGTGAGCCCTTGGATCAAGATGTTCTCTGAGTGTCATTCCCTGAATCCTCCACTCGCAACCCCAGAGCCACAAGCACTGCAAACACTGTGGGAACAAGAGCATCACTGAGACATAAACAGGAAGATTAAAAAGGAACCTATATGTCACAGGTGGGAGGGCCTTGTTTCCAAAGCAACTGGGTGGATCTTCAAAGCACTGAGAGCGGGACTGGGAAGGACATGAAGAGGTGACCTTGTCCTTCCCTCTGCCCCAAGGGAAGATGAAGCGTGCCTGAACTAGCCCTGAGAGCTCCCAGGTTACCCTGCCCTTGGAACATCCAGGCCCACAACATCTGTTGCCTCCAGCTCTGCCAAGTCCCTACCTCAGTCTCCCAACTTGTGAAAGGAGGAACTCATAGAACCAGTGGATCCGTTGCTGGGTTACTGGACACAAAGGAAGAGGGGAGGGAAACCTTTGGGTGGGGATTGATGATTCACAAACACGAGGTGAAAAGCAATAAATGAGCATGGACTGTTGTGCACGTAGGGGTGTTTACACCTGCTGATGTTGATACAGTTACGAAGTTGCACAAGATGATCCCGTTGTGTGCACATTTGGTTCTCCTTGTGCTCCTCCCAGCATGGCATGGGCATTTGCCTCATAGAGGAATTCCCAGGGCAGGGATCAAACCAGGTTTCCAAGGGGTACTAGGTATCTTCTTTTAACTCGTAGCAAGCCTTGCTTTTTTTATCCTATTTGGCATGGAAAAGTGTGGGAATCAGTGCTGGACTTCCAAAAAAGGTCAGCATTTGGTAGATTGGGCCACCATCCTACTTCAGTCAGGAGAGTGGCAAGAGGATCATTATTATTTGTATCCAGTACTGCATATATCTGACACTCGTGTGAGCACATGATTGCAAGTACACCCAAAAGGGTATTTTAAAAAGGGCAGCATTTTCATGGCGCTGATATCCTCAAGATTTGAACTCTACTGCTCTGGAAGACATCCTGAGCCTCCAAAGCTGGTTAATGTGGGTCTAGATCTCTGGTCAAGAAGAGAGTCTGATTGGAGATGGGAGGTGGTGAAGGCTCCAACATAGGCTGTGGGTACCAGAGCCCTTTGGGTGCTGGGGCTCAGGCACAGGCCAATTCCAGCTCTCTGAAACCATGGATGGGCTGCACCTCTGCTGGAAAACGTGGAGAGCCACAAGCAAAGTGAGGCTGAAAACCAGGCTTTTAAGCCCAGATGCTCTCCTGCACTGTAACATGCATTACAGCAATACATCCCAGAAACCTCCAGTGACTCCAATTTGCCAAAGGAGCAGGGAAAAAAAAGGAAATTCAAATAGGATTTTTTTTCTCAAATTGGAACAATAGTTTTGGCACCTGCCAGAAGGCCAGAGCAAACTTAGCTGGAGTTGGTTCAGTGTCCTATACCTTATTATGTTCCTAATTTAGCTCTTAAGTCACTGCTTCAGTCACTGCTTAGAACACTAAACCTGTGTCATTAAATCATCTCACAGCCCTCCGGGGAACAGATAAGGCTCAGGATGGCCTCTCAGCATTACTGTGCAATTTAGGTCTGTTTAATTCCTGTTAGCTGAGAAATATGATGAAAATGTATCTAGGAGACCAGTAATCAGCCATACAGCTTCTATTCTTGACAGATGCACAAGCCCAGCTTTCCACTGATAGTAATTGCTGAAAACTGGGACCTCATGATTTATCCAAGGCACTTAAGAGCTTGATATCTGCTGTTCTTCCGGCACAGAAAAGTAAAGTTTAAATATAAAACCTGCCTTGAAAAGTTCTGTGCAATCCAATCAGCCAGTAAATTTCTTACAGATGATAGCACAGTGATCCCAGTGTAATCCAATGTTTCATAAATGTCTTAGGAGATCAAGGCATCATTTTCTGCCCAAATGACAGTGGAGATTCACATCTCTGCAGAGTAAACACTGGCAACACTCTTGCATAAGAGCCAGCAATATTGTTAAAATTCTCCTCTGTGCTTCCTTACAAGGGCAATTACATAACCAGAAGCCTTCATCTATCAAAATAAATCCCTTTCATTGAAGAAGATGCTGTGGTGTAAGTGTACAAGCACACATCCATGGGAAGGAAGGGAAGGTGGCTGGATTGCATTGCCTGACTGACCTGGAAAGAGGTCAGTCATCTGACCTGCTGGCTATTCTCCTTGGTTGATTTCTAGCTCTGACTCATGAATCACAGTCCTCAACATGCCAGGCACTGGGCTTACAGTCACACGTGCCCCATCCTTTACAACAGACAAGGACTGCACCTGCAGAGGACAAGGGGTCAGAGCAAGGCTCGGGCTGCAAGACTTGCAGGTGCAGAACTGCCAGAGAGCCCTCACCACGTGGCTGCCAAAATTTTGAAGAACTAAGCTGCTGTCCCGCTCAGCCAAGCTCCCTCAGGGACCGGTAGTTCTGCTGTTCCTTCTGCCAGAGGGTCCCTTAGTTCCTAGTTTATCCTAAGCCTCAGTGATATCTGCCAGTGAGGGCAATTTCTGCCTGAATCTCGAGGTGACGGCAGACAGGAGCAGGTGTCTGCACTTGAGGTTGTCATCCAGGTTCCGTAGCATCCACAGGGATGAGATGTCCTAGTCATGCCTGTTTCTCTCTGACTATAGAGGATGAGTCTGCCACAATCTGCAGCACCTCAGGCCAGATTGTACAGCGGTTCTGAGGACACCCATCAGGGCTTGGGATAGGCCTCATGTCTCTGTTCTTATTGCCTCCCATCTCCAAGGGGAATATTAGGGACAGAAAGGACCGGATTTAACATGCATGGTCTCCTCCGGGGCAGCTGAGGAGGGATGTAATTCACTGAAGTGCCTTCCCTCAGCAGGAGAAACCTTCCTGACAGCTGGTAATGAAATAGCAGGAAACAGTATTTTCCTGCTCAGGCCTGGCAAGCAAAGGCACAGAGGGGGGAATTTTGGCAGAGTTCCTCTAAGAGAGCAGAAGGTAACGTGATAATTGGATGAAGGCAAATGGGGAGCAAGGAGAAGGAGGCCATGACAGCAAGGTCTCCAGGGAGGAGGACAGAGTCTGCAAGACAGCTTGGGACAAAGCTGGAAAGGGCAGGCAAGGAGCACAAGAAAGAAGAGATGGAACCAGGAAGAAATGGGGCAGGAAGGGAGGGGCAGGACATGGGATCCCCAGAGAGTTCCCACCAGGGGTAGACACACAGAATATCTGTGACCTGCTGGTGTGTTTGGGCCTCCTAAAGGGACCATCTTCCCTACAGAGTAAAAACATGAAACCAGACAAGTTTATTTCTGAAAAGATCCTACATCATGTTCAGGCTCATCCACTTCTTATCTCAAAGTCCCATGTTATCTTTCACTGCCATTTCTCTGCCTTCAGTTCAGTTCCCTTGGGTTTCGAGGCTAAAACAATACAGTGTCATAGAACCACTGAATGGTTGGGGTTGGAAGGGATCTTCAAGATCATCTCATTCCAACACCACTACCGTGGGCAGGGACACCTTCCACTAGACCAATTTGGTCAGCCTGGCCTTGAACACTTCCAGGGATGGGGCAACCACAGCTTCTCTGAGCAACCTGTGGCAGGGCCTCACCACCCTCACAGTAAAGAATTTCTTTCGAATATCTAATCTAAACCTGCCTTCTTTCAGTTTAAATCTATTACCCCTTATCCCCATGTCGCCCCACCATGACCCATCCAACTCCAGAGAATAAATAAACTTCTGCCTCTGAAGCTACAGCTGGTTCTCATGAGTGGCAAAGGAGTTGATATGACCAGCATAGAGACACGTACCAAGGCTGTGGTCCTCCTTCCCATCACCCAGGCCCAGGCCAGCATGACCCAGACACAAAGCCACAAAGCCATCCTCCTGCAGTGTCACAGTTTGGGTGCTCTATCAGCTCACCCAGTCCAGGACTCAGAGAGTGGGGAACTACAAGCCCAACAAGACACAAGAGATGACCTAACAGACCTCTGCAAATCATTCACTTCAATGAACAAGCTGTCCTTTGAGAAGTGGATCAGTGGTACGTGTTTTGAAGAGATTGGAAGGGTTTTACTGGGAGATTTCGGAGATTGTTTGAGACTGCTCTGTGTGTATGTGTCCTCATACCATTTAATTTCCATTAGAGGAGGCTGAAAGAGACTTTCCCTCAATCCACCAATTCATATTTGCAAAAGTGGTAGCAACTTTGGTATCTACAATCTTTGGCACTTCACCAGACTTGGCTGAAATGTGGAGGGATTCAAAGCTATGGAAGAGTGAAGGGGAGAAAGCACATCAACAGAAAGCAAGACAGTATTAGCTTTTTATCTCCAGTATATCAGAAATCAGCATCCTCAGCTATTGACTGTGATATCCTGCTATTGAAGGAGCTGGCCCTGAGAAGCTCTGAAAAGATGGCTCAGTCATTTCAGAGGTTCGGGATGATTTTGCAACTTCCCCTTAGCATTTTCAGGAAAAGCCAGGCACTCAGTGGGAGGAGGGGGGTAAACACAAGGCGATTGTCTGAGTAACTTTCACATACGTTCACACAGGCGGCCGTGCCGTGAATAGACCCATTGAAAGGGGTTTCAAAGCCGGGCACGAGATTGGTCACAGAAAACAAAGTTTTTGTTGGAAAGTATTAGCCCTGGAACTAAATACCTGTTGTGCTCTGCCCACGGGAAGGCGGCAGCTTATCTCCCCAGCAGCGCGAAAGCAACACAACCCCGCCAGCAAAACAGTAAACAGCAGTGAGGTTAATCAATAACACCCAAAAAAGAGACAGTGCAGGGACAAGCTGTTAATACTGTACTCAGAGGCCAGACCCGCTCTAGGAAGCCACTTTCAAGCACTGGAAGAGGAGACAAGAAAAGGCTCTTAAGATCAATTACTCTTTGCAAACAATCCCCTGTGAGGGTTCCATGGGTTTGGGGAAGGTAACACACAGGTTATGGTGAAAACCGGTGTCTGCTCTCCATCCTCCGAGTCCCAGCAGGGTAAACGTGATGCTTGGGACAGTAGAAATGTCAGAGACTGCACCAGGCAGAAGGAAAACTACAAGAAAACTGCTGATGCTGCAGCCGAGGGGATTGAAAAGCTGAGCTGACTTAGAGCAGGTCACTTCCACAGAGTTTGCAAACTGCCTTCGAATTATGCGGTCAAATGAGCGTTAGATAAGCAGAGAGTCCTTTTGGGCCTTCGGGGGAATTCAGACAAGAGGGTTATTCAGCAGCTGGGTGATGACTAAAACTTTCTGAGGCAGGTGGGGGATAAATCCCTGCTGTGACCCGAAGACTGAGCTGGTGTGGAAGGGCAGGCTGGGAGGGTGCCTGAGGAAACCCGAGTGGCTGAGCTGGTGCAGGGCCCAGCTCCATGTCCATCCTGCCCAGCCGCCACATCCCCAAGCTCTTTCAGGAACCTGATTTCAAGACAGGATTTTTTTCTTTTGCTCTGGTTTATTTCTCAGCCAGGTTTCCAAAGTGGCCAGGAAATCCCCTTGTGCAATGACTGTGCATGACTGCAACTCTGCCCCTGCCCAACCCCGCCAACCCAGGGTTCTCAGAAGTCCAAAGAAAGGATTTTCCTACACATGGTGTGAAAGTAGGTGGGCAAGGAGAGAGAGGTGTTTGGGGTCAAAGGATTTAAGCAAAGCATGGGGTCACAGCCCCTCTTTTCCCTCCATAACACCAGGGGACAGGAACAAGTCTCATCAAAAAAGCTGGAGGATGTCAACCCACCAACACATATCTGATTCTGGAGATGGACAGGAGATAGAGAGCATTCCCATCTGGTGGGGACCACTTCTGCTGTGCCTGCTCTGGGACCCTAATGAACAAACTGAGGCTGTGCTGGAGAGAACCACATCTGCGGTCTGGCACAGGGCTATCCTGGGAGAGAGACTGGCTGGAGATGGAGAGGGCTGGGAGACAGGAGCCTGTGCGTCACTGCAGAGCTGGGCAAGCTGCCTGTTCCCTAATGCCTCCAGTTCTGGCAAAAACTAGGATACAGCTCTGTCCCCACGTTGGGCTCTGGAGTCGACTGATGGAGGCAGAGAAGTGTGTGAGGCACCCCAGGCCTGTCCTTATGACCCTTGAGAAGGAAAAGGGCACAGTTTCTCCTGCAGCCAGCGGGCAGCAGTGCCACCTACACCAGCTGCTGATGATTCAAAGCCTATCAGTGAGGTTAATGAAGGACACAAGTAGTTTCTTCCCCTTCCTCTTACTTTCCCCACCTTGTCAGAACAAAGACCTTCTCTTTCGTGTGCAATCTGAGGACCATGGAATAACTCAGGTCAGAAAGGACCTCTGGGCATCCCCAGTCCAATTTCCTGCTCTAAGAAGGGTTATCTTCAAACAGAAGGAACAAATGGCAGGAAGGGCTGCACAAGCAGCACATCCTGGTGGCACCTGGTAGAACAAGTCAGCAAGATCCCACCACATCTCCATGCACCATCCCAGGACACCCAGGATAGGACACAAAGGCCAGTGAGTAAATCCTGGTGACTTGCAGACATGGGACAGGATGGCGAGGTTCAACAGGTGACATTCCTTATTGCCCATGGCTCTGCAGGGAACCCTGGACAGATGGCTTGGACACAGGTGTTTTGGTGTCTAATTGGTGGGTACACACTGGTGCTTGTGGGCATGAAGGTCTGGATGCAATGAGGGACAACAACTTTTGTTTTGGGTTGGGTTTAAAACTTAATCAACTCCCAACAAGTACCTCCTCTTATTTGTCAAATATCTGCACGAGCAGCAAGAACAAGCTCCTGCACTTTTGGCAGCAAATCTTTAAGTATTTTCTGATGACAACTAACTTTCTCCACTCCATTTCATGTGTCTGCTCAGCTCTGCCTGATAAATTGGCTCCCACATCTCCGTCTCTGCTGAGCATAAACTGATTAGGAGCAAACCTAAGAGAAACAAACAATAGAAGTTTCCTGACAGTTTGGAGATGAAAGGGTGCTTTTAAATCATTAAGAAAATAAGTAAGGGGAGGTGGGGGGATTTCTTGCTCCAAAGCAGGACCCCAGATCAGCTTTTAATTATTTCCTCGCCCCTACAACCCAAATTGGGAAGTTATTGCACCGGCTGGTTGAGCTCATTGTGGCCCAGGAGAGAGGGCAGGAGGCTGCAAGACAGGATGTCTGGGCTCCCTTCTGCCTCTGTCCCTGACCTGCTGTGGGAAACACGGCTCAGCGCTGCTCCTGGTGGGCCGAGCCTGCCTGAGCTGCGGGTTTGTGTCGCTGCAGCTGCGGTTTTCACTGACCGACCACTGTGGCACTCTAATGTTTCCTCGTCTTCTGGAAGTGTCAGGAAGATTAGTTGGTGTTTGCTCAGGGCTGGACAGATGTGAAGGGAGGGGAAAGGTTCCCTGCCAGCTCTTCCTTCTCACGAAGTTGTAATTCTCTCTCATGTTTTCAAGCCCTGCCAGGATCCCTGTGCTTGCCTTTGCCTCTTCCCCTCCGGTGGCCCTTGCAGATCAAGGTCCCAGAGCACAGCTTCTCCACCCAGGGACTGGGCAGCAACATCTCTCTGGGCAACTTCCATAGCCCCTTTAGGCACTGGAAGGTGCTCTGTCTCCCTGGAGCCTTCTCTTCTCCAGGTTGAACAACCCCAGCTCTCTCAGCCTGTCTCCAGAACAGAGGTGCTCCAGCCCTCAGAGCATCTTCATGGCCCAAGCTCCACTCTGGATGAGCAGAGGAACGTCCTTATCCCCAAAGCTGACTTGGCCATCAGCCCTGAAGCACAAGAAGTGCCCCTCACCCCCACCAGCTCTCCCTGCCTTCCTCAGACTGCCCTTGGGCCAATGCAGGCAGCACAAAGTCCCTTTACCTGAGACACCCCCCCTGTGAGGGGGAATTGAAAGTGGTGACACAGCACCACAGGTGACCCACACCCCAGTGCCAGCACAGCGGGTGGGTGCAGGGCAGGCTGGCTGAGCACACTCTGCAATGCAGCAGCCTTTGCTCCATGGGTGGCCAGCCAAGAGCTGCACTGGCTCAACAGCACGAAGCCAAGCCAGGACCTGCCTCTGGCAGGGACATCCCATTTGACTCAGCTGTGGTGCCACCGGGTTCTTCATCCCTCGTGCTGAGCACTGTCTGCATCCATCGAGCACCTCCAGGTCTGCTCCAAGCTGCCAGTCCCACAGGTCCCTTCTGCTGTGTGGGCACAGGTCAGGGTATAACACGTGTACAGCTTGTAGGAAGCACCAGACAGACCAAGTGTGGCCACGCTGGTCACTCCTGCTGCCCCACGAGACTGGGTATGTCAGGAGCTCTGGTTTTGTGGCCATTTCCTATGCTTGGCAGAGCTTCCCTTCCCACCATATCCTCATCTTCTCCCCAGCTGACACCCCTTCATGCTTCCCTTTGCTCCAACCCCTTCTCTAAACCACAGACTACAGCAAGCACATGCTGCTCTGTTCCACTCTGCCTCTCCAGAGAGCTGTGGCCATTTCTCCAAGCCAACACTGCCATGGGGACAAACACTGTGGTTTAAATGAGCCCCGTGGGCAATAACCACTGTGAATGCAGAAAAGCAGCACCACGGGACCTGCAGAGCTGAACTACTGTTTGAGAAATTAAGAAATCCTATTTTGTGTGACTCTGCATTTGCCCTGCTCCACTCCCTCCATGCTGCCTAAAGCTTAGACATTGCCATGGATTCACCCCCAGGAACGAGAGGCAGGTGAGCTCTGAACTAGCTCTGCCCCCTCACACAGCCCAGTGCCTGCAAAATTCCACACTGCCACCAGCTGAGCCAGCTGCTGCTGGGTGCTGCTGCTCAAAGTGAAGCATTCCCACAATTTGAGGGAGGTTTTGTGAGGCCTTGACCCAAAGGACTTTTTTAAACCTTATCCTTAACATAAGCAAAAGGAGGGCAGGAATCTCAGCAGTCGAGGGGACCTTCATCCAGACAAGCTTCAAACAGTTCCTAAACCTTCCCCACGAGGAAGATTATGGAGTGACCCTGCCATGAGCAACCTCTTTTCATCCCAGAGCCTCCTCTGGGGCAAGGCTCCTGCTGCTGCCAAACTTCCCAGCTCTGACAGGGGACAGCAGTATGAGGCATCAAGGAGAATTTATGTAGGATGCATCCACCTCTCAAGAACAGGGAGCTGCCTCCTGGCATCCGGGCCCAAGTCAACCCACCAAGCACAGCAGCTCACCCTGGTCACACATTCAGACAAGAAGCAAATGAGGCTCCTGTTATTAAGAGGAAAAGAGTTTTTCCAATGCACTGTGGTGCCTGGCCATGGCTTGCTAGTTGGCACTGGAGCAGTTACCATGGCATTGCAAAGTTGGAAAATTTCTGGACTGATCAGGATTAATCACAGAATCACAGAATGGTTTGGGCTGGAGGGGACCTTCTAGACCATCTCCTTCCAATCGCCCCGCCATGGGCAGGGACACCTTCCACTAGAACAGGTCGCTCCAAGCCCCATCCAACCTGGCCTTGAGCACTTCCAGGGATGAGGCAGCCAAAGATTCCCTGGGCAGCCTGTGCCAGGGCCTCACCACCCTCACAATAAAGAATTTCTTCCTTATAACTAACCTGAATCTACCCTCTTTTTAGTTTGAAGCCATTCCCTTTGTCCTGTCAGTACAAGCTCCCTCATCTCCCTGGCAAAGCCTCCACAAATTTATGGGCGCAGGAAGCAGAGATTTTGTGAGCAAGGCTGCAGAGCACCTCGTGCTCCATGTAATGGACCCACAAAGCTTCTCATGACTGGCTAAGAGGGACCAGTGACTAGCTGCTGTATCAGTCACAGGGTTCAGGGCACATGGGGGGAACAGTGCTCAGCAATCTGCCCCCTTGCAAAACCCACCACTGACCGCCTCTGCCCAGCCCACAACTTCCTTTTGAGCAATAGTTTTGCTGTGCTGATTTGGAGATCTCCAGCAATGGAGAGCCTACTGTGCACCAGCTACCCCAGTGGTCCACAGCCTCCCCCACTTAAAACCAGAAGGGCACCTGACCAACTCTGAACGGTCTCTGCTCCAGATCACAGGACGTGGTTTGGTTTTCTCAGTGGGGCTGGAGTGTTGTTCACCCCTTGGCACCTCCTTGCATCCACTTCATCCAGGTCAGCTCCTTCCCTTCTGCACTTCACCTCTGCTTTGGGCACAGCTCTGACTTGTCATCCCCTTGTGGCTAAGAACAGCTGTGCTCTGTTCCCTGCTCTGATCCTGCTCTGAAATCCCCTGGATTTCCCTCAAGGCCAGCGTTACACAAGATCTTCTCAGATGTTCAAAAAACAGAAGAGCCACTCCAGGGGCTGGAAAAGGCCAAACCAGCCTCTGCCAGGCAGGTTTCTCTCAAAGAAATCACAGTGGTGGTGCGGGACAGACACACAGGACCTGTGGATGTTAATATCTGGGGGTATTTTTACTAGAACTCAATATCATGTGCTCTCAGAATCTTGACTGACCCCCAGCACACACATTTTTGGTGACCTGGTAGTGTCAGCAGCCTGGGAGCTCAGTTTCAGTCATCCTGCCTTCTTGCAGGCCCACAGGCAGAGGCAGGTAATCTGCCCCTGGAGCACCCCATCCTTCCCAACAGAGACTGCTTTCAGCCTGGAGACAGACACTCTCATGTTACTCAGGTCCAGGGGCATCAGATCCCTGGTGACACTCTGGGCAACTGCAATTCCCCTTGATGGAAGTGCAGGAGGGTGGAAAACCCTGGATCTACCTTGTCCCCAAGTCCAAACCCCAGGCAAGTGGGTTGTTGAATCCGTGTGAAAAACCGACAAGCACCGAGAAGCCCAAACCCCTTAAGAGCCTTTTGCATGACCTCAGTGACCTCAGCTGCAAACCCCACCCCCACTCATGTCCCATCCATCTCCGTGGCCACTTCGGGTGTGCTCTGGTTCCCTCACCAGCGCTGTTTTTGAACCTCCTTCCCAGCCTTAAGTGCTGCCAGAGAAGCCACTTTGCCTTTCAGCCCCGAATTTCACGGTCATCTCTGATATGCCAGCACCGGCCAGGTGGGACACCGCAGGATCCCTGAGCTGTGGAAGAGCCGCAGGGATGATCCACACAACGCCCGGGCTGCAGCCGGATCTGGAGAGGAGCGAGAGAGGGAGCGCTGGCGTGTGAGATCTGACAGGCTCACAACAAACCCAGCTGGCTGGCACACGCACCGAGCCCAAAACACCCCAGGCCACCCCCCTCCCACCCTCCTGATACCATCACACCCCTCTGCAGTTAATTAAAAGAGGATTAAAGCAGGCTGTAAGGACGTGGGCGATGGCTGAGGTCAAGGGGTGCCTCGCAAACCTACGCCAAGCCCCGCAGCTGGTGCTGGGACAGTGGGCTGCCTGCTGGGGATGCCAGCTTCTCCAGGAATAAGGCAGGTCTAATCCGAGACCCAGGCAACTTATCAGGGCTGCTTGCCTCTGGCAGGGATGCTCTGTATGGATTGCTGCAGGGCAAGGATTGGGATCAGGGGTAGAGGAGCCTGCAGGGAAATGCTTGTGCTTCTGGGAAGAGAGCAAGCAGTGGTTATGACATTCCTCTGAGGCCTCCGTGCTGTCCTGCTGGCCCTTCCCAGGGCTTGTGTTTGGCTGTGCCTCCTTCCAGAGCTCACACCTTTATCCCACATGAGCCACATGCAACCATCCCAGCCCTGGCAGTGAGGTTCAGCTCAGGCAAGCAGCTCTGTCACAACAGTACAGGCTGTTCCTGACTGCTCCCCGTTTCCCAAAATATGACTGTTTCACCAGGGCAGTGCTCAGAGGCTTTTTCCATCCAGAGTGATGCCAGGTAGACAGGTCCTTCCCACATCCAGCCTCGTAGAAAGCACTGGGAATGTTTCTGTGGGTGAGGCACAGTGCCAAGGAGTCCCTCACCTTACCTGGCCAGAGGAGGCATGGCCACAGATGGCTGGAAGTCACCCCACCCTGGGATTAAAGCCTCAGTATCAGTGAGTTGCACCTTTCACAAGGAAGTGGAAAACCCTCTGGCTCACTCTGAAGGCACTCCTGCCTCGAGCAGAGGTCTCCAGAAGCAGATTAAATGGCACATGATGGTAGCTCCCACTTGGAGAGAAGCAGAGGGCAAAGCTCAGCAGGAAGGGCAAATGGAGAGACTGTGGGAGCTGGAATTTGCTGGCAGAGAGACAAGGCCACGGGTCCAGGTCTGAAACCCAACCCTGAGTGATAGGACACGCTGTGTGGTGGCAGAAGAAGAGATGTCTCAGGCTGGTGGATGGACCAGACTGAACCATTGTTCCTTCTGGGAACCCTCCTCCTCTTGGCTTGTGTCACTGAACGGAGAACTGACCTGTAGGATGCAAGGTGGTTCCTCAGCAGCAGCTTCATGGCCCACCCAAGCCTAAAACATGGGGCCAGTCGTGGCACCCAAGTGCTCCCCATTTGACCCAAATTGGTCTCACATCCCCTAAATCAACCACCTCTTTCAGAGTGGGTTGGCCAAAACAAGCCTGAAGAGCTCAATGAAGTTCCTCATGGTCTTTTCAGCTCTTTCTTCTATGAATTCATTGCCTTTTCATCCACAGCCTATGGGACCCCTGCTCCCCTAGAGCAGGATGCTCCATGCAGGGCCTGACCTCTCTTTTAGGTGTTTCTAAATGCTTCCAGTCATAGAATCACAGGATGGTTTGGGTTGGAAGGGACCTTAAAGTTCACCTCGTTCCAACCTCCCTGACAGAGGGAGGGAGAGACAGGAACACTTTCCACTAGATCAGGTTGCCCAGAGCCCCATCCAACCTGGCTTGGAACACTTCCAGGGATGGGGCGTCCACACCTTCTCTGGGTGACCTGAGTCATCCCCAGTGACCTCAGTAACTGCTGCTGTCCCCTAACCAACCCATCCTGCTGTCACCCAGCCTTGGAAAGTTTTCTCCCTCCTTACCTTGCACTTGCCAGAGACCGGCTGATTCATCCGCTCTGCCTCAGGCATCCCACGCAGCCACCGATGATTGAGTTACTTAACAATTAAGCAGAGCCTTAAATCTTTGCAGCACTTAACATGTATTGACTAATTAATCCAAGCCTTATCTGAGGTAGGTTAGTTCAGTCTTGTGTGTAGCTTCCAAACATGCCCATGGCTGCCTCGTGGGTCGGAGGCTGAGGCAGCTCTGCAGAGGTGATGGGAGGTCCACCATCCCCACTGCCCGCCCCTTCAGGGGATCCATGCAGCACTGCCCTTCTGTGCTGTGACTTTAGAGGTCACTGGGCCCAGGGGACCGTGTCCCCAGCCCAGGACTCTTGCCAAACTTTCCCTCAAATGGGCTTTTGTCCTGCATCTCCTCTGGCCCTCCATGGTTGCTTCACTCCCTGCTCTCCCACCCAGGGGGGGCT
The DNA here is from genome assembly GCA_036023395.1 of Myiotriccus ornatus. Classification (NCBI taxonomy): domain Eukaryota; kingdom Metazoa; phylum Chordata; class Aves; order Passeriformes; family Tyrannidae; genus Myiotriccus; species Myiotriccus ornatus. The sequence continues at coordinate 148,632,891 of JAYRBT010000082.1, read as the reverse complement.
CCCTGCACACCCAGCAGCTGAAACCAACTTGCTGGGACAAGCAACAAGTTGCCTGAGGCTCTACCAGACCTTCAGCACAGGTGGGAAAAACCTTCCCCTGGGGTCCTGCTGGCAGCCATCCACGAGCCCTGCTGGTGCAGGAGGGCAGACCTGGCCTCAGGACAGTGACAGGAGAGCACAGCAGCTGTCCTGCTGCACCCTGCTCAAGCGCCAGCGGTGGGGAGCCAGGCTTTCCCCACAGCCTGCTCACAGGGGCTGTCTCAGCCACATCAAACCCCACGTCCCTGTCTCGCTGTCAGCAGGGAACGAGGCCAGGCGTGGGAGGCAGGGAACCCGCTCCCTGCGTGGATGAGCTGCACAGGAGCTCCGTGCAGATGAGCGGGATGGGGAGGTGCGGAGACGCACCCAGGGTTATGCAGCCAGTCCGTGGCAGGAGTCGGTGCCTGGGCTTTGGGAGAGGGAAAGGGAAGGGGTTTGCAGTAGATAAAGTTATGGGTAGGGACTCAGGGAGATGAGCTGGGTTCCCAGCCACACAACCCCTGAGGCCTGATCCCCAGCAAATCATCTGTTTTTCTTCCAATGCAGTCACTTTAGTTCCAAGACTAAAGGAAAATCACACATCCTTGTGCCACGTAGGTTCCCAACCTTTAGCTAAGGCCAAGGCAGACATTAAAACTTTTGCCATGCCATGGGCCTCTCGCACTGGAGCACGATTCCCCCAGCACAAGGACAGAGACCCCAGAGGTACATGATGGTCTTTGATATAACACTGGCACCAAAACGTTTTGGCCCACCTGAGTCCTCTGAAGAGCTCATGCTCTTTCCCGGCCTCCTGACACTCCTGGGTTTCAGCTCAGTGACATCCCCCTCCCCAACAGCAGGTGATGAACCTGAAGAGACACTTGATGTGAAGGACCTGGCAGCAGAAAGGCACTTTGTCAGCCCGGGGAGTCACAGAGCAGCCAGGTGGAAGAAAGCTTCATCTAAAAAACCTCGTTCAGAAAAGCCAGGACCAGCAGAGTCCGGATCTGCACAAACTGTGTGGAGTCTGTAACAGCAAGGTACTGGTTTGAGTCATAAAGCATCAACCTGCACATTATAAAGGCACCTCTGCTGCTTGTAAGGGTGCCCTTCATGTGCCCTCCACCTTGTGCTGCTGAGGATGGGGTTCCTGCCTACCCCACGGATACATCATTTGGTTGCTTTTTGACACATCTAATAACACCAAATGCAGATGAGAAACTCCCCTCCCTGTAAAATTCATCCCAGAAAATAATGAGTTGTAAAGCAGAGCAACTTGTAGACCAACACTTTTCCTCTGGGTCCTAAACCATCACATATATTAAGAGGGAATTTTTTTTTTCCCCTCAACTGAGTATGTGCTGATCTCATTCATCCTGGGAGAAGCACGGGGTGTTCTCATCCAGGCTATACCTGGCAAGCTGCACACACTGTGACAGAGGGAGAGAACTTCTGAGCAGGCTCTGCAGTGGCTGCTGCCGGGCTCCTTGTGGCTCATTCCCGGAGCGAGGCCGGCTCCTTCACCTGGCATTCTTGGGAGAGATGAAGGGTAAGTCAGCAAATCAGCTCCATGCACTGCAGTCATCCTCTGCTTTCAGCCATGGCAGAATTAGCTCAGGTCGGGATTTACGGGTAGCCGGGCAAAAAACCTCTGCAGGGCTTTTCCTCCCCATCTCCACCTTCCTCGGAGGGAGAGAAGGCAAGAAAATGCTTTGAACGCGCTGCGTTGGAGGCAGGTTGAGCGGGAGCCGCGGTCCCCGGCACGGCTCTGCAAGCACAGCCGGGGAAATCAACAGGGAACGTTCCTGATGCTATTTTAGACACCGGCAGAAAACGCCGGCTTAGCAACACCGAATTTGACGGGGCTGCACAAACCCCGGACCAGCGACAGCTCGCCCGAACCGCAGGGACCCCGAGCGAGCCGCTCGCACCGATGTGCGGGCGGTCAGTCTGTCCGTCCGTGTGTATGCCAACCACGGCGCTGCTTTGACATGTCAGCTGGCGAGCCGGCTCCTGGATGCCTCGGTGTCACGCAGGCAGCTCCGTCTGAGCCCTGGGGAGAGCAGCTTAGATCCGCTGGCCGGGGTTAAAAATGAGCCGCAGTTAAGCTGCTGAAAGGGATCCGCGCTGCCGCCAACGTGAGTGCTCCGCGCCTGCCAGGGCAGGTGGAAGTTGCATGCCTTCTCCAAGCGGGAATGCGGCTCTGGCCGGGTGACTGCCGGCTCCATCGGGAGCCTCCTGGCTTGTTTGCCTGGGGGAGGATGGAAAGAGGGCATGCTGCGAGGCTGCTGCAGCCGGTGGGTGCTGCTGAAAGCAGGGTGTGAGATTAAAGGCGGTATCTGAGCATAAAGAGACGAGAGCAACCCTTGGCTTAGGAAAAATAAGTATTGCAGGGCTGGCTACTGCAGGAAATGTCCCCTTCGTAAATCGGGCTGTGTTTAGAGCAAAAAGAGCAACTATGCGGATTCTGCTGCAGCTCATTTTGGTCGGGTTAATTTGGGAAGAGGATGTTTGCTGGCAGCCTGGCAGAGGGGTTAAGATGCAGAATTCCCAGACCAGACTGGTGTTCTGAAATGGTATAATAATCCCAAGGCAGGGTTTGTTATGGTTTGTCTTCTGAGATCATCAGGAGCAGGGACACCTTAACTTAGAGGGCTTTTCTTAATAAAATAGAAAAAAAAAAGATTTTGAAAGACAGAGCCTGTTTTGCAAAGCCCAGACCCCACAATGATGGGCACTGCTGATACCTGCTGTCCTGCCTTCCCTCTGAATGCCAGGCCTCTCCAGAAACGCAGTTTGTGAACGCTCTGTCACAGGGAAGCTTTTTACCGCCCCGGGTTTGCGCGTGGTGCGTTCGCGTGTCTGTGTTTGGGGGGAAGAGGCGTGAACTGCTCGCTGTACCCCAAACCTGACTGTACAGCCACAGAGTTGCCGTGGCTGGGATGGCGGGTGTTACACAGGGCTGTGCTTCTAAAAGCAGAGCCTGGCTGGGTTGAACATGGTGATCCTTCCTGGAGCTTTCTGTGCTCATGGGTTTGGGCATCTCGTACCTAAAACTGGTGCCTGTTCCTCAAAAGCTGGTGTCAAATGTCCAGTGCTCCCATGGGACCTCCTGCATGGATACAGCAAGGACGAGAGGTCTGAGCTGATATGCAGCTCCAGCAGGGGTGACATAGTGAAAATGCCACAGAGGGCGGCTTGGCAGGCTTGATTTGGACAGGATGGAGATCGGAAAGGCAGGCAAATAACACTGAGTCCTGAGTGCTCCTGGAGAGGAGGTGACCAGGGATCAAAAGGGAGAGATGGCATTGGTGTGTGCTGGGACAGTTCTGGGGTGTGGACTGGGCAAGGGTATGTAAATACACACTCAGGTGACACAGGGACTGCTCCCTGGCCTAACCCATCCCTGTCCGTGCTCGGCAGTGAGTGCTCAAAGCCACAAATGAGAGAGCTTGCACGTTTGCAAGAAAAGGGGAATTTGCTCCTTCCCCACTTCTCTATTAAACTTCACATTGCAAACTCTGCCTCAACTCTCCTTCCACAGGGAGAACAGCAGTTGCTGTGAGGCTCATTTTTCAAAAAGCAATTGGACAAGGAACCTAAAGCAAAACCTTCCACCAGCATAATTCTGGTCTAATTCCCAGTGGCTGCTTTTGGGACTGACCATAAGCAAACCATTCAGCAGTGTAAGGGCACGTCCTCTGCAGGAGCAGCAGCCTGCCTTGGATGGCTACTTCATTTTCTTTCACTACAGCTTTTGCACTAAATTTATGGCCTGTATTGTTTTGTCTATTGCTGTTGAGGACAAAGGGCCCTCTGTACTGAGCAACCCTATTAAAACATGCCTATTAAACCTCACCTCATGAAACCACAGGGACTGGCTGCTGTGGGCACTGGGGGCAGTCCTGCTGCTGGTACTAGAAGGTTACAAGAACTGAGCACAGACCAACGTCGTTGTTGTCAAAAGCTGGGGGTCTGCTGGTAGGAGAGCAAGAATGCTGCATGAGGGAAGGTTCACAGCTCCCTGCCTTGCAGGAGACCTCTCAGCTGCCTTTTACCTTCAGCCTTCGCCTCAGGTGAAAAAGGAGATGGAGTGAAGGCTGTCCCTTCATGGTCCGTTGACAGTTTGTCAAGCAGGGGTTGGAAGGAGGCTGCAGTTAACGCCTGGGCATTGCTGTAATTTAGTTCCTTCAGCAACCGGTGCTGGTTTGTGATTTGGATCTCCGGAAATCTCTTCACCGGCCTCTGGAGTGCAGGTACTGCTTTGCTTGGCAGGGATGGGACACTGGTTAGAACCTGCTGTTGATGGGGGCGCAGCATTTTATCCCTCCCACGGGAAGGGACGAAGCCCCACCAGCAACTGCCCCAGGCCGCGCTGCTCATCTGGGCTGACATCCTCAGGGTGCCTCCCTCTGCCATGAAGTCCTGTGTCAGTGCAAGCTGCTCTGAGAACATGGATCCAGACCCAAAACTAGGAGAGGGCAAAGACCTCCAACAGCCCAGAGCAAGGGGGATTAAATCACATGCAGAGCAAACCCCTTGCCAGTGGCTGCACCATACACTGAAGCAACCACACAGCCCACAGCCCTGACACAAAAACCACTGAGGGAACGGCAGCCAAATCATTTTTCTTATGAGAATGCACCATTCTTGAGCAATTTTTCCAGTACATCCCACGCAAACAGGTTTTCCTTGAACACCACACAGCAGCATTTGCCATCTCTTGCCAGCTTGGTTTTTTCCTAATTGTAGGGGTTGGGAGGGCTCTCACGTACCACTTGCTGTGTCTGTGCCGGTGGGCACAGAGCCTGAGGGGCGTATCCTCGTGAAAAATCCAGCACTAAACCCTTTCATGTGACCAGCTGTGCTGAAATCATAGAATGACAGGATGGTTTGGGTTGGAAGGTACCTTAAAAGATCACCTAGTTCCAACCCCAAGTCAGGCAAAGTCCCACCTTTCTGCAGAAATCTGAGGCCTTGGACCTGGCACACACATACCACATCCTTCCTCTTCTCATCATCACAACAGCTTTCCCAGGAAGGGCACACTGACTCTTCCCAGCTGTCATGCAGAGGATTACACTGCAGGAGCAGCGCTGATCCTTCAGCACTGGCACTAGCTATTGTTGTCTGTGATATTTTGCTGTATTAGCTGAATTCTTTGTGGTACAAAGAAGGATGTGGAGGGAAATGGATAGTGTCTGACCTGGAGTTTGAGCTATGATGAAAACAGGGAGATTTTAAGCCATTTTTTCGCCCAATTTATCTACTGCCATTGCACAACAGCACCTCGGGGCAGCCAGGGTATATCACCAGATACATTAATTGGGCTTCTTAGTTAGTGGTGAGTGATGGACATGTGCTATTTGTTCATAACTAAGAGAATGAAATGGCCAGAGTCTCCCCCTCCCACATGGGAGAGATGGAGGGATGTTTTTACAGGAGCAGCTCTGTTCCTTGGTAGACATTCCTTTTTGATCTGGGCTCGCAATCTCATCAGGTCGCTCATTTCTGTGTGCAGGAGGGAGGAGGAAGCAAAAGCAGCACAGCTTCTCCCACTTGTCTGTCCCTGGTACCCCACACACTAACCTGACTGGAAGAGCAGGCGAAAAAAGGTATTTATCCAAGATTATCTAATTAACATTTCCAGTGTTGTCTCGTTCAGTACAGACTGACATTCCAGTTCTCCCTTGATCCTGATCACCCTGAAAAGTCCATTAATTTTAACCTGTTGAAAAAGGACCGGGGGATATAAAACTTGAGTCCCAAACAACAAAAAACAAGCAGAAATTGAGCATTTTCCTTTAATTGTAATGTGATGCACTGAGTAATGCTCAGAAGTGGCAAATGCCTGGGGAAAACTGTTTCATTGTCAATCAGTTTTACAAGGGAGAGAAGAAGAAAATCCAACAGCCATGGAGTCCATGGATATAGTGGATTGAGCCATGTCTCTCTTCAATGGAAGCAGACTGAGTAACTTCCAGTGTCTCCTGTACTTGTCCTGTCAGATCTATCTGAGGTATTTGAGATAATTCTTAGCTTATTTTCAGACACAGGAGCAGCTTCTGTCTGGGATCATGACTGTGCCATTAGCTGGGGACTCCTGTGTTCATGATCAAGCAAGTACCTGTTGGGAGCGGGAGAGGATGACCTGGGTTATGAGCTGGGTTCTTTGTGGTCCATGGGCCAATTTCCACTGTCACAGGATTCAGTGTGTTTTGGAAGAGAGGCGAGGGAGTTTGGGAAAACAATTCTCACGTGCACAAGTCAACAGAGAAAACAGTGATAAACACACAAAATAAAACACAGCTTAACTTTGCTTTAGCAACCTGTGAAAGCCACAGCAGCAGTGCTGCCCAGGGGGGCTTGGCATGTTCTCCTCCAAAAAATTAAGTAGCCCCGAGAGTGAAAAAACATGGACAACTGCCAATATATCCTGCAGTCCTCATCTGAACACTCCGAGCACCCGAATTCCCCCTCAGGCTGCAGAGCAGGCTGCTGTGGGGAAGCTTTGGCAGTGACAGTGGACAGGCTGGATGCTCTTGGCATCCCTTTCGCCAAGCCTGTTGTGCAGCCGGGTCCGCAGAGCCGCACTGGGCACACGGAGAGCAGTGGCCTCTCCCGAGACTGGGCAGGAGCTGTGGCTCCCCACACACGGCACAGCATCCGCTCCAGCCTCCGGGACGCAGCCCTGGGAGCAACGGGGACGGGACACGCTGGCTCTTTGTGCGGAGTCTGGGCAGACACGTCCAGGTCACTCGCTCCAGACAGCATTCCTGACCTGCGCCTTTGCTGTTTTCCAGCCGCCCGGAGGGGAGCTCGGAGCCTTGGCAGCAGCCCTGCCACAGTCCCCAGGGTCCCTGCTGAAGCATGGCTGGAGCGTGTGGCAGCTCAGGCACTTGGGAAGAGGCCACCACGTCTGGCTTGGATGTGATGTGCCTCGTCCCACGGTGCCTTTTGGGTTCATCTGGGCACTCAGCTCATTCTGCCGTGGCTGAAGGGAGATCCAAGCACAGGATTTAGCACACCCGCCCCTTCCTTCTCCTCCTCAGTCCTCTAGAAAGAATAAATGTGAAAGAGGATGGAGGTCATCCACGGCCAAGGCAAGTCCATGCTAATCCCTCTCTGGAGTCTTGGCTGAGTCCAGCATTCAAGCTCTGGGAAGTATTGGGAAATGGATAATAGAGCAGGAAATGCCGGATTTTGGTAGCTGAGAAAAGGAGAGGCACACATTACCCATGCCACAGAGAGAAAGGGGAGGCTTTCCCTCTCCTCCCGGGATTTGGGTGCTGGAACTGACTGGACACAAGTGTCCAGACTGTGTGAAAAAAGACTGTGCCAGCCTTCTTGTCAAGCTGACAGGGAGGACTCACACTGGGAAAAGCCAACGGCTCGAGGATGATGGGCAGCTCATGTCGGTGCCTACCCATCCTGAGCCTGCTCCCATGGCATTTTTAGTAGACACCCTTTGATGCATTTGAGAGGGAATGAAAATCTGTCTGACAGCCCATTCCTTTAGCAGACCTTCCCCTGTGTTCCTGAGCCCAGCTGCCAGTCTCAAAAAAGATGCCCATCTCTGCCATCCTGGAGAAAGAACCGAAAGCGAAAGGATCAGCTGAAAAAGCTGGACTGGCTGCAAGCAAACCCAACACCCTCTACAACATCCAAGAGACTGGAAACTTCGTTTGCTCTGTTTCTACACAACTGATCAATTGAAACCAATCGATGAAATGCTGTGGGTTGGTGTGTTCCTGCCCCCACCCTGCGGGCTCTGCCTGATCTGAACAGCAGATCGGAGCACACACAAGCACAGATCCTCCAGGGGCATACCAAATGCTCCTGCAGGCTCGTTTCGGCTCTGAGAAATCAAAGACCAGCTCAAAGCACTCATCCCGGTCATGGGATTTCCCATGGATGTCTAATTATTATCTAAAGCTCAGCCTGGATAAAATGGAGTTTTGACAACCCTTTCCTCCCAAGACTTCTCCCCATGTATTCTCTGAACACAGTGGGCAATACGTTGGGTTATCTGCCATGCAGGCACAGCTCCTCAGTGCCACCTTGTACCTCTCTTTCCAAGCCCATGAGTTTAGGCTGCAGTTAAACCTTGAGCATTTTTTCAAGCTCAGCTTCTCCAGCCCCACAGGTCTCACATAACCTCTTTCTTCCCACCTCACAGAATCACAAAATCACAGAGGATGCTGAGTTGGGAGGGACTCACAAGGATCATCAAGTTCAGCTCTTAACCCTGCCCAGGACCATCCCCATCACATCACGTGCCTGAGGGTATCATCCAAGCCCTTCGTGAATTCTGGCAGGCTTGGTGCTGTGACCACTTCCCTGGGGGCCTCCCATGGGCCCCGATCACACTTCACTCTTACTCATTCGGGATTTTTCTGCTAGATTTTTCTCCTAATTTCTTTATTTTGCCTTGCTTCCCAATCTGCATCCTTCCAGTGGTTCATGCCTTCCTGTAACACTAAACTCAGGTCTTCACTCTCAAAGTCCTGTGATGTCTCTGATCGTGGCCATTCTCAACAACAACCAGCCCCCAAGGGTGGCCACCCTCCTCCTACTTTCTACCACGTCTTTGGAAGTGCTCCCTAAAAAACATCCAAAGATCAACCCCACCAGTCTTTGGTAGAAACACATCTTTGCTCTCAGCATCTGCATAAGTCATGTTGCCACACAACACATTGGCAAACATCGCTTTCCTTCTCCACATTCCCATTTGCCTGAGCCCACCCATTTTCCTATGTGTTAATCTTGGAATGGCAAGTGAGGGTTTGTTGTACAGCTTAGCCCAGCTGCAGCTTCTCATCCTATGGCAACAGAAACCAGCATAATAACAGCAAGGTGGTGACTCATTAAAACCAATAACCTCAATAATTAGGCTTACTTAACTTTTCCAATTGTATAAACAACTGAGGAAAAAAACCAGGATCTTATGCTTTTCCAATATTTTTCCCTTTTCCAGTTTCTCACACAGAAACTGTGAGTATTGGGCGCTTGTCACAGTCAAGTTTCCTCTCTCTCTCTCTCTACACAACAGTAAATTCATGGAGTGAGGAGAAATGTTTGCTTTGCCCATACTCTGGGAGTGCTGAAGGCTCTCCAGCACCTCTTTGCTCTGAGCAAGAAGGAGACCAGCTGCAGCCCTGCCTCGGTGCCAACACTGTTCCAGCTGCCATTGCTATAGGAAAAAAAAAAAAAACCAAAGTCAGAACTGTCCAAGTTTTGAGTTCCTGAAAAAATCTGTTTATATCAGCAGGGACAGGGTCTGGATGAAGTTTCTCTCCGTATGTGATGCTCAGTGGGTGCATCTCTGCCACCCACCACTGCTGCTGGTCGAAGCTGTATCCTGATACAGCCTCTTCTCTGCCACCCCTGCAATCTGCCCCTCTCTAAATAACCCTCACCTGCCACTACTTCTTGCCAGAGGCAGAGGAGGAGACTTGGACCAAGGCAAGAGCTGTCCACAGGATCAAGAGAGGGAATCTGTGGGACAAGGATTCACCAGAAGTAGGATCAGACCTCAAGAACTTGACTTTCAACCTGCCCTATAAACCTCACCCATCCCAAAAAAAAAACCAAAAAACCAATGAGTACAATAATATGGTGTTAAAAATGGAAAGTGCTTATGGAGAGAGATCAGCTGCTTTGTGAGGCAGCTGTACGTTCTGAAGTTCCTTTTGATGTAAATGTGTGAAATTACACATTTACTGCAGGATCCAAATGTAGTCATGGCAACATGATTATCAAATGGTTGCATATGGAAGTGCAAATCCATACAGGTTTCTGGCTGGCGAGATTAAACTGCCCAGAGACAGGGCTCAGTGTACGCCAAGCCTGGGCCCTCCATGCCCAAAAGGAATCAGCTCTGGCTTCTGTGCCTGGGAAAAATTCCATTTCTTTGCACCCAAATTGGCTCCACTCGAGTGGGCTGACCACCAAGCAGCTGCAGGAGGGCACTAAACAGGCTGTGCCCTCAGCAGAGAGGCAGCATCGTGCACCTCCCTGCTCAGGGCGACCCTGTCCTCAAGGCTGGCTTAAACAAACCCCTTTGCTCAGCCTTGCAAGGGGCAGGGAGAGTTCAGCCAGGAGCCGTGTCCCTGCAGAGAGGGCTTAAGTTACACCTGGAGCACGGTCAGTCTGTACTCATAGAATGCCCGTGGGCAGCCAATGGCATCCCCTCTCCCACGGCGTCCTCTTGTGACAGCGATCCGGTGACATCCGAAGAGGGGACGGCAAAGCTGGCGTCTGGACTGGCTGCAAGGAGGGAAGGGCTGTGCCCTTAGGGCCTCAAGGCCACGACCTTGCTGGTCATCCCTTGGAAACAGGGCCAATCCGTTAATTTTCCACAGCTGCCGGTTCCAGGCTGAGCCACAGTGTCACAGGCAAGGAGAGTCAGTCACAGCTTTCTGCCTTGTCCCCTGGACACGAGGCAGGGTCCGAAACCTCTCACAGCCCTTGCTCAGCTCAGGGTCCTGGTGTGCCCACAGTGATGAGTGTATCGACAGGTGCACTGTGAAACAACAGAGGAAAAGAGAAATGGAAAAGGGGGAGGAAAGAAAAAAAAAAGGAAAATAAAAAAGGAAATAAAAAGAAGAAAAAGAATAAAAAAAGGGAACGTGCACCCCAGCACGGAAACAGGCCAGTGGGAAGGAAATAAAAGTTTTAAATAGACACTAAAAGATTGGCAGAATTTGGCTGTAAATGAAAACAGAGTAGTGGAAGGGCAGAACTTTGTCCTTGTTTTGCTTTTTTTTTTTTTTTCCCCGGAGACTTGATGTGGCTCTTTCAATGAGAAACACAAAAGTAGGGCACAGTCCTCCAGCAGCCACCTTGGGGTATCCACAGTCCTGAGGTTTGGGGACCTGCTGTGAGAGCCCTGGCATCCCTCTGGAATCAATGGAAAAGCAGGTTATCTCCACAAACCCGTGGTGAGCAGCTTAGCAGGACACCTGATGGCAATGCCCCCGGGGCTGTCCTATGGGAATTCACAGGATGGCTTCCTTGGTAGGACGTCCCTATAGTTAATTAACCTCTGATCCTGATTTCCAGCAGGAACAGCTCTTTTTTCTATCTCCAGCAAAAAGCTCTTGTGGTGCTTTGACTAACAGATGAGACAGCCTGCTTACACCTGGCACCTTCTTCTGCCGCAGGTGTTTCTGGGCAAAATCCCTTTCCACCTTCCCTCCTGCACAGCAAACATCCCACAGCTCCACCACACTCCCCTTTCCAAACCTGTGAAGTCCCAGATCAACCATCCTCCTGAGCTTCTTTCTCTGCATCTTGAGGTTTTGCAGCAGAAACCCTTTACTTTCTCTCACAGATTATTTTGAATGGTGCTGTTTCACAGGGAAAAAAATATAGGCTCTCATCGCGAAAGACAGACCTTTCTCAGTAAACACAAGGCTTTTGATTTTAAAGGTGACAAACAGTGCTCCTCAATTAAAAAAAAATAAAATAATTTCTCTCAAGAAAACTTTGAAAATTAAGAAGAGCTATTGTTGTGCTAATTGCTGTTACCCAGCCAGTTTTCTCATCAGCTCCTGCCTGTGACCACGCAGATACAGGTCACGCATATGGAACTGGCATCCCAGGCTGCAGCAGATGAGGTATCCGATTCCTGGTTGGCCGTGAATTATCACTAAAATAAAGGCACCCCAGCCCTGCCGTTAACGCTGCCTGGTGCGATGCCCAGAGTCCTGTGACATGGGAGTGCCCGTGTCATCTGCTCGCCAAATCGGGTCTCTGCTCCTTGAGAAAATGGAATAAACCCTTCCAAGAGGGGAGGCGAAGCTATTGCCCGCATCGCCTCGTTCCCCTCGCTGCCGCCCTTTCATGTCTACGCTGTATTAGCATTCTGGAGAGCACTAATGGGTCTGAAGTGGCTTAAAGCCATTTTCTTCATTGCTGGATTAGTGCTGGGAGGGGAAGGAACTGCCGGCGCTCGGCTCCGAGCACGTCGAGAGCTTTCTGCTCGGAGCAGACACGGGAGCTCAGAGCCCCAGCCCGCCTCGCACAGCCCTGTTAACTGCTTTTATGAATGGAGTTAAAAACAACACACGCCGTGAAGCTGTTGCTAAGAGGCTTTTTTTTTTTTTTTTTTTTTTTCCCTGGTGTCCTGAGTGCTCCGGCCAACATAAGCTCCAGAGCTCCGGAGCACCACACAGCCCTGAAAGCAAGGAAGTGGGCAGGAAAAGCAAAGCACAGGTTCCCTATCTGTTCCCTGCCTGCCTTCAGCTGAGCAATTATACAACTCCAGATCTGTGATTATTCCTGGCAAGGTTTGTTCATCTCACGGGAGACTTTTGGAACAACACGGTGCTTTTGTAGGGAGTGTCAACCACCAGGCGAACGTGCCTTCCAGATCTGATTTTTTTTTTTTTTTTAATGTGTAAGTAATTGTTTCTTTACATATTGCTCTTTGCCTTTTAATGACTCACATTTCTACCTTGTCAGCTTTCAGCACGGGCCCTGCCCTCCCTCCCAGTGCTACAATCCTCCCAGATCTCACCCACGGTGCCAGGTCACCCGGGGTGAAATCCTGAAGGATGAGAATCCATTTTGTGCCATCATGTTCAATTGTTCTGCTTTCGGGGGCTGCTTTCTTGGGGGCAGCAGAAACTACAGGCACGGCAGTCAGAAGGCATAAAACTGAGGTACAAACCTGCCTCTAAAACATTCAAATAGTGGTTTATTTTCTGGACAAACCCAGATTTTCACAGAGATGGCAACAGACTCTCAACCCCGTCACTGCCGCTGTGCCAAGTGTCTCATTCCCATTCCAGCCTCCCGCGGTGCAAACGTGCTCTTCAAAATAAAGAGGGAGAAAGCTTAAACATCCCTAAAACTAATTCTTAAGCTTTGACCTCAGTGCAATATAACTGCACTTTTTAAAGAGGTTTTTCTTATTTCTGTAACTTTTCCCCCTCCACCGCTCTCCGAAAAATGTATTCAACGTGAGGCAGGGAGCAATTATGGAAAATTTCAAGCTGGATACTTAAAGTACGGCCAACTTGTAAAGTAATTGGAAACATAGAAAGGAAAATGTTTGGCAACGCGGGATAAAAGGTGCTGTGTAAGGGGAGGATTCTTTCTTACTGCAAACTCTCCTCTCTGATATGTTAATTGTGTTTGGCCTGATCCCTTGACAGTTCATTAATTTTTTGTCCAATTGCAGGCTGTTGAGGGCAGATAAATTTCAGGCTATTATGGGAACACCCTAGAAGTTTGTATAGAAAGGAAACTCTCTGTTTCCTGTATCATCCTTCTGGGGATCTTGAAAGAGTTCACAAAAGCCACTTAAGCAAACTTTCTTTGCTGGATAACGGAAGGAAAGGAAACTGTGAACAAGCAAACAACACTCAATTCCATGAGACAAGAGATACTCGTAGGTCATTCCAGAGAAAGTGAAGTCCATGAATGCAACACACACAGACACACAGGGAGGATATTTTGTACTCTGAAAATAACAGGAATTTCTGCACCTATGCACTATTTCTGATTTATTTAACGGTAAATCCTGCAAACCACCCGTGAGATAGGTGGTGGAACATCCGTCCCTGCAAGGCATGAAATCTCCCCCAAGTTTTTTTGCAGTTCAAACAATATATCGTGGGCTGAGTTGGAGATGGTCATGGATCAGCTGGGCAGCTTCACTTTCTTCCTGTCGCTGACAGCACAGCTGCCAGGGCTCTGCTACAACCAGCTCGGTGGGTTTTGTCATCTACAGGGGGAAGGCAAAGGTCTGAACAGCTGTCAGTTTTCCTGGGAAATTCAGGCAGAGCTCAGAGAGCTGGGGCCAAACGTGGCATCAGGTGTGCAAATGCCCCCAAAGCCCCGGAAATATTGGGGACTCCAGTTTACTGGCTTGTCCCTGTTTTTGAGTTTCAGGCCAGTTTTCTAAGTAGGTTGTTCCAACAGCGTGTCCCCTTTCCTGAGAAGTTTTAAATGTCTTGGCTTCAGCTCCGTTTCAGAGGGAGATCAAAACCACAGAGTGGATGAAAGGCTGCGAGTTTGTTAAAATAAGCTCCAAGAGGAGGAGATTTGTAAGTGGCTCATCTGGAATATGGATTTTGCAGTATTTGATGTGAGTAAATCCACGTGGTAGAGAGCCTTTGTATCCGCTTAAACCACAGGAAAACAGGTTGAAGTTTGCAGTCAACAGCAAGGCAGAGACCTGTAAGAAGAAATGGCTTGGGGGAATACTCGGTTAGCAGTAAGGTATCTACAGGGAGAAAACAATCTATATTTCAGCTCAGTTCAGTGCCCCGTAGACCCTGAATACTTCTCTGAACTTCTCCAGCCACACTCCAACCACAGCTCCACCAGACCACACTGAGAGCTCATGAGGAACAGTGTTGCTAAGCAGGACTCAAAAAAATAAACCCCTTTTCATGGGCTTGTTGGGCATCTCAGAAGGGAGGTGAAAGACTGAGTGAGCTGTGGCACCATCGGCGTGAGTCTGAGAGATAAGAATAAACAAGAAGTCATTGGTGCCTCTACCTGTTGTATCACTGGAGAGAGGATTTCTGCCTCCAAGGACACTGACTGGCAATTTTTGAAAAGCATTTATGCAAATATCAACTGTGAATACATTTTTTCTGGCAGATTCTGCAACATATGCTTCTGGTCTGATCAAAACCACTAACGGGGGGTGGGGGGAGAGCAAGGGAAATAAATGAAATTTTTGCCAGCTGGAAAAAAAACCATTTTGTTCAAATTTGGAACAGTCCACTCAGGCCAGTTCTTATTTAATTGGGACTGAGGAGGGCCTTTTCTGGCAGAAATGTAGCTGATTACTTGACAGGAAAAATTCAAACTCCTCAAAAAGATTTCTCTTGGTCTTTTCTCAAAGTTATCCGCAGCAACAGTGGTTCCCTGAGGAGCTTATTAAACCTCCCAAACAACCTCATTGCTAGGAACTTTCTCTCCTCTCAGTTTTATGAACTCCTTTATCTTAAGCCATAACCTCCTGAGTCTGCTCTCGAGGTTGCAAATGATCTCCATTCAAATCATCTGTTGCCTTTCTGTGCTCTGGCCCAGGTGAGGGCTAAGGCATCCCTACGGAGAGCATCCATCTGCCCAGCATAAATACACTGCCAGTCCAGGAAAAGGGGCTGAAACCCACGCCGGGAGAAAGGTCCTTTATTCCTATTGTGACAGTAACACAAAACATTTGGTCCTACCAAAGCAGCCCTGGGTCTGTGAGGTGCTTGTCAGGGGCTTAGTCATCAGACTCCCTGTATAACCAAGGAAAGGAGCTGCTGAACCATTAGGATTGTCCAAGGAAGAAGAGCAGCAGGAAAGCACGTCTCCATTAAAACGTTCCTGGTCTCTTTGCTGTTGGCACAGTGCTCATGCACAGCAGCTCTACTAAAGAGCCGTTCCAGATCCCCCTCCAGCAGGTTGTGGTGTAGCCCTGAGAAGATCTGGAAGATGTTTGAAGAAGTTGATGAAATTGCTTGAGATGAAACTCAAAAATGCATCTGTTTTTGTAGGGGTCAGAAGGGAGAACTGGAGGGTGACGTGTTCTGTGAAAGGGCCTGACCATGACCTGCCAGCCTCAGCAAGCTCAAACAAGGTGTGGGACTGTCACACCAGTCAATTTGTGTGGGGCTTCATAAAGTGCCTCTATGGAGTTCAAGGAGCATCTGGACAATGCTCTCAGTCATATGGTTTAGTTTTAGGTCCTGGGAGGAACAGGGAGTTGACTTCACGGTCATTATGGGTCCCTCCCAACTTGAGATATCCTATGATTCTACACAGGATCAGCAGATGAAAAAGAAGGGGAAAATTTGCTCCTTTTGGGAACAAGCAGCTTTAAAATTATTTAAGCTGTAAAGTGAAACTAGAGCCCAAGAACAGCAGTGTGCAGTATCCACACCGTGCTTCAGGTAGAGGGACTTCCCCAAGCCCAACACTGCATGAAAATCGATGACTTGGGTGATACTCAGAACCAGGAAAAGGGGAAAATTGCTGAACACAATTAATTCAAAACAACTGTTTTGAGTTAATTCCAAAAACTGAATTTTCCAAAAACTCAACTTTTAGGGGCAGCAGGGGGAGTGATTAAAAGAATCCTAAAAAAAAATCTCAGTATTTTGCAGGGGATTTTAATGGCCACTCCAATCAACTTTGGCATTTTATTTTTTCCTCAAAGTTTAAAATGACTTTCATATGAAACACTTTAGGGTCTGCAGCTGTTTGGTTCTCTGGTTGTGTTTGGAAATTCGAGCAATTAGAATAAAAAGTATTCAGCCAATTCAGTTTCTCAGTCACAACTAAAACAGCGTGCTTGGGGTTATTCTTGAAACTTGGGTTGCTTAAGTCATTTAAATAGATTTCTATTTCAGAAACAACCTGAGAGCCAACAATTTCACAATTAAAAGCTCGAGGGCTACAAAACTTGGCTTCACCTTAGACTCTTAACATTGTTTTTCATTATCTTAATCACTAGTTTCTTTACATACTAATTTTCCATCCCATTGCCAACCAATGCCAATCCAACTCGCTTTTCCATCACCCAGGTGAGTGTTACTCATGTTTTCATGGAAATGTGGAAAAAAAAACCCTGAATACAGTCAGCACAACAGTGTCTATTTTTGCAACTGCTCGTGGACCTCTGCTAACACTGAGTCATAGCTGCTGAAGCCACTAGCTCAGGGGTAGGTGCAGAGCTGTTTCCTAGGATTTTCCAAAAATACGGAGAAGGCTGATGGTTTTCCAGATGCAGTTTTGATGACACAGGGCTAAACAATTTGTTTATGCTGGGACACAGAATATATTGCAAACACCAATTAGGTATGTGACCGATTAGGCAAGGGGAGAGATGAGATAAATCACAGCATGTGGTTGGAACAGGCCTTAGCAGAGCAGAGAGTAAAGCGAGTCCTCCAGGAAGGCTACGGAGGCTTCAGGTCCCACCTGGCGATCAAAACAGACGTGCCCAGTAACACCTGCACAGTTTGGATCCAGCTGGAGCCATAAGGCTGCAAAACAAGCAGGCAGCATGAACAGGGATAAATGCTCAGTTCATCATCTAGTGTCCAGAGCTAAAACTAAACATTTGCGTAGAGATCAGATAAAACGCAGTATTTTGTTCTGCTCAGGGCTAGCCCGAGAGGTTACCAGCTATTAATTAATCCACAAAACATTATGTTGTTATGAGAAAGCATTAAGTAACCAAGAATTAATGAATGGTTTGGTTGTGAAGGAGCCTTCAAGACCTTCAAGACCAGTTCAAAACCCCTGCCATGGGCAGGGAACACTAGACCAGGTTGCTCCAAGCCCCATCCAGCCTGGTCTTCGCCACTTCCAGGGATGGGACATCCACAGCTTCTCTGGGCAACCTGTTCCAGTCCCTTACCACACTCTGAATAAAGGATTTCTTTCTTATATCTAATCTAAATCTCCCCTCTTTTGGTTTAAAACCCTTCCCCCTTGTCTTACCACTTTCTACCTGACTTCTGTATAAAAAGTCCCTCTCCCCTTTTTTTATAAGCCCCTGTTAAGCACTGAAAGGCTCCAAGATCTCTTGGGTGAAAGTTCAGCAAATCTGACTCTCTGGCACGTGGCAGGAGCCTGTGCAGACAGAAAACTAACTAGACTTTTTTAGGTATTCACCAGTGTAAACTGGCAATAATACCAATCAGCTTGCACCAGGGTAAGGCTAATATGAATGGAGTCACTTGAAAATCATCTCAGCCTCCTGTATTTCAGGCTTGGGTTCAGGATTTTGGTTCTTTGCACGTCCAATATGATGAAAAAGTATCCATTTTTCAATAAAAATAGAGCAATCGAAATACAAATATCCCTGTGCTGCAATGGAAACCTCATAAACATCACAGTCATGGTTTCAGGAGGCAGCTCAGAAGGAAAACTGACTAATCTCAGTTCATTGCCCCAGTGGAGAGAAACAGATTGAGTAAATAGCAATTAAAAAAAAAAAAAGAGATTCTGGTCTTTCCATGGCCAGGGAAGCAGTGACTGAACTGAACGAGCCCTGCAGTTCTCAAGTGCTGTCTGGCAGCATCTTAACTACTCTTGGCACTTGAGGACTGAAAGCCACAGTTCTTGAAGGACTGTCAAGTCACCCCTTGTCACCTATAAACTGCTCTGGAACTTAATTCCTCACAGTTTTATTGTGAAGATAATTATAGACCATATAAACTCGAGAGGCAGGATAATTTTTGCAGCCATTAATACCAGTTTTTAGCTGTGCAAACCAGGAAAATAATGACAGGGAACTCTTATTCTTCAAGGCATGAACTCACGATGAGACCTCATAAGTGGCAGCAGCAGCAGCAAACCCCATTTTACAGCCTGTAAGAGCCTCTTGGGATGTAACTGCTATCTTGAGCTGGGTTTTTTCCATATGGGGATGGTATGGGAAGATACAGGTTACTGCTTTGAGAATCCTAGAATCATTTCAGTTGGAAAAGACCTTTAAGATCATAAAATCCAACCATTAAACCAGCACTGCTAAGTCCACAATTAAACCATATGCCCAAGTGCCACATATACATGTTGTTTAAATGCCTTCAGGGATGGTGACTCCACCACTTCCCTGGGCAGCCCGTGCCAGTGCTTGACCACTCTTTCTGTGAAGACATTTTTCCTAATACCCAATCTAAACCTTTCCTCTGATCCTATTGCTTGTTACCTGAAGAAGAGACTGACCCCCACCTGTCTACAACTTCCTTTCAGGTGGTTTTAGAGAGTGAGAAGGTCCTCCCTGAGCTTCCTTTCCTCCAGGCTAAACATCCCCAGCTCCCTCAGCTGCTCCTCATCAGACTTGTGCTCCAGACCCTTCCCCAGCTTATTATCCTTCTCTGGACACGCTGCAGCACCTCAATAACTTTCTTCTCATGAGGGGCCCAAAACCAAACCCATGATTCGAGAAGCGACCACCGTAGTGCCCAGCACAGGAGGACTCCATGTTCCAGCTCTGGAGGAAGGCAAAGACATCTGCACCACCCTGTTTGCTCAGGACTGTTGACATTGCTCTGGGGTGACATGAACCAACGGGCTCCAGATGGGTGGACTTTGGGCTGGTGACAGGCCAAAGGGCTGAGTCACGCTCTACACCCACAGGTCCTGTTGGAAGCCATTTGGCTCTCAGAATTCAGTCAGTTTTGGCCACCACAGGCCACTTGAACTGACCTGCAAATCTGCCTGTCTGGGTCCCAGTCAAAAATTCACACAGTGTTTCATAAAACCTTCTTGAGACTCACCTACATCAGGCAAAATATCTTTGGTTGCCTTGCCACAAGCCTGCATCTGTAGAAAACAGAAGCATCCCAATGTCTTTGGAGGGGGGAAAAGGCATCAAGGGACACAGACTGCTTTACACAGCCATTAAAGTTCCAGCGTAATGACCGAGTGTCGTGGGGAAGGGTGGGGAGAAGGGTAAAGAGCAGTTTCAAGCTCGGAGCCCGTGTTTCCCATCAGATATTTCACCCTTGGTGAGAGATACCCCGGAGCTAAATTACAGGCCAAATGTGTAAAAGTTGAGACTCACTTTTTCATGTCCTGTTTACAAGTATCCTGGCTGGGAAACCTCACCTGCGCCTCCGTGTGCTCAGATTTGCTTCAAGCGTAGCCTCGGGCTTCCCAAACCCGTGGCCGCTCCCAATTAGGAGACACCTCGGAGAGCTGGCTGTGACAAACACCATTACGTCTGAAAGCAAGTCAAAACAATCCCGAGGGCTTCTGTCCATCCACATGAAGAATTACCTTTTTTTTTTTTTTTTTTTTTTAAAGCCACAGCTTTGAAAGGATTTAGGAGCAGCAGCGGTCTCGGGAGGTTTGGATAATCTAGGAATCCCCGGATTTCATATACTGCAATTCACACTAGATCTGAACACTGGCAAACAGTCAGCTAAATCCATTATCGCATGATAATTCTCAAACATTTCATTAATTCCTAACCAGCTGTCCTCTGCTCCTTTACCCCTTTCATCATACAAACGTTTCTTTAACTGTCTGAGGGAGGGGAGAGGGAGGATCAGACGCAGCCTCGTAAAATTCCTTCACCCGCTTGGCCCGCGGCAAAGTTATTTCTTTTGACACGCGTGTAAAATAATATTGGGGGTGGTGTTTGTTTGGCTTGGCTGGATGGTGAGTTTTCATAACAATTTGGGAAGCCAAGTACCTGTGAAATGGAGTACAGAGAACTCAGGGCAGCTTGTTGACGATCCTGCCGGCTGGTTAATTAACATATCTCGTTAAATAGGGAAGACCCCTCGCTCCAGCGTCTATGCCAAGACACAAGGCAAGGCGTTCCGAGCAGGATATTGCTCCCCAGCGTTCTGAGGTCCCGTAGGTTATTTCTTTTTTAAAGTTCTCGGGCACTCCGTGGCAAACAAACCAGGGGAAGCGAGGGACTGGTACCTTGGGGGGTTCTCCAACTTCCCGACTCACAAAGTGGATACCTGGGTAAGAAATCAGAGAGATTTTAAGGTGACTTCTGGGTGCTTTCTTTAGGGAAAGCTCTCCCTGAAGTGCCTCAAGTCGCTCCACACTGCCCAGGGACGCTCCAAGGAACGGGATTCCCCACCGTGCTGAGGAGCGGCAGACCCTCACCCACACCGGGGAGCAGAGCGTGTCTCCAGTTCCCTCTAAACCACAGTCCAGGGGCTTTTCTCCCAGTCCCTCTCCCGGGCAAACGTAGCACACGCCTGGACAGCACATCTCCTGACTGACACTCATTTCTCCCCTGCCAAGACATGAGAATGCGTTTATTTATTATGGGTTAAATATTTGGAGTTGAGTAAGAACCTCAGAGGGAAAAGGTGGGTCTGCTTCCTTAGGTATTTTTTTTCCACCCCCTCACTCTTGTTATTAAAAAAATGGATTTTTTGTTTAACTAAAACGTTTGTTTTATGGAAAATTACCCTTTCTGACTGTAGGCTCAGCTAAGGGCTGACAATTAACAGCTCTTGAGCGAAAATAACAAGAGGAAATACAATGGAGAAACATCTGGACACGTCTGGACATGTCTGGACATTGCCAGAACGAGTCTAAAATGTCAGCGTGAGGTAAGGATCACGCTTGGCCACAACAGCAGGCAACAAAAGGACTAAAAAAAAAGTACTTTTAAATTTTTTTCAGTTATTTTAAAGCAGAGTGTCAAAATATTAGGTAGTCCAGTCTGCCATAAACCTATGAGTAACAAGAAGCACATCTTAGAAGTTGTAACTACATCTGGAGATCATTTCTCAGTGTTTTCAGGTGTGTCACAGAATTTCCACTAAAATCACTGAAGTCTTTGCTCTTACCACGGAGTCATTAGGCTTTTTTACTTCTGTAAGTACAGGTACATCTTGTTTCTTCCATGGATAAACTACATTGCTTTATTAAGCAATATCACAGCTGTGATACAATGGATGTTGTTCTACTGTCAAGAGTAGGTGTTACACTGGGTTGTCATCAGTGTGGTAGCTTTATCTTCACCATTTGGCTAATTAAGATAATTATTTTGCCATTTTTTGTATCTATAAACATCAGTTACATGTCTGAAAACCCATCATTCTTTGAACAGACTTTGGGAATCCTCACCAGAGGATGGATATTTTACTGACTTGTGCATGATTGTGGTCGTGCAAGCTTTTCAACCCTCAGTCTGAATTAGCCTAAAAATAAATACATATTGATCATAGCATTGTAGAATAAATTATTAATGTGGTTTTTTGTTTCTTTAGGGCTTGTATTAGAGTCTCTTTGTTAGACTCCACATTCATCTTGGTTTTTAATAGCGCGTAGATGTGCACAGTTCTTCCATTTTGCCTTCTGTGTGGTTTTCCTTTTCTGAAGCCTGGTATGCTTCGTGGTTTATTTATTCATGAGTTGCAGAGAAAGAAGTTCACCATAAAAAAAAAAAAAAAAGTTGTTTTGGAATATATACTTAACGGCGTGTCAAGAAACAGAAAACAATTACACTTACGCAACGTAACGTGCATTTTTACGTGCCACTCGCACGCTGCTTTATGCCTCCCCAGTTTATGTAAGTAATGAAAATTAAATATCATGCTACCCTGCCCAATGTAGTCAGCACAATTAAGGCCAGGAGACAGTAATTGGGAATAAAAAGAAACACGGTCTCTTATGGCAAGTTTGCAGCGGGTGCTTCCAATGCTTCCACGGCAGGGCTGTGGCTGCCCTGGGGAATGAAGCGTTTTAATGTCCTGGGGGTCGCTGGGCACTGTGTGTTGAGGGTTGTGTTCCACAGATGTGACAAAAACATGACAAATGCCACGTGTCACCCTCACCATGGTGGCCGGGCACACACATCCCATTGCAGTGCTGGGCTGGACACGAGAGGTGCCTCATGCCCTCTGGAGAGCAGCAGGGGTGAGGCTGGGACCTTCCCCGTGGCCAAACATGAGGAAAGGTGTTGTTTTTCTTCACAACGAAGGACGATTCTGGCAGTTTTGGGCCAGAGTGTTTGCAGTACCTCAGGTAGAGAAGGGCACCCACTCCTGCACTTTCCAAGCTGTTGCTTGGGCTGTGCTTGGCATGATTTTGCCTGACAGGGACAAGCGACTCTGTGTCATGTTTTGTGCAAACACCCACTACCTCGGTGGGGACAGCACAGGTGGAAGCCTCCATTCACCCTCAGGTTGCCACTTGGGCTCCCTTTCTGACCAAGAACCTCTCTTCAACCCCAGAGCGGTGCTGGCAGGCTCACCCTTCCCCGCCATGCAGCAGGAACAGCCCTGACACAAACTGGGGAATGAGATGCTGGAAAGCAGTGTCATGGAAAGGGACCTGGGGGTCCTGGTCAATGGCAAGTTGAAGATGAGTCAGCAGTGCCCTGGCAGCCAGGAGGGCACACATGTCCCGGGGGTCATCAGGCAAAGCATCGCCAGCCAGGCCAGGGAAGGGATTGTCCCGCTCTGCTCTGCGCTGGGGTGTCCCCACCTTGAGTTCTGTGCGCAGTTTTGGGCACCATGATATAAGAAAAATGTAAAGCTATTAGTGTCCGAGGGAGGGCTACGAAGATGGTGGAGGGCCTTGTGGGGAAGCCGTATGAGGAGCGGCTGAGGGCACTTGGCTTGTTCAGCCTGGAGAAGGAGACTGAGGGAGGACTCACGGCAGTCACAACTTCCTTGTGAGGAGAAGTGGAAGGAAGGGCAGGCACTGATCTCTGCTCGCTGGTGACCAGTGACAGCACCAAAGGGAAGGGCATGAAGCTGTTTCAGGGGAGGTTTAGGTTGGATATCGGGAAGAGGTTTTTCACTCAGAGGGTGGTCAGGCACTGAACCAGCCTCCCTAGGGAAGTGCTCACAGCACGAAGCCCGACAAAGCTCAAGGAGCGTTTGGACAACGCTCTCATCAGGCACGTGGTGGGATTCTGCGCGGGACCAGCAGTCGGACCCGACGGTCCCTGCGAATATTCGGTGTGATTCTGTGGCTCCGCGGCTCAGCGGCACCTGCCCCGCCGTCCCGCTCCCCGGCTCCCCTCAGCGGGGCGCCCCTGGGGGGGACGCCCGGGCGCCCCCGTAGCCCCCCCCGCCCCCTCCCCAACGAGGCCACGCCCTTCATACATATTCATGACCACACCCCGCCCACCTACGAAACCACCCCCCCCTCATTGCATATTCATGACCCACCCTCCTATACCCCCCCTTTCGCGGAGGCCACGCCTCCCGCTGCATATTCAGGAGGCGGGGGGGCGGGAGGGGGCGGAAGCGGAAGCGGAAGCGGTGCCGGTTCCCCAGGTCCCGGTTATAAAGCGGCCGCCGCTGCCCCCGGAGCCGCCGCGCTCGCGCCGCCGCCGCCCGTGCCCGCGCGCCGTGCCCGCCGCCCTCGCGCACCCCCCGCACCCCCCCCCTCCGCCGCACGGAGCGCCCCGGGGGGCTGGGGGACACCCGGGGCAGGTGAGGGGCGCGCCGTCGGCGGGAAGGTGACCGGAGCGCGTGTGGGAGAGCGGGGCGGTGGGGCGTGATGAGGGGTT
>JAYRBT010000082.1:148525551-148608325 GCA_036023395.1 Myiotriccus ornatus | reverse complement strand
GAGGGAGATGGGGAAGGTTTGGGGCGAGGGAGATGGGGAAGGTTTGGGGCGAGGGAGATGCTGGGCTGCAGAGGCTGGGAAGGGGTGAGGAGTGAATGGTGGGATGAGTAAGGTGAGGTTGGAGAGACTTCTTTGGGATGTCTGTGATAGTGAGTCCTGCAGAGGTGAGGATGAGAGAGGTGGCTTGTTGCCCCTTTGGGATTGTGTTGGGTGGAGACTGTGCTGAAAGAGGACCTGACAAAGGGACCAAAGATGGAAATTAGTGTAGTTTTTCAGACTATTAAGCGTCACTGGCCATTTGAATAATTCCACACTTAATCTGTAACCTGATCTCAATGCTTTATCATAAAACAGTCTTCCTTGCCTGATAGGATAGTGGGAGGGTACTGGGGGAAGAAATTAGCACTTAACTCTTAAATCTCTCATGACAGCAGCACTTTTCCTTGAGATGATGTTATCAGTGATTTGCAGCTCTAAGATGCCTTAATTTAGCACTTTTGAGCAGGTGCAGAAACTGCTTGGCTTTGAAAAATCCTCGCCCTGTGGGGCAGTTTTGTGTTGGAGTGATTTGCCTCCAGGATTCTCTGTGTATAGAGGGGGAAAAAAGGAGGGAAGGAAGAGTTTTAGCCAAGGCTCTGACTTGGCACTGGGTGCTGTGAGTGAATCAACCTTGCTGGAGCTTGGCTAATGCAGGGAATTACAAATGGGAGAGGATGGCAAAGATACTGCAGGATGTTTAATGTTGGATGGAGGAGATGATTTTCTCCTTCAGGAAAGGAGAAGATGTTGCAAGAAGTGGATCTGCAGGGACAGGCAGCACTAGGTGCAGAGCACAGACAAATAACTGCAGCATGAGGAGGATCCATGGGAAGGAACTGCACTGTTACAGGATGTATCCTTTCTGCTCTGTAAGAACTGCTCCAGCGTGAGCTGCGTCATGTTCCACCGCCCTGATCAGACAGTGCTGCTAAAATATTTAATGAAACACGGCTTGAGCAGGTGAATTCTTGCGGCTTCCTTCCAGAAGTCGGTCTTTTTTTGTAAATACCTGGCAGAGGTGGTTGCTGATGTGATTGCACTGACATGGCTTGTGTGTGCCTTCCTCCCTCCCACCACTATTGCGAAAGGCGAGGTCCTCCTCTTTTGGTTTGTTTAGTGGTTGTACTGGATTGATGAAATGTCCAACAGACCTGACTTTTCCCTTCCTAAGTAAGAGGTTTTGGACAAGAGATTAAGGTATTTACTCAATGCCTTGGCTATAAATGCTTCCAGAAGTGCTTTTTACTGTAAGTTTGAAAAGATGACACTACCTTAATCTCCTAAAACTGCATCCAGTAGTCTCTGAGGCATCCAAAGCCATATCTGAGTTCCTGTGTCTGTCAAAGGTAGTGGCAGCTGCTGCCTTGGAAGCGAGAGCTTCATTCCTCTATTAATGAGATTAAATTGGATATTTAAGGGAGTTTTCATGACAAAATAACAATTTCCATGATGTAATGGATGGGATCAGTGGAACAACTTCTATTTTAGTTTGCTGTTTGTAATGTCAGGGGCCGGTTTACACGGGTTGGCTTGTGCCCCTCCAAGCAAGTAAGTGATAGCTGTTCTCATGCTCAATTATGTATGACTGAGGCATCTTCAGTAAAAGGAAAATGTAATGGTTCTATGGATAAACCCTCCTAACTGTGGGTTAACCCCTGCAGGAACCTGCTGCTGCCTGGGAGTCTGTTGCTGAGAAAGGAATGAGCAGTAGCTGCTGATTTTGCTTGGATGCTGTGGGGACTGCCTGCAATGAAGGGCAATCCCCTCCCTCCAAACTGAAATGTGCCTTAAAAATGCAGTCAGTTTTCAATCCGGTTGTATTGTCCTGCCTTACGCTGACAAGGGAGGTTGTCTTTTGCTGGAGGTGTCCTTCCTTAGTGGTGAGAAGGTGGCAAGAACACCGACTGACAGCTGGTGAACTTGCTGCCCCTTCTGTGTCACGTTACAACAAAACTCATGAAGTGCAACTTTGTTCGTGTGCCTTGTCAGTGGGGCAGCACAAGTGGAATATTTTCGGGGCTTCCAGTGAAGCGTGGTGTAACTCTGACTGAAACAATGCACATGCTTGTACGTCTAAGTGCATGTGACCTTAAGTTTTCGCACTGAAGCAAATGTTGGAGCCTGTTTGAGGAGCTTTCTGAAGTAACTGCCTTTATTCCTCCATGTGGAAATGCAGGCTCTGAGGAGCTTAGAGCAGGCTGAAGTTGGACCCGTCTTACAGGGCTGTGACCTCCGAGGTTAATTACCTTTACACTGCCTCCAGTCCTGGATTCACTGACAGTGACAAAGTTAGGACTGGTGATTTAATGTGGCTCTGCTTGTGTGCTGAGGTGGGAATGTGTGGACTCTGCCTCTATCCCTGTATAAATTTAAATGGATCATTTATAAAAGTAGTGAAAATATTAACACTGGATGGTACCTGCAGACTAAGTCACCAGTGAAACTGCACCTGATGTTTGAAAAACCTTCTTAAAGCCAACTGAGTGGCTTAGAAAAGATGCTGGGCTTTGAGAGGCATCTTATAAATTCCTGGGTGGGAAGATGATGGCTGGAATGACCTACTAGCTGCTAGGTAATGCCTGTGGTTGTGAACACAGCTGCATGTTAACACTTCAGTACTTCCAGCAGAAACCGACTTAAGCTATAAACAGTTCCTTTACACAGGAGCATTTCATCTTGTCCAGCTTAGTCTGTAAAATCTGCCTGTGATGTACTGCTGTCATCCTTCCTTGAACACCTCATGACACATCCCAGCAGCAATTCCTGGAGTGGGAAGACAGTTTCACTTGCAGTCTGTGGGCACCTCTACCTGAATGTTAGCCAAAACCAGTGCAACCCTTCACCCTGCCCATCACAGGCTGCAGCTGGCCGTTCCTTTTGAGCTCAGCCAGGGGTCTGTACCTCCCCTGTCCCTGCGAACAGCACAAGCCTCCCTAAAATACTCGCACCAAATGATCAAGCAGCATGTGTTGAGCAACAGTGCACATGAGCTGGTGTCGTGTTTGAGGTGAAAACAAGCTTCACTTGCCCTTCAAACTGACTGCAGTGTGATGGGCCACTTTTAATAGTGTCAAGGCTGTTGGAGTTGAAATGGAGCTCTCCAGCTGATCTGCCAGGAGAGCCGCTGTGGAAGCAACGAGGTTGTCGTGATGGGGGAAGCTTTAGCAGCTTGCAGAGTAACAAGTAACATGAAGAACTGTTTGTGCTGTATTTTAGTTCTGCAGAGGTCATTCCCATGACCTTTATATCTGTAATACTTGCAAGATCCCAGGCTGTGACCTATTCCAGCTATAGGCATAAGATCCATCAAAACTGCAGTGGAACAGCCTTGTGTGCAGAACAGCCTTGTGTGCAGTTGTTTCCCTCAGAGGTGGGTTAACTGATTTGATGCAGATTCTGTTGGAGCTCCGTGTCCTTCAGCTTAGTGTCAGCCTTACTGAACACTTCCACTCAACAGTAATCCATTAACTTGAGGATTACAGAGTGTAGTGGTCATTGCTTACTTTAATAGAACAGCACAAAACTGGTATGAGTGTTTGAAACCATCCTTCTAAGCAGAGCATTACACCTGCCTGGTAACTGCTGTACTGAGTCCAATAAATTTCTAGTGTAGTTGTGTGTTTAGGTCTCCATGCAAAAGCAGAAAACAAATGATTCTGGCATGTCCAGTTGTCAGAGTTGAAGCAGAATGCTGTCAGGATGAGTGAGACCACGTGTGTAGCTTGACAGATAGCTCATGTTTCAGCCTAGAGTCACCTTCCAGACAGGAAAGATCGTGGAGAGCCCAGAAACCAAGCCTGGAAGCAGACACTGTTCAGCTGTGGAGTGCTGTGAACTAAAGACTTAGCATGTTTTTGGTAAGCTGCTGCTGGTCAGGTGACTCTTACAGTCAGCAGCTTATCAGTCACCCACATATCTTGTTTGGGTCACAGCCCTGCTTGGAGGAACCACCCAAAACTTCCACTGGTAACAGATATCATGTCCTGCATCTGGGACTGTGAGGGCTCCTGAATCCAAGCACTGGATAATTACTGTTATCCTGAATAAACTGATTACTCTGAAGTGTGATACAGAAGCATAACACTCCTCCAAGTGGAACAAGATACTCTGCATGAAAAAGAGCTGAGTTCATACTATTAAATCTAGAGCTCGGATAGAGTTGCCCGAGACTGAATCTGCCTCAAGTTAAAAGCTGAACTTTGGGCATCTCAGCGATGGATTCAGAGCTCTGCAGTGTCTGAGCCATGGAGTGGTTTGTGCTGTGAACTGGCACACGGGAGCTATTAACTAAAGCCCGTTGTTGCTGGTACTTCCAACAAGTGCTGTGCAGTCATTTAGACTGCCACTGGCATACGGCTTTATAACAACTTGGGACAAGCAGCCAGGTTTCCTCATCAAACTTGCGCTTGGCAAGTGACTCTGGCAAGCACCAGGACACAGGGCTTTTGTTGGGTAATGACTGGGTTTGGCTTAGGAGCTGCTCCCGACCTTGGTTTTCCCTCAGTGGCACATAGTCTGCTCCAACATGAATCTCAATGTACAGGTGATGGGAAGTTGGTCTCCCCAGTTTGGACAACTAATGAAACTTAAAAGTCAGTTAAATCTGGGAAAGGCTTGATTTCCAGGACTCCTATCTATGAAGGATACAGACTATTAAACTGATCTCTTTAGCTTTAGGCTTGACTCAGCCTCCTTTGCAGTGTTATATGAAGACTGACTAATCTGGTGGCCTGGGGTGCTCTGGGAGTGGACTGAGACATACTTTCCTTGCATGACTGAAGTTGTGAGTCAATCTCGTGTAGCAAGGCATAAAAGGGTAGGAGATAAAGCTTAGCCCTAAGGAATAGACCGAAGATGCTTGTAAGAAAATCTTGGTGTGTACATGGCAGCAGGAAAGTGTTACCCCAAACTGTTTTGCTGAACTCTATCTGAGGTGGATTTTTATCAGTGTTCTGTCTCAGCAGAGTGGAGAGAGGACCTAGTTTCCTCATCTTGTTTTAAATGAGAGCTCTAATGTTTTTGTAACTGAAATTGAAACCAGTGTTATGCTGACCCTGCATATTTTCTATCCTCTGCTGGCTGGCCTGGACTACTTCTGCATGCAGTATAGTTCATTTATTTTGGAGACTTGAAAACAAGCCATTATCACCCTTTGGTGCCAGATAAATAAATGATCTAACTGGGGGCCGAGCCCAAAGTGCTCTTTTACAAAAGCACAACTTCATGTCACACTTATCTTCTGCATTCTGTCCTTGAATATATGATCAGTCTTTCTGGACCACATCCAGAAACCAGTGGCTTAACCTAGCAAGCGATGACTGCAGAGCAGTTAGATTTCTGTGCCACTTAATTTCCTATCATCACTTATGCTCAGCAAACAATCTTCCAGAATACACTTAATCTGTTTAACCTACAACTTGCTTATCAATCATACGGGAGTACAAATAGCAGGAACAGGAATCAGCTATTAAATAGTTGTGATGCTGGGTCTTTGCTTCCACGTAATGAGAGTTTCAGGGATTTGTTGTTTTTTGGGGGGGAGAAGGCACATATGCAGGGTACAAAATACTCCTCCCATATTATGAGGGGAATATCTGAGCAAGTACACTGGCCTGAGCAGTCTGGCTCTGGGTACTCCCAGAGGAGTGATTTGACAGTCTGAACTATTGCTCCCCGGAGTAGTGTGGCTGGCCAGCTAACTCCCAAGAGTTCAAAAAATAACCCAAAACAAATGCACAAACTTGCTTTGACACCAGCCCATGTAGTGCACATGTCCCGTTCGCTGTCTGAAATGTATCTGGGGGAATCAGCCTGTGCTGTGGGCTTGTTCTTTTTCTTGGCTCTTGTTCTGCTTCTAACTTTGGTGTAGGGAGGGAACAGGCTTGCATTTCTCAGCACTGGAGGTATCCTGATTGTTTCCAGCATTGTAGCACTTCCACCTGCCTAAAAATCATAGCATTTCCTTCAGTGGGCTTAAAAAGAGTGAGGGGGCAGTTACTTATCTGTCCCCTTAATGTTCCTACATTTATTTCTGGCCTTAGGAGTTTGTTTTGCTGCTTTTGCTTTCAAATCACCTTCCCAATTTGTCATCTTCCCGTTTTGTCTGTTCAAAACTTTTCATGTGCAGCTGCACAGAAGTAGATCTCTCAGTCAACAGGAGAAATGGAACTGAATCAGACAAGGTGTGTCCTCTTCCAGATGGCTGCTCTGCAATCGTTTGTGTGACAGTTCAGGGTGCCATTTGAAAATAAGCCTTTTGACCCCATAGTAATAGTAGGTTCTAATCTGCTTTGTATGCAGATGACCTGGACACTACCACGGCCTTTCAGCTGTGTAGCAGCCCCCAGTTAAGCTGTATATAAAAGGGTTTGAGTTCCCATACGGTGAATTTTGTCCTAACATCTTCCACAGGTGGCCATTCACCTAGTGGGCTTTGTTATCTCTTACTGGTTAGGAACAGTAGGATATACTTGTGGGCAAGTAATAGCCTTTGATGTGATGGCTTAAGATAAAGCCTCACTGTTTTGTCTCAGGGTATTCTTAGCCTGTTCATGGCTAGATCTCAGTAATATCACTTTGTCTGTGTAAAGCCTAATGAGTCTCAGGGGTGTTCAGTATAAACTTGACTGTACTCCTTGAACAGATTTCTTTGCATCATCCCACCTCTGAAATTGGGAATTTTTCCCACCAAGGAAAAATATGGTTACACAGAAAACCTCCAATGCTCAGTAACTGCAAGCTACTAAACATGTACTTCCATCAGCCTACAAACTTCCAGCTCATTCCAGCAGCCCAACCTGCACAGCATTCCCTCAACTGCACATAGTAGCTTTCTCTTCCTCATTAACTATGCTCCTAAATTAACACTTTCCAAGAGGTCAGTTCCAGTGCCCTGTTAAGGCTGGTTACTGAATAACTGGTTGTAATTAATGTGTGAATTTATGGCTGGTACAATAATGACTACATTGTTCCAGCACTTCAGCATTTTTCAGGAGCTTCTAGTCAACAGACTCCTGTCTGGGTGGCTCTGTGAGGAGCTTGTGTGTTGCTGAGTATCTTACTTGCAGGATCCTTCAACAAACCTGACAAGTTGCCTTGATTGTGGATCACAACCTCCTTCTGCCTGTTTGGAATTTAGTGGTTGATGGGTCCCTGAAAGTCTTTGCTGATTTCTGAAGTTTAGGGGCTTTCCTGGTTACAACCACTTGATGGGAAGTGGTCAAACATCCCTACAGGAGAAAGCTTTAAGTCCCCACATAGTAATTACTGTATAGCCTGGAAATATATATACACACCATAGCTTAAAAAAGACCAATTTTTTAAGTAAGTAGCAAATAAGATTTCAGCTTTACATGCAGAAATTGCTGCTGTCCAAATGATTTGGAAACCTCACCTTAGGAAATAGGATGAGAAAGCTGCTGCAATTCTGTGCTTTAGGCATTCTCAGTTTGCTTTGTGTGTGGGAAAAAAAGTCTCATCTAGGGGTGTTGATAATGATTCCCTAAACTTCAATACTAAAAGTATACTGTCTAATAAGGGCAGAGTCGAATGTCATTGTGTTTAAATACTTCAGCTCTGTATTTGTAACATCTCCATGCAATTTACTGTCAATCTTGCATCTAAATTGGTGTGGTCAGGGTGAAAGTACTGTGCAAATGAAAGCAACATTTTGTTTGTCTCCAGTAGCAGCATTCAGTTCATTAATATTGCATCTACCTGTACCTTGGAAAATGAGTTGGAAGCCTGCTGTGGCAAATATTAAATAAAAATGGGTTCCTTCCTTTTGCATCAATGACTGTCCAGCATAATTTTTAATTCTTACCTGGTGCAGTTACTCCAGTGCCATTATAATGTGTCATTTTCTTGCTGGCTGTTGATGTAGGGATTAAATAACTTCCTTTCTCATTGTCTGGGTAATAGTCATATCTTTTCAAAGAATGAGAATAACAAGAACACTGGCCAATTCTTGGCTTTCACCAGAGAAATTTTAAAAATGTTGGACTAGACTGAGAGCAAAGCAGGAAGCCAAGGCTGGAAACTTCTCTGCTCCATCCTATCTGATAAAGCAAGAGCCCAGAACTTTCCTTCATTAATTTGTTACCCTCACAGGGCAAACTGGAGCTCTAAGTTGTTTGATGTGAGCAGCTAAGACTAAAGCTACACAAATCTGACTTTTTGCATCTGAAAGGGCCTGGGTTTGTAGTGATGCCGTGACCCTTCCAGCCTCGCAGGAAGGAATGAAAATCCAGCAGGCTTACATGGGTGATGAATACATCTCACATTGCTTCTATCTGGGCCTGTAATATAATGTTAGATCTGCACTCCCCAGATTGCTGAGAAGGAGTTTAGGCACAGAATTAAACTGTAGATCATGCAGGCAAAGCCTGAAGGTCTGGGTAGCTCTTCTGATCAGTTAGGTGCAGTGTCACACATGGCTTATGTGGGCAGGATGTGTCCAAAGTGACAGACGGGTGTCACTGTTGGAAGTCTCGTGGGATTCCAAGTGTGGCTGCAGTGTAGAGCTGCCAGTGCTTCTGAAATCAGCGCCATCTCAGCAAATGGTAGTCAGGCCTGCTCCTCCTGGTAGGAAGTGTTTAATAAAAAGCATGTGAGAAGGCACATAACATGTGTGCAGTTTATTTTCTGTTCAGCAGAGAAATCTGGGGTCAGGCCAACTCAAGGTGCTACCCAGATGGCTGACTTCCCCCATGTGTGTCCTAAAGTAAACTGGAGTCTGTTTTGATTGCATTATTTTTCAGAAGGAGTTTACATTTTGTACCTGGGAGACCTCTCCATGCTAATTCCAGTTCCATGTTTTGAAGGCTGATAACACTTCATTTGCAGAGTTTTGCTCTCCGTGCCAGTGGAGGTTTAAGCCTGGATGATGCTTATTGGTACAGGACAAGTATTCTTCCATCAGGCAAAATACAGGATATAGTTGCACATTTTATATTCATCCTGTTTCTCCAGACTTCAAATGCGAGTGAGCAAGGGCACACCAAGTCCTTAGAGGAAGATGGAAAAGCTTTCCTGGCCAGGACTTGTTTGAGTTATCTCTAGTCCCTGTGAACTGCAGTGTGTGTAAGGAGGAAGAATTTTACAGGCACCACATGAATGCTTTTCCTGCAGGATTTGGTGAGAGAACAGTGCAAAAAAGGCCGGGGTTGTGGGTTTGATCCCCATAGGGGCCATTCACTTACAATTTGAACTCAGTGATCCTTGTTGGTCCCTTCCAACTCAGAATATTCTGTGATTTAGTTTTTCCTGCTAAACTAGAAATTTGTTATCCCCTAACTGTCTACCTCAATTAACTTAAACTCACTGCAGCTTGATTTCAAACAAGAAAGATAAACACAGTGATGTCACATCACAGCTGTTTTAGTGTGGAACAGAAACTTAAATTTCAGTATCTTTTGGCTTAAAAGGAAAGGTTTAAAACAAAATAGAAGTGATCTTTCGAATTATGACTGGTTTACTATATGATCATCTGTAATTCTCCAGAGAATTTTATGGGTCAAAAGTCTGCCCATGTGTTTTGCAGAAATATTTATACAGAGGTAATGCATTAAACTTTGAAACTTGTTGCTGGAAGAATAAAAACTTAAAGCTCTTACAGGATGATAAATGCATTTCACTTAAATGAGATAAGAGGGATGCAGTGTCCTGTCTCTGTTTTATTTATTAAATTTTGACTGCTATACAAAGCAACATTAAAATATTTCCAGTCTATTTAGGCTCTTAACCTAAAACATTTAAGGATTTGTTATGCTTAACTGCTGATTGCTTTAATGAAATCTTATTCCTCCCAAAAATCTGGCAGGTGACTGTTCAAAATGGTAAACACATTAGTTTATTGCATAAGCTGGTCTTGTAATTGAAAAAGTAAAGTGACTAAGCACAATGTTCTCAGTAAAGATGGCAAAATAAAATACAGCCCAGAAGGGCAAGCCATGTTTTTCATTAAAATAAGCTTCAATAACCATGAAATTTATCACCCTTAGGGCTTCCTCACTCTGACAAGTGATTAAAGTGTAAAATGTCAAATTCCTCTATGTACTGACCAGCAACTTGCATCAGCTTTAAGATCTTTTTTTAGTCAAATACTAGATGTACTTTCTTGTTCACAAGCTACAAGAAATTGAGTTTTCTTTCTCAGCTTCCTGTGTTAACTGCTGAAGGCTCACACCTACACAGGCAGCACTTGCAAACGTCTGTGCCTTTGTGGGTCCTGGTAGGTGGGAAACCGTGTGTGTGCTCACAAGTGAAGGTGCAGGAACGGCCAGGGAGCAACCTCAGCTGGTAGAGCCACGGGAAGTTGATCCACGAGTGTGGCAAGGAAGGAGTGAACCTGCTTGTTGTCTTCCTTGTGATGGATAACAATTCTGTTACTGGTGTAGAAAATATGCCCTAATTCTGGTTACGACCTGGGCCAATCATTACCTTTCTGAAGGAGAGATCACCTTGTCCTTTCAACAGCTTTCACACTTGAAATCCTCTGTCAAGCTTTTGTTTAGGTAAGTAGATTAATCTCATGCCTTTCAGACTTCATAGTCATGTCTTCTGGCTCCTGTCCTTTTGATTATTTCCTCTCCCAGTTTTTTCTGGTTGGCTCAATCTGACGTGCTCTGCTCACTAAGGTGTTCGGCTTGAATGTTGTTGTGATTTGAGGAGGAATTATTTGCCATGTGAAGTGCTCCTCACCTCTAAGAGAACAGCAGGACAAAAGTGGGAGTATCTCCTTTCAACAGGATACTGACTTGGGTTCTGCTTCTCTGTCTTCCTGAAAAATGTGTAATCCCTTCTCTAGCTGACCTGCTTTCAGGAGCAGTGTTTCCATAAATGTTTGCTAGTTTTTGGTTTTATTTCACACTATCCTTTGCAATCCTCACAGATCTCTGTTCACTAAACCTGCTCTCAGTGCATGAGCTGATAATAATTCTGGACCAGCACCAGAAAGTTCCTGAAACCCTACTTGGAAATACTGTTTTGGAGTCAGCTGCTCTTCACAGCAAAAGTTGTGGAAGCTGTTGTAATGTCCTCCAAGTCCACCTGGGCATCCTACCCACACTGGTTTCATCTAAGGTTGACAGAGCCTGAAAATAGAGATGCATGGCACATACTACAGCTTTTTAGTAAAACCTGTGAAATCCTACATGACTGCTAATTTCTTAAAACCTGCAAGTGTTTCAGAGTTGGATTTTTTTCTGGAAGACTTCTTGAGAGACCAAATCAGGCAATTCTAGTTGTCCAGAATCAATTCTAAAATCTCCAGCTGGAACCAGAGGTCTATAAAAAGCCATCCAATATGCCAAAGTGTTTACAAAGGCTTTTAGAAATTCTAGGAAAAATAAATGGGAACACAGTGTGACCAGGATTACTACCAATTGCTCAAAGCCTCAATATTGTTGGTTTTCCTGCTCTTAACACCCCTATACTTTAAGCAGGTGTAGCAGCTCAAATACTTAGGACTAATTTGCACATCATTATGTCAAGGTAGTGACTTTTTGTCTGCTTTTCAAGGAACTTGGCCAAGTACGTGGTGAAGTTGAATGACAAGTCTGCTCATTTCCATGAACAGCTGCCTATAAACACCTTGCAGACATTGAGGGAACCACCCAAAGCAGCAAAATAAGTCAGGGGTGAATGTTCTATCTCATATCAACTCCATGTGTGATTAATCGATTTAGCTGGTTCTGATGTTAGACAAAGGAATCTGTAAGTGTTAACTGTCTTCATGGGAACTGGGTTGGAAGCCAAGCCACTATCTTGTACCAGAATAAACTGGTAAGAGAATGCATTCAGTTAAAAGTAGAGCAGTTCTTTAAAGAAATAGTCTGAAGACCTAAAACTCTTTGAGAAGTTGAGATTAGGTAATGGTATGTGCAGTATTCATTCAACCTGACTGCTTTAACTTTGCAACTTTTACTCATCCTTTCGTTGTAGAAATTACAACTGTCCTGCTGTTTTCTCCCACAGGTGCAAGCCTGTGATTTCCTCTGCAGCACAGAAAGAAAACACCCCTTTGAAATTCATCTGGTCAAAACCACCAAACAGCCTCAGCCAGGTGTTTGTGTGTTCACATCATACGTGGTCTGAGCTCTGCCATTAGTGATGCTCCTTGCTTGGGATGCTGCTGTGTGCAGTGGCCATCTCCTGGAAGATGAGCATCAAATCAGTTTTGAAAATGGAGCAATTTAATATATTATTGCAAACAGAATCTTGCAATAATATAAGTTGTAAGTTGATTAGGAGTGACAGGTCAGGGAGCTGGAAGTGTAGCATCTGGAATATTGTAAGGTCAGGCTCAGTTTTCCAGAGCAGCAGTGAGAATGAATCCAGACTGAATGTGAGGGGGAGCAGGAGGAGGAGGAAAAGTCAGTGATGCAACCACAAACTTCAAGCAGTTTAATAAAGGTGTGTGCATGACAGAAGATGAATGAGAGCTCTTTAACTCTCTCCACTAAGCCCACACTAGATGTTATTACTCAAGTGAAGAGAATGCTTCTGTCAAACTGTTGAAATGCATAAGCAGGTATCTTCAGTGCACTGAAGGCAGGATTCATGGATCAGCTCTTCTCTGATGTTCTGGAACAGCTCTACAGCCCTCAGATGGGAGGTTCTTTAACGTCAGGTGCTTGTTAGACTGATCTTAAGACTTCTCTGAGCAAGACAGTTCTGTTCCTCTTTATCCTTCAAATCAACCCCCACCAAATTTCACTCACCAAGCTGTAGCTGATGTGCCTTTCAAAGAGGTGATACTCAGTCTTCATCTGTATTCACCTGACCAGTTCTGGGATCCCAGATTTAAGTGGTAGCTGTAATTTGCACCTACTCACATAGTCTGTGGAGTCCTTTTTGTATCCTTCCTCTGAAGATGGCTCCCACCGACTGCACGTGTATTTTGGTCTCCTTAAACAATAGAGGCACAAAACCAAACTTAATCTTGTCAGGTGTTCAGGTTGCTGCTTCTTTCTCTGGATTTCCCACTCGGCCTGAGATTTCAGGATCTGTCCAGGGTAATAGAACGAGCAACAAAGGTTGCTTGCTCTCAGAGAGAATCCCGTGCCTTTCTGAGGATATTAAGTGTCTAGTAGGATAACCTGCCAGCTCGGCTGTTACATTTCAGTATTTAATTCTGGCATTTCCCTCGTATTGCTCTTTTCATGTGCTGCCTCCAAGTATTAAAGCAGCTCTACCTGCTTAGAGAAATAGCAGTGATACTATCTGACCACAAATTCATTCTGCCTCTGAGAATGATCTGGAAAGGTGCTCCAGCTGGTATGCAATTAGCCTTGCATAAAGAAACAACCACTAGATTAGCTTTGTTTTCTAAACAGTCAATCATGTTTGTATAGGCTGAACCTTTCACTGGCCTGTTCTTTATGCCAGCAGCCCTGCAATCACTTTGAATCTTACAGGTAAATTAACATTGGCTAGGACTTGTTGACTTTAAATATCATTTTTATGCAAAGAAACCCTCCCCTTCCTAGAAGAAGCCTGTCTGGTTCTGTAGAAACTATTTCAACGATATTTTGTTCTTACGGATAGTCAGGAAAAGCTGCTTTAGTATGTGTAAGATTAACTCACTGAGGATGTTTTTAGGTAATTCAAAGCTGCATTATCTGATAGTAACCTCGAACAGAAAATGCTTGTGAGAGGCTGGATGCTTTTCAAACAGCATTTGCTTGTTGTCTGGTTTCTGGGGTTGGTTTTTTTTTTTTTGTTTGTTTTTTGAGAGAGAGGTTAATAGTTTATAAGGGCAACCAATATTCAAGATAGGTAAATGTACAATAACATCTCCACTCCCTTCACAGCCTGCTTGTGGTAGCCCCAGCTGGCCTGTAACATAGTTATAGTGCAGCTGATGAAACCATCGATTCCTCTGAACCACTCTGCCCCTGGAAAATTGTCCCTGGAGGGATTTAAAGGAGTGCAAGTTCTATGCTCTAGATGATGTGATGATGCTTACAGTTGCATGGATGAGACCTGCCCCCATCTCACCAGGCAGCTTTGTCCCTAAAGGATTCCTTTAGAATGTAGATATGTAGAGTTTCCCTTGGAGGATGGCAGCTGTGTATTGTGCAGGAAGAGCTGATGGACTGACAGAGCATGATTGAATTGTCTGAAAGCGACAGGACCAAACCTAGATGAGATGTGTTTACTTTCATTTTCACCTGCTGAAGCTGACTGTCAGCTGCAAGGACTGTAGTGATTGCAACAGCAGGATATAAATATTTCTTTGGTCCAGAACTGCTACAGGTCTCATCCCACAGTGGTCCAGATGTCTGCTGTTAAAGTGGCATGGATGCTGGAGCTTGTGCATCCTATAAGAGAACAGCTG
Organism: Myiotriccus ornatus; assembly: GCA_036023395.1. Taxonomy (NCBI): domain Eukaryota; kingdom Metazoa; phylum Chordata; class Aves; order Passeriformes; family Tyrannidae; genus Myiotriccus; species Myiotriccus ornatus. The sequence goes on along the minus strand of JAYRBT010000082.1, from coordinate 148,593,945 downwards.
ACAGCCATTCCCAAATTAGGTAAAAATGCCAAATTGTGACAAGCCTTTGCCAAGTGTTTCGTAGTTCTACAAAGTCACAAATGGAAGAGGTCTGTGTCCTCTAAATATTTTCCTGCTAGCTGGTCTTCATGTATCAAGTCCGGCTGCCAAGCACTTGTAGCCTCTTATTATTTTAGCGTACGTGTCAGTAAATATCTTCCCCTGCCAGTTCTAACAGGGTTACAGCTTGGCAAAACACATTGCTAAAATAGCATTTGTTCATAATCCAAAATCAAAATATGCCCTGATCAAGCTGCTCTTAAATGTGGCCACCAGCTTTCTACAGGGCTGCTGATAAATCAGCTAAGTCTAAAGCACGTTATCTGCAATAAAATTGCCAAAAATTGATGGTTTGTAAATTAGCCCAAGTGTTGTCTGTTCATTACCTGTATTTTTGTCCCTTATAAGGTGTAACCTACTTTACTTGAAGTGCTTTAGTGGAAGTTCTTACTGTATTGTGTCTAAATGCTATGGATAGGGTCTGAAATCAGTGTGGTGATGCAACCCCTCTAAGCACTGATTTATCCATATTATTGACCAAACAGTATTTCTCTGATTTTTCTTAAGGTTTGTTTGTTATTGGGTTTAAGAGGGGATTCCTAACTTTGTTTATCTTACACCTTCCTTAAAATACACGGGCTGTGCATCACTGCTAGGTCAGTTCAAATGTTTATTGAAATAATTGAGGACCTAAATCAAATAGCTCTGCTTCATGGCAGTGTACATAAACACGTCTGTCACGCTGGTATTTGGGACAGCCTAAAAAACTGGAGCAGGGATCTGCTCGAGTGCTCTAAGCAATGCTTTTTATGGAGCGTGCTTTCTCAGCGCGTGTTTGTAATTATTTGTACTTCTAAAGGGAGGTGTTTAGCGAAGGTGCTGCACCCTGAAACTGCAGTTTCCTCTCGTGGACTGCAGGTGTGGGGCAGGGGGCGAGAGACAGCTCGTTCACCACACCCTTTGCAACGTGGTTGTAGGAGGAGGCGAGATTCCTTTGATGCCAGGGAGGAAGTAAGTAAGAAATAAATTTTTGTCTCGAAACAATTTTTATTCCTTTCTTTCAGTACCACAGCAGCCAGCTCCACTTAATACTTCACCAGGGGATGTCAGAATATTTTCCTTGGCCCAGACGGAGGGAAGCTCGGCGAGGCTTGGGTGGGGAAGGGAAGGGATCTCTCTCCTTTGTGCTGACAAGGACAATTTCCAGCAATCAGGACGAGCTTGTGTGGGCTCAAACTGCAGGTTAGGCTGTAAACGGTGGCTTTTTACCGAGCCATTAGAGTGATGAGGGGCCCGTTTGATCTGCGAGTCCGCTCAAAGGAGGCAAAATGAGAACACTTAGTGCAAGATGATATAACCGGTTATATATAGTTGTTTACAAGCCCTTCGGAGAATCTGAAATGTGAGAAACCCTCTTCTGCCTTGTTTTGGTTTTTCTCTGAGGGAGTAATTATTTCCTCAGACTTGGTAAAATCTGGTCAAAACCTGTCTTCTCCATCTTTGTTGGAGGGTGAACAAAATTCTAGGGATGTTTTCAAAACCTTCCTTTAACAGAGTTTTCTGAGACTGAGTGATGGTAATGCGTTTAGGGACTGGTAATTGGAGATAATTCCAACGAATTAGACTTTGCAGACGTTAATGATATGCTAGAGGAAGTCATCTTATGAAGATCCGTGCTCTGCTCTTTTTTTGTCTTGATCTATTGAATAGCTTCTGTAATTGTCTAATACATATTCTGGCAGTATTTGGGTTTCTTAAGCATTTGCAGCCTGAAGAAATCAGCCTGTGAATTTTTAGAGCAGAGAATATAATTAGTTTAAATGCCAGTACGTGAAAATAATGTGCTTTTCATTGTAGGTACAGTAACATCTGCAAGGAAAGTCTAACTTTGCAGGTACAGATGAAGTAATCAGCTTGACTGTCTTTATGGATGAATATTCATGCAAAACACTGCTCTCAACCTATTACAGATAGCATTGCTCATTCTGGAGAGTAATTTGCAAAGGTTGCTCTGGAGTGCTTCATTTCCCATGTGGCAGTCAGGAGGGGACAGCCATGCTGAAGGAACTTGCAGAAAAAAAATGCTACTGCCAACGATGTCCTGATAGGATTATTCTTGCAGCACCAGCCCCACTGGGGTTGGATATTGCCCTTCCTCCTGCAGGAAAGTGGGATTGTTGCAGTTAATCCACATGGTAATGTATTAAGATGTTCTTTGATAGCCTTAGTTTTCTTTTCCCCTGTTCTACCTCATAGAGGCAGAAGGAATGAGTCCTTTTAATTCTGGTGGGAGATGATGCTCTTGTTCAGCGTGGTTTAAAACCTTAAGGATCCTTTAGTAGGGCATTGCAAACTGGGCCTTACTTAGCTTGGGCCAGACTAAAGTTTGTGCCCATCTGACCAAACCACTGGGTTTTCTTAGTGAAAGTCATTATTCAGTGTCAGCCCTTAACAGCATATTTGCACACTGGGCTGAATAATCTTTGTCCCATGAGGTTTTTAGTTCTTTGTGCTTTTGTGATGACTCAGTTGTTATTTTTTTGCTTTTGCAAGTACTTGGCTGTTCGTGCTTGCTTTACCAGATTTTGAGGGTAGAACCTGCTAATTGGAGATCCAGCTGTCACAAATGAGATATGCCTGTGCTGTAAAACTGCTTCTTAGTGCCTGTTTTTTTCCCCATCATCACTGATCCCAGCTGTTGTGTTTTCCACAAGCTCTGAAGGCTTCTCTGTTGCTGTTTATGCTCATACCCCCTTAGCTGTTTACTTGTTTAATGTACCTGTATTAATAAACATGAGGGTAACATGAGCATCTATGAAGTCTTTAACCATCAGTAAAACAAAAAAATATGTTTAATCAGATAATGCTGCCTCTTCAGTTTTACAAAATGAAGTATTTCCTACTAAAAACAGCAGCAGCAGTGATTGAACAATGTAATCTGATCTAATATTAGTAGTAGCAGACCGTGCCTTTGGGGAGCAGTATAATATCCAATCCACTGAATAAAGTCTGTCTCACATTAAATTCTGGATCCCTCTTAAAAAGATGGCTTCCCAGAATTGTTTCAGTAATTTCATAAAGACCTGTGATTTCCTACCTCTTTTTCCCCGGTAATGAATGGAGAAATTACGTTGACCTCCAAAACACAAAGAATGATTCAATACTGTTGTCTTACGAAGATGTCACGAGCACCTCCATCTCCCCACCTTACCTCCTGAGCTTTCCATTCCTCCTCACGTATCTGGGCAGGAAAAAGCCCATCGGGGGAGTTTGTCATTCCCACATTGCCATCTGTGACTGCTTTGCTTCCAGCAGAAGCCAAAATCTCACTCCTGGTCACTTCCTGAGTAAGCTGGGAGGGGGTGGAAGGAGGGTCCCAAGAAAGCCAAGGGGCTTCTAGTCAGGGCCATGTTTTATTTAAACAAGTAGGCAGGAAACCCTGTGGAAGATTTGAACATTGGCAAGTCTGGAGTTTGTAAGCCTGTGTATGTCAGGTTTTAATTTTTGGAATACCAAGGAAAGGGTACAAGTCTTCATTAACCCTTTCGAAATGAAGAGGTTCACACCCTTGCTTTTTATGTTTTGGATTGTGGTTTGGATATTTATTTGCTGGGGGAGTTGAGGATATCAGATGTTCAACCTTAATAGTAGGAAAGCTGCCAACATCATCTGCTTCTCTTAGATGAATATGTATTTCAGACATTGTGTCCTGGCTTAAACAGCAAGCAGGGGTGGTAAAAGACAACAACTGACTTACAGTATGTGAAAAGTCCTGGGGGCAGGCAGAAGTTTGTATTGGAAGAAGTGGAAAAAAAGCAGTTTCTCTGTGTGAGGTGGATTGCTTCATATCATTTTAATTCACAACGTGCTGCAGAATGACTTACCCCCGCCCAGACCTTGCTTCGGTGGCCTAAATTGTGTGGTAGCCTCGAAAGTAGGTCATGTTGCAAAAGCACTGTGCTGCTTGCAGTCGCTTTTTTTTTTTTTTTTTTTTTTTTAAATCTCAGGTTTCAAGATGAACTTGCTAAAAATCTCATGTAAACCTGCAGCCGGTGTCAGTCGTAGGGTTGTTGAGGCGTGGTGTCCTTGTACAACAAGCTGGTTTGTGCTGTTGTGTTTCAATGCCTTTGATTACCTGAATGTTGAATTCGATGTTGGGACATGTCAAATGTGGTTCTTTATTGCACCCAGTTAGCCTTAACCCTTTTGCTTTGGCAGGCTTTTAGTGATTCACAACAGGCCAGGCCAGTTTAATGTAAGACTGGTTTAAAATGAGTGGTTGACTTTCAGGATCTGCAGTAACATTGCTCACATATGGGACTGTCAAGTAATACGTGGTATAACTGATTTTCAAAAAATTACTCTTGAACAAGTGTGGTCTTCTCCCCTTGATGGGGTTAATACAGTTGTGTTTTTAGAAAGCAGTAGCTAAAAACCTTTCTATGTTTGCATTCGACTGTGTCAGAAGCCTTAATGGGAATTTTAACAACTACTTGCCTCTAATTGCTGCCTTTTGAACCAAAGGCCTCATGAGTCACCTGTGTGATGGTACTTCAACAAAGTCACAGGGTTTGAGTCTACGCCTTTATGAGGGAACAACTCAATCAGATCGCAGGAGGATTCAGCCCTTCCGCTGAACTTCAAGTAACTCTGTTGAGCACATTTGTCCAGCTGGGCCAAAAACTCCAGGCATGTTTTCTAGACACTCTTCTTCCTACCGCAGTGACTGAACACTTGAGTACTGACATGGGCCAGAAGAACTTCCCTTGTGGCCAGTTCTGTTACTATAAACAGCTGCTAATAATTAGCAACAGAGCTGCAAAACAACCGGGCAGAAAATAGCTGCCTCTTGGCCGAGTAAGCGGTGCTCTGCCTTACATCTGGTGAGTACGAGGAGGCAGAGTACATGGAGAGCTCTCCCAGCATGCCCACAGGATCCTTCTGCTTTCTGAACAATTCTTGATCTGGGCAGATGAGTTTTTGACCTTGTAGCCACAGGGATGCACCGACAACTTCTTTGCGAGCCGCAGTTTCACGCTGGTTTTGGGTGTTGCTGCCCGAAGTAGCACTTTTAGCTGCCCCTGTTCCTCCCTGTTGTGGTGGGATGGATCTGTGTGGCCCTGCAATCAGGTAAAACCAACCTGGCTTTACAAAGGATTTCTTTTGGCTTCTTGGATGTGTTTCTGTCAGTTTAGTTTTCGGCCCCAATCGGTTACAGCGTGTGGTTGGCCGCTGAGCCGCTCGTGTGGCACAGAGGAAACAGTGGGAGTGAGGAACCAGGGGCAGAGGAAAGGAAGAGCTGCTGCTCTTAGAGGAAGTACTTGTTTATACCAACTTAAAGTGATGGAGAAACCTGGAGTGTCAGCAGTATGATAAGCTACTAATGTATTTTTGGTGATATTTCTGTACAAAATCAGTTGCATTGGCTGCTTGCAGAGAAATTTTTGACGTATTTTGAGAATTGACGAGTTTTTGTGAGGTGGTGTTGTAGCCACGCTTGCAGAGGGGTGAAGGTCAGCCTTGCCTTTAAGAGCTGCTCTTTCACAGCAGCATTCACTTTGTCTGTTGGTGTGGTGGAGCAGAGAGCATCTGAACTCAAAACATTAGCAATTATCCTTGGCCAGGTGCCATTTTACTCTGGAAAAGGCACAAGCCCAAATGATGCATCGTTTCGCAAGCCAGTCAGATGCTGAAGCAGAACCCACTGTCCACTTGGAGTTGAGTCGTGGAAGGAATAATAAGTGATGTTTGTCTGCAACGTGGGGGTAGAACTGTTCAGCCAAACATTTATTTAGCCTGAGGAAAAGACAGATAAACCCAGAATGCCTTTCTTTCCAATGCTAATATTAAAGCTAAACTTAAATCAGCCTAGATAACTTTTCAAGATATGGCCAGATTACTTGAAAAGCTTGAGCATAAACCAACTTGGCAGAAAAGTGTCTGGCAACTAAATGGAAAGACTGGGCACTTAGGGGCTTGCTTCATGATTCACAGGTGAAATAGTGTGGTTACTAGAATGGATGTCTGTGGGATGCACTCTTTGAAGAATTGGAGGAGGGTAAGTGTGAGGCTCGGTGAGGAATCTTGTCTTATTTAGCAACTTCTGTATTCTTAGACATTTTTATCAAACATTTAAATATTTCCTGAGGTAGAAGTACTTACTTGGGTTTTTTGTTGTTTATGTTTTTTTTGATGTGTTGAGCAGAATGGATCCCTGACAGGTCCTAATGTGGCAATTACAGCTGTGACCAGAACCATTAAAGCTACTTAAATTCTGTAAGAATTGGTTCTTAGCTATTTTCCATTATGAAGTTAATGGTAAGCAATGAAGAGACATTGTATGTAATGATGGCTCAAGGTGTCTCTTCATCCTTCCTTTCAGCATCAAGAAGGTGGAATTCATTTAAACATTGGAATCTTGGAGCTACACTATTTCCTACATCATTAGAAAATAATCCCTGTGAGCAAAACTGAATGCAGTTCTTTGTGATTTGAGACAACTTTGATCAGAATGTATTCTCCCATGTAAAATATCATGATAATGTCAGAGGCAGATCTTGAAGACAGAAGATGACTAAATAAATGATTGGAAGCTAATGCAATAAACTTTAAAGACCAGGATGAAAGAATGGATAGTTTGCTTCAGCTCAGCCCTCTCCTTTTTCCCTGACAGAGTCAATAGTGTTTAAACAGAATTGTCTCAATCCTTTGTGGTTTGCTCATTCCAGTTTTCTTTTGGGCTCAGCTTATTTTCCCTGCATTGCCTTGGGGTTTTATAGCTGGTGCACACCTACCCTGTTGAGATTATTTCTTGCACCAGTAAATGCCTTAAGGATTGCCTAATGGCTTCAGAGGAGGAAAACCCTTTGAAAGATTTGAAATTGTCTTCAGTTGGACCCATTTAACTTTATCTACTTGCCAAGCTTTATTACTGCTCAAGAAAATACGTGTGTGATTTTTACCTGAGACTTGCTGTGTACTCCCCAGCTCAGGGTCACATGCTTTGGCACTGGTTCAGGGAATCTGGTTGCTTGTCAAACAGTGCATTCCTATTCCTTGTTAGCAAGAGAGATCTGGGAACATGCATTAAAAATAGTTCAGTCTTAAAGATTTGGGCAGGGTCACTGTTAACCTCCCCTTTTTTTGGTATAGATGGGTGTGCTGCTTATCTGCTGACCTGCAGGTGATGGTATCACAAATGCAGCAGCGCTGCTTGTCAACCCCCGAGTCCTGAACTTACACAGAGAAGTGTGATAGAAGTTATTTGCCTGAGGCATCTTGTTGTATAATTGTCTGGCATGAGCTTTTTGCATCTTTCGTTCACTGGGGAAAAGAAAACCACTGAATTTTGTGGGCCGCAAACATGACCTCTGTAACACTTCCTCTTTGGAAAACCCTAAAGAAAGGCAGTAATTTTCCTCTGGTTCTTTGATGGTTCACACATTGCTTTCTGTGAACACACCCTGTTTGAGGAACAGAATTATTGTGGTACAGATTTGTCGAGCCTGTAACGTGTTTTGTGCTCCACTTAGTCATGACTTAGGCCTCAGTGGAAGATAGATAGTAAAAGTGTAACAGATAAGATTGGAAGCAATTTGAGCAGCTTTATAAAATTTTGCTTACAGATTAGTTTTCAGGATATATTACTTGCTTGTTTTGTTGAAATATTAACTATTGTTTCACAGGTTTTGTCATTACCTCAATGTGGCCAAAGGTCAAAGTAAAACACATGCAATTAAGTTGAAGAAGAGCCAGTGTGATCAGTCCCCTCCTTTCATAAACACTTGGCAAGATCAGGAATATTTCTGTATCTGAACTTCACAGCAACCTCTGTACAATGCCCAATGTGAACCTCTTCCCATGGCTGAAATTCTTCATTCTACTGCCTTATTTGTTGTTAATCATGAAAATGCCCTTCAAAACCAGCCATGAAAAACCAGTTTGTGCTGGATGCAGATATAGGAGAATCCCTCTTTGTTGGTATTTTAATCCAGCTTCTCTTCCAATGCTATTTACTTTGGAGTTCTTTGCTGCATAAAAGCCTCTGTAATATTTACTTCCATCAGGTAAATGACTTTGTCCTGGGTAAGAAAGAATGCCATTATTCAAACTTGCCAAATTCAAAATGAACTTGGAAAAAGCAGTGGCAGAATCTGGATCAGTCTAAAATGAATATGAACACAACCGAGCAGGGCTTCGGAAAGAACTGAAGACCTTTCTGAGAGACTCTTGTTGTTCTTTGGCTCTTGTATTAGACGTGAACTTGGAGTCAGATGAAAGTGCTGCAGGAAGTCTAGCGCTGTGCTTACCACAAAATTGACATAATGGAACAGTAATTCTCTGTTCTGTTAGATGAAACCTGTCCATTGTGCCTCTCGCTGCTGCGCTTGAACCACCGTAGCTGCTTTTTCTGGCTTGTTTAAAATATGCTGTTCTTATCTGTGTCAATTACAGCTTCAGAGTCCACCTCCATCCACCATCCATTATTGCTGGCTCCCAAATTATCTGATCACTCCCCATCATCTTCCACTTCAGAAATAACTTTTTCAGTCATCCCTTAAGAGCCTTGCTCAAATGGGCGAAATCTCAGATATCTTTTGTCCTGCCTCTTTATCCTTTCCAGGGACAAATGCTGCCAGCCTGGTGTCATCCTTCCTGGGTGTGCAGGCTGCCCCAGTGCATCACAGAACATTCCAGTGGGATGGATCCTCTGTGCCTTGTCCTACTGCCCTGTCACTGCATATGGAATGAGGTGGTCATGAGGAAAGGGAATGAAATCCTTCATAGGCAGTGACAGGAGGGGAAATTAGACATGAGAGCACAGTGGAGACTTTAAAGCCATCTCGTACAGGAGCGTAATCCATGACCCTTAGTCTTGTAATACAACACACATGTTAGAAGAGCTAACATGTGTACCTTCAAATTCTACTGAATGTCATTTTGCCTGGGTCTGCCAGCAATTAAACATTTTGTGACTAGTCTATAATTTAAATAATTGCTCCTACTCCGGAACATGTATTTTGTAGGCTTTGCTCACTCACAACTTGTGTTATGTGAAGTGGGTGTGCTTCTTAATACGCAGAGTACTTCATATTTATGATAAACTAGTTGCATCTTCTGTTAATTCTGAGTGGGTGGAGAAATGCTTTCTTGAGTTCTTTTTGTTGTGAGTTATTTAAATGCTTACAGATTAAAACCTCGAACTCAAAACTTGGTTTGTAGGACTTGCTCAGTAAGTTATTTTAACTTTCTCATGTGATTTAAAAGTTTGTCCAGCTCAAATGGAAACTTTAATATTAGTTTGTTGTTGAGGTGATCAAATATAGGAATTCCAGTAACCTTGGGGAGCCTGGAAAATGAAAAAACGCACACCAGAACTGATGATTTTGAAAGGAAGAACAAAATAAATGCAATAAGCAGCTCAAAGGAGTGTGTCAGCAGGAGGGAGTGCTCAAGATGATGTTCCTGTGATGCACTTGCAGTAGAACAGTGTCTCGGGTCACACTGAAACAGAGCTGCTGTTGTGACGTGCTTTAGACACCAAACATGTCAGCTGTGTCCTAAGGCTCATTTTTAGGCTCACCACTTAATGATCTGGTGTGTGCTCAAGCCCACAAAGAGTTTTTGTTGCCACAACTGGAGGGACAGGGAATTGCAGTGCAGGGATTTCTTAGGCCAGCTCTGTTCCCACAGCCCCACATCTCGTGGAGCCATTTCCCTGAGGGGTTTAGTCCCAGGACACAAGTTCAGTCACACTGTGTGCATAGATGTAAATATGCTTCCCTCTAGTACAAACAGTATGTAATCTGACTTCTGATAAGATGCTTTGTTTTTTTCTCCTAAGTGCTTGAACCCTTTTTGATTGACGTGACACAGTATAGAAATCTGCCAAGGTTTTGTCTACGGCACAAAGGAGTGGAAAATACAGGAGAAGCTTCTCTTACCTGGTTAGAATATATTTGAATAATTTTAATGTGTGGTGGGAGATACTGCACCATTCTGCTTTCACAAATTTCAGCAGCCTCACAGGGTGTGGGAGTAAGATGCTCTGGTCTTGTGTGCAGAAAGATGAATTCATATGCTGTATATATCTTCACTAGAAGTTGAAATATTTAAATATCAGTCCTTAGTTATATTCATCATGGCTTGTTTTGCTCATGCTTGCTTGAGGAATATCTTCAGTATAAGGTGGTGTGATGGTTACTGCAAAGTAATTGGCAACTCACAAAAGCCTAAATGGAGATGTCTGTGTGACCATGGCAATTGATGAATCATCTTCCTGGCACAGTGCTGGAATATCCTATGCTGTTTCTGAAATGGAAGCTGCTTTAAATTTCCCAGAACTTGTCTTGTGCTCAGTGTTCTGAGGATCTCAGACAAATACCCTGATATTCTCCTGTGGCTTTTGTGTGGGACCACAAACCAGAGGAACTTGAGTACAGTAAAGCATCATTTAAATACGAGGCGTAACTGCATTTCAATGGAAAGTGCAGAGGTAGGAGGGAACGTGGGATAAAAGACCCTATGCTAGGCGAGGACAATGGAAAGCAGGAAATGGGGTATATGGTTAAGGGGGGGGACACGACAATATCCTGAAAAATGCTATTGAAATTTTTAAATGCTTGCTTTTTGTTGCAGATTAATCAGCCACTCGATGGGGATTAACAGTGGAGCACCTCTTTGTGTCGCCTTTCCACCTCTCTGTAGCACGAATAACAACTTCAGCACTTCTTCAATAATAATTATGAAACTGGTATTAACTGAATGGCAATTATGGATTTTTAACTCTAACTCACAGTAAACCAGCAAGCCATATGTTGAAATTCCTACCAAATAGCTTTTCGTTCTTGATGTCTCGTATCTATACAAGAAGTTGCAAGATACCTGTTTGTACAAGAGGAATATAAGCATTACTTGCCTGAGGAACAGAAGCAGAAAAGAGAAGACACCCTAACTTGTTCGTGGAGTTATGGTAGTATTATTTATACAGATATAACAAATATATATATATATTTTTATGGTAATGAAAATGGCTCCTCAGAATGCTGACTCGGAATCTATGCAAGTTCAAGACCTACCTGTGGCTCAGCTTCAGAAACCAGAGAGCAAGGAGAATGAAAGCAGGGAGGAGACCATCAGCGAAGGCTCCATAGACCGGATACCCATCCGCCTGTGGGTGATGCACGGGGCAGTAATGTTTGGCAGGGAGTTTTGTTATGCCATGGAGACAGCTTTGGTAACACCTGTGTTGTTACAGATTGGTAAGTAAGCCTCGTTTCTGTCACTCGAAGCTTTCTATGTATTTTTGCACTGGTTGAAGCTGGAGGAAGAGGGCAGTGGTGTCTGCCAGCTCCAAGTACACCAGGTAAAAAGGTTTGGTTTTGTTTTGGTTTTTTTTTCATTATTGTCTCTGCCACAGTTTCAGCTGTGTGAACATGTTTAGGTGAGAAGGATTTCTATAGGCATTCATCTTCTGTCTAATGTTGCTTCCCTCTGTAGAAAATGTAACCTGATTTTAATCTGTCATTCTTTGCTACAAGGTAAGTGTCCTAGAAACTAGGGACACTAGGGCTATAAAGGATTGCAGTGAAGCTTTTTTTTAATTTATGGAGAAATGCTTTAGGTGACAGTACCTTAGAATAAACAGTTGGATAAATTTGTTTTTCCAGGTACTAGTCAAATATTGCACTTATTTCAAACCACTAGTGAGTCTTGTTTTATGTGATTAATCCGTCTAGTTTATAACACGACTACATAAGAATGAACCATGACACCAGTAGCCTTAGATGATAAGATAGGGGGGTGATGAGGTTTAGAATAGGGGTAGCCAGTTTAAACTTTGTGGTGAGTCCTGTCATTAGCTTTCCAATAAACTGTTTACAGTGTGAACAGTATCTGGTATTACCTTTTATCAAATCCAGAAACTCATGTTCTCAATCAGACATCATAAAGTATTACATGACACTGAATGGAAATACCAGGCTGAGCGTGGTTCCATGAGGGAATAAATCAACTGTGTGTGTGCACTGTATAATTGTATATATAATATTTGTATATTATATGTTTACTTTGGCTTATCTGTGCAGTTGTGCCTTACAGCTTGCTCAGCTGTGGCCAAACAGAAGCACTCAACCAACTAGAAAATTATGTTCAGTGAATGCTATTTATAACATCATTAAAAAATTTCGAGTTTGGCACTTTGAATGAAACACCTGTATTTTTATATTTGCTATGAAAAAAGGGCATTATAGTTTCAGCTTGTGAACAAATCCTTTCGTACAGTCTTTTTGCAGTTAAAAATGTATTTTCCTATGAAATTGATATTTGGTTCATTTTGAATCAACAGAGAAGTGAATAATGAGTGCAGTTAGTGCCATGGGAGGTGCTGATGAGTTATGCCTCCACGTTTTCCTGGAAATTTTCCTTTTCAGAGCTCATCATGGATCCATTGGTGGCATAGTTAAAATAGACTATAAAAAGCTCCAAATAACTTTTCTGATCAACCTGATTTGCTAAATAAAACACAAGCAACTTCATCTAGGAATTGCTTGTAATGTCCGTAACTTGTTTTGAGGTTTTGTGTTTTGGGTGAGTTGAGATTTAGAGACTTAAATCACTTGTACTGGCAGCATTGGTTCTGCCACTGTCTACTTTAAACTCAGACTTGCAGCCTACTCTGCATGGAGATGATCCCGAGTTTTTTAAGTGTCCTGTCCTTTTTTTGTTGGCTTTGTTTGTGCTGGATGATTAAATGCACGGCTGGCTAAGCTGACTTTACCTTACCATAGGGTAAGGTCAGACAGTGTAAATAAACCATCCTCCTAATTACTGAGCACTCTACCAGTTTACATTTCTTTTGTGAGCTTTTCTAGCTGTTTCCTCCAGATAATTGAGAAATATCTCTTCCCTTCCTTCCCTAACCCCAGTGATCAAAATAACGTTGGGATTTGGGGGAAGGGAAGGAGAGAGATCCCACTTCCAAAAAAAGCTGGAAATCGAATTGTGATGCCAAAGGCTGTGGGGATGCAGATGATGTTCCGTGCCACAGAGATAAGAAATGGAGGAGGCAGTTCCAAATGTTAGTGCTTTGGGAGCTAATTGAAATCTCTCGTGCTCGGCTCATGTTCCCTCAGCAGGGGAATAACCAGTGTTGGATTCACTGAAGGGTTAAAGTTATTCACGGGTGACTTATCTGGCCTGTTCGGTAATTACCTCTTACATGGGTCTGTTTACCTTTATCAACCTCAACATCTGTCTGCCTCAGCACAAGCTATATTTATTCCTCATTGGAGGGGGTTGCAATATAACCATCGAACTGCTGTAATATTCCCTTTGCATCTTGTTCTGGTAAAAGCAACGTTCAGTTTCTGTGAGATTAAATTGGCTCAAGCAACTCTATTTGACAAGTGGCACCTGGGGAAGTGTGGTGACTCAACCAACATTATTTATAATAAATTGAAGAACAAGAAGCCTTTTGGGTATCCAAAAAAAAACCAAACCAAACAAACTCCACAGAGTGTGCTGAATATTAACAGTTAAACTTCACAGCGTGTTCTGTACCTCAGAGAAAACTTTGGTCTCTGGAATCATCTGAGATTCTTATCAGATGCCATCGTGAAAACCTCGGGCACCTTAGTCTGGTGTTACACACTCTCTGCTTGCAGCTATTTGACTTCCCTTGCAGTTTGTGGAGCCTGGATCAGAGGGGTAGTTATGACTTGGCAGATGAACCAGGAAATTCCATCAGCTGAAGGAGATACGGTCCTTTGGATGGTCCCTTTCCAATTCAGTGGTGGTTGAATTCTCACTGTGTTAAAATTTCCTGAAGTTCCCAAATCTTAACAAAAGAACTAAAGGCACCACTGAAAGCTGCTTGTATCAATGGATACTGTGAACTGGAAAGGTCCTGAAGTGCCTGAGTTGCTGTACCCCTACCAAAAGAAGTTCTGATTTCTAACTTTAATAATTGTCTTTATTGCCGTGTTTAAGTCAGAAATGCAGCTACAAACCTATAACAGCCTCAGAGTCATAACTGGGCTTTAGTAGCTTAGCAACAAGAACAAGCCAAATATATATTTCATGTTCTTTTTAATTTTAACTTGCTCATTGGTTTCTTAGTGCCTGAATCTTAAGAATTCGAAATGAAGCAGCAAACTTTTGGGGAAGAATTCATCGGATATAAAAGTGTGTCAAATATGGGAAGTGGCAGCCTGAGTCCAGATGAAATTATATTAGTTGATACTTCCAGAAGTTAAAATCTCTCAAAAATCTTCATTAACCTTTCTGAGACCTGTTCAGTGAGTTTGTCCCAGCCAGCATTAAAACTTTACCAGAAAATAAACCTTCAGCACTTGAGGTTTATTTGTTCCCCAGCCCAAGGATTTTGGGGAATTGATTCCGTGTTACCCTTGGATATACTCTGTGTTGTTTGCTCCCCTGCACATGAACTACTACAAATTCCGTAGGAGCAGGATGAGACCTTTGTCTTCTGAAACATCTGGTACTTAGTGCTGCTTATCTGTGAGAGGGAATTAAAATCCCTGCTATTGTTTGTAAATGACAGCGTATTTTCTTCCATCACTGAACTTGGCTTCTAAGGATTAAATGTCTAAAACTACTTCCAGTTCATAAGTTCATGGAAGATTTGGATAAATGATAAAATTATTTTGCAAGGGATTTTGCTCGAATAAAAACAAAAGGAGGGGATGACTGGTGTGGTGTAAACTTGGAGAAACTGTTACATTTTTGAAGAAACTTGTTCAATGAAGTCACAGTACATGGTTTCTGTTAATAACACTTTAAACCATTAATAAATAATTTGGTAATTTCATATTACTGCCATTGTAATTCAGACCAAATGTGGGTTGTAATGCAAGCAGTAAATCCCACTTAGTTCTTCTGAAAGGTGGGATTCAGGTGCCTGTTTCATTAGGACTGTGGAAGAAAAAAATCTGTATGTTGTGACTCGGGGTGGCTGCTGCTTTCAGCTTGAAAACCTCACTGTCTGACTAATGAGTAGTGGTGGCTGTAAACATGAAGTTTCACGTTTTGTATTTAGTATGATAAAAGCTTTGTCAAGCCTTTACTGTTGCTTCAAAGCCTCTTTCAGTGCTATTGAGTGTTTTATGAATAGTTAATAGGCACAGAAGTGACTGTCAGCACCAGAGCTGTTCTTCATTCCCCTGCATAAATTAAATGTATTACACCAGTGCTTTTAAAAAGAAACCATGTACATTTACATTGTTTCACGAGGAAACATAAGGTAAATCAGTTTACATGTGCTGCTTACCTTTATAGTGTCACTTAAATTTAGGGATGTTTCCCTGGTACAGGAATAGGTGGGGGTTTTCTGCATTTCATATCTGGGTGCCTACAAGTGATGGCATTGCTTTGTTTTGCTGTGAGAGTTAATGGGTTCCTATAGTGAACGTAGGCCAGTCTGGCATTAAATATTGAAGTTGGTTATTTTAAGCTTAACCCTGAGCATGGTGTTGTTTTTAGGCAATAACACTAAGGAATAGCATTTCTGCAAACTGTGTATTTCATTGCTAATTAATAGATTTTACTAAGGATAAAGGCTGAGCTAAGCAGAGCAAAATAACCTAGATTATTTTTGTTTGGAAAAGAAATTATTTCTCTCTATTAGGTCCTTTAAAATGAGCAAGATGCTGTAGTTACTCCTGTCTCATGTTGGAAAGCTGTTCAGGGATTTGGGCTGTTATTTTACAGCTAAAGCATTTAGATATAATATCTCTGAAAAAAAAATAATTATCTAACATTCAGAGTTCACCCAGCCTGAAGCTTAGCAAACCATGCTTAAAGGGTCTTGAAAATCTAGTTCATGTGAAATTGCCAGTATGGAAAAAGTGTGTTAAGCAATAATTCAAAGTGCTGATTCTGAGAAATCTCTGCGGTAGCTGAGAACTCATTATACTGAAGAGGTTCAATATTACAGAGTGAACTCTTTTAGTGTGAATTGGTGACTGTCCCCATTGAAATTTAGTGTTGATACCTGCCTGAGAAGAATGGGTGTGGGTAGAGGGGAGATTATGGAGATGTATTTAGAAACCAAGCATGAAACGTTAGGGATAAATCAGCTCCTAGGTCTGTTTCTTCAGAGGAATTAAGGTATCAACTGCTGACTCAATTCAGTGTGGAAGGGGGATAGTCTTCCTAAGGCTAAGCCTGAGATCAAAGGAAAATCTAAAATCCTTAACGATCTGGTGGGGCAGACGGGAACAAAGGCACTGGATGGGCTGTTAGAGGCTGCCTATAATTCAAGTGTAAAAGGGCTGAGTGGCTGGAAAACCTCTCGTAGGTGGAGGAAGCTCTTCAACACAAAGCAGCACTGACCCTATTTCAGCTCAGCTCAAGTAGTCCAGTTTATTCCTCATCGCTGCCAGAGGTTACATTAAGTTTATATGTATTTATAACTGTCTTTCTACAAAGCTGCATCTTCCAGCTGTGGCTTCCCTTACCTTGTCTTACCAGGAATACACTGAGTTGCTGTAACCTGCTCTTTGACTCCCAGAGTTAAATTCCTGTTCAATCCAGCTGCATCTGGGCTGCATTTGATGCCAAGAGTGAATTGCAGGGTCCGAAATCCTCCTGGGAAGCGTAAGTGGTTTGAGAGCTGACCTGTCCCAAGAGGGGACTGTAACATGGCTCACCTAAGGGCAAGGATTGAACATACAGTGGATCCAGAAAACCTGGAATAATCAACAATTAAATACATTTGGCAGCCTGGCTGGCTTTGGAGTTAGTCTATAGCATGTCCGGTTTGTATTCAGATCTCATGTGGTGGAATGTGTAAGACTGCAAATACTGTGCCTGAGGCACGTGTAAATTGCTCTGTAAAACCTCCCCACCCATCATTTTTTACTTATTGACTAATTTTATGCCCACCAAGGGGTTATGTAAGACTAATTTTACTGTCCTTTTTGGTTTTTTACCAATAAGCACGTCAGGCTTTCATATCATGTATCACTCCTACTATAAAGTATGTTTTGACCTCGAAGCAATAGCAGCACAGATTTTGAACACAAATAGCCCTCAGTGGAAGGTTTGGTTAAAGATCTATTTAAAGCACCTGTAAAAGAAAGGTGCTGTGGAACTATTCAGATTTTTAATCCTGAGGGCAGTTGGGAGCATGTGCTTTATTTTCATTATCAAGGCAAACACCACGTGGTCTGGCAATTGAGCAATAGCTGTTACTGGCAGCTTTTTTTTATATTATGTTCTGTTTTTCTTTAAGTAATACTGAATTTGGCCTTCAGAGGCACCACTGATAACACTCAGCAGGTTTTCAGCTGGGCTGGCCTTCGGGTCATACAGACTGTAGGACTTTGGATGAAAAGCCTTTCTAGGAGAAGGAAGTTGAGTGCAAACGACTTCAGAGGCTTCTCCCATAGCATGAAATATTACTTAGCATTAGGTAACTTTTTTGTTCCCTTTTTTTTTTTTTTTTTTTTGTGATTAAGGTCTGCTGGAGAAGCTACTTATAAACTAAGCGTCATATTTTATAAGGGGCTGGTTTTTGCCCTTCCAGATCTTTAACAAAACTCCTTAATCTTTTAATTGTGTACTGTGGGAATGTTAATGCCTTTTTTTTTTTTTCACCCTAGCGTAGAGTGTTCACAGTGAAAACTGGCTGAGCATTTCTTTGAATACTCAGAAGTTTTCCTTTAAAGGAGCAAGTGACCAACATATGAGACAGGAAACACTAACAGGGCTGAGACCTGTGGACTGATAGAAGCAGGACACACTCCAAGGCAAAGCAAACTGTATAAAAACAGAGACTGTTAGCAAAGGAT
The DNA here is from genome assembly GCA_036023395.1 of Myiotriccus ornatus. NCBI lineage: Eukaryota > Metazoa > Chordata > Aves > Passeriformes > Tyrannidae > Myiotriccus > Myiotriccus ornatus. The sequence goes on along the minus strand of JAYRBT010000082.1, from coordinate 148,576,093 downwards.
GGGGATTTAAAAGCAGGTTTTTTATTTCACTGTCTGTTCTTCAAATCCTTTTTTTGCTGCAGCGATGGACATTTTAGTCTGTGATTTGTTGGAAGAGCTTGAGGCTTCCAAAAAGAATCACTCTCCAAGAAGGAAATGCACATTTCTGTCCTTATGTAGCTGCTTCTTCCTACCAGTAAGTCGTTCCTGTCCAGCATGCTGCCTCCTTTTTGTCTGGAGTAGCCAAGGTTTAGGAGAGACCAGACTGTTTGGAGTGACTTAGGTGTGCATACTTTGAGATCTGTGTTCTCCTCCTTTCCCAAATCCCTCCTCTCCTGCTCCAAGGAGATCCAGTAAAGCAGCAGAAATAAGGACTAATGATTAACACTGCTACAAGCTAATAGTGGTGAACTGGTTATGGACTATATTAAAGTAAAATATATTTTTTTATTTTAATTTCCATATCAGCCAATAGCTTTTTTTTTTTCCCCTCTCTATTGTAAACATGCATTTAACTTCTCTTTACCCTTGGGTCAATGAACTGACTTGAAATTCTTTCCTCCCACACACGGTGGACCCACCTTTTTGTTTCAGTCAAGGCAAGCCAGCAGGTTTTCTCCTGCTTTCAAGGGCAGTTTTGGAGTGGAAATGGGCACAGATGGGCATTCAAGGGGCAGTCGAGGAACTGCAGGATCCTTGGGTTTTTACTAAGGTTTCCTTTGAGTAGTAGGGAAAGGATGGGAGAAGTAGGGACAGACTTTGACCTCCCGGAAATGAGCTAAAATTGAGTGGTTTTTAAACACAAGTTATGCAACCTTTTTCTGAGCCTAAACCCATCCTCTTACTCTGCTTTCCATCCACATCTCCTTATACTCCTGTCTCAAGACCCTCATCTAGAGCAGGATGGCAGGTGAAGCTGTGAATGCACCTGCACAGTTTTTCAGCTCAGAGTTTGAGTTTGACCCTCGACTCTGCCCGAGAGGTAACTTTGCCATAGCAGTAACACGTGAAACACGATAGTGCTTCCATGCTCTTTATTACAGAGTAATTGGCACCAGGGCAGTTTTCCAGCAGGCAATTGCCTGTCCTTTACTATAAAAAGAAACCTTTCAGCTCTTGGATGGGGTTCTGGCGGCCGAGACTTGCGGATGCAGAGCTGAGCTTTGGGTACCCAGCACTGAAACTTGCAGCCCCAAGACTCAGATAACTGGGCACCTGTTGAATGTGGATTGTGAAACAGACTGTGAAAAGGGAATGGCTGAGGACTCCTCAGTGAACAGGAGTCTTACTTTTGAAGGAAATAAAATTAAAGGCACTTTTGGAAATGAAAAGAATGTCAAGAGGCTCCTGCCAGCTCCTGTAATGCTTTAATAAAGGATTGTCAGAGCTGCAGCCCCCTGAGCTCTGTTCTCCTCAGCCTCCTGTGTGCTTGTTGCAACAGTCCTTCTGTTGTGATGCCCCGTTGGGATCCCCTTTAATAATCCTCTTTTCACCAAACAACAGTTGAGGAATTTTCAGATATGCTTCCTGCAGGCTGTTTTGCAAGAAAATGTTGGAAATGTTTTGTGCTACTGATTCAGTTTGATGATAAAATTAATACAAGTCCATTTAACTAAAGAGGGGAAACCCATGTCATAGAGTGTATTTACATTGACTTGGATAAATCCCATGTTACTCCATAAACATCTTCCTCCCTCTGAAGTCTTGAGTAACTGGGTACAAAGCAGCACAGGTGCAGATTTTTCCATAAATAGGTAAACCAACACGGTATTAACACTTGGTGATCTTCAGTTGAAGCCTCAAGGTGGATTTTTTTTTTTTGCAGTGTTGTAGATGCAGAGCATGAAAACTGAACATGACCTGGTTTTGCACTGAAATAAATTGAATTTGAAAGGGGTTCATCAGACAGGGGAGTATGACCTGGAACCCTAAACTCTGCAAAGAGTAGATGGCAAAGGGGAGGGAAAGTCTTTTATGTGGGGGCAGTGCTGGGCAGGTACTGCCTGGGGAGAGCACTGGAACACTTAGTGAGTGCTGCTCAACCTGGTAGGTGATTCCACCTGTGCTTTGAAACTGAGGAGAGATTTGAGTCCTTTGCTTATTGTCACCCCTCATTTGGGGGAACAGCCCTGATCCCCATTCCCACTGCTGGGGAGGATGTCTGGCAAACAAGGTTTCCCCCTTCCAGCAGCTGCCCTTGGAAAGTGTTCCACTTTGCGTAAAAAAGCATTAAAGTTCACAAAAGCACAGCTTCTAAATATCTGCTGTCCCTGTTTATGGTGAATCCAGATGTGCAGTAGGTGCTTTATGAAGTTGTTCCAATCTTGGCTTGCCCCCTTGTCCATGTGCTGCTCTGAAAAATAAAGATTTGGATGCCTGGACCCTACTTGGGCCTGGCTAAACAGAAGGATTTGAGTCTGAGTTTCTGTTATTTATAGGGAATGGGGACTCCTGGGTGACAGTTCTCAACATCAAAGTTAGGGGCCATCTCACCAGGCTTTTGGGGTGAGGGCAGAGCTTCCACAGTCAGCTCCAGAAGCCTTCACACACTTCCAGAGCAGACTAATTTTTCCTGTGGAGGTGCTGATACGGGGAATGGTGAACAGAAAGGCTCAGTCCCTGCAGTGGCCTGGTTCTGTCCTTGGTGTCAGCTCTGTTTCTGGCAGATGTCCCACCACGAGGCACTACAATTGCCTTTAACATGCTGATAAATTTTGTGTAAATTCTGTTCACATCATCTTAACCTTAGATTTCTCTCCTCCCCTGGATCCCACTGTCTGTTCTTTCTGGCTCAAGTGATAAACTGAGCTGGATCATTTTCTATGTGTTCTCATGTATAGACTGTATAAAAACATGAATTTCCTGCTTTTATCAGTTGTGCTGCTCTGTAAACAATAGTCTTTCAATAATTCAGTCTATCAGAATTGAACTCCCCCCGCCCTCCCCCAGGATAATCTGCAAATTCCAAAAATATCCTGCTGGCTTTGAACGAGCTCTTGATCTGGAAGTGTTTTAATACCTCTTACACTTCTGGAAAGTAAAGTATTTCTTTGGAGAACGGAGATCAAGTTCATGCCCTTCAGAGTTCACATAGGTGGCAGGAAAATAAATATTAAATTACATTTTCCAGAACTAGCATTAAACTTTGACACTCCAGGAGAAATCTTAACAAATCTAAACCCAACAAAGTGCCTCGGGTATTCAGATAAATGATTGTTTACGGGGGGTTAATTAGTTGTAGTGGAGACAGTTGCAGTATTCAGTGTTTTCTTTGCCCGATTTGGAAAGTCAGGCATAGTGTCCTACCGAGCCAGACGTTTTCTGGCAAAGAAGAGTCATTACAGGCATACCTGCTGTCCTCCATGGCCTACATCAGGTGACTTCAAAATGATTGTTTATCGTACTCAGATGCAAATTAAACAATTTATGCAGCGATGGGAGGTCGCTGCAGCCTTGGAAATGTCTGAACTGCTGTTTCTGTTCCACAGAAATGAAGAGCGGACGCCTCATGCTCTGCTCCTTTTTACTCCCCTTGAGTTATTATTCTGTAAAACTTTACAAAAATAGGCTTCTGCTTGCTAGATTTTGGTATCAGCTTATCACCTCTGTAGAGGTTCTGCACTACATCTGTCCTTTTAGAAAATCTGCTTATACAAAGGGTTTTTTCACTAAAGGATATATTCCTGATAATTAGTGCCTTTGCAACACAGAATCCCAGATTGATTTGGGTTGGAAGGGACCTTCAAGACCATCTTATTCCACCCCCCCCCCCGCCATGGGCAGGGACAGGTTGCTAGCCCAGGTTGCTCCAAACCCTGTCCAACCTGGCCTTGGACACTTCCAGGGATGGGGCAGCCACAGCTTCTCTGGGCAACCTGTGCCAGGGCCTGCCCACCCTCACAGGGAAGAATTTCTTCCCAATATCAAACCCAAACCTACCCTCTAACACAAACTAAGTGATGCTTTCTTGATACTGACTTTAAATAAGAGCAGAACGAAACTTTGTCGTCGGTCTGAAATGAAAACTGAACTTGAATGTTTTTCCTCTTCTTTCCTTTACAACAAACAGAAGTGTGCCAGAATCACAGTTTTCGAACCCAAACTGGGTGACATCTCAGAGGTCATCCCTAGGGCCTGGGGAGAGCAGCAGTGTTGACACCCCTTCCCCAGGGACTTTGGGTCCCCCCAGTACAGACACCCTGTGACTGTGGAGAAGCTCCCGGAGTGCGTGGGGGAGCTTCCAGGATATCTGGGGACAGCATGAGAAAATGACGTTATGTAATCACTTGAAAAGCTGAGAGTGGCTCTTTCTCTGTAATTTAATTAAGGAATAGTCTAACAAGTGCTCCCCTTTCTCTGAGTTAGTCAAAGTCATGGGTCATAAATCTTGTGCCAAGGACTCCATTGGTTTGGATCACAGCGTGTGCCAGAGGTTATGGAGATAAATGAAGAGGAAGGATATTTTTCTGCACTGTGTTTTCTTACCCTGTTGACATGGAAAATGTCTTCAAATGTTTTTAAGCTGTAACCTCCAGGAGAAGAGTTTGGTACAACTTTCCCTTCTTCAGATATGAAAGGTTTGCCAAATTCAATATTGAAAATTATTAAGGTTTCAATCTTAAAAATTATTTAGGTTCTTTGTGGGATGACTGGATAATGCTGTGTTTCCAACTACACCTGCAACCTATAGAACTATATATATACTATATATATATGTATATATAATATGTAACATATATGCTTAACATATAATATATACATGTGTATATAATATATAAATCATTCAATTCTTTTGTAAGTTCAAATCACCAGAAAAAGGTTACAAGCAGAGTGATGTAAATGAAAACTGCTTTTCACAATAGGATAAAAATATTTGTGTGGTTGTTGGAAAAGAGTTCTCTTCTGCTTTGTCCCCAGTGAGGCCTAACTCTCATAATTTGCACAATTGGAAAGGAAATGTTTGCTGTCTCATTGGCTGGTGTGCTCTGCTTGTTTGACTTCAGATTTTATTGCTATCAGTTCCAGTTATTGGGTGCAAAGTGACTCCATGGGTCTCATTATCCTTCACATAGAAATGCAGCTGTATAATTTTTAAACAGCTCAGTGAGGGTGGAGGAGCCACTTCTCTGGGACACAGTGAGTGAGTTATTTGGAGTGATGCCTGAGACTCTGCTCTAGTTACCAAAATTTCCCATGTGTGTAACTTTGTAGTATGACCCTGCAAGCTGAAAATACCAGGATCAAGGTTTTTATTTAACTAGAGTTTAGAAGACTTCAGTGTGGAAGCAGCTCTGCTTTTAATCTCTCCAATACATGTGTAGAATTACATGTGTATTCCATGTAAATTAATGTTCAAGCCAACACATCCAAGTGTAGGAACGTTTGTAAGTTGAAGGCAGGCTCCATAAACACCAACAATGTCTAATCAGCCCCAAAATTCCGTTTCAGAGGATGATTTTCTATGATGCTTCACCCACAAGGCAGGTGGTTGATGGCATGAATACCTGTAGGGGAAATACGCTGTTTTTTGTGGGGACAAACCCTCAGTTGATTAAAACTCTCTGTCTCATAGTCCTTACATCTAGAGATTAAAACCACTGGTGAACTGCAGTGTTTTTGCTGGAGCAATGGTCTGCGTGGAAAGCTCTGCCTGCAAACTCCAACCTGCAGTTCATTTGTTGAAGCAAACAGGGAAAAGCACTAATAGGATTTATGTTCTGCTTGATATAGCCACATGAGGAATTAACCTCAATAAAGGCGACTGCGTAGAGGAATGCAGTTTCTCTTTAGGAGCTTAGTATGGGTTATTTGCAGAATTCCTCTGTTGCTGTTTTTTTTAAGCATACAATGAATAATGAGTTAGAGGAATCAGCGTGTTTCTTTATGTATTCATTCATATAATTCAGCAGCACTTTTAAACCAGCAAATAATTTAAAAGCAAGCGCTACCATTCTCTGCTGAACTTTTAGCTGGTAGAGCTTCCCAGTAGCACAGTTCTGACTAAAGTGAGCCCAGGCAGAGTGTTTATTCCTGGCATAAACAAACCTATAGTCCAAAAGCCTTTAGAAAGGCCAGAAGGTTGATTTTTCAGCGTGTTAACAATTAACAATACACTTTTTCTAAGCCTATTATGGGAATGGTGCCTTTTTGGGAGGCTTTGAGTATTGAAAAAGGGAGTAAAGCACTTTAAGACCTCATGATGACAATGGCCTGAGGGGTGTAGGTAGGATCAATTCAGCTTTTTTTCCCCTCTGGCATTTCGGGCATTTCTCGCTGGATAAAAAAATTACTTTTAGAATATGAAGTGTCTATTGCTTATCTATAATGTTTATTAGCTATTTTTTGTGTTGGGTCAGGCAGGGTAATTACAGAAGGAGCTGCTTGTACCATCCACTGACCCTTAAAAGGACTATGAATATGTGATCCCGGATGAAATGTAAAGATCAGCTGTCTGGTCAGTAATCCTCGGGAAGGTTATGGTTCTCAGATGGTGTCTGTAGGGGCACACAGGCCAAGAACCACCTCCTTGAGTCACTGTTTTCACATGGCTTCCCAGAGTGTAGTCAAGCCTAAAAACTGGGGAAGGAGAGGATGACTTTTATCAGTGTGCAGAGACAAGCTCCTTGGGTTTTACTCTCAAGGCTGCAAATGAACTGTTTTCCTTGCTGCTTGCAATTCAAGGGCGCAAATATTGTGTTGACCCGACTCTGTCTGGCTGCCTGCTCAACAAAAAAATACTTTTTTTGGCTACCCTCAAGTCTGCTTGCCTTCCTTTTTCAGGTTCTGTTCCTGGATACGCTGCCCAGATGCCATGCTGGGCTATGTATATGCCAGTCATTTGTTTGGCAGTGTGAACCAGATCCTTAATGATTCCCGAGGGCCTGGAGGTCAGTGGGGTGGAACGGACACATCAGGGGTGAACTTGTGCTGCAGTGAATGGGAATTAATGTCCAGATGATGCCTTCCAGCCCAGTGTTTGCTACAATAGCGGTTTAAAAGCCTTGAAGTGAGCGAGTCTCAGAAAATTTGGGATGTCTGAGCTGTGCTCTTCACCTTGCCCTTGGCTCAGTTTTGTCAGTCAGGCTTTCACCTCCACTCGGGGTCTGGGTAGAGCAGTGTGGGAGGGTAGTCAAAGCTTCCCTTGGACACAAACTCCTTGCCCTGTGGAGCAGAACAGGACCAGAGCTCCAGGGGCTCAGGCTGCACCTGCTGCTGCCTGGTGGTGCTGCTCGGCAGCCCCCTATTGAATAGGTCCCTGTTAAGCAAGTGTGATTTTAATTGAAAACTTCTTCTTAAGGTGAAACTTGGTTCATTAACCAGATTTTTTTAGGCAGTGGGAGGGTTGGTTCAATCTGGGTTGAATAAGAGTTAGCAGTTCAGGTTTGGATCAACTTGGAGAAAAACAATAGGTGTTAACACGAGTTTTTGGTTAGGGTTTGACTCGGTTGTATAAGTAGATGGTCGTATTCCAGGGTATTAACGTGTTAATCACTGCAACAACAGCTCCAATGTTGAGTCACAGCACAGGTTGCTGGGAAGTCGGTGCTGACAGATTTTCTGCTGTATGTGTAAGAGCCTCTTGAGTTTGGGAATTCTGAAGGCATTTTGAACCCAAAGTGCCTTTGTTTATAAATGTGCCAATACTCTGGAAGTGGTGACGAAAAGCCCTATTGAGCTTTGGATAAAACTGGGATGCTGCATATCTTCAGGCAACACATGTCACAGTAACTGATGTGTAATCTTGCAGTGAGAGGGGCAGGGAAGTGCTGCAGAGTTACGTAATGAACTGGGGCATCACGGACAGCTGATGCATTTTAATTACATCCCGTAAGGGCGAGGGAGGGATCAGCGTGGGGAAACGATCGCGGTGTTCAGACACGGGGCTGCATGCGTTTAGACCCTTGGGAGTGATGGGAAATGGATGCTGGTGGTGGGGGGGGTGTGTGTGTGTGACCTTTCAGTCCTTCTGTATCTGCAGCTTGCTCGACTGGCCAGCAACAGGAGGGACAGGCTGGGAATAAATACACTGACGATGTGAAGTCAGCCTCAGGTTGGTTCTATTATAGAGAACACAGCCTGTGTTTTTTTGGAACAGGGAAGAAAGTTTTCAGCTTTTTATTTGATGTAAACGCCTCTGTTATACCCTTAAAACTGCTCTGCACTTGTGGTTAAAATGAAATATTTTTTATTCCTGCTGGTTCAGCCCACTGGAAATTGCATCAGATTGAATCTATATTCCATATCAGCACTGTGATGCAAATTACTTATTAGTGTCAAAGTGATATATTTCTAAATATTTGTTGATAAATGAGAGAGGAAGAAAAGTTAAAAACAAGTTTCCCAGGAGCCGAAAAGGATGGCACAGATAATCCAGAAAACTCAAGTGAATCTGCTTCAGCAGTTGATAGGAGCTCTTGGTCATGTTTTTCCTTGCTCTCCGGAGCTTATTTACCTGCTGCAGCATTGGGAAAGCTTGTTTGGCACTCTCAGTGTTTGTGCTTAAAACGTTCAGCTTCTGGCTTAAGTAAACCTGGCACTTCTCACTGGTCTGGATGTACCCTGGCAAACAATAAATACCATGAGTTTGATAAGGATATAATTCCGTGGAACCTATAGGAATTGCTAATTAGCTATAATAAAAAAATCCATAACAGCAGCTGATTCTTTGTTTTTTCCTTGAGCCAGGCATGTCATATGCATTGTCTCTGATTCCTCCTCTTCAGCAGCAGCAAGAGTAGCAAATAAATCAAGTAATAGACATATCTACCAATATTGGATAAGGAAGTAGAAAATTGGATTGTTGTAAGGGCAGTAAACTAGAAATAGCTTACTTCTACCTGAATTACTACAGGTTACTCCCATGGATGTAGGTTAATAGGAGGGTTAGAAACTTTAAAATAAATAATTGAAGCTTTAAAAGCTGTACTTGACAGCATTTGTGATCATGCTAAAAGAAAAACCACATTTTCCTGCCTGTGGATCAGCCCTGGTGTTCTCTGATGCCTCAAACCTCAGCTGTTCTCAGGCTTTTGCTTCCCCTTTCCCCCCTTCCACACATACCTTTGGCTCCCTTCTCCTCACATTTGCTTCTCTTTCCTGACACAGCACCATAAAACTGGGTTATAACCAGAAATTGTCAGGGAAGCCACATAAACCTTTCTACAACTTTGGCAGAAGGGCAAAGTAGGAGCAGAGCTTAATGAAACACTGACGGCTCCCACGGTTGCCAAATATGAGAAGGGGAGGACAGTCGTAGGAGGCTGAGAAGCAATAATTGAGCAGAGACAGAAAATGGGAGAGCTGGATGATGAAATCCTTTAAGAGGCCTGTCACTTATTTCCTTAATTCCATTTTCCAGAAGTGTTATTTAACCCACCGTGGTTGCTGCTGGCGTGCTGTTGCATGGGGGATTTCAAAATGCAGAAGAGCTCTGCCAGAAGGAGATATTACTCTTCTGCAGTTTAAAAACACCTCCAGAACTCTGTATGTGAAACACCACACTAATATTTCTGTACTGAAGCTGTTGAAGAGCAAGAGCTTTGTTTTATTACCAGTTTAGTTGGTCTTTCAAAATGAGTGGCTCTAGTCTAAGTGCAGACATGGGGTGTTAATAGTTTCCAAATTTTTGGAATTTGTTTCTGCTCTAACAGTGTGACTTGTTTGCATCCAACTCCTGAGGAAATTTAGAATTTGAAATACAAGTTTTAAGGAAATGTTGGGCACTTCTCCTACATCTCTAACGTAATGTCATCATTTTAATTTTCCTAATAATTATTTGTTCCTGTATCCCTAATGCAAATCCAGATTTTGTGTAAAGTCTTAATGACAAGGAGTAGCTAAAGCAGAAATGTGGGCGCCTTTTAAAGGCCTGCATGTGCTGTGAGAGGTTTGGATGCCACAGCAATGCAGGGAGCAGGTCCCCATCCTCGAAGAAGTCTTCTCCTCTGCAAAGTGTCTCTTTGATCCTGTGGGTTTTTCCCAAGCATTCCAGGTGGGCTGCAGCTGACTCATGATGGTCGTTTTGGGAAGAATTTTCTGCATTTTGCCCTTGGATTTGAGTCCTTTTGAAGTACCATGCTATTTATGTCCTTGTAATATTCCTGTTAATGATCTCTTCTCTTGATTATCACTCCCTCAGTGCTCATAACCCCATCCAAATGGAGGCATTTATCCCTCCACTCTTATGTCCCAGAACAAATTCCTCTTATGCACAGAGCTAACCAGGAGGAGGAGGAGGAGGGAGAGGAGAGACTTCTTGCAAGTGGGTGATGTTTGTGCTCCAGAAAAGTGTGTTCAGCTGGCCGGGTGCATGCACGTCCTCCTGCCTGTGAGATGTGTATAATGTGCTGACAGCTCGTGAATGTTGCAGGCTAAGCAGAAGAGCTCTGATTCGACAGGCACAAGAGGAATTTCAGGATGTGAATTTTACCAGTGGGGAGACTGAAGCCACAGTTTTGATATTGCTCCTGTTTTTATGGGATGTTTATGCAATAGGTCGCTCCCGAGACACCGAGCGAATAAAGATGCCTGACAGCTTGCTGGGCAGTCATTTTAATGTACAAAGCCAGCAGCAGGGAAAAACTTCATTTTTGCTCTGAGCTCTTCCTCCTGAGCTTGTGCAAATAAATTGAGCCTTGTGATCAAGTATTGATTAGTATAACTTTTCTCCAGTGTCGTCATGCTGTTTGCTGCTTGTTCCGAGTGGCCTCTGAGCAAATGCTTGGCTTGAGCAAGTGTCTTACACAGGCTGGGCAGGAGTCACTGAGTGAAAAGCAAAATTTTCCATGTAAAAATGAAGTCCAGTATAGGGCTTCATTTCTTCTTCATTTCTTCTGCAAGATACTGTAACATTTGGAGTGCAAATTAGAGTCTGCCTTGTCTCCTGTGCTACCGGACTCTGATTTCAAGTAGCACTTTAAAATTATTTCCTTCTTAAAAGCTTGTACTCTCACTGCTCAAATCATGGCAATGGACACCAGGAGAAATTACTGTGCTTCTTCATATCCCTTCCCTGTTGGTCAAAATTCCTGTTTCAATCCAGAAGTTAAAAGGTGGTTTCTCATGGGTGCAACAAACTCTACGTGCAAGTGCTGACTGTACAGCAGTAGTGCTCAGACCACCAGTCAAGCCTATTCCCAGCGCTTTGGTTCAACATATATTGGCCCAGGAATGTTTCTTTTGGCAGCTTGGAGTCCCACACAAGCTCCAAGCCATTAAAAGCCCTAAAATCTTAGGGGAGATAGCAAGAAGCAAAGGATTTGTGGCCAAAGTTTCACGGTGATGCAGTTGTCAAAATGGGCATTGCAGCATGTTTGCAGTTTCTTTGGGGGACCCAGAGGGAGGTTGCCCAGAGAAGTTTTGGATGCTCCATCCCTGGAAGTGTTCAAGGCCCCGGGGCCCTGAGCAACCTGGTCTAGTGGAAGGTGTCCCTGTCCGTGGCTGGGGGGTTGGAACGACCTGCTCGAGTTTGCAGCGGTTTCTACAGTTTTGGTGTATAAGATGAAAAGCAGATACCGGGATTCAAACTTCTCCACATCTCTTTGACAAGCACTGGTTCTGCTTGCTACACTCCTTGAAAACACAGCCTAAACAAAGCAGCTTGTGTAAGCCATGCATTTTTAAACAGATCAATGTGATGCATTTTTAGGAGCACACAGTGTATTATACAGGGATGAAATTGTGGAATAGAAAGTATTTGCAGGGCATGAACAACTTCTTGTGTTCGTTCAGAAATTTGTATGGTGTTTACTTAAAGTGTATAAACAAAGTCTCTAGGTGATGATTTCTGACAAATGAAAATAGGACCTTAGCATCCTATTCCCATATCAGATCTTATTGTTAAGCTTATAAAGAACTATTTTTCCCCCAATAGAACTTATCAAAAAGAGGTTTTGAATAGAAACTGCTGCATGTGACTTAATCTTTCTTCCATGTAACTCGTGACCTCACGCAGCCCTTAGACTGATGGTGACACAGTGAGCATTTCCTGTGAACCGTGAGCAGTGCTGGTCCCACTATTGTTGGGCACTTTTTTTGTCTGGGAAAAAACAAACCCTTATTTACTAGAAGCCAGTGTCCTGTTTGTTTGTAGCTGGCTGGGAAATGCCATATTACAAGGGTCTCAGTGGCAGTCGTCGCTGCTCACAGAAGCTGTTGTTGTGTTTTGCTCTTTTTCTCACTGATTTGTATGAGACTTTGGAGTCTGCCTTGTGACCTGCTCCACATTCAGTTCACAAATACTAACCTTGTTTATCCAATATGTTTTTTTCCTCCTCGGTGTTTCCTCAGATTAGCTGTCAGTAAAAGGCTAAATAATAATCCTCCAGTGTTTTTCTTTTTTTTTAATTCCTCCCCCACGAGGCCGCTGGGATGCTTTTCCAAGCTGGCCGATGGTGGTTTTGCTGCAAGAGCTGCTACCTGGCAAGGCAAGTGTGGTGGTGGAAAATTACAGACAAAATAAAGGAACAGCATCAAACTGGTAATGGGATGCAGCTGCTTTGGCCTTCCAGTCTGTATGTGAGTCTCAGCAGCCTTTGGTGAAGGCACATGCTGCGTGGAGCCGCTCTTGGCCATACAAAATCAGTCCCAGCCGAGCTGCAGCCTGTTCCAGGGGGTGCAGCAGCTCTCAGCAGTTGGGATGTTTCACATTTGGCTGCAGGAGGCTGTGGCGAGGCTGTCACATGGATGACAAGCTCATGGCTGTGCAGTGCTGCCTTGAAATCCAGTCAAAAGCAGCATCCCTGCATCTGTTGTGCACGTCAGAGCCTGGATGCTGAAGGGCTGCCAGCCCAGCACGTCCCTGTAGCCAAGTTATTTAAAATACACACTCCATCCGAGTCCTTGCCGCTGGATGGGGGTGTCAGAAGGAACTTCTGGGTGTCAAAACATCCCTTTATCCCCCCATTTCTCCTTATTGTTGTCTTGTCCTGGCTCGGCTGCCTTCTGAACTGTCTTCCTATTTTAAAATATTGCATAAAAGGATGAATTTCTGTAGGTGTAGCAGCATGTATATACAGAGAAAGGACATGTAATTACCTTCCCCAACTTTCTAATGCCCTTGCAGACAGAATTTCTATAAAGTTTCATTATTGGAGCTCCTTCTTGAGAGGCAGAAAACCTCTGGAATACTTGTTTTTTTCTGTTATTTATACACACACATATATACACACACACACAATCTCTTTAAGTGTTTCAGTTTTCAGTCTTATTTCTTTTGCTTCTCCTGCCAAACCACGCACGCCAACCTAAATATGCATATCATGTACGCAGACATTCGAGATACTAAAACCAGAACAGCCTCTTTTAAGGGAAAAAACAGTATTTTGGGGTTGGAGTTCTCCTTGTCTGTCTGGAACTTTTTGATTTATATGAAAGTGTCTAGCACTAAAGCTGCTGTTGAAAGGATTAAGGTCCTGTAGGCTCTGCCAGCACCAAGTGTGAATTTTAGGAAGAACATCTGCGGGGTACGTTTTGAAGTCTCACTTTGTGGGGCAGTGGGGGTCACACTCAGTGCCTTGGAAAGCTCTTTCCTGGAAATCTCATGGTAGAGCAGGCTGTGAGCTTTAAAAAAGTCTTGACTTCCCACGGCAACAGTGCACAGACATCAGGTGACACCTAAATCTGTACAGAGAGAAAAGACTCTTCTGGGCACCAGAGCTGTCAGAGCTTTTTGGTGGACTGGGCAGACTGAGCTTATCAATAACACATCTCAACTTCTAGATAGAGCAAACACTGAAGGAAACTCTGGATAACTCACTTCATTGCTCAGTGCTAAAATGATTGCTCTGTCTGCCTGTACATTGCTCAGGTGAGGAGTCTCAGACAGGTTCAGGAGGGAATTCTTCTGCCAGCAAATTATTTTTTCTTATACTGCTCTAATTTAGCTTTCACGAGCACCCCTTCCCTTCAGGAATCTTCCCTAACTCCACTCCGTAGTTTTCCACTCAAGTAACCAACTAAATTCTGATGTGAGGACCTCACAGTTTACATACTTACAGTAAAGCCATACACTTAATAAATTACAACTGTTTCGAATTCTGCACCACTGTATGTAAAACACACATGGTGATTTTATAAACTGCTGGCTCACACTTGGAATGCAGATTGTAAGAGCCCTGCCACTTAGGCTGTGGAAGCAGTCCTATGGCATGGCTTCTCCAGCAGGAGAGAAGGCAGGTTGTGCTCATATTGATGATTCCCATTACACAGGCTGTGGGAATGGCTCGTGTTTCACTTGAAAGTTATCCCTTTCCTGTTTACTTGGGGGAGCACTCAAAAGCTTTTTAGAAATTCTTCCGTTTTTCTTGGCATGGGGCTATTAATTCCTGTATGGCTTTTTATTGTGGCCTCTTTTTACTAGATATGGATATTTTGGCTGCTAACGAGTAGTTCAGTAAAAAAATATCCAAGTGGCTTGTCTAAAGAGAGATCTCCAGACATAATGTTTGTGGGGTTTTAAGTGTCCTTTTTACCCTTCCATGAAAGCTACATCCATAGCTCTATTCTGAGATCACTGAGATTCACACCTTTTGCAAAGTAAACCATTTTCACTGTAAATATTTAGGTTTAGGCTTTTATTTATAATATTTACATGTTAGGAAGATCACCCTTTTCAATCAGTGAAAATAAAGCCTTCCCAAGAAAGCATTTCAGTCCATTTCCTTTGACTCACACATGGAAAGGTGAAAATCCTTGATTTTAGGCATGTAACAGAGGTTGGGTAAAAACCCTTCTTTCCTTTCTTTTAGTGGCCTGTAAAATCAAACCAGAACGCAGACCTTAATCTGATTTTGAGTTATTAATGCAAAGTTGATCTTGAAAGTACTTGAAGTCAAGTACTGAGTGTTTTTAAACAATTTCAGGACATTTTTATGACAGTTAACTGTGGCTATAGAGCATTAAAAAACCACCTATCTGCCCAGTTTAGAAATGTTCAGGTTTTACACTTGAAGGAGAAATATTTGTAAACAGTTTTTAATTCTCTGCAGATGTCATTTTGAATCATCATTTCCATATGGATTATGTGTTTCCAGAATTGTTTTTGCTAAAGTTTCTGTACACCACAGGGAAGTGTCATTGCAGACTGGAGACAAAGTGGTGGCCTCAAGGACAGAGGGACAGGGAGCTGTGCCAGCCCCTGGTGTCCCTGGATATGCCCTCTCCTATTGCTTCTCCCGCATGTACCAGAGTTTCCTTCTTGTTTCTGCTCAGTCTCCATTAAAATGAGTTGATTGTCTCAATGGATGGTGGAATGTTAAAAGAGAATCTCTTATGTTCATTTTTCTGAAATCTGTCTATTTAAGGTGGTTTATTTATGTAAGATTGGATGAGGCTTGTAACGTGGGTGACAGAGCTCTTGCCAGCCCTCACCCCTGTGTTTGTTTAAAGCCACTGTGTGATTTACTGCAAAACCTTCCCAACATCTCCCAAGTGTTTACTGATGGATGAGCTTGATTGAGACGTCCCAGCTCGTAATTCACAAGTCACAACATAATTCAGCAAAGAAATGTCTGCTTTCAGCACACAGCCCTCGTGCAGTGATACAGCATCGAGTTGTTCCAGATGTTGGTGATCCCTACAATAAAGATCCCTGACGTTGGTTCAGCTGCAGCTCCTCACTTGGTTTAAAACAGACTCTGCACTGACTTTGGCCTCACACAGTAGCAACCTCTGGTGCTTAACCACTGCTCCCAGGATGGCTCTGTGGAGGCGAAGTGGGATGAGTATTTACACGTTGCCTTTTTTTCTGTGTCCAGCAGAAAAAATAACTCACCCTGAATGAATCATGCGCAGCTCACCATTTAGTTTAACTTTCCTTGAACCAAATGTTTCCTCTTCCCAGTCATTAAATGCTTTTTTAAGCACCCCCTCCCTGTGAATTGTGCCAGCTCAGGCACTGATGAGCATCAGCATCCTCATCCTGGAGCAGGTGAGGGGCCATTTCAACAGTGCCTGAACCTGCTTGTGTGCTTGGGAAGCTGTTAAACTTGGTGAAATTTAAAAGGAATTAAAAACACAGGGACATGGAAGTTTTCCCTGCACTTTTACTGGAACTACTGGCTTCCTGACTTGCACCTTTGATGGGGATGGTGCTCACGAAGAGAAGCTGGGTGGTGCAAACGAATGTTGGGGTCTGGGGGGACAGTGCCAACACCTGTGGCTTCTTGAACAATATGGACACACAGACAGAGGTGTGTCTCAGGTAGAACTTCCATGTCAGCCAAGACATCACCAGACCATAGGAAAAGCTGAGCAGGAGTGGTTTGAGCCATGATGTGGACACGGTGCCACCTGTACAAACCCAGCCTGTGCAAAAGGAGTCAGCAGTTAAATGGTAAGTGCTGATGTGCAGTATCAGCCTCCCAGTGCAGGCCTGGAACAAGGAAAGGTGGCTGAATCATGGTACCGTCCCCCGTGGCAGGGGGTTCGTGGCGTGTTTGGTCCAAAAACACAGGTGGGGCAGTTTCAGAAGGGGCAAGTCTCTTCCAAAAATTCTGTACTCATCAGGGCAGCTGCGGTTGTTCACTTGTCCATTAACCAGAGTTGAGTCAAATCACACAGACCTTGGCCTCAGATCTGGATTTTGAATTCTGATGGTGAAATTGGTCATTTTTGCCAAAAAATAGCTTATTTTCCTGTCATTTAATCTCTGTATCACCACACAGCATGAAGCACTCCTGGAAAAATCAGATTTATCTCATGGAAGAAGTTGGCATTGCTAGTCAAGATTTGGTGGTACTTTAAACAGCAGGAGATTAGACTTCCAAATTTGCAGCAGAGGCTATTCTGGGCAGGGATTGGTATAATCCTGCGTGGTAATGGATGCCTCAGTGCGCTGAACAGGGAGCACAAGGTACAGGTTGATCTCTCCAGCAAAGGTCAAATGCTGCTCACTCTCACCATATATGGGTTTGAATAATAAATGGTTTTCCTTCCTAGGATAAAGACACTGAGTTTTTCTGTCTTGGCATCAGCTGGACTGCAAGGAATGGATTGTTTTGTTTTTAATGCTTTGCTAAGAAACACGTCAGAGTGGTTACCTGCCCCGTGCTGATAAACCGCAGGGAGGCAGAGCCCCAAGGAGCCCGCTGGTGCTGTGGGCCAGCCTGCCATCTGCAGGCCACTGCTGCCGTGCTGGGGACGCGGACAGCAGGGCTCTGGGGGCTCGAATCTCCAGAAATTATTATGTGTAACAATCTGTTTTTTCCTAATAAATGCTATGTAATAAATCCAAGTTTTTCCCATCCGATCCTATGAATAGTCAGCTCCGTTCTTAAAAAAAAACACAGCCAAGGATAATAGAGGTAAACAAACCTCCTCCAGAAGTTGATGAATAATTGCTAATTGTTTTTTTATTGTCGTTCACTTTTATAAATTATTATATTTGTGCTTAGAAATGGGACATTTCGTATGACAGTCAAATTCTCTCCTTTGTTCTCAGTCCATTAAATGTTTATGGGGGGTGGCTGTAGATGAACAGCACCACTATAATGTTCAACTGTTGAATCTTTAAAGTTTTGTTGAGAAGGGGATATGTGTATATGACAGACAGGTGACTTCCAAGCACCCCAAAATATTTGTTTTTATAGTCCACAAATGGTTAGTGGATTAATTAGTTTAAATATTCTGATTGTTACCTTCTTATTGCCTGGGTATTTGAAGGATAAATGATCTCTGCTTTCCTTAGCTGTTTCATTAACCATTGCTAAGAAATCTGAGCTGAGTTTTTAATTTGGGAGAGAATTCACTGTAGGTAAATTACTGCTGAATTTACAGTTTTCAAAGGTATAACCAAATTTCCTGTTTAAAGTGAAGACTTTGGTGTGCACCACATAACCCTTCAGTCGCTTTTTGTCTCTGTTTCAGGTCTTCCTGAGCAATACTACAGCCTCACTTGGTTCCTCAGCCCCATCCTGGGCCTGATCTTCACTCCGCTCATCGGTTCGGCCAGTGACCGCTGCACCCTGAGCTGGGGCCGCCGGCGGCCTTTCATCCTCGCCCTCTGCATTGGTGTCCTCTTCGGAGTTGCACTTTTCCTTAATGGTTCTGTGATAGGTAAATAACAAGGAAACCCCCTGCCTGTATCTCCTAACACACCTGCTCGAAGGGTTTAGTGTCGGAAGTGAAGATAATGATAATGCTCTGCAGTTGGTGTAGCTCGTATTTAATGCTAAAGTCACGAGAGATCTCCACAGCCCTGCACTTGAGCTTTATGGTTTTATCCTTTGCATGGTTTTATTCTTACTCCCAGGTTGCTGTGCTGAGCGTTGTGCAGTCGTGGCTGTTACTGGTAGCACAGTGTTATTAATACAATGGTTGCCAGAATAATGTTTGCAGTCGTGGAGACAAATTTGGTCGATCCTTGACATGGGAAAATCGTAGCAACCTGTTCACAGGGAAATGTTTCCTGTTGTGATCCATTTTCCCTTTAATGCATATCTGGCAACACATCCTGTTTCCAGCATTATTTCAAAAATTATCTTTTCACTTTTTCTTGTGCTTTTCTTAGACCCAGTATTGAAAAAGTCCAGAACACAGTTAATATTTGTTTATCAAAAACCATGTGGGAAAATAATTTTTCCTGATCCCCCATCAAAGCTGGTAAAAATAGTTTCCCTTGAACATAGTTTACTACAGAATTTAATCTACAATCTCTTTGTAAATTTAGTGCAGGAGAGGTGACAGCAAATACCTTTGGGGAATTGTTTACATCATGGTTGTACTGATGCAAAGGAAAGGAACTTAGCACCTAATAACATCCTCTTGGCTCTCTTTTTTTGGGTTAGGTGCAGCTCTATTGTGAAAAACTTAAAGTAATTGAGGGAAATGAGTGGAACATTATCTTGGCTCAGCTTGTTAAAGCCAGACTGGGATGCCATATGATGGGTTTGAATTTTCTGCAAAGTGCAGTGAACAAACTATTCAGATAAATTACATTTAGCTTATGCTTTTTTAATTTACCCAAGCAGTAAATATTATTTATTTGAATTGCTATCATGTGGCATCAATTGTACTTTGTAGTGGTGTCTCCAAGGCTTATTCCTCCCCCTCCAGATGTTTGCAGGGTGTTAGATGTAGCCCTCTTAAACGATTTTAAGTGATAAGAAGCTCCAAGTTCCATACAGGAGTTTAGGATTTAGTTGCCATCGATACCTGCAAGCAAACCTCATGCTCAGTTCATAGACTTATTTTCAAGCCTTTTAATAAATCAGCTAAAAATATTGTGCTGATCTTTGATTTTTCTTCTTCGCTTTCCTACCCTTGGTCTGCAGTTACTTGCAATCCTAATTGCAATTTGGGGAAACAGGAGGTGCTTCGAAAACTGAAGTGGTCACTGTACTGGACCCTCTTCCTTAGTGTGGCCTTTGGCAGTAGGAGTCACAGGGAGGGGAACAAGGAGCAAGGAGGTTTGCTAATCCCATCAGTGATACAACCATGTCCCAGGGGAACAATTGAACTCTTGCTCTCACTTGCACTGTTCAGCTTTCCAGCAGATCTAAAGCGCTGACACCATTAGTGTTTTCTGCTGTAGGGCTCAGCTGAGCCTGGAACACTTACAAACTTCTTTAGCCTTCAAAGGACTTGGTATAAATGAGGATTGAATATGCAGGAATCAGCACTTGAGATTCAGATGATTTTTTGGTGGCTTAGCGAGTTCATCTCCTTGCACAGTAATTTTCATCAGTTACACCAATGGTTTTATCAGAGCCTCACACGCGTAACTTCTAAATCTCTCTGATTCAAGTAATTCATGCTTTTGTCACTGGTTCATCTCATGACAAATTATCCAGCTCTACACTAATGCTGCCTTTCTACTCCTCAGACAAAAAGCATTTCATCCTGTCAACAGAAGCTGACTGATGCTTTTTGCAATGCAAAATACCTTCATGTTGCTTCATCCTTAAAAGTTTTGCTTACAAAAAGGGATCTAGAAAATGAGAATGTTTAAGAAAAGCAGAGAGAGGTGAAGGGGTTAAATTTCAGTTTATCCTGGGGTACTGTGACCACTGCATGTAAAGCACCATGTCAGGAATGCTGTCAGCAGTGCAGTTACCTGTGGTTGTAACTAACAGGTGAAATATCTCATTTTTGGAGTTTCCCCTCTCCCACCATGTCTTTTAGAAAAACAGCCTTCAGCAGCTGAAGGGAAATACATGGGTGGATTATGAAGTAATTTAAGAGATACTTCAGAAATAACATTCTGAAAAATAAATGTCAGTCTTAGGAACATAAGAACGTACTTTGTTTCAGACCTTCCATGATGCCAAAGAGCTGAAATTGCCGTTTTGCTCCTTCGTAAAGGAACGTTTGCAGCCAGCCTGTTGGCCACCTCTCTCTTAAGGAGACAAGCTTGCTCTCAGGAGTTTTCCCTTTTTGAATGACATGCCCAGATTCCTCTCCCGTTTTCCCTTAGGTCTGGCTATTGGTGACGTCCCGGACAAGCAGCCCATCGGAATAGTCCTCACGGTGCTCGGTGTGGTGGTGTTGGATTTCTGCGCTGATGCCACCGAAGGGCCGATTCGGGCCTACCTGTTGGATGTGGTGGACAGTGAAGAGCAAGACATGGCCCTTAACATCCACGCCTTTTCAGCTGGTATGGACTTAGCTGAGATGTTTTTGGCAGCAGATCAGTCTTCCTGATGACCAAGTTGTGACTGAATTGATTTTTCCTGAACTGACTTCCTTTTTTTTTTTCTCTCTTCCACAGGCCTTGGAGGAGCGATTGGTTATATGTTAGGAGGGCTGGACTGGACACAGACCTTCTTGGGTGGTATTTTTAAATCTCAACAGCAAGTCCTTTTCTTCTTCGCAGCCATTATTTTCTCTGTCTCCGTTGCTCTCCACCTTTTCAGCATTGAGGAGGAGCAGTATAACCCTCAGCAGGACAGGATCGATGAGGAAGGAGACACGCTGTCCAGTGTCAAATTCAGCGGCAGTCTCCCCCCTCTGAATCGACTGAATGTAATCAGCGAGGAAGAGCCGTATGGAACTTCCATGTTCCACGACGAGGTTCAGTCAGAGCATGACCTCAACATGGAGTTCTTGGAGGTGAACATTGTGAGAAGCAAGAGTGACTCGGTTCTGCACATGCCGGATGCCACACTGGAGATCGAATCGGAGCTGCTTTTCCTGCACGACATCGAACCCTCCATTTTTCAGGATGCTTCATATCCAAACACTCCCCACAACACAAGCCAGGAGATCATGAAGTCCAAACTCAACCACCTCTCTGCTTTCCTCAGGGACAGTGAGAAGGAGGAGGAGATGTTGCTCGATAATCGCTTAAACGAAGACAAAGGCCCAAACGTCAACGGCTCCCTACCGAAAGAGTTCCTCAACGGGCACGCCAGGATAGGCATGAAGCAATCCAGCACTTCCAACTCCATGCGGAGGCGGCGGCACATGTTCTACCGGCAGCCGTCCTACACCTTCTCCTACTACGGCAAGATCGGCTCCCACCGGTACCGGTTCCGCCGCGCCAACGCCATCGTGCTGATCAAGTCGTCGCGCAGCATGAACGACATCTACGACATGCAGAAACGGCAGCGCCAGCGGTGCCGCCACCGCAACCAGAGCGGCACCACCAACTCCAGCGGGGACACCGAGAGCGAGGAGGGCGAGACCGAGACCACCGTCAGGCTCCTGTGGCTGTCCATGCTGAAGATGCCGAAGGAGCTGCTGAGGCTCTGCGTCTGCCACCTCTTGACTTGGTTCTCCATCATCGCCGAGGCCGTGTTCTACACGGATTTCATGGGGCAGGTCATCTTCCAGGGCGATCCGAAGGTGAGGGGACAGTTCCCACGGGCAGACCCGCCCGGGGTTCTTGGTTTCTGAGATGTGCTCGGTACAAGAAAGCAACATTTGTGTTTGTGTCTGTTGCAGGCCCCTTCCAACTCGACTGAGCTGCACGCCTACAACGCCGGGGTTCAGATGGGCTGCTGGGGGCTGGTGATTTATGCTGCTACTGCTGCTGTTTGTTCGGGTAGGAGACTGCACAATCTCACAGTTTGCACCTCAAACATGTATTTATTAGAATACATGAACTTTGGAATCATAGATTATCATTACCTGGAAGGGACCGAGGATCATCGAGTCCAACTCCTGGCCCTGAAATAGTTTTTGCTTCAGTTTGCACCCACCTCCTTGTTTGGGGTGAAGAACATCCTGGAAAAGCATTTCACGTGGTCATAAGGGGAAGGGCTTCTTTAAGAATCAATATGAAAAAGTTCCTCCAAATGTAGAGGTGGAAAAATGAGCAGATGGTGAAGTGGCACAAAGCACAAAATGAAATCAAAGGATATTGGAGTGGCATTTAGCGAGTCATCAGGAAACTGAAGTCATGCTTGGTAGAAGATTCAAGCATATGTTAGGAGGGTTTTTGCAAAGACTGTTTTTAAATCAAAATTATAAATATGTATTTCTGAAAGTCATTCTGCAGATAATTTGGACTTGGACTAGGCTCTGAAACTGAGAGTTTTTGCCAAACTTAAATTCTGCCTTTTGCAGCATGTGTGCAGGCACGTCTGCACAGCTGAGTGGGGACGGGTTCCTCCTGAAACAGGAATTCATCCTGGGCCGTGCTGCTCAGAGAACCCAAATATGCACTGAGCATCCACGTCCTCAGCAGCGCATCGAGCTGCCATGGCCACATCAACACCCGAAAACTTCAGTGACTAAACGGGGATTTAAGGGGAAATGGCTTCAAGATGAAAGAGAATAGATTTGGATTAGGTATTAGGAAAAGAATCTTTACTGTGAGGGTGGTGAGACCCTGGCACAGGTTGCCCAGAGAAGCTGTGGATACCCCATCCCTGGAAGTGTTCAAGGACAGGTTGGACAGGGTCTGAGCTCTAGAGGAAGGTGTCCCTGCCCAGGGCAGAGGGGTTGGAATGAGATGATCTTTAAGGTCCCTTCCAACCCAAACCATTTTATGATTCTCTGATTTCTGTTTCATTCTCTATCTCTGCAGCCTTATTGCAGAAATACTTGGACAACTATGACCTGAGCATAAAAGTGATCTACATCCTGGGCACGCTGGGTTTTTCCCTGGGCACTGCAGTGATGGCCATGTTCCCCAACGTGTACGTCACCATGATAATGATCAGCACGATGGGAATAGTGTCCATGAGCATCTCCTACTGCCCCTATGCGCTTCTGGGACAATACCATGAGATTAAACAGGTATGTGGCATATTTGAATCAAGGCAGAGCATTCTTGTTTCCCTGAAAAACACGGTGGCAGAATGGGTTTATTAAATCCCGTTACTGGAGATCCCTTTGTTGGGATGTGTGCCAAAGCTCAAGTGGATAGTTAATAGCAGGAGCTGGTACTGAAATCAGATATTCTTGGCATCAAGTTTGTTCGGGGGGGTCATGACTGCACATACCCTGTGCTGAGGTGTAAAAGGATTTGGGTGCAGATGGTAGATAAAGCAAGACTAAATGATTACTGGAGCGTTTACTATGTACATCCTTGTTACTACTGTCTTGGATGTGGTACTTTAGCGTTACTCAGTCTTGGATATTGAGGTGAGCGTGGAAAGGCAGCTGTAATTTTGGGGAGACAAAAGGCAAACTGGTTCTGCTGGAAACAAGAATGGATTTACTTCTTTTTTACCACTATTCCACTTAGCTTACAACTTACAGCAAGATCATTTATTACAACATGTTTCTGCTTTGGGATCGGGAGGGGGGGGGTTCCTTTCTATAATCGTAATTCCCACCAAATGTTTCATGTAAATCTTTTTTTTTAAAAAAAACTAAACTTGAACCTGATTTGTGCCGAAGCGACCCAACAAATACCTGCCTCGTGCTGCAAGGTGAGGAGGCTGTTGATGAGTAGGTCAGGAGGCTGTTTCTCCGGAGTCGTGATGCCACAAGGATGATGTGAAGTCACTCACAGGGACGAAAAATTCGAGGAAGGTTCTGGCGTTCCAGTATTTGCTTTCAGCCATTGTTTCACCTCCCCTAACACATCTCTTGCCTTTTCCCAGTACATCCACCACAGCCCCGGGAACTCGAAGCGAGGGTTCGGCATAGACTGCGCCATCCTGTCGTGCCAGGTTTACATCTCCCAGATCCTCGTGGCCTCCGCGCTCGGCGGCGTGGTGGACGCCGTGGGCACCGTCAGAGTCATCCCCATGGTGGCTTCCGTGGGGTCTTTCCTGGGGTTTTTGACAGCCACCTTCCTGGTGATCTACCCCGAAGTGAACGAAGAGCCAAAGGAAGAGCAGAAAGGACTGGGCCCTCCGGAGGCAGCCGAGGGCGGCGGCGCCGGCGCGGAGAAGCCGACGGTGCTGAAGCTCACGCGCAAAGGAGCCGCGGCGGCCGAGCCCGAGGGCGAGTCAGCCGTGTGAGCCCCTCGCTGCTCACCCACATTCCAAGGAGGCGCAGGTGCAGGATCAAGAACTTTCGTTGGTTTGGTTTTTTGGGTTTGTTGGTTTGGGGTTTTGTTTTGGTTTTTTTTTTTCCAGGAAAAAAAAAACAAAACACCAAAACAAATTAGGACGTTCACTACTCGTAGCTAAAATCTGCAGAAGAAGAGGCAGTTTCGTGCGAAAAGTGTAAATGAAGTTCTGTAGTCCTTCCTCTAGGGTTTGAGCAGGTCGCTCGGATGCTGATTGCTTTCTCCACAACTTAGAGAGACGTCATTTCTGAACACTTTTTTTATTAAGAACACATTTAGATTTCCAGTAAGTTTTATTAATCTGCATGAGACTCACAGTGTATACAATTAGCAGTTAGAAAAAAAATTTAAGTTTTCGGCTGTTTTTAAACTAACGGAAAATGGAAGCGATCTCCACCCTCTAGTCTCTTGCCATTCTTTTTGTCTGAACATTTCAGATTTCACTATGTAATACCCAAATCAAACGCTCAGACAACGATCAGTTTTTTTTTCAGGAGCATGGTATTACTGGTCTGACAGCTACTTTAATTTTAGACTTCATGTTTTTGTTAGTGCAATTACTACAGAACCCTTTGATTTTGCAATTACTTTCACGAGAAGCAAAAGCAATTACTGCGGTTTCTGAGAAACTGCCGTGAATTCTTTTTTCAGTCATAACTGTTCACAGCCACTCCCAAATCTGCTGCTCTTCGGGGGGAATGTGACACTGGGTGCTGGATTTCAGCTCTGGATGGAAGGAGCAGCAGCTGGGAGAGGTGACCAGCACTCACAGGTTTTTTTTTTATCACAAGTGCTGCGTTTTATGAATGTTGTTGGAATACGCTGTGACAATTTGTAGCTGGGAGTTCTACGTGCTGTGGTGAACTCGGGGGGGGGGTGTTTCTTGGCATTTAAACCTGATCATCTCTGGATGAAGCTGCCACGGAGAAGGGGCGTCTCCGGGGTCAGCTTCGTGGGAGGGGGCGTGCGGATTCTCTTCCGTAGGGAAAGGAAGTGGTGGATTAATTGCACTTTTTATGATCCTTTAACCTCAGGGCTGGGAGCGCCGCAGCCGAGGTGAAGGCACGGGGTCAGTACAACAAGGTGAGCCCAAGGCCTACCTCTGTCACTTTATGGCATAGTCTGGGTGTATAAAAATCTCCGTCAGAAACAGTTTTTTAGGCCTTAAAATTCCAGTGTTGCTGTTCCAGTCCCTGTGTTGGAGGAATTGTAGGCCGGAGCTCTCCCTAGCTGCCGTTCTGGTGTCATCAGCGCATCCTCCTGCCCCCTTCTGTGGTTCAGGACACAGCTGCAGTGCAAAGACGTTCTTCTGGGAAGAGCTTGCAAGAGTTGTGCTAGTCTGATTCAAAATAAGTTTGGATCACTATCCAGCAGCCACTTAAAGCAACTTTTGAAACCAAACTTCCGTTTGTCCTTTGTCAGAAGAGTTTGTGATGCTCTGGACTCGTTTTGGGGTGGGCCCCCAGGCTGCCCTCAGTCCATGTGCTGGACAGACACATCACAGAGCGGTGTGACATTCCTGCTGCCTCAAACTCCTCCTGCTCCAAGACTTTCAAATGCCTGTGTCAATCATGCTGCAGTCCAGGCGAAGCAGCTCTATTTCAAACTGAGAAGCTCTTTTTAATACATTACTTGAATCGTCCGTGTGTTTGAGAAATGGATGTTTGGGTGTGTTTGAGGGCTGGCGTCCCTGCCAGATTCCTGGTAGCATCCATGGATTTCTCAGCTGAAGGCTTCCAGTCAGCTCCAATGGCCTCTGCTGTCAAGGGTGACATCATGAAGTTCTGAAGTACCTGTGATCACACAGGACATAGGGGCTGGTTTTTTAACAAGTATCTTGAGAAAGTCTTCTTTTGTCCTTTGGGGTGAATAGTTTTTTATTCAGAACATGACCTGTGAGCTGTGTTCAGCCAGGGGAGCAATGCTGCTGAGGGATGAGAGACCTTACTGGAGAAATGAGTCGTGAGAAATCCTTGAACTGAACCTGTGCCGTGGATTTTATCATCTCAGTTACATGTGATACATTCTGGTGATGTTCACTGTCGCAGACGCGGGTGTTGTGTCCCACCCTAGGACTGGCATCCGTGTGAGTTACACACTTTAAAGTGGCTTTAATGGCTTAGTTTTGGAGCTCCCTGAAGATTCTGTTTCTGTTAAATGACCTCTGTCAACTACTCCTCATTTTAACCTCTCCTGCTGGAAAGGGTCTTCAGCAGTTTAAAAATCCTGCATCTTCTGACTGGTGCCAGCCTTACCCTTCCCACAGGAGTCCCATGGATCAGCCTGGATCAAATCCTGGTTACTCCACATTGCACCTTCTAAGCCCAGCTCTCTTTCACTGCACCACCCCACTGACCAAGGAGCTGCAGAGAGGGAGGAGAGGTTGAAGCTCCCTCTGACTCCACACCCACCAGAGGGACCATGACACCATTTTGGGGTTGAGCTCACCCATGGTTATTGAGCTTCCTCAGCCAGGGAAGGGCGAGGAGGGAGGAAGGACCGTTCAAATGATGTTTCCAACCCAGAGGTTTCAAGCAAAGGCAGGGCAGGGCCAGTTTTGTCCTGGGCAGTGCTTGGGACAGCCTCATTTCTAGGAACTGGATGTCCAAATCCGTCTCTGGAGTTGTTTGTGGGGCTCATAAGGCAGGAATACGCGGCTGCCGTAGCAGGAAGCTGATTTCACTCCCCAGCAAGAGTGAAGGAAATAATTATTCATTGTAAACACACTGAAGTATTTGTAGTGTTGCCAGAAGAATTAACTTGGGCAGCCCCAGCCAAAGCATCTCCTCCTGTCCCTGGGCCAGCCTGGGAAACCCCCACTCCACCTTCACCTGCTGAGGGCTTTTCCTTGGATTTGAGTTTTCTTTCTCACCCCAGCACTTCTCAGGGGTAGAGTGGACAACAGTTTATTTCCTCATCTGTCCCTCACCTTATCTTCTGATACAGAAATTGTTGTTTTGTTTTTTTTGCCACAATCTAAGGTGAAGTACAAATTCAAGTCTTTATTGCAGAAGTTGTGGGAAGAGAGATTTGAAGTGGCTTTTTTGCCGTTGTTCCTCGTGACAACAAGCACCATTTTTTGTTTGTGGGTATCCCTGTCTAGTCAAAGTCATCCCCTTGCACCTTCACTGCAGTAGGACTGAGGTTTGGTGGTTTAATTGTGTGTTGCTTGATAATATAAACAATTTGAACTTGTTGTGCTGCAGTGACACCTCAGACAGGAGGCACTGTTTGTGCTCAGAGTCTCCAGGGCTGCAGATGTTTGATGTGAGAGCAGAGAAGCTTTAACTTCCATCCCTTGGAAAGGCAGAGTGTGGGTTTGGCCCTGCTGGGTCATTCCAAGAGTCCAGTCTGATCTGTGCTGTTTGTGGATGGCAATTTCAGACTCCAGAAGCAATAATTTCTTAGGAATGTTTCTCTTCCTGCTGGTTTGATGACTTTATAGAGATTTATTGCCTAAAGAGCCTTTTAATAACAGGAATCTGGTGTTTTGCTGGCGCTGGCTGTGAGCAGTTATGGGAAGACTGGGTTTGTTCATCACCAGGAGGGAGGAAGCCAGTGAAGCCAAGGGAGGCTTGTGCTCAGTGACAACACACCACATCCTTCTCCCCTTTCCCTCAGAGCCTCTTTCCAGGCTCTGGAATACTGGGCTGGAAAGGAGGCGGCTGCAAATTCACCCTCCTGGTTTTCCTGCCGATGGATGGTGGCACACAGACCCCGGGGTGGAACAGGGTGTGTGGGGTTTTCCACAGAGGCAAGGACTGAGTCTCTCTTATCTCCCTCCCATCTAATCTGAATCCCCCAGCACTTGGAATGACAGTGGCAACAATGGTGCTTCTTGCCAGGTACCTCATGAAAACCTGGTTCCATCCTTAAGAACGGGTTCCCTGGGTGAGCTTGGATTCCTCCAGCGTCCACCACAAAAGGAAGGCAGGGTTTTCCTGGCTGCCAGGTCTCACAGCCCTGCAGGCTGAGCCACACTTCGGGGTAAAGGTGGAAGAAGTCACAGTTTGTCCCTGGGAGAGCTGCACCCACACCTGGGCAGGAGGGAAGTGCAGGGAGGGCAGGTGCCTTCCTGGAGTCCCTGAATCATAGTCCAGTCACTGAGATCTGGGGTTTTAGGGGTGTGTGTGTGTGTCCATTCCTGTGTGTCTGCACATTTGCAGACACACTGCTCAGCCAAAATACCTTTGGGGGTTGTGTGCTCGCTGTCCCCACTCCACAGCGTCTTCAACTGAGTTCTTCCAGGTTTCCCCTCATCCCAGCCCGATGCTCAGCTATAAATATGTATCCTATTTAAATGAACAAGTAAACTCCTGCATGATATTCCAAGCACATGTAGCAGCTTCGGCATCTGAAGTATCTGTTGTGAGAGAGAAGTTGGTTTTCTTTGCAGCTGTTTTGTCCTCGTTTCCTTTGAATAGGCCAAATAAATGTAACAGACACCAAATGTTGCACAGAAACGCTGTTGATGACTGTGTGGAAGAAATACCAAATTTTATTTTTCTTTGCAGAAATTTTATGGTTCCAGAGAGTCCTTTAGATGTTTCCCTTCCTTAAATGACAAAGCTGAACGTTTGTAAAGCGCGTAAAAACAAAACTAAACAAAACAAAAAACAACAACAAAAAAAAAAGGTCATTTGGAAAAAAGGGGGAGCTACCCAAAGTTTTCTGTCTGTCATGTTGCATCCAGAGGAGCTGCAGAAGCTCAAATACCAACTGGGGTTTGATTTCGAGGCTCAGCAGTTGAGAAATTGCCTTAGAAAACAACAAAAAGGCTCAATTCCTTCTCCTAACGCGGCGCTCGCGCCCACCAATCTGCTCACCGAGGTGTTCCAGGTTTTCCTGGAAATCACCTCCTGGAAAACTGATTGGGTTTGGTTCCTCATCCCGAGCAGCCCTGTGGCTTCGGCTGAATCCCAGCCTCACCTTCCCTGCCCCAGGAGGGGCAAATACAACCCCCCAAAAAGGAAGCATCTGCTATAATTAAAGGGCTTTTGATGCCCTTTCGACCTGCTAAAATTTTAGGGAAAACCCAGGACACAGTTCAATTTGACGTGCTCTGGCACGTTCATTCTTCAATTTGGGAGTTGGGGGTGAAGCTGTGGGAGCGTTTAGCCAAACTCTGGATCTTCTCAGTCCTTGGCAAGAGCCAAATTGTAATAAACAACCCCAAAATCCAGATCTTTCTCTCAGCAGATTGGCAGTTCCCAATGTGAATTTGATGTAACATGAACACTAAGCCCTTTCGGTAGCCAAATGACCAGCTTATTTTAAATGCCTCATATTACTAGAAAGCTGCGTATAGGCATCTCATAGCGGGGAAAAATAAAATTTAAAAAAAAAAATAATAAAAAAAAAAAGAATATTTAGTTCCTTTGTGAACTGGCCATATGACAACTACTTTTTTATCAACTTATTAAGTTGGGGCACTATAATAGCTCTTGCTGAGTTTAGCAATGTTTATAAGCATGTGTTAAACACATAATGTTGTTTTATGAGGAAAAAGGGATAAAGAAAAGTGATGTCACAGATGAATGTTTGAGTGCGTAGACGGCATAATGTATGTATGAGTTTTATTTCTACACTGTTGAGCTTATTTTCTGTTTTAAGGTTAAAACAAACAAAAAAATTCGTTGCATGAGAACTGTTTTATTGTGTTCTGCACTTTCTGTTCTTTTTTTGTATAATCTTGATTATTTTTTCTTTCATTTACGCATAGAAAAGGAAAACAAATCAATTTAGAGATCTTCTACTCCACGAGACATTGTGTTCCGATCCGTTGTTCCGAAGTTTGATCTTAATAAACATTTCAGTAAGAGTTGGTGGCTCGTGTCCCTGTGGTGTTTGTAGGGAAGGGAGGAGAAGGACACCCCGTCCCTGAGCTGTCCAGAACAACACCCACCTGAACCCCAGAGCTTCGTTCGTATTTCCAAAAAAGCTCCTGCCAAACATTGCCTGGCAAAAATAAAAATCAGGTGTCACAGTTCACAGATGCCTGGGATCCCTTGGCAAGGGAGGCCTGGGAGTGTTTTGGAGGAAAGAAGCATCACCTCCATGAATCCACAGCCCCAAGCAGCTTCCGAAGAATCCAGAATCCAAACTGATCAACCTCTTGGGGCACTGGGAGTGACAAGAGGGGAGAGGTGGAGGGACCCCTGGATCAGATCACAGGCTGACAGGGTTAAACTTGCCGTGAAGAGCTCAGTTGTCCTGTTTGATTCCTGACAGATTTGATCTGTGACTTCTCCTGAAGGGAATCCCTCAGAATCAGTATCGGCAGCCCCGAGAATTCAGTGCCAAGTCAATGCCCACCCAGCATTTGGTTTATTCTTAACACGGCTCAGCCACACTCTTGTCACTGGACTGAGGTTAAGGAAGAACTGAAAACATAAAGTAAATCCGAGTTTTGACCCGTTTATGAACGTGCTTTTTCACCAGCACCGAGGGGAGAGCACGGGAAGGAGCCTCTCCAGATACCTACAGGACACCCAGAGCAGGCTGGTTTTGGGTGGTTAGAGCTGATTTACTTTGTAGTAGCTACTTTGAAGTGAGCAAGTGATGAGGGCAGGAGCCTCTCCTGCTGGCCCCACTTCTCCCAGCAAAGCCCTGGGCTTGTCCTCCCCTTGGGGAAACTCCAGGTGGAGAGCCCAACCCCGCTCGGCTCAGGGGATGCGACTCCTGCCTGGCCCTCGCAGGGGGACAGCGATCCCTGTCCGGGGCACCGGCTCCCTCCTGGGGTTGGGGCTGGGCTGGCCGGGGAGGGGGCGAGGACAGAGGGGCCGAGTCACTCCCTGAGCTGTTTGATACAAAACAAACCACCTTGGAGCGGCGGGGAACGGCCCGGGCAGGAGCTGCTCCAGCGCGGCCCCCACTTCCCAGTCTGGACCGAGGGGACGGGCAGCAGGACAGTGGCCCAAATACTGGGGACGAGGGTGGCATGCGCTGCTCCAGTTTCCAGCCCTGAGCAGGCAGCGCTTCCCTCCTTTCCAGGGCCTGGGGGCTGCACCAAGTGGGATTTGTGCGGCGCCGTCCCCTTCCTGACACCTGGGATGGGAGAGGGGAACCAGATCCCCGGGAACGCTGCAGGTGACAGTGGCGCGTCAAATGGATGCAGACGGGTAAGAAGAGCACGGCGAGGGGGGCGAGGATGGGCTTTTGCTCCGAAAGGATTGCAGGGACAGGCAGGATTCAAGCGGCACCGAAGGGAAAAGGGGCTTGGGCCCACGAACAGACCCCCAGCGGGAGCTGCGAGGCAGAGGAAGGGGCTCTTTCCTCCCTCCCGTCCCGCACGGCCCTGGCGGGGAGGTCACAGCCAGCCCACGACAGCCTGAACTTCCAAGCGGCTCCATCGCCCCAGCCGGGTTGTTTCTGGAAGCAAACACTGCCATCCCTTGTTCTGAGCCTGGAATTACAGGACAGTTCAAGGCGCAAGGGACCCTTCCAGTCCAGCCCCCTCCCAGCACTACCAAAATCTGAACCACGTGACCAAGAGCATCGTGGGCTCCCCTCAGGTTCCCCCAGTTCAGGAGACCAGGAAAAAAAAAAATCAACAGCAAAAAGGAGCTGAACAAACATTAGCCTTGAGGCTTCCAAGAAGTGGGCAACACTTCCCACAGGGAGAAGGGGACAGTGGCACAAGGCTGATCAGCCCCACCAGCAGCGTGGCCTTTGGGCCACTGAAAACTGAACAGAGCCCCACAGAGCTGTGCCTGCAGGTTCATCCCCACAGCTGGAACGCTGGAGCAAAGCTCAGATGGTCAGTGAGCACCCACGAACCAGCTGAGAAGGTGAAACCAGGTTTAAAAAGTCTGCCAGGAGTGAAAATCAAGGAAGGCAATGACAGGCAGGAGGCAGGTTGGTGCTCCTGACTCATCTCTGCAGCCAGGGAAAGTTCATTAACAGCCCCCGTGTGTCTGTGCAGACACCCCCGACAGCCAGAGAGCAGCAGGGGAGGAAAGAAGGAACCTGAAAGTCACAGATGTGGGGCTCAAAGGGGGACACGTTACAGCAGAAGCCGTTTCAGGAAGGAGAATATGCAGAGAACCAAACCAGGCAATTATTCTTCACAGCACACAGAGGATGCAAGTCAGTGCTAAAATCATCATTCTTGTGTATCGAGTTACACAGGAAAAAGAACAAAGTACAAAGAGAGGCCAGAGTATCAATATAGTGTTTAATATTCTTACATTGATAAAAAAAACCCTAAAAACATAGAATTTCAGGTTACTATCATATGATAAAAACTTTTATCAGCAGAAATATTACATGGAGTACATTTCCAGTCAGTTTCCCTTCTATTAGCCCCATGCTGGTTTATTTTTATTAACAAAAGTAGCAGCCCATTTTTGTCCTTCCATTTACAGTATTTTAAACACTGTTTTCCGCTGTACTCAGCACTGAGACAGGTAAAACTACTCTGCACGTATTTATGGTTGTATTTGTCATCAGTGGAAAACCCACTGTGCATCAGGCAGGGACCAGGGAATGCTGCTCTGGACACTCCCCAGGATGCAGCCCAGTGGTGCTCCCTCCAGGAGTGGAGGAGGAGTTTGAGGACCCTCCAGAACTAAAAAATGGAGCAGGTTCTACCCAAAATAACAGCAGTTCCTGCAGTTGCAGAAACAGGGACTGAAGGGAGAAGGGGCAGGGGTTGGTTTGCACAGGGACTGAGAGGTGCTTCCGAAAGCAAATATATACAGGAATTAAATAAATTAGTGCTCCAGATAAAAACATTCAGTTTCACAAACTTGTAGAAAAACGCCAAGTTCTGTGCATTGCTCTTAGAGGCAAAACAAGTTTAAAAGGTAAAACAGTCATTGAAAATATCCCAGTATCTTGTTTCAGCTGCAGGAGCTTTCAGTGCTGGGGGGGGGGGGGGGTTGTCAGTGCCTGCTTTTCAAATGAACCAGCCCCGTAAATCCCCCCAAGGGTAAGGGATGCTCTGCCCAGCCACACCCCCGAGCTCAGCACTGGCAGCAGTTCCCTGAGTACAACAAGTGCACTTGGGTTTTGCCTCTCAGTGCCCATTTCCAGCTATTACAGGATTGATCCTGTGAAGACAGCATCAAATCCCATTTTTTGGCAATCCTGCACTGCCCAGAGGGAGCTCCCATGGAATTGCTGAGCTGGCTCCAGCATTCCCAATATGACCTGCACCAGGCAGTCTGGCCTGGAACCCTGACCCTCCACACCACCTCGTGTCCAGTCTGGAGCCAGTGACCCCCCTGCTCACACTGCCATTCCTTCATCAAACGTGCAGGAGCAGAACCAGGTGTGAGGGGAGGTTTGGTTCGATTTCCATTTTCTGCAACAACTGTAGGGACTGAAATAACTCAATAAATACAACACAGTAACACTGACAGGCGGCTGAAAGAGATGCCAAATTCTGGAGTAAACACAGCCCGAGGTCTTCACCTTTTCCCAGCACAGGCAGGCACAGCTGGAACAGCTTGTCTATCCAGCCTTCCAAATGGCAATCTTGCCTTCCTCCTTCCCAGAGCCGCTGAGGACGTACCTGTCCTCGGCCGAGCACAGCGCCCGCACCGCGGCCGCGTGGCCCACCAGCTCCTTCTCCACGCTCCTCCTCTCAGCACTGACCACGTAGATCTTCCCGTTGCTCTTGCCTTGCAGCCTCCCACTGCTGCCAACCCACAGCTGGGGGAACAGAACAAACCCACAGTCACTCCCACTGCTTTGTGCTGCAGTCCAGGACACGGGCGGGGAGATTGATGTGGGGTGGGTACGGTGAGGGTTTTATCTGCTCTGCTCCTGGGAGGAGTAACTAAAACTGCCCAGAGACAGGAACAGCTGTCAGTGAGCAGAGATCATGGAATGCCAGAATGGTTTGGGTTGGATGGGTCCTTAAAGGTCATGGAATTCCAACCCCTCTGCCATGGGCACCTTCCACTATCCCAGGTTGCTCCAAGCCCCGTCCAACCTGGCCTTGGAGACTTCCAGGGATGAGACATCCACAGCTTCTCTGGGCAACCTGTGCCAGTGCCTCCCCACCCTCCCAGAGAAGATGGAAAAGTCAAGACTCAGACTGGAGAGAAGGCAGCTAAGGGGGGATCCCATCAAGTTTACAAAGTCACAGAAGGGCAGAAAAGCAGAATATAAAACCACTGTTCAACACGTCCCAAAATGAGGGAAGTCAAGGATACGTGGGAACCAGTAAGAGTTCAATTTCACTGAGAAGAAAGTACTTCTCTGCACAGGGCTGGCAGTGAAATTCAGGAACCTGCTGCTCCAGGAAACTGAGGCACCCACCAGCAAGTTGCAAATGAAATCAGAGCCACAGAGATTGGGTCCAAAAGCAGACAGGGAAAGAGCAAGGCTGAGGTGCACACTTCCGTAGCCTTAAGGGCAAAAAGTGGCTTGTTTTTAATTAAAGCACTTTAATTAAAGCCTGTGACTGACAGCCCTACCAGTGTGGTTGTCAGGCTGCAAGTTCCCTGTCAGTGACTGCACTGCTGTGGAGGAGCGAGAGTGGGAGGGCACAGGGGGGTGTGAGTGTGGCACAGGGTCTTTGCTGGAGGCCTGTCCCCAGTGCTGTCCCCAGGAGTCAATA
Source organism: Myiotriccus ornatus (assembly GCA_036023395.1). NCBI lineage: Eukaryota > Metazoa > Chordata > Aves > Passeriformes > Tyrannidae > Myiotriccus > Myiotriccus ornatus. Next base: position 148,541,138 of record JAYRBT010000082.1, on the reverse strand, counting down.
CTGGCCCAGTATTGCTTAACTTGTCCATCACTGACTTGGGTGAAGGGGGAGATGCCTCCAAAGCCAGTTTGCTGATGACACAAAGCTGGGAGGAGAGGCTGAAACCCCAGAGGGCCGTGCAGCCCTTCAACACCTCGACAGGTGGGAGGGATGGGCAGAGAAGAACTGTCTGAAATTCAAGAAAGGCAAGTGAAGGGTCCTGCATCTGGGGAGGAATAACCCCAGGCACCAGGACAAGCTGGGGGCCCACCTGCTGGAAAGCAGCTTTGTGGGGAACGACCTGGGGGTCCTGGTGGACAACAAGGTGTCCCTGAGCCAGCAACGTGCTCTTGTGGCCAAGGGCCAAAGGGATCCTGGGGTGCTCTGGGAAGGGCAACGCCAGCAGGTCGAGGGAGATGATCCTGCCCTTCCACTCAGCCCTGGTGAGGCCACACTTGGAGCGCTGTGTCCAGCTCTGGGCTCCTCAGTGCAAGAGAGACGTGGAGCTCCTGGAGCAGCTCCAGCGGAGGGCAACTAAATATGATGAAAGGACTGGAGCATCTCTCTGACAAGGGAAGGCTGAGGGAGCTGGGGCTGCTCAGCCTCGAGCAGAGACACTGAGAGGGGACCTCATCCCTGTCTGTCAGTGTGTGCAGGGAAGGGCAGAGGATGGACCAGGCTCTGCTCGGGGGGGCCCAGCAATGGCACAAGAGGAACGGGCAGGAACTGATGCCTGGGAAGTTCTCCCTGATCATGAGGAAGAACTTCTTAGCTGGGCAGTGACCCAGCAATGGAACAGGTTGCCCAGAGAGGGTGTGGAGTCTCCCTCACTGGGGATATTCCAGAGCCATCTGGACACAATCCTGTGCCTGGGATGCTCTGGGATGATCCTGCCTGAGCAGGGTGGGGGATTGGATCAGATGACCCACTGTGGTCCCTTCCAACCCTCCTGTGATTCTGTGGAATATGGGTAATCCACCTACCATACCAGGCTCCCAACTTCCCCTTTGGACAAACAGGGTTGCCAAACTATTGGCAGGTGGAAAGATGGAACAGTGAACACTCAGGTTCAGGAGATGGATCACACAGGGATATTTTCCAGTTATTACTTTTGTACCAATGAGTTGGACTACAGTGTTAGTTAAAATGGAGCTGAGTGAGGAGTTAAGTGTAAGGGAAAAGGAACAAAGTTCTTCAGTAGAACAAAAAAAGAGAGCTTAATGCCTTGGGGGTTCCAAACAATCCCCTCATTCCCTTAAAACAGAGGTTAAATACATCAATCTCTGTTTTGGGGATCAGGATCTTAAAAGGATTTCCATTTTAGTTCACAAATCTAACCAAGGGCTGAATGCAGAGAAAGCTTCCCTATTTCATGAGGCACGTCATGAAAAAAGTCATTTTTGAGGAAGGTAGGAGGGAAAATCTGAGAAGAAGATTCTGGAGGTTGCTTTCCCCATAGAAAAATAAATACATTAAGCTATTTATTTGCAAATTACCCCTGAAGCTGCCCATGTGGTAGCACAACTACAGTGGTTTGCACAGCTACTGGTACCACACAAAGAGCAGGTGCACAGAGGCCCACGGTGACATGGACACAAGATGCCAAGGTAGGAAGAACTTGGCTCCTTTGGTCCCTCTTGAATTAGGAAGGTGGTAACTAACCAAGGAAAAGGTCATCTACAAAAACAGGCCAATTAATTGGCATTTATTGTTTGCCTGTTAACCTTTTTTCAAGGCTCAGTCTGAGGAGCCCTGAGATGAAATATCAAAGGGTGTAAACTTTCAGCTTCTACAGTTCCCTGAAATGTCAATTACTAATAAATGCCACCATGCATTTAATTACTGATGAGGCTTTTGGCTTGACATGCGTTTTGGGGTACATCTGTAACACATCTGTCCAACACCTGTTGGACAAGGCATTAACTCCTGTGGTTTCCAAGAGGAATCAACATTCCAAACCTGTACATACGCACACACCCAGTATGGAAGCAATTAGAGCCCACGAGAGCAGCAAACAAACAAAACTCCACTCCAGAAATCCACAGCAGGTAAAAAAAACAGCCCAGATGTCTCTCACCTGATTTTTAACCCTTATCATACAAGTGATCTCAGAGCAATCCTGAAGATGGATCTTCTGAGGGGCACTTGAGAGGTCTCTGGTGTTCCAAATGCACAGGTCGCTGCTCCCCGAGTAAGATGCCCACATTTCATCTCTCTGAAGGACAGAAAGGTATGTTGGACATGAGCACTGCTGACAGGAAATGTGTTGAAGTAACCAGGGCTTGTAAAGCTACATGGCCATGATTCCTGTAGGGATAATACCTCGGGAAAGAGCTGGAAGCCGAGAAAACAGGAACACATGTCCTGCGGGGGAGGCTCGATTTTCATCTGCAGCTGAAACTCGTGAGCTGACACCACCAGAATGCAGCTCCTGGTACCTTCAACATTAAAGATAAAGAGTTAGTAACAGAGGTGCCAATTTTTTTCATCTCTACAAAACATGGAGAGAAAAGGTAAAATAAAATGGATGCATCCAATAACTGTCTTACTTCTTTATCTGAGGGTGGGGGTTTTTTTAGTTATTTGAGGAACAGACTTACAGCACCACAGCTGGTCATTATGCAGCTTGACAGAGGTGAGATTTTGGCAGGGCAGCTGAAAGACACGGTTCACTTTCAGAGTGCTGACATTCCAAGCAATCACTGTCCCATCTAAACTGCTGGAGTAAGCTTCACTGTTGGCATGGGTTAAAAAACAATAATGGTTTAGTGTGCATTCAAGTTTAGAAAAGAGTGCAAGCATAGAAGAGACTTACTTGCAAAATAAACAATTTTACACTAAGACAAATTAATGTTCCATTTTAACTCTTCTGAAGATTATCCTTCACAAACTCTGCGTCTCTGGAAACACTGCAGGCTGACTCAGAGCTCTCAGAGCTCGTGTTACATCATGCATGAGGAGCTGATTACAACAAAACATTCCCTGTAATTCTCCTGAACATTGTTGCTCGATGGGATATTTTTTTTCTCTTAAGACAAAAATATCTCAAAAGTGTTTTTCTTTGCTACTGCACCTGAGAAAACAAATGACAGCATCCCTTTTCTTTTTACCTTTAACATTTGTTGTCTTAGGACGAGAAGACCTTTTTCAGAAGGTTCCAAGAACACCTAAACAAATCCTTCTTGAAACCCAGTGACACCTGCTGCACCACGGGCTGGCTGGCCACTGTGCCTGGCCTTTGGAGTTGCTGTTCCCATGGGAAGACAGCAGGTTAAGGCCTCCAGCCAACACTCTTCCCCAGTGCTACCAAAAGATCAAAAGCATTTTGTCTTGAACAGAACAATAAATGTAGCATTTCCTCTTACAAGCAGGCAGGAAGAATCCAGAAGCCTGCTGTAAACATCTGGTCAATGATGTGCTCAAAGCAAAAGTGAAGTGGCCTTTAAGGTGCACCTGTATTGATTCATCACTGGATGCTGCCAATTCCTGGCTGCTCTCATCCTTCTCCAAAAGAGCATTCCTTCACCCCCTTTGTTCCAAATTACACAGTGCTCCTTATTTAAAAAGGAAATTCCTAGTTGACCATGTACAATATGGGAGCTCCAAAAACAGGCTAAATGAAGGATTAATGTTAGCAGAATGAGCCTCCCTGTCTAAAACAGTAAATTCTTTCCATATCTAGGAAATGAGACGTACCTGGGTGTTCCACTCTTGTTCTCCACAATGATGTCTGTAACATCAGAGCGATGATCATTCAGTTGTTTATTACAGGACATGCTGTGGGTGTTGATTATATAAATAATGGAGTCCTGAGAACCAATCCACACTTGGCTCTGTTCCACCATGACCATACAAGTCTGAGGGAGGGGGGAAAGGCAGAGTTAAACAAAGCCTGGAAGAAAAATCACTCTTTATTATAACATGGCAAAAGGCTGTGTTCAGATGCTACAGCTTTCTGGTGATCACAGTAAGAGATAAAGACCTGGCTCTCCCGTGTTCTGTCCTTTGCTCTGCCCTGTAAATAAAGGGAGAGGTCAGATCTCTTTGCCAAGTCTATCCTGCAGAGAATAGGGTTAATAATTTCTCTTGGGAACTGAATCAAAGGTCTGTGTCCTGGCCCAGACCAAGTACAGGTTACAAAGGGCATCAGGGGCACCACAGAAGTTAGTGTGCTTCTCTGAGCTGGGCTGGAAGTCAACCTACCTGTCTGATATAACCTTATTTCCTGCCTTGGTTAGAAGTAGTGTCTAAGAAAATACTGTCTCCTCTACTGCCCCTGGAATGTCCTTCCCTCAATCACAAGCTCTTCATTTATCTCCCTCCAGAGTCCCATCAGTTGCAATGGTTTTTTTTTCCTTCTTTAAGACAGGTCAGTATCCAACTCTTCTGGAATTCCATCCTTCCTCTTCACCATCAGCTTTACCTCTCTCTTTTTGACTCTTCCCCCGCACTCATCCACAGCAGTGCATTTTATCTTTCACACAAGTGACATGTCCAATCCCTTTTCCCGTGTGCTCTCTCTGATCTGGTTCAGTTCTCCCTTCCATCAGGAGTTATTCTTTCAGCTGGTCTTTCCCAAGCAACTCTTTCACCTTCTGGTTGAGTCACCTCTCTCTTTCTATAACATCTACTTGTTTTCCTTACACCTTTCCCTAATTTCCAGTTCTTCAGCACATTTTTATCTTTTCTTAGGATTCCCCTTCTCATTTTCCCTTCATATTGATTCTCTTATTCTTTCTCCTCAGCTGTTTCAAACCTGCCCTCCTGGCCCAGGAACACGTCAGGCCTTCCCAAATCCAATCCATCACTTCTCACCAGCTGACTTGTTTTATTTACGAATCCACTTCCTCTTCTTTCTCCTCTCCTCAAAAATCTCCATCTTTCCAAGTGAAATGAAGCCCAGAGAACTCAACAGCTTCTAAGGAACAATGGGATTCAGGGCCACAGCAACAAACCCACCCAGCCAGAGCAGGAACTGTGGTGCCTGTGCCAGCCTTACCAGTTTAGAGCGGCCCATTCTGAAGCAGTGCTGTTGGATAGACCAGGTGGAGGCATCGAAGACCACCACCCTGCCCTCATTTAAAGCACACCAGAGTTTTGGGTGAGCGTTGCCAAGTCTTTCTGAAGGGTCAAGGTGCCCTAGAAAGGAAGCAGAGAAGACGGGAGAGCTAGAAGAAAACAAAGCACTTTTGGAGACCTGCAGGAAAACCACTATTAGGCAGAAACATATTCTGTGTTCTGGGACTTGCCCCACCAGTTATTGACTGACACAGCTGGCACAGTGAATTTGTGCGAGGTCTCATCTATTTTTTGAGTTCACCCAGTGATTTAATCTTGCACTCCAAAGTTATGCAGAGCAGGGATAATCCCTTTCATTGATGACTAAGTGCTGAGCTAACTGGGATTGCAGGAGGGCTATTTTAAGCCCTGCGAAATACAACTGATAAATCAACTCTGTGTGTGCTCCATTAGAGCTTCTCTTGGAAGCCTCATACTACAAAGAGAAAAAATCACCACTGAATCCAACACTCCCCACACTATTCCTTGCACTGTGGTTCAACCAAAACACCCCCACATGACCCCACTGAAAATTAAAAACATAACAATGAACAGCGATCGATGGTGGAGCATCGTCCCCCCACCCACCCACCCTGCTCAATTAAGTGAGACAGAAGTTTTAATGAGCAATTAACACAGAATTGAAGTCTATGATAAGGCACATACACACAGGAAGACAAATTAAGACTGTGAAAACTATGCCTTGGAGTGTCTTAATATGCAATACTGCTGTTCTCTTTTAATGACTTTTCTGGTTTAGTATTCAGCACACAACCAGAGCACGTCAGAGTGGGAACCATCAGGCAGGCACAGTCCCAGGTGCTGTGAGATAATGTGCTTTATGGGCTAATTAGAGCTGGGCCAACCTGAGGAGAGCAATCCATCACCTCACCTGGAGTGTAAAGCAACACATCTATTGCCTGTGGAAACGTCTCACCAGCTGAGGGGTTGATCTTGTGCTTTAATGTCTCTGAAGTTGTTTTGGGGACCATCATAGGCACTAAAACAGATTTTCAGAAGGTCATGAAATGCACACTTACGCCTGCAATAGATCTGTAATTCTTATTCTGAACTACTTATTCACATTTCTCACTTTTCTTTCCCTCTAGCCTCAGCTGACTAGAAGAGCCCAAACACCATTTGTATGAATTCTGGTAGCAGAGGGATCCACCACCCAGGGAGACTGAAAAAGCAAGACAAAAACACAGCAGCCAACATGGAGACAGAAGGTTCCAATGCATAGAAGCAAAAAAAACCCCAAACTAAAACCAAAACAAAAACCACCTTAATAAACCCTGAACTTTCTATTACTACTATTTAATAAACTACATAATGTGAAAGTGCAATTAGGCACAAAATACAAAAAATACTTTTTGTGTTTCTACCCATAACCAGTTTGAAAAACAGAATATAAACAGAAAGAGCAGAGACAGACAACACAACACCAGCAGGCTTTGGGGCATTTCTGTGTGACTGACCTTCATTTTTCATCCTGTCAAAGTAAGACAGTTTAGAGGCTGCATAGATGCTTTTGGAGGACTGCAGGGCACCAACCACAGCATCCATCAGGAGAACATTTGTCAGTGCTTGCTGAATATACTGAGGATCCTAAAAATAAAAGCCTTACTGTAGTTTTTCTGTTGCTCATTAATTCTTACAACTCATCATGCCCAGCAATCACAACATCTGTCATGCTCAGCACAAACACCAGCCAGTGCACGGATTATTTACAACAGAGACAGAAAGCACATCCTTCAAACTTAATTGGTTACAAAGTCCCATATTTATACCTTGTGATCATCTGCCATTTTCTTTCCAGCCCACATTTCCTTCACTATCAGGTACCAGAGATCACACTCAGTTTTAAGGTTGGCTTCAAAGACTGCTTTTTTAGAGAATGTTTTAATCCTCAGAGTAGGTATCCTCAGCAGGAGGAAAGCCACAGTCGTGCTCTTAACGTCCTGGAAAGGTGTGGAAAAGAGAAAAGTGGGATGTACCATGCAGTCCCAGAGAAGGTGCAGCACTCAGCCTACAGGGCAACTTTCTCTAATTACAGCGGGTTATTTCAAATGTCCACACGCACCATTAAGCGGAGATGGTTTTATGAAAATAAAAGCTCTTAACAACATCCCATAGATTTTGTTTCACGGTGGATACAAGCTGATACCTCAGTCACACTTCATGCTTTCATTATTAAACTTCTCTACTGCACTTTGCACGTTTCTCTGCATCCAGATTTCTCTGCATCCTAATTTTGGTCACGGAATTTTTGGTCCCAAACCCCAGAATTTTATGTAATCTCTCCCTCATTGCTGACTTCAGCAGTGTTTCCTGCACTCCTTACTGAATCTTCACACTGGGAGCCAGATCACCTTGCAGAAAGGAACACTGCCAGTATCCCTAGGCATGGCAGAGAGCAGGAAGTCGATGCTCACCTCTATATCCCTGAAAGCAGCAATCTGGACATAGCCAGGACGCCCCCCTTCAGTCAGCAGGAACAGGCGCTTCTGGGTCAGAGCTATTTTCCCCACCCCACAGTTGGTTTTCACTGAGCAGGATAACTTGTAGACACACTCATTTTTATCCAGGTGCTCTATCACTGCTGGTGGCAGATTCACCTCCTGAGCTTCCGCTTCAGTTTCCTTCCAGTAGTTGTAGAAATCTCTGAATGTTTCGGGATCAATTTGTTTCTGCTGTCCTAAAAAAAAATTTTGAAAACTCTTTTACTGTGAGAAACTATTACACAGATTTGCACAGAGGGATGGCTTCAAAAAAGACACTAACTCTAAAATTGTGCCTCTTTATTGCACATGCAATATACACATTCTAGATGTAAAACCTATTCTCTGTAATTATCCTAATTAAATAAAAGGGTCCATACATTCTGTAAACTGATAATGTGAGTCCTTTCAAGGGTGCTGGCAGTTGCTGAAGGTGTAGAGACCCACACAGAGGAGGGGTCTCTCTCTGTCTGGCACATGACAAGGCAGCCAAACCACCCTCTGATCCAGCAGCTGCTCAGCGAAGAGTCCCCACAAGAGGACACTCACAGACTGGTCAGGCACGAGGGTCTCAGTTTTCCTGGGGCACTGACAGACTAATCAAACACCAAGGCTTAGAGTAAACATCTCCTTCTCACACTCCTTTCCTTTAGCAGTGTTAAAAGAGTAATTAAAAGAGGAGAACACCAATCTTACACTCACCCACTGTCAGGGCATCAAATAACCGGTGGATGGTGTCTATGTCCCTGACGATCCCAGATTCCTGGATCCTCTTCACAAAGTCATCCAGCTGCATGTGTGTTTTTGGCAACTCGAAGTTCTTCACATGGTCGTCTACTTTGAGAACTTCCCTTTGTTTCTCCATCACTCGGCTTATCAGCCTCTTGAGCTCGGGTTTGCGCTCCGCCTGCAAGCACTCCGAGGGAGGCATGGTCTCCACTATTTTTCTTACAAGATCAGTGGGGAAAATTCTTAAGTCTGTTTTTTCTAGGTTCTGAAAGTCAGAAAGTGCATTTAGTAGTTTCCCTTGCATCAAGCCAATAAGTCCCCGGAGGTAGAAGTACCTTGCCAGCAACGCGGAGTTCTCGGGGGGCGAGGTGTTGATGGCTTTGCTGAGGTGGTTGAAGAAGTCTGTGTAGTAGGAGTGAACACACTGGAACATCAGGGGGAAGTGGATTTCTGGGATTTTGAAGGTGCTGATGGATTTGGAGGGCATTTTCACAGCTAGGAAACAAACACGAGAAGAGTATTTTGAGTAGGGTAAGGAGTAGAAGTGGGAATACCTTCATAACCAGTAACACTGGAAGCAACGAACACCCCACCACAGCAACAAGCAATTGCAAGGAAAAAGTAAGATCACAGCTGTGCCAGGGACACAAATACATTTCTGTGTCCATTGCCCCTGTCATCAGAATATTCCCTAATCTGAAAAATATCAATTCTTGGGGCGGGGGGGGGAGAGGTGGAAGGCAAAAAAAGGAAAAAAAAGATAAAAAAAGCCATTCAGTTTCTTCTGAACAGTGATAAGTTCCAGTTTGTGTTTAATTTAAAGGCAGTGGAGAACAGGATGGAAGGTGGGTGAGGACAGGGCATGGTTACTGACTCAGGAATTCGTTCTCCAGTATCAATCCCACTGGGACCAATGAGTCTTTTGTGGTCCAGCAGAACTTACAGCAGGCTCCAGACTGATTTCACAAGCACGGACAGGCCCCAGCTCAACATGAGCCACCTCACCATTTCCTCCCAGCGTCTGACGCCGTTTCTGGGAATTTTTTTCCCCGATGTCACTCAAAAAGACAACAGAGAAAAAAAACACCACCACTGTATTTGTCCAACACGTTCTTCCCTTACCAACAACACCCGTTTCTGTTCTTCTGAGCGAGGAGTTTCTGGTGGGGCCCTCTGGCAGTTTGATGTCCTGCAGGTTGGGCAGGCTCATCACCATGCGCCGGCTGATCTTCTGCTCCGGGGTGAGGCGTTTGGAAGCCATCTTCTCCATCGTCAGCCTTCTGGGGGTGTGAAACACCAAATCAAACCTGAGACAGGGCAAAAGAATACAGAACTGGGTTTAGTACACACCCGTGCTAAGTCACTGCTTGGTTTTATTTCTTTGTGTGTTAAATCTACCGTTTCAACAGCCAGTCATTCGTGTCACCCCTCTTACAACAGTCTTAATTAAATGAGTTGTGAGTTAGTCATAATTTTATTTATGGATGACCTCATCTCATACCAGTAGTCAAAAGGACTTCTGTCACTGATACCAACAGAAGATTGGAAACCAGAATAAGGAATGAGAAAACTCTACCTGTCCTCTTCAGACTGGGTGCTCAGCTCAAGTCGAGCAAATGAATCCATCTTCCTGTTCAGACGAGCTTTCAGGAAAGAGTGAAACATGTAGGTCTCTAAAACCTGTGAGACACACAAAAAAATTTATAAATTGCTTTTTTATTCGCATGTTTTGCTCATTTTTAATACCTTCACATATGCAAAACTGAGAACTTCCAATTTAGCAAATCACAAACACGGAAAGACTGGAAAGCTTCAACAGAAAACTCACTCGTTTTCCATTCACCTTCCAGGCTTTGGTGGTATTTGCTTAGTGGTAAATTGTAATCTCAGACTGCCCTCCAACAGATGAAACCAAACAAAAAAGAGAAATACTGAGCAAAACACAGCTACAAGATTAGTATCTTTTCTGCCTAAACAAAGTGCTGATAATATTGTCTGTAGTGTGGAAAAATAAGTTTGGGGCACTCTAAATTAACATTACGCCATCACACTGAAAAGACAAGTGAGTCATCTTTTCTCCTGGTAACCCCCAAAATTTTTTCCCTGCTCAGGTAATTATTGTGGTGTCATCCAGAAATAATTCCTAAAAGGTCAAATTACTACTTTTAGGACAGAGAACACCATAAAAAAAACAAACATGTATGATTTAAAAAGGAGGGAAAGCCACCATCTTCCACCTCTGCACATTAAAACAAGGTAAAAGCTGGATTTGAGACAATACAACATGTGTGTTTTATAAATGTTCAAATGCCTCTTATCAATCCATTTGCAATGTACTGTGTAAAACAGCACCTCCAAAGCATTAGGATACCTGATTTTCAGTATTTCTCCAGTAGATGGCAGATTTTGCTGGCAATTGTATGCACAGGAGATGCCAAATCTTAGTCCTTTCTAATGGGTTTTTTTTTGAGTTCTCTTCATATAATTCCAGATACCACTCGTAGCTACTCCACACTGTGTTACTTCCTAAGATTTACTTGAAAGCAAACCTGCCACTTTACTATTTAGTATTCAAGTGAGTCAGCCACTCAAAGCTCTTCTTAAGTATGAACATCTCAGTTTTAAATTAATTTTAAATTTCAATTCATAAAATCACCACCATTTCATCTATAGCATTAGAGAGTGCTGCTGAAAATATTTTAATTACTTCTATTCAGTTGAAATCCTGGTCAGAACACTTCCAATTAATTTCTCTCCTGAGGACACATTAATAGGTTCTTTTTAACTTCTCCTTTCTGTTTGTTTGTTTTTGAGAATGTTTGCTAGTGCTGGAAGCTTTATCCAACAAACTTTATTTCCCATTTAGGATTCATCAGGTTGTAACCTTTAAACAGGCAGATATTCTGCCAAGTTTGGCAACTACCACTTAATTAAAATTTCCTTTACACGCTGACACCTCATTTAAATGTATGTTCAGATATTTTTAAGGTATGTTTCAAGCAGGAAACAACAAGGTGTTATAAACCACAACCAGTTGATGTTAATGATGAGATCTTTTTGCCAGGAATAGAACAGTTAGTCCAGAGAGCCAAAGGAGAGCAAAGGAAACCTCTGCAGCTTTCCCACATAGCCACAGAACATAATTAAAAGCAAATATAAAATGGCAGATGCATTTCTTTACATTCGTTGTTAAATCCTTCCTTTGACCCACTGGTTTGTTAAATAAGCTACAGTATCACCAAAAGAAAGGGAAAAACACTAATATTTTTTTTTTTTGAGAAGCTGAAATTACAGCACTACATGTCTTGCTGTTGGTTACAATAAGAAGCTACTTCATAAAGCACAGGCTTGCTGAAAATTCATGGCTGTGAATGGAATTTGGCCCAGTCTGGACAAGTGCCTGTGCTTAAAATACAGTTTAGATGTAGATTAGCTTTCCTGCCCATCTGCCATTGGATAATCTCACCTCTGAGGAATTATTTCATTTGCTCTGGCATTACATAGTACCTTGCTCTCCAAAACAGTGCCTACTATTTCATCTGTTTGTAGCAAATAAATTTGGTAAAGCCTTCTGTGAAAGCTGGTGGTTCAACAACACCACACAGACCAGACTGTGAGCATCCTATCAATATTTGGCACTAATCCTAAAATACAGATTTATTAATAACAGGGAACCACAACACTGGATTTACCTTTTTGTAAAATGGCTGGTCTCTGATTGCCCTTGTTTTCAGAAATTCTTCACTGTTAAACACTCTGTGTTCATAATTTAGATGGTCTTTTACCTCCCTGGAGACAAAAAATAAACAAACAGATAAATCTGCTTGGAGATTTGTAAGCTGTACTTTTGCAGCAGCAGCAGCCCACTGGTACTACCAGAAATATTCTGCAGTATCATAAGGCAGAACAAAAATCTGCTGCAGTATCAGAAGGCAAACTCAGCTTTAATCAACGAGTCTGAGTTACTGAATCATAGCAAAAGAATGCAAATTCTTAAAAGAAGTCAGGCAGGCCACCTGCTGCCTCTGCCATTTCAAATCAGCAAATTCACTTAGATTCTGGGGGATTTAGGAGACCATGAAGGAGACTCCATAGGTCATGACTTAGGCTCCAATCCTGGAATTAGTTTTACCTACACAGTTCCTGAATCACACACCACCCACTGGAGCACAAAAAGGACAAGTGTACCCATCACAGGTCATTTGAAAGGTGTGACCTGACCTCACACTGTCCCATCAAGCTGCACATGAAACACAGGGCTCTTATTATTACCTCTTATTAGCAGTTCATCAGGCCACAGGGGCTCAGGAAATAAAATGGTTAATAAAAGTACACAGTTCTATATAATTCTACATCATTTAGCACTGTTTGCTTTAAACACGGAACCTCCATGCACACAAAATCACTGCTGAAGACAGAACAACTGGCAGCACAACTACATCAGAGATTTACTTTCCTTCACTCCTGGATGCTGGCAGAATTAGAAGATAGAAGAAACAAGGCTGAAAAAAAGAACAAAGAAAGAAAGTTTGAAGGAAAGCAAGAAGAAAGCAAGAGAAGAATCAAGCCCTTTGTGACACATATTATCTCTTAAGAGAGCAAAGAATCTGTTCATTTTTTTTGCAGCCAAATGTTTAGTGTATTAAAGAGTTCAAGTTTGTTATGAGCAAAATGCATTTCTCCTCATCTTTGTCTGGAATTATTGTTGCCAAACACTGAAATCCACCAAATCCCCCAGCAGAAACACACCGGGTTGTAAATGCATTTTAGTTTCCACATCCAGCTGTCTGTAAAGGCTGTTCCATTCCCCACATCCAGCAGTTACTGTCCTTCCTGGAGGGCCCAGCCACTTGTGGGAACACTCCCTAAGCTGATCCAGTAACACACACCTGATATTTGCTCTCAGTCAACTAACCCAGCACCTTCTGACCGAAGGTGTCAGGGATGATTCACGTGAGCACTTTGGTTGCTCATCCAAAGGGCAGCACCATCTCCAGCAAGAGGAGGCAAAGAATAGCTGGGGATGCTTACTCTGCACAGCAGAACTTTGTCTGTGTAATCAGACTCTTTAGGAATACCAGGCAGGCAGTTTCCTTGTCATGGTTGAGTATGTCACTATCTATGCAAAAAGAAAGGAAGCAAATGCAAACCAGTCATCCATTTTCTGCACCTTTTTGTAGGAATCACCCACCCACCACACTTCCATTCTCTCCCCAGATATAGACAAGTAACAGCAGGATTTACAACCATTACTCAGACAGATAAGATAAGGCAGCTGTGGGTATCATCATATTAATTAGGTTAAGAGCAAGGAAAATTAGCATATAGAAAAAAGAACAAAACCTACTCCACATCACTGTTAGCCTAAGAGCTTTACAAAATATCCCTAAAATAAGACAAAAAGGAAAATATTTTGAGTAACAGTGGAAGGGTCTTAACCAGTAGCATATGCTCTTATAACAAAAAATAGTATGTCCACTCACCTGAAGATATTAACAATTAACTGCAGCGTGGTTTGCTGAACTTCCACGTTGAGTTTCTGCTGCCAAGCCCTTCTGCGAGTTTGGAGCTCAACCAGGTCTGTGCTGGCTCGGAGGTGGCAGAGCTCCAGATCATAATGCAGCTGGAGACTCTCCACCCTGCACAGAGAAGAAAATTATCAACTTACATCCTAACACCAAGCACTGTTTTCATACCTTTTTAAAAAAAAAAAAAAATAAAAAAAAATAGTGCATCTCACAGCCAGAGAAGTGCAAGACTGGTTTGCAGGTGCTGACAGAGTGCACTCAGTCTCCTTTGTAAAGAAGAGTAAAGTTCAGAGAATAATCTGTATCAATAATAATAGTAAAAAAAAAAAAAAGAAACAAGCATTCCAGGTGTTGGGAAAAAAATCTGGTGGTAATTGCTAATTGTAATATGCAATATGACTGCTTGTATACTAATTAATTGAAGTTTTCAGTTTGCCCTTACAAAATACAGTGGGGTTTATATGAATGAAATAATAATAAATAATAGAAAATAAAAAACTTTAAAAAGCATCAGCAAAGATTTAGGCACTAAGATAAAAATGTCTTCAAAATCTTGTCACCTTTTTATGAAAGTTTCCGCTGCTTGTGCTGGAACATCTGGAATCTCAAGTTCCTCTTCAGCCATTTTTGAATGGCTGATATCTCCATTATCTATATTAATTAGAATTAAATCTTCAGTTTCCTTTTAACAAAAGAAAATAGAATGACTGTAAACATACTTATATTGTAAAAAATATTTACTTCTCCTCAGACAATTGATGATTTCATCAAGGAGTTAAACCAGAAAAGGATGGAAATTTCTTCCACAACTTGAAGACTGTATGGATAACTGCATAATTACTTTCAAGAAAAATAAATATCATTAAATTAACAGATGTTAATCTCAGCACATAAATGTTCAGTAACCTCATGTAAGGGGACAAATGCACTGCAGGTGAAGGGCGGGAGTGGTAACGGTCTAAAACTTACTGTGCTGACTTCGTCAAAATGATCGATATGACATCCCATAAGGAAAGATGTTGGAGCCATCACAAAATCCAGCATCTGACGAGACAGAATAGGCACAAAAGTGTGCTGCCACTGCAGAGGGTGGAGGTACAACATGAAGCATTCAGCGACGAGTGTCAGCAGAGCCCAGTCGGAAGAGAAGAAAACTATTCTCTGCTCAGTCAAAATGCAGGTCATAATCTGGAAAACAAACCCAAAATGTTAAATGTTTAAAAAAGGATTATCTAGAACATACAGGATGTGCACAAATATTTCATCTGCTTCTGAAACTCAGCCTCAGAAGTTCTGATTTTTAAGAGCTATCTTAAAGACTGAGGAGGTTTTTAGGAGAAATGGCACCAGTAACGCTGATGACCTTAATCAACATAATTTAACTCCACAGGTGGTCTTTGAGCATGGAATTGGATCAGGAAACCTACATAGGACACTCCAAGCCAAAATTATTATAAGATTCTGTGAAGCACTGAAAAAATTTCTTTGCCAACAGCTTTTTGTATTTTCCCCTCTTTCTACACCATTTACACTTTATTTGTAGGAGAGTGCCAACTGTTATCAACCCTTCCTACAGGTCCCTTTCTTACACAAGAAGAAAGTATATGAAATTACACATGAAATGCATGTGTGATGAGAACTCAAAATAAAAGCCATCAATCAGCTTGGGCATTTAAATTTTAAAATACATTCTTAAGAGATTTAGCACCTGTTTCAAAAGCACAGGGGAAAGAAGTGCAATATGCCTTAATCCAATCTGGTCTATAAATAACAAAGCACCTTAATAAGAAGT
>JAYRBT010000082.1:148512116-148525451 GCA_036023395.1 Myiotriccus ornatus | reverse complement strand
AAAAGCACAGGGGAAAGAAGTGCAATATGCCTTAATCCAATCTGGTCTATAAATAACAAAGCACCTTAATAAGAAGTATATTTTATTGTGCCATATCTCAGAACTAAGGCTATTATGAATTCCTTGGTTTATAAAGTTTTTTTTGTAAATAAACATCTTGATTCTTTTCCTAAACCACAAGTCACCAGTACTGTCAATCTCTAAAACATTTTAAAGCATCAGTTGGTTTTACCTGCAGCACCTGCTCTGGCTTGAAACAAAGCAATGGAAGATGAAGATCCAAGTCAATAATTGGACTGTCCGGATCCTCTCGTGAAGGAATTATTATCTGAAGTGGTTTCATATTAAATACCTGTATTAACAGATGGTTTCCATTTACTCCTTAATGAAAATGTTCCCATAGCACGTTTAATTTGGGATTTTAGTTCCAACTACAAAACGTTAATGTTAATTGAGAGCAAGAAGACGGGTATTTGCATACTACAGAAAAGTGAAATAAAAAAGAGGGAAATATTAAAAAACAACTGGTTTGAAAGATTAATATGGACTTGTCTCCTCTCATTCTCCTGGGGTGTTTGGCCAATAAACAAAATCTTTTAACAGAATTAAACTTGCTTTTTTGTAAAGCATAACAAAATAACTGAATTTACATTTGTAGATACAACTGGGAAACCAAAACTATTGACAAAAGTGATAAAGAAAATAGAAAAAGCATGAACAAAATAAGTGAGCTTAGGTGGTCACACTAAGGAAATAAAACAAGCCAAAAAGGAATGAGCTCTCCCAGTGTTTCAGATCCTCCAGCTCAGACCTCTGGGGGTCAGATCCTGCACGTGCTGCATATTTCAGCACTTGGCAGCTGGTTTAGCCCACCTCTCAGGCAATTCTCCATTCTGCTATTTTTACCTCCACTCCCAACCCCTCATCCCAGGGTCAGGGAAAGCAGCTAAGGAGAAGTCCGTGGCCAAAGCAGTAGATAAAAGAGTGTGTGCTGAAATCACTGACTTCTGGTTTGACTTGGGAAGGGTCAGAAAGAACAAAATGCAGCCCTGAATACAAATGTTTCCCCTCTCAGCAGCCAACCCAGGACACTTCATCCACCACGCACTGATCTGCTGCTCCCAGACCTACCCAGGCATCAGCTCAGACCATAAGGAATTGGCAGGAGCCAGATCCTTCCCAGAGGAATATTGCAAAGTAAAGAACATGACTGGTATGCCAGTGCTCAAGCCTGACCTTGGTCACACTGTTGTCTTCTGACCTGATAATGCACAGCCTGATTTCGAAAGCACAGGTGTTAACACTAGTTTCACATCAACAGGTACAGTCTCTGACCTGACACTCAAGAATGTTGCCCAGTTTACAGAAAACAGCACCTTGGTATTTTATAAGACAAAATGGTGAAGTGGTTATGAAATTCAGGGTGAGTAATTACCAAGTGGAGTGGTCCTGGTGGCGGGCTGGGGATTAAAAACAGCTTTGCTGCAAATTCTTTTATGTGCTCCTCGACATCTAAATCCTTGAAAGGTCGTAGATGCACCAGTAAGCTGTAATTAAATTATAGGAAATTACTTCTCAATAGTAACATGCAAACACAAAAAAGCCTTTTTGCTGATAATTTAGAAAAAAAAATATTAGGGGAAATGAAGCTATTATTCCAGCTAATTAATTTCTAATTTATTAGGTACTTGAGTGGCTCCTTTTAATTTTAATGATGCTGCTGTTGCAGAAGCAGGGTTTGTTTTGCTTTAAATCCATGCCTGAAATATTGCTGCATCATATCCATCAGAGGACTCAGCACAGCGGGTCCCGTGGTGGCCAAAGAAAACCACATGTGAGATGAGAGGGTGAGATGCAGCTGAAGTGTCTCACAGAGGCTGCTTGAGGAACCAACACCCACAGCTGTGACACAGTGCCTCAGTGTTTCTCCACTCCCAAGCATCAGACACCAGCTCTGGGATGGAAAACAGCACCAGAGGAAAAGAGGTTGTGGATGTGAGTTGACTCTTCAGACTGCAGACTTAAGTACAACAGCATTTCTGAAATGTATCAACTAACAAGTAGGATATTTGTAGTCAGAGAGGGCATTTCATTCAACATAAATTTCAGGTATATGTTAGTAGCAAAAAACCCAAATCTTTACAAAATGAGAAACCTTGGCCTGCAAGCCTATATATACAGAAACTAGGAACTGAATATGGTTATCTTCTCCCTTGAGGTTTTACTTCAGTTTGCAGTTTTACTGGTTTCCTGCAGAATACTTGCTCTTCAGGAAGAAAGTGCTCTAGAAAGTAACTGCATAGGTCACAAGATATATATATATATGAATCCAGGACACTCTATTAGTGTATAGCATTTAGATTACAGGATATTCTGTCATATATTACTGCACTTTTAAATGAGATATTTAAATTCACTATATTCCTGTTTGGAAAAAGCCCATTAATGCAACTTAACAGAAGCTGACAGCCCTGCACTGCAAACGTCTGCTGAAATAAATGAAGTAATCTCTGAAACACTCAAGTGGAGAGCTGAGGAGTTTATGGACCTTTCATTACTGCTATTAACTGTCCACAGACAGGTGTTTCAGGAAGCAAGAACAGCTCAGAATAGACCCCCTGTGCTGCCTCAGTGCTGGGAGCTGTTTGCACACTCCCACCTCTTCTGAAGGCAAGGACTAATACATAGGTTGGAAGATTTACTGTTTGAATGGAGCCTATTCATCCATCCAAGACAGGAGTTCATCCAGGAGATTACTGCCAGGAATATTTCACTTCTCATGCAGTGCAACAGATTGAGGTAAAACCACCTGTGCAAAGTTCCAAAACCTCTCAAGTTAAAACTGAACATTTCAAATAATGTAGAATAATCCAACAGCCAGCATGTTGTGAAATGGTCTAGGTGCACATCTGCTTGCTTTGGAGACAGGCAGACACACTCCATTCCAGTTGTTCTGGATTTGGAAGCTCTGTCTGCTAGTGAAATGGGAATTAGTTATAAAATAATTGGCACTGAATACAAAGACCTTTGTTACTATGATGACAGTTTGCAAGATCCCCTTCCAGTTCAAAGCACCTACATGGATTTACAGTTCGATGTTGCCTGTGCGTTTCAGTTTTTAATCTCAGTCTGACCTCAGTTTTCAGTTGGGATTTCTACCACACTTTGCCACTTGAAAAAGTTTAGGAACCTGGATTTTATCTGGGAATAATTATGACAATAGGATAACGGTGATGACTGTTCTGACCGAAAACAAGTGCCAACCCCCTTACAAGCAATTCTGTGCACTCAGGTGCTGAAGAAAATAATCTATACTCAGCAGAACTCTGAAGGAAAAAAAAACCTTCTGCTGCTAAAGAAGTCCTGAATGGAAGCAGAAGCCTTTTAATTGCTACTTCAACATCAGGTCTTCAGGAGCAACAGCATTCTGCCACTAGTTCTCACAAGGAAAGGGCTACACACGAGGGTGGTTTGAGGTTCACCAGCAAGTGTTTTCAAATCCCCTGACTTGGGAATGGTTAATCAGTGGAAGCATCCTGCACAACTCCACTGCAGCATTCCAAGGATTCCAGTGTGCTGTTGGAGGTGTTATTATTTGTTGAGTACAAGAGGCACTGCTACTTGAGGACACTCAGTCAATGAAAACACTTATTAGGTTTTTAACCCGCTGGCCACCTGATTACAGCTCAGGAATCCCAAATTACAACCCAGTAACTCCCTTTCTGCTTTACAGAGACAAAATGTCAATGCTTTGTAATGTTACAAGAAGTTGAAACATTTCCAGCTGTACAGGGCACTACACTCAAAATATATCCTAGGCTTTGCTCTAATTGCTTACACTGCATTCAGAACATCCACACATCCCAGCAGCTGTTTCGTGCCACATGGAAGAACCTCAGGAGCACAATCAAACTAAGGAAAACTGGTACCTCTCCACCCCTTCCTTTCCCTCCGCCCAAGTGCACAGCAAAATATTTTTCCCTCAAAAAAAAAACCCTGAATGCTAAAAACAGAAGGGCAGACACTCTGAAACTGTCCACTAAATAGTACCCAAAATAAAAGAGATTTTAAAAAAAAAATCCAGAAGAAACTTTAGTGGAAACTTCATCAGCTGAGTTTCCAGTACAGTGGGAAATAGCAACACCAAATTCAGCTTTGTCACTTGCTCTCCCCCTCTCCTCCCAGTCACACACACATGAGACAGATGCAGAAGCAAAAGAGCTGTGCAGCTGTGTGACAAATTCCCCTGTTCAGAGACCAGGACAACACACAGGACTCACACAGAAGGTGACTGTCCTGCTGAACTCCCCTATAATGATTCACATATTTGCAGATCACCCAAAGCTGAGATGACAGGGCACTGATCTGTGTGAGCTCCCCTCAGAGGCAGCACAGACTCAGTTAAAATGGAAAAGCCATCCATGGCAAGTGACCTTGGACATTAATGCCTTAGACAGATGCCAAACCTCACTGTATGTGACCAAGGCAGCGGTGATTAATTGTAATGTTTAAAATACCCACCCAGAGGCAGGAGCTTGCACTTCTAGAGGGTTAACTCCACCTGCTTCTTGTCTGCTCTAAACAGATACAAGGCCTAGAAACAGTTTTATAACCTCTGGAACTTTCCAGGCTTCTCCTGAACATTTTCCCACTTCTCCTTTAGCTGCCTCTTTAAAAACCCATTTGCCAGTCAACTGCTTCTCCCAGCTCAGGGATCTCTCACTTCAAAGAAGAAATTGCTCATTTACGACTATACCACATAAACCACTGATGAGCACTGGAACTGTAAAGCTGAATCCACACTATTTCCCACCCAGTGGAAAGCTGGTGTGAGGGGAGCCCTGACACAGCTGAGCTCACAGAATAAAAGCAGCAGGAATCCCATTGCAAGAGCTGGTTAGAAACAGTAGAGCACCCCAGCTCAGGTACACAGCTGGAAGAGCTCCACATGCAGAGCAGCATTCACTTGAGATTTGAGACTATAAAAAGGTAATGAATCAGTTCCTGCAATACCGAGGGCTGATGTAATGGACTTAAATATAAAGACCGGAAAAAGTGATCTGGGCGGGAAAGGAGAAAGGAAAACAAACATTTCCTTTTTATTTCACTGAACATCTCAATGTTCCATCATGTTGGAGTCCTTTGTCCACATCAAACCCCTGCACTAATGCTTTGAAAATGACAGAGCGGAGGTCCGTGCCCTTAAGGGCTGCCAGAGTGACTCACTGCTGATCTCACAGCTTTTCCAGAGGCAACGTCCCAACTGCCCAAGAGAAAGGCACTGCTTTGTTCCTCCAGGGCTCTCTGCACCCGGGAAAGCCAGTCAGTGCTCCAACAGATCCCAGCCTACAGCACAGGGAAGAAACAGTGTGTGGAGGGGGGAAATGAGTGCTCAGCTCTCATCTTGGAGTGGAGCCAGGTTAGGGGCTAGTGATGCACCTCAGTCAGTAGCCAGGGAGCACGTCCTGGCTCATCTCCTCGGGATACGACTGCTGGCACAACAAACAGGAATAAACAAGCTCCAACCTAAAACTCCAACATTTCTCAGCTTTTGTATAAGAACAAATTCCAACTATGTGAAAAAGAGAACACCTGGCTTCAAATTTGCCTCTAGAAAGCTTGACTGGAATTTAGTGAAGAAAACCTCTGTTCAAGTTAAGACATCCACTAATATCCAATGCACACAGACAAGCTCCCTGGTGTCAGGAGGTTTTTAATCCATAATAGATGCACATAGATTTAACAATGTAACTATAAAGTAACCTCAAAATAAGTGAAGTTACTAAATAACAAGATTGACCCACATTCACTCACCTTCCAAAGCATCCACACTTCAGAGTATTTGAATGTTTCTACCAGTGTATCCCAAGAATTTCTCTCCAAGTAACCACTGTACTTCCTCAAGTGACTTGGATTATTTCTTTAAAGTGTCATTAACTGTTTACTAATGCAGATATTCACGTTCTTATGATGTTTATTTGGTGCATTATAAAGAGCTTTTTGTGCACTGAAAGTGATTTTCACAAGTGTGTGAAAATTACAGTTAATCCTCTTCCAAAAAAACAGTATCTGTGAGAAATCTGTTCCCTGCATGTTAGTATTTTCTAGACTTTGCAAAAACCTCAAAGAACACAGAGACAACATTCAACATTTTCACTTAGTGTCTGGACAATATTCACACAGAATTTCTTCTTTTCCTCTCCCACACATCCCACACAACCTTAACATAAAACTAACCACAGCTTTAGCACTGCACAGCTCTCCTGACCACATCATGCAAATTCATGCACTAAAACCTGCCCAGTCATTTTCAGCAGAAACACACGGGATAGCAAATCTTACCTAGAGAGACAATCCTTGAGGGCATTAAAATATGGATATCTGGATACAACACAAACAGCAAACGGCACAAAACAGGCAGGCACCTTCCCAGTCTGTGCCGGTTCCCGGTGGGCCTGCCCGTTCCAGGAGATCCAGCCATCCTGCAAGGAAACTACACCTTAATGGGTTTATGGCAATCATTATTTTATGTCTGATATTTTCTCGAGAACTTCAGGGGTATGATACCCAATTCCCTCTAAATTTCGAAGGGATTTGGATGTCTGTCTCTCTTAAGACCTTCAGAAGAAAGTCGGCCTACAGGACTGAAATGTAAGTATTAAAAAGAATTTCAGCACAAAATGTATTTAGAAAGAACACAGGGGACAATCTTCACCAAAAAAAAAACCATCCAAGGGATAAAGTCTGCTCCTAAATATCCAAATCTCCTAAATGAAATCCGTAACAGGTTTTCCCTAATGCAGTGTGTTCCAAAGTACTTAAATCCACAATGGCAATTTAAAGTATGATTTGTCCTGTACTCCTTCTAACATAAAAACATATCTGTTAAACAATTTCATAAATTAAACCTGACATTATTCTCCAAGCGTTTTGCTTTGTTCCATTTTGTATCCTTTCATATGCTGTAACAAAAGCATGAGTTAAATAACTTACTTGCATGGGCTGGTAGTGCTGTGCAACAACACCATATGTTCTGTTACCACACACGTCAGTGAAGACCAGGAAGTGAATGTGGTCCTCTTTGGATTCAGAAGTTACATAAAGTCCTCCTGGAATGAAGGCAGAAACCTTTTTTTAATTGCATATTTAACTGCAGCTGGGTGAAAAGCAGTTCGTGACAAATACTGCACATGGCCACTTCAAGAGAAATGTCTCATTTTTAAGGGATTAAAATCAACATATACAGTTCATTTGATCTAAGGGTTGTTACAGAGCCTGCAAGCTGTGCATTACTGAAGAAGCAAAAATAGAATTATTCTGCATTTTCAGTGGCAAAATGCAACAAATGGGATTTCTCCCCCCCTTCTTTTTTTTCCTTTCAAGATGTTAATAATGTCTGTAATAGTGACATGCAGATTAAAATTTCTGCAGTTAAACCTGGAGGGAACATTCACTACTTCAGATATAACTAAATACCAAATGAATAGTGAGGGAGAACTCAGCCATTTGGGGTGGGGTGTGGGGAGCAAAAAAACAATCTTTAAAGTGTGTGCATCCGGGCACTTCACTCAAAGCAAGATTTCCCAGTCAGGGCTAAGAAATACAATTGGGTAAAACAAATACACGCATTAAAACAGTTCTCAGTGAGCCCTCGAGTACCTGGGAAGCACAGCTGTGGCAGAGCAACAAGGTCAATGTCCTTGGGAACTGTCACATCTTCTGTGTCAGGTGCTTTCTGCTCCCCGTTGACGCTCTTGACATTCTCGATCTTGGGCCTCTCCTTCTTCTTTCGGAAAGACCTGCGTTTACTTTTATTCAAGTTATTGCCACCAGGAAGCACCTGGACATCATCTCTGCTGATAAATGGAGGCACAAATACAGAGAGGACCTCTGGTTCAAGGCTTTTGGGTTTTCTTAGAGTGCCCTGTTGAAAAAACAAACAGATAAACAACAACTAATTGACACTCATCCTCATGTGTTTTTCAAAATGACTTTTAACCCTGTTTTCTCTCTACCTCTAAAACTGTGGGTTTAGAATAGCCTTTTTCTTCTTCCTAAAAAATTAGTGTTTCCTTCTAATTTTTTGCTTTACATACGTTAATGCAAGGGGAATACTCTGCAAATTTTCAGTAGGCAAGGAATCATTTTCATCGTTCAAAATGGACCACAACAACATTATGCCTTGGGCAAAATAAACTAACAAATATGAAACACAGTATTTCCTCCTTTGGAGTGTTAGGATATACTTAAACTATACTTAAAATAAACACTGGCAGTAAGAGAAAATAGGCAGCAAATAAATGAAAACAGAGAAAACCAGCAGAACTCCCCAGATAAGTCTTTGTTCAACTCCAGGAAAAGCTACATTTTAACTCAGAATAGCCTCAAAAAAAAAACCAAACCAAAACACCACAGGATTTCACAAGACAACTTTTAACTTTATAAGGCAATTAAAGAAAGTACAATTAAACACCACAATCACTATAACAATGAACACAATTTTAAGACACTGTAAAACTTGAAGCCATGAAAACCTCTCCATATACTGCTGACCGAGTGGAACAAGCATCCCAAGAGCACGGATGAAATTACAACGTTTTTACAACTGGCCTGAAAGCCCCCACAGCCTTGCAACGAAAAACCTGTGCAGGAAGCAACCAGAGATTTCCTTGTGCTTGGGAGCAGTTTTTGTATTCCTGACCATATAGCAGAGGCCTTTTCAATTACTTCACTGCAATTGTAATTCTTCCTGCAAGGTCAAAACAACAAATAAAAGCTTTGTTTCGCCAACGGATATTTGGAAACAGGAAAGGAGAGTCCCACTGCAGCTAAAAAAGTTGTTTCAGCCTTTTGCTAACTGCTCCAAAATCGGAGGAGATGAAGCCTACATGCTGCTTTTACCTTCAGACAGGATGCAAGATGCATCTTGAGAACCAGTGCTGGCCTCATTCATCATTTCCATAACTTTTAAAATAGCTACAACATACAAAGCTCTATTGCTTCACTGAAGCCAATCTTCCACTGTCCAGGTTTTGAAACAGAAGTCTCAGCTCATAGATCTTAACAGAGGAGTCCTCCAGTAGTTTTTTTTCACATATGAGCATCACAGGAAAAATGAGAAGGAATACTTCATGATATATTAGTTATTGTATCTTAGGCTCCATAAACTCCACCGTATTTATAATAGGATACTCAAAAGAAACTACTTCACTAAAAACAAGGAGTGAAAAAGTACTCTTTTAACGAACACATGGAGCATGAACTAGAAATAAATTAGAGTTAAAAGGATAAAAGTTCAGATAAGTATTCACTGGGACATTCAAAAGTTAGCAATGACCTTAAAAAGCACGTCACAAATTGGGGTACCGAGATCCACATCCACGTGCTAAAAACTCCGAGTGTCATTTTCCTCAGTTGGTCTGGAAACACAGATAAATCCAACATGATCACCGTCAAACTAACATGCAGCTAAATATTTCAGGAGGAAATTAGAATTAAGGCTCACCCCTGAGGCTGTTCTGCAAGCAAAGCACAGACCCACTCAAACAGGAGCAGTCTCAGCTCGGCAGATTTGCCCCGCCGAGGGTTTCACACAGAGCTGCTTTGACAGGGCAATCCCTGACTGACACCGAAGGCATCTCTGTGCTCCAAAGTGCTGGATGACAGCCAGCAACTCCATTGCCTCAGCGTAACAGCTCCTGAAATGGCAGCTCCTTGATGTCTTGAACTACAGCAGAGGCATTAAACACCACTTTTTTCCCACAGAACAGCACTGTCAGCACAGTCTCTGACCCAGTGACTCAGTCACCAGCATTCAAGTCAGCTCCTATTAATGTCTCAGCCAAAGTCAAATTTCCTTACCCCATCTCTTCAGGGACAGTGAACAGGCAGCAACAGAACAATATCCACTTGTTTCTGCTATTCTTTGTCTCTGCTTCTACTGTTACTTCTTAATTTTGAAATGTTTCTCTTCTGTTGCTCTTTACTATCAAGTCTCCTTGCATCACACATCCCATAAACACTAATGCCTTCTCCTTCCCACAGTTCTGCACAATCCCAAAAGTCAAGGATTTCATTCCATCCCCGTTTACTGGCTTTGTTCCTGTAACAATGGTGCTGTAAAGGACATGGGCATGAGACAGACTTTTACAATGACTGAAGTATTTAGACACAAACAAGAAGGAGTGTGTTGAAATCACAGATCAGAGCATGACCTCAGCTTTTTGGTGTTTCCTCGATCTCACTGTCCTCTTCCCATGACTGAAGAAGTTGATTTCACTTTGAATGTCATGAAAGAACTGGCTTCTTTAAGGAATAATTGGGTAGGGGAAAGTATAAAGACTTAGAAAAATTAGTTTAGACTCAACAATTTTAGGTTGTAGTGACAGAACAAGGGGAAATGGCTTTAAACTGACAGAGGGTGGGTTAAGATTAGATATTAGGAAGAAATTCTTCCCAGAGAGGGTGGTGAGGCACTGGCACAGGTTGCTCAGAGAAGTTGTGGATGCCCCAATCTCAGAAGAGTTCAGGACCATCTCAGATGGGGCTTTGAGCAACCTGGTCTAGCGGAAGGCAGAAGTGGAACCCCGTGGCAGGGGTTGGAACAAGATGATCCTTAAGGTCCCTTCCAATCCAAGCCACTCTAGGATGACCTCTGGAGATTCCAGTGCAACTCTTTGCTCAAAGCAGTGATAATGTTGAAGTTGGATCAGGTTGCTATGGATCTCATACAGGGAAGTTTCAGAAGTCCCTTAGGAAGGAGATTCTTCCCCTCTCATGCCCCAGTCCTCACATAGCTCAGTTTATCTTGGTCTCATCCTGTTTCTCAGCAGCTCTCTAATATCTAATCTAAACCTGCCTGTCTAAAACCATTCCCCATTGTTCTGTCACTACATGCCCTTGTCAAAAGTCTCTCTCCAGCTTTCTTGTAGCCCCTTCATGTACTGAAAGGCTGTAATGAAGTCACCACAGAACCTTCTCTTCTCCAGGTTAAACAATCTCAGTTCTCTCAGTCTTTCCTCACAGGAGAGGTGTTACCCCCCTCTAATCATCTTCATGACCCTCCTTTACTTTAAAGACAAGCCCTGTACCACTGACTGTGGTGGGTAGATAGAGAACCCAACGGAGGAGCTGATAGGAAGATGTGAGACAAGTCACAGACAGCTTGCACATGACATTTGCCAAATCAAAACCCAGCTTTAGAGCTGCAGATAGCTTAAGGGAAAGAGGCTTCACATTGTCTATTTTCATTCTTGCAAAATATACACCTTCAATGCTAAAAAAATAAACCTCCAGCTGAAAACAGAGGCCTTTGATCTCTTCGAATTGAAATCTCAGGGTGACAATTCTCTTGGCAATAAGGACAATTGATGGATGACAGCCCAGAAAATTCTGTTTCGTGAGCTTCAGTGAAAAACTGTACCTTTTTTCCTGGAATCCCCATTGACAACAAGTCAGTCATAGAAGGCTTTTCTTACTTTGGAAGTGAGTTATGTAATATTCCCATTGACTTTATCACTCCGTGTCGCAATAAAGTTAAGAATGCACAAACATGCTTTCAAGACCAAGATTTCAAGCACTATCGAGATTTTTACCCACTGTAAATATCATCAGAGATCCACTACTTTCCACTGAAATGTTCTCATTTTCTGTCACGAAGGTCTCTTCTTTCTACATTCACTAAAATTACACATAAAACATATTCCACCCTTTCCTCATAGTGTTGCAGAAGGAAAAGGAAATGGAGTAAATATATAAGCTTGCCCTAAGACAGTGATTGAAACCCCTGTGGTGTAACAGCTTGTAGGGACCTTACTGCAGTTAATATTGACAGGAGTAAGGACTACTTTCTTTTCTGATGCCTTTTTGTATCTTGAGCAAAGAAACAATTCAAAACCTGCCGTGTGATCAGGATATCAGAATGCCTTCTACTTTCTGTAGCCAGTTTCTTACTTGTTGTTCCACAAGGGGTTTTTTTTGAGAGCAACGAGATCAAACTGAGCAAACCGGTACGAATAAGAAATTCCCCTTCTTCTGGGTTCACTTCTCAGGCAGATGACGAAACACCACATACACCCGCGATTTCAAAAGTCCGGTGGTGACACTGAGGAACTGTATTCCCGTGCTGAACGTACACATGAGTGAGACCCTGGAATGCGAACCTCTGCTTGGCTGTTATCGCTCAAGAGGCTGACATCAGCAAAAAGCCGCCTCCTGAGCGGGCGAGCAAGCAGACGAGCCCAACAAAGACCTCTTTATCTAACGCTATTAGGGCGCGCAACCAAACTCAAGCCCAAGCAGGAACAGCCGAGATCACCCGGGAGCTGTTTCGGCTTTTCCGCACGTGCTGGCACCGCGGAGATTCCCGCGGCCATTCCCGGAGCTTTTCCCACCGCTCTTCCCCCCCCCACCCCCCGGGCACATCCGAGCCCAGCAGGATCGGGAGGAGGGCTCTCGCCGTGAACTCGCACGTGGATAATTACATAATTACAATTGTTCGCGCGTTCAGAGCGGAAACCAAACCCCATCGGCTCCCGCCGCATCCGAGCGGCGCCGGTTGTGCCAAACCCAGAGCACCGAGCTCACGGGGGTTTAGAACTCGTGCTTGCCTCAGGATACGAGTTCCCAGGCTTTATTCCTTTAACCCCCAGCGGAAGACGGGACGAGGGTGATCATCCAGTCGAGGATACGCGTTTTGCTGTCCCCTGACTGTATAGAAGCTACAGTGAGTTCTCCATCTGCGCTCGGACCTTTGGAAAAGTGAGATCGCCTCACACCGCTACCAAACTCCCCCTGCTCTGCTGGCGTCCGCCTGTCAAAACAAGTCTTTTGCTGAGGTATCTCAGCCCCATCCGCTGACGGGCGCTGCCCCGCGCACCGGCACCGCCCAGACCCCCCCCCCCTCACCTGGAGCAGCGCCCGCACCCGCTCCCGGGGCGCACCGACCAGCAGGCAGACCTCCAGCAGGCCCGAGGGCAGCACGTCCTCCATGGCACGGCGGGCGCGGGGCAGCTCCTTCCCCCGGGACGGCGGCGGCGGCGGCGGCTCCACCAGCCACAGCTCCCTCCGCCCGCCCCTCAGGACGGCGGCCCCGCCCCGCCCTCAGCGCCGCCCTCAGCGCCGCCCGGGCCGGGCCGCGGGCGGGGCGGGGGCAGCGCCCGCCCCTCGTACGGTGATTGGTCGCTTCCCCCGTCGCTCTGAGGAGCTCCGGCCAATAAGGACGGGAGGGGTGTGGTGGGGCGGGGCCTCGGAGCTGGGAGCTGAGGGGGCTCAGAGGGGGCTCAGAGGGGGCTCAGAGGGGGCTCAGAGGGGGCTCAGAGGGGGCTCAGAGGGGGC
>JAYRBT010000082.1:148443828-148512016 GCA_036023395.1 Myiotriccus ornatus | reverse complement strand
GGGGGCTCAGAGGGGGCTCAGAGGGGGCTCAGAGGGGGCTCAGAGGGGGCTCAGGGGGCTCGGTCCTGGGGCATGAGGAGTTGGGGCTGAGGGGTTCGTGGTTGGAGGCTGAGAGCTGAGGACAAAGGGGCTCAGGGGTGAGGGGCTGGGGGCTGAGAGGCTGGAGAGCTCATGGATGAGGGGCTGAGGGCCTGGGAGCTGAGGACTGGGGGCTGAGGTCTGAGAGTTGAGGACTGGGGTGATGAGGGGCTGGGCTGAAGTGCTCAGGTATGGGGGGCTCAGGGCTGAGAATCGAGGCTGGAGTGATGAGGGGTTCAGGACTGAGGGGATGAGGGGTGAAGGGCTCAGGGTTGAGGGATGAGAGGCTGAAGGTTGAGCTGAGGGCTGGGGGGATCAGGGGCTCAGGGATGAGGCGCTGGGGGTTGAGAGGCTGAAGGCTGGGGGTGCAGGCCCAAAGACTGTAAGATTTGCTAGTTTTAAGCAACAAGTGGAAGACCAAAGTTGGGATCTGCAGTTGCTTCCCCATCCCTGGAAGTGTTCAAGGCTGGGTTGGATGGGGCTCTGAGCAAGCTGGCCTAGTGCAAGGTGTCCCTGTCCATGGCAGGAGATTGGAACTGGATGCTCTTGAAGGTCCCTTCCAACCCAAACCATCCCATGATTCTTTCTCCACCTTATTTCACTACCCCACCGGGACAGTCCCAGGTAAAGAAGTTTCCCGAACCCAAAGGCAAGTTAATTTTTCTCCACGGGCTGTTTTCCCGGGGGGGGGGGAGATGTTGACCCCAAGGCGCTGAGGTGCCTCAGGGCTGCCGGTTGCCCTGTCAGACCCGGGTGAAGTCACGAGCTGGCACTTGCATAAATGCACCCCTTCACTCCTGTTTGCTCCAGGTGACTCAGCAGGACTGTGTCACTTCAGCAGGACTGTGTCACTGCCACTACGTGAGAATCTTCTGTTTATGTTACCATGGGTCACAGTTTCAATGGGCTGCAGGTACAGAGCTGATGCTTTCCCCTCCAGAGCAGTGGGGCTGCCTGCACAGCAGGGACACAGCACAGGGCACTCCAGGCTTTCTTTCTGAGCTGTTTAATCCAAAACCACCGTGACTCACTCTGTATGTACTGGCTCTCTGCAGACCTTCACTGAGAGAATGTGTTTCCTCTGGGACCAGTACCAGAAACTAGAGAGCGGTTTCTCTGAAACTGAAAGTACGAGGCGTAGTTTCGTCACAGCCACTGATTTTTTTTTTGGTGGACTAGTGTTCACGTATTTTAAATGCAAAAAAAACACCCGGTATTAATGGTTCCAGGCTTTCACGAGTTTCTTCTCAGGCCAGGGGTCAGAACAGACTTCCTCAAAAAGCACAAAGCACGTGGGGATTTTATGGTCTCATGGGGATTTTATTATCTGACTTCTTGTCGTGTTCAAGTTCAGGATTATGTGGCCTCTGGTGTTCTCAATTTAAGGGAAGACATATATGCAGAATGTAGGAAACTCTTTATACAGCAGTGGCTAAAAGAAGGAAATTCTTGAAAACCTGGAAGTTCAGGGCTCACTTCTTTAAAGCGATAGAAGATCATAGGCTCAAAGATTTATGTTGATGAACCTTGAGGTCATAAGGGATTGTTAAAATGATCTTGTTTGGCCTGTGTAGCCCAGGTCCCAGAATCAGAGTGATTCCTGTATTAACTCTGTAACTTTCTGGCTGAGGCCATGCAATTGGTTGTAAACATTCACTGTTAAAAGTTGGGCATCTCATTTTTAGTTTCACGTGTTTAGCTCAGCTCTTTGTCACTGGATCACGTTACTTTGGCTGCTGCTTGAACAGACTCTTTATCATGAAAAGATTATTAATGTCTATTAATAATGTCTATTTCTAAAAGATTATAATGTCTATTTCTAAAAGATTATACAACTCATACGTTTAAAATTCCTTTCCTAATCACTTGTGTGCATCCTTTCTCAGAATTTTCCTATATTATTTTTGAATTAGGAATGCCAAAGCCAAGCCTTATTATTGCTGAATATACAGTGGTTAATCACATTGCTGTTTCAGACTGATATCCCCACCTAATTAAAACAGAGACAGACAGATACATGAATCATTCAGAAAGGGTGTAGTGTTTAATTAGTTATCCACTGCATGCCTGTATGGTTTTCTTAGGATTATTACTTCCAACATGACAGTCCTGCATCTTACATTGCTTGACCTATGACTGTTACTAAGCATTTGACCATATTAAACGAAAATAACAAATGAACGGAGGCCATTAAGCAATTCAGGTTGGCCTGTAGTTAATTAATCTGTATCATGATTATTTTCTGATTTCTCTGCTATCTGCAATGATAAATACTGGATGATTCTTGTTCATAATTTATGTAGCCCTCAAAGCAAGGATGAAGTTATTATCAAAACAGAACTACGAGATGAAAGGTGCTAATGTTTAATCTGATAAAATCTTAAGAACCCTGGAAGCGGGGAACCTGTTACATGGGGTCACTGTAAGAGATGGAATAATTCACAGTGAGAAGAATCCCTCTGTGCTACAAAAAGATTCATGAAGTTCAGTGATTTCTTCCTAGGAAAAATTCTCAACTGAAGAAGAAATACCAGCTTTTAATGTGTATTTTCTTCCTGGAAGCTCACAAATACGGTAAATGTTTGTTTGTTCACTATCTAATGTGGTACTGGGCTGCTTAAAACACTGCTGTTCTTGCTATGTCCTCAACATGGGAAAGCTTTATCAGACCTGCAGGGCCGCATCTGAATAATTAAAGATTCCCCTGACATAGCAATCTAATTTACCTTCCAAATACAGTGTTCCTGTTTTAGCCAGACTGCCTCTGTTAAGGGGAGAAAATAATTTCACAAATGGTGTTTCTTTGATGTGATAAAGTAGCTCTGAGTGACTTGTTGAGTCGCAGATGCCTCCACTGTGAACACTCCAATTCTGAGGGATGTGGGCCAGGTGAAGAGTCAGGACCCTGAATTTCAGTTTTTTCAGAAATTAGTGAATGAAACCCCATGGGAAACTGCATTCAAGGAGCTGGAAAGATCTGGCAACTCTTTAAGGACATTGTTCTTAGAATGCAAAAGTGATTAATTCCCATGTGTAAGAAATGAAGCAAGGAAAGGACGAGACTGGCACGGGTCAGTCAGGACCTCCTGGTCCACCTAAAGTGTAGGAAGGAAATGGCACAAGCAGTGGAACAAGGGACATTTATTCTGGGAAGAATATAGTGACACTGCCTGGATGTGTAGGGATGGGATCAGGAAAGCTGATTTTGTCAAGGCATGTGGAGAATAGTAAGGGCTTCTACAGGTATGTTGGCCAAAACTGGAAGATTAATGAAAGATTCCACACACACACACACAGATAAATAAGACAGGAGGGTGAGAGAAAAACATGAAGAAGGCTGATTTTTGAATCCTGCTTGTGCATCTTTCCAAACAGAGCTGAGAACTAAACCCAGGCCAGCTCGGGGCTTGTACATGAACTCTCACAGAGTTTCACCGTGATGGGTGTAAGGACTGCAGGAATTTTCCTTTTGAGGCTGAATATAGACATCACTTGTGTTCTGCAGGTTTATTGATGCTGTGGCTCAGTTACATACCCTGTCTTTGGCTTATGATTCAGGCTGTGGCACAGCAGTATCTGCAGGTGAGAACTGAAACTCAGAGTGCTGCTTCCTTCCACTGCCTGGCTCACACAGCTGCACGTTGCCCAGAGAGGTGGTGGATGCCCCGTCCCTGGAAACATTCAAGTCAGGTCGGACGGGGCTCTGAGCAACCTGATCTGGTTGAAGATGTCCCTGCTCATTGCAGCGTGACCTTTAAAGGTCGCTTCCAACCCAAACTATTCTGTGATTCTGATCTCTGTGTCTGTGCTAAGCATGGAGAAGGCTTTATTCTGTCTGGTAAGAACGGTGTGCTCCAGCCAAAGAGAAGACAGGATGTACTGCATGAACTGTCCTGCTCTAACACATATCAGACAACTCTCTGCTGTCTGGAAGTCAGTGAAAAAGCACCACATCTCAGGATTTTAAACCCCTTGTCTCTAAGCCCAGTTCTTGTCATCAAGGTCATTCACAGGGGGGAGGATTTATTTTGAACAAAACTCAGGGAGTCAGTTTGACATATTCTCTCCAGCTTCAGCGTTTCTCATTTCATATTCCTTCTTGCAGAGTAATGAAGCAGGAGACTTCTGTGAATCTGCAGAGGAAGATCTTTGCTGACAGACATAACATTTCTTTCATTCAGGACACTTCACTTTCTAAAATTGTACTGATATTAGCAACCAAGCAACCACTGACTGTGCAAATCAAATAATGATTTTCAAATTAGGGCCCTGCACAGACTTAAAATTCCTCTTTCAGTGTGTCTCAGGAATTTATTCCCATTCTTAATAATGCTACAGAAACCTACTATGAGAATTCTTCATTGTTGCAGGTATCATCCAACTGAATGCTATGACTTTGGCCCCAAAATTATTCTATGAAAGGTCACCAGGTTGAGCATAAACATGTCAGAGGGGAAGGAGGACAGTTCAGGGATATCTGTGTCTATTAACAGTTTCATTTGCATCTTCTTTCTTTTTTACTTGGCTGGTCTGGTTTGTGCTGCCACCATTTAAGGTATTACAGGATACAAATTTTCTGCACTGTTAACTGTCGTTTATCATGCATCTCTTTAAAAATACATAGATTAAATGCCAGCATTTAAGGTGCCAGCGTATGGAATTTGTGTCCTCCTTGAACACAAAGCTTGAACCTGCTTTGTGCAGGAGGTTGGATGGAAATCTCCAGAGTCCTTTCCAACCTGAATGATCCTGTCATTTTCAGGGTCTCTGTGTACAAACACAGCAAGAGGGTTAGAAATTTGTCTGTGAAGGGAACAAAATGTTAGAATTACAGCCAAGAAAGTGGGAACAATCCCCAACCAGCTGTACAGTCAATGACCTTTCAATTGAACAGTTTTTCTGTGATGGGATAACTGATTCCCAAGGAAACAACTTTGGGTGTCAAAGCAGCACTTATTCCTCATCATCTTTGTATTTCTGATAAGGAGGTTGGCTGTAGTTTTATTTGCCAGAGAAAAAAGTAATATGTTGAAAATCCTAGGAGGAAAAAAAAAAAAAAAGAGAGATTAGCTTTATCACAGCCCCTGCATCTAGAGAAATGTAGCAACACTGAGCTGTCAGGCCTTGGCAAAGAACCAGACCAGTGTGAGTGCTCAGAATATTAGAAACACTTTGCATTGTAGAAGCTGTGAGATATTCCTGAGGCTACAGAAGAGCTTATTCCTGCATCTCATCACTCTAGGGGCACTTTTAGCAGTGTTTTATTTATGTGGGATGCATAACATGCCCCTCAAATCTGACTGGCTTAACATGACATTTATTATACTTCCAATTCTTTACCATCTGGCACAACTTCAGGCAGCCAAAGAGATTTTGCAGCTGCTTTTTATAGTAGCATTAAGATTTCATAACATTTGTTCTTTTACAGCATTGCTGTAAAAGAAATGCAGATTCAGACTTCCTGAAGTGGTGGGACAAGAGAGAGGAGAGGGCAGTCATTGCACAGAGATGTCAGATACAGAAAACAAAACTTCAGATAGAACAGTCTTTGTGTAAACGCTTCTTATAAACATCACTGAAAGAGACTTTAAAATATATCAGCACAGATATCATCATCCATAACTATGAACTGCTTTTTGGTTTTTCTTGATTTAATGAAGTATGTTTGGTTTTCTCACTGAAATCTGAAGAATCTCTTAGGATGCTCCACTGTATTCAGAAAAGATCTATCAGAAGTTCATAGCTCGATGAAAGCACAGTATAGTAAACTTCATCCTCCATTTTAGCTTAGCAAAACACTAATTAAAGACAAAAACTTTTCCTCTGGATCTTTTTGTAGCTGCCCCTACATCACTCTCTTTATGAAAAACAGCGTATGTAAAAAAAAAAAAAAGTGCTTTGTTATACAAGAAACGATCTTCTCTAAGCTTGGGATCTGTTTATATATGAAAAGGTTGTTCATTTTCAAATATTCACATTACAAGTCTGTTGAAGAAGATTGATCCAGGCTTGGATCCAGCCCGAATACCACATAAAAAAAACAGCTTCCAAGTGACCTCTGCTTATCTCCAGATACAAAATGCATAAAAAGAACCACACACAAAAAAAAAGCAGCATCGAGGGAGTATCCTTTAGAGCAGCCTAATGCAGAGAATCCATGGGCAGTGGCCAGTGTGGCTGCGGATAACATGAGGCCATCCTGACTCGTCAGCATTCCATGCTGGTGCTCCTCATTCCCCAGCAGTCAGTGCTGTGCTGTGGAGCAGAACCTCCTGAAAACCCATTTGTAAGCTCAGAAGGAGCAGAACAACCTGCGTCCTTGGATCCAAGCTGGGATCCAGCTGCCATCCACCTGAAGAGGGGGGATAAAGAACAGCAACACAAACTCCGCTCAGAGCACACGTTGAGAGCACAAGAGGCACTTGAAAGCTGCAGCAAGGCATGGTCTGATTGATTATAAGGAAAAAGATTTTCACCCTGAGAGTGATTAGGCACTTCAGCAGGTTCTCCAAGGAGCCAGTGTGATCTCCTTTGGAGGTTTTTAAAACTTGGCTGGATGAGGAGCAGGGCAACCTGAGGATTTAACTTTGAAGTTGTTGCTGCTTTGAGAAAAGACTTGGACTAGAGACCTCCAAAGGTCCCTTTTAAACAACACTTGCCTTTGATTCTATAATTAATGAAGCCCATATTGCTCTATTTGCATCCAAGAGCCCTTAGAGATTTAGCAGGGCAGCAGACAGAGAACAAAGTTCAACCATTTGCATGGCTAAACATACCGTTTACTTTTAGGTGTACTGCTATTGCACTATAAAAGGAGTGTATTTAAATATTGCCTGGCATGTCAAATACAGTAATTAGGCACGTGTTGCTGTGTCATGTATGACTGAAACTGGACAGAAAATAACCTCATAAATCATTAACTCCTGTTTAATCATGGCCAGCTTCTGCTGTGAGGGCAGGCCAAGGAGGATTCTGCACAGCTAATTATATAGAGAAAAGGGCACTTGTACAAACACCACCCAATAGTCTGTGCTTGTTTTCCATGTTGCACTTGTCCTAATGTTAAGAAAATTACCAAATTTGGGGTTGGAAAACTCAGTGGACAGCATGTCCCCACTGTCTTGGTTTCTATGGTTCTTATTCCTCCATAATGGCTATCTCCATTTTCTGGAGGGCATCCAGTTAGTTGAAGAGCAGAGAGAATATCTCACCTACCAAGGTGAATTATTCATCCAAGATATATTAAGAAATAATTTTTAGAGCAATTTAGGCTTTCTTGTCTGGCACAGTCAAATCTAATGTTGTCTTTCCTTATTTCAATTTATTGTTCTTTGGAGCATTTTTTAGAGTTGATTCACCTCAAATCTTCCAAGTAGGAGAAACCCACCAAAATATAACATTTCAACTTGGGGGCGTAACATAACCTGACATAAACAGAAATGCCTGGAAATTATAAAAGTGGGTTCGCATTCTACAAAGATTAACCTTATGTCCCCTTTTCAAGAGCCAGAAAGAGCAAACCATTTATGACATCTGGCCTTCCTAGTGCAAGATGATCCTTCTGAAAGGGGGCTCTAAGTTTTCTGTGTTTGCAGAGCTCACACAACACCAGCAGCCCAGCCTGGTCGGCTGCCAAGTTGTAATATGTTACAGGAGTGCTCATGGTGACTGTAAAAAAAAAAAAAAAAAGAAAAGGGTTCTTTTATCAAGAGTTGTTACAAAGGAAAAGGCAATTATTGGAGTAGAAAAGGAGTTTGTTATGTGGATTGGAAAACCTTCCTTTTAAGAGAAGCAGTGATTTAGATCACTGCTCACAGCTTCCATAGTATTGTCTGTCATAAATAAACTGTTCACCTACTGAGGGAAAAGGAGGTAATATAAAATGTACAGAGAATGTTCAGGGTTTGTATTCAGCATATTTGTATGAAAAACTAAAAATAGATATAGCCTAAGCTTGAGTTGGAAACAAATGTATTAGTACTTCCACAGAGAATAGTACTTATTTTTTAAGTCCTGGCTAAAACGGAGAGATTCTTTTGAGTTCTCCCATTATGCAGACTGAGGGCTTAAACAACAACGTTTTCTTATTAGTTCTGTTCTCAACTACTTTTTTTTTTTTTTGTTATCGTCAACCTCACTTGCTTTATCTTTTCTTAAACTAAGCCTTCAGCTCCTCTTTTTTTTTTTTTTTCCTCAGGATCAAGCCCACACAACTCATTATCGCACCGCAACCTGAGACTGGGAATGCCCGAGGGCGGGAGGCGTTTTAAGTGTGGAGTTACCCTGCAGAGCCAGGCTCCCATCCAGGGCTGCGGAAACAGCGCAATAACCGACTGCTTTCTGGCATCTCCTTGCTGAAGTTCTCCGTTGTTTTAGAGGAAAGCTGGTTTACATCTCTCAGCAGGTTGCATTTTGGCCCCTTCACCAAACGTGGCTGGGCGGGACGTTGGTATAAATTGGGAAATGCATCGTTCTGCGCTGCCCCTGTTGCACTGGAGGTGATTTTCGAAGCATGTTAGGAATGTGTAGTTCTGCACAACCATGTGAGGCGTTTCCTTTCAGGCCTTTCTTCGGGCGGTGCAAGTTGCTCGTAGGTGAAAAAGGGATCATACACTGATAGAATCCTTGTGTCTGTGATGACCAGAGTACATGATGCTCGTAAAAGCTGGTGCAACAAAATTCCTTGTGTCCTGCCTTGGCTGCAGTTACAGGAAGGCAACATTGTTTAATTGACAGAGCCCATCAGCCAAGTTCATAAATGAATCTGTGAACAGATTTTCCTGCCAAGCCTTTTCTATAATTCATATTTCCCTGTTTTTTCTCCCAGGTTTAACAAGATTTTTCACAGAGGCTTTCTTACAGACGGTGTATTGCAGCACCATCAGAGAGCTGACTGACTTGAGCAAGATACAATCACCTCTTCATAATGACATGCATGATTGCCCCTGCAAATCATGTAATTATGATAAAGATTTCAAAGGAAAGGAGGTAATTTATTTACATACTGTCCAGAAACATTAAGTCTCTTCTGAAGCAAAACCTGAATCTCAATATGGAAGTCATTAGAGATACTGTAACAAGATCAATCAGTTAACCAGGAAGGAATCAAAGAGGTTATTAATAAAGCAGTGCTGAGAAAAGTGCTACAGGGCACTGTGCTGCAGTGTATAGTTCCAATGTGCTATAAAGGCTGCATTTATTTCAAAATTAACGTCTTTAAAAAGCAGCAAATTTTGTTTGGGAGAAAGCAATATTTGAGTTTCCAAGTGATCTGGACCTTTCTAAATCTTGTCAAATAACAACAGCCAAGCCTTCTGTTTTTTGGCTCAGCCAAAAAGCAAACCTTAAACATAAACAGCACTAAAGCTTTGGCACTAAGCGGAATTTTTAATTCAGCACTGAGCCAACTATTGAATTTATTTTTCCTACCACCTAAATACCCCTTTGGGCTTGTAACACCCTGGATGTTTGGTGCCCTCCAGCCCCAGTCTTCTCTCCAAAGAGCTCCCAGAACCCACAGCCAAGCGGCGTGGACTTGTTTTGTCTTTATTCTCTGAGTACAGATGGCGTTCAGTTCTGCTGAGTTAAAATAAATATCAGAACTTAAATATAACAGGCACATCCCCCAGACAAGTGATTGCATAAATATGCAGAGTTTGCGGCCTTGCTTCCATATTAATTCTGTCTGCATCTCAGTTACATCATCAGGCAGTGTTTGCTCCTTATTATCTTTCACTACCTGTCTCATTTCAGACAGCAAAGCCAACTCCAGCACATTCCAGCTGTGTGGTAACAGAACATCCATGGGCAGCTCTGCAGCTGTGGCAGAGCTCTGGAAAGCTGTGCTTACCCAGCAAGGAGAAAGAAGAAGGTGCATGAGGTTGTCCATGCATAAGCAACAGCTACTGACCTCTGCTTTCCCACTCTGTTCACTGCAGAAAGAGCATGCCCAGCTCTTCACAGCTTTCCCATGAGTTTTCTACCTCAGGTCCTCTCCTTCACCTATTCCTCCTGTTTCCCTGCTTAATCTCAGTCAGGCATCTGCTCTCACTCCTTAGGATGGCAGGGCCCAGACTGCCTGTGACCACAGCAACCCTGAACTGTCTGTGCCTGAAAAACAGGGGCTGAATCCTCTGGTTTCAGTGCTTACCATTTGGTCAGGTTGCTTTCACCCTGGGGCTGTAGCACCGTGAAATGGAAATGCCCAATGAATAATTTTTTCCTTTCGTCGTGTGCAAGACATTTTCTGATTTGCAGCAGGGGAACATGCCAGGTTTCTGTGAAAGCAAAGGGTCAGGAAGGAGGCTGAGGTCATCAGGTTTTTCAGTCACACTGAGTTTACAAACTGCCTGGCCCTTACCTTTGGCAGTAGAGCTCAAAATGGTTCCCACACAAGTCATTAGTACTTGTACTGCAGCAGTACCTAAAGCCATCAGGATCCAAACTTTGCTAAATTCAATATAAACTTGAAGTCTTTGCCCTAGGGAATGTTTTCTTTCCACCTTTGCTCACCCTCACTTCATCCCCAAGGGGCGAGTGGGAGATCAGTTAGTGGTACCTGTAACATGACTGCTGTCATATGAACACTTCCCACTGCAAACTGTGGGGAGGCCAACACTGAGTTCCCTTCACAGAACTAATTTCATGACATTCAGCCACCCTCGGTAATGGTTAGGTCTGAACTGCAAAGTCGGTCCTAGTCTCCCCTCCTGCAAATCTATACATCCAGTGTTAATTCCTTCTAATTGATAAAGAGAGGTGGTGAAATTCACATTCCTGGACAACCTAATCTAATTTCCATGTTAGCCTTGCCTCAAGAAGAGGATTGGGCTGGAGACCTCCAGAGATCCCTTCCAGCTGGAGTTTTTCTTTGATCCTACATTTCATAAGAGCAGGTTCACTGGGTGTCCATGTCCAGGCGTTGTCAGTGGAGGGACCACACTGAACGGACAGGGGGGAGGTAGAGGAGCTGGGAAGGAAGAAGTGAAGCTGAGCCTGGGAAAACAGCAGGGAGCAGGAGAAAAGTGTTTTTAGTTTTATCTTTTTTTCTCACCATCCTGCTTATTTTTAATTGGCAGTAAATTAAAATAGTTTTCCCCAAGTCTGTTTTGCCCATGATAGTAACTGGAAAGAGATGTCTCTGTCTTTATCATGACCTTTATCTTGACCTCTGAGCTTTTCCATCTCATTCCTCCCCCTCCATCCTTCTGAGGGTATGGCAATAGGCAGTATAGAAATGTCATTGGCCTGTTACAGGATGAGGAGGGTCACCTCACAGGGACAAGGCAGAGGTATTTAATGCTTTCTTGCCTCCGTCTTCAGCATGGATGACAGACCAAGGGGGTCTCAGTGCCCTCAGCTGGAGGACCATGACTGTGAGAATGAACTCCCAGATCCTGATCCCAGATCCCAGTGGGTTCTGCTGCTCCAGCTGGATCCCTACAAATCTATGGGGCCTGATGGGATTCATCCCAGAATCCTCCAAGAACTAGCTGATGACGTTGCAAAACCTCTCTCGGTGATTTTTGATCTGTCTTGGGAATACAGAGAGGTCCCAGCTGACTGGAAGCTGGTGAACATTGTCCCAGTTTTCAAGAAGGGCAAGAAGGAGGACCCCAGAAACTCCAGGCCTGTCAGTCTCGCCTCAGGGCCTGGTAAAGGAGAAGATAATGGAGAAGATTATTCTGGGAAATATTGAAAAACACCTGAAAGACAAGACTGTCATCGCTCACAGCCAGCACGGCTTCATGAGAGGAAGGTCGTGCTTATCAAACCTGATTTCCTTCTGTGACAAGGTAACCCCCCCGGCTGATCAAGGGAAGCCAGTTGATGTGATCTTTTTGGATTTCAGTAAAGCTTTTGACACTGTCTCTCACAGGAGCCTTCTGGACAAACTGTCCAGTCCACGGTGGATAAACACATCACGTGGTGGGTGAGCTCAAGAAGCATTTGGACAACACTCTCAGGTATATGGTGTGACTCTTGGGGCTGGTCCTGTGCAGGGATAAGAGTGGAACTTGATGATCCTTGTGGGTCCCTTCCAACTCAGCATCTTCTGTGATTCTGTGAAGTAACCAACTATGCAGATGCTGGTGACAGGTAAGGATGTTCCACAGCATTTGAATTTCCGAGCATCACTGCCACTAATCTTTTGTGTCAGCAGACCACAGCAAGTCTTCCTTCCAGCCTGTAGATACTGCTTACAGGATGTAAACATTATCTATATAAGATATAAATAAGATAGATAGATAGACAGACAGATAGAGAGAGAGATAGATAGATAGATAGATAATTATCTATATCTATATAAGGATATAGGATATAGTATATAAAGATGATCAGTTGGTTTAGAAAGTGTATTTCCTGCTTGTAACAACTGTGAAGAGACTTAGACCAGGATTCAGATGAATGGTGAGACAAAAACACCACGGAGAACAGAAGGAGCTTAGACTGGATTTCAGCTTAGGTATTTCAGCTGGTACTAAAGACTGATGTGATAAACCTCAGACTAATTGTTGTAGTGAGGGTACAGAGACACAAGAATGACTAATAAATACATATGGGAAGTTGCAAATTTCTCAAGAAGCATTTGCATGTCTGCATCTTTCCAGTTACAACTGAGGCGAAAAAATCCCACACTCGCTGTCATCTGCACGTTCACTGCTTAGGCTGTCATTGGAATGATTAAGATGATGATTATGGAGGGGTTTTTCACCTTTTTATTGACTGATATCAATTACTAAGGCTGGCAAATGACTCTGCCTGAAAGATTAGTCCCGAGTTTATAATTCAGGTGAAAAAAACCCAGCAAGATGGATTTCCCTTCCCTGCCACTCAACTCGTGTTGAATAGCACCAGCAGCATTTTCTGTGTGATGCTGTTTTTTGGTTCCCCTGGTTTATAAATAAATAAATAAAAATAAATAAAAATAAATAAAAATGAATAAATATAAATAAACACTTTCTTCCCCATGACTGACCTCTGTAAGACCGCATGGGGAAAATCAGTGCACTGCTTTCTTCTCTGTCAGGCCAACAGTTCCTGCTACTCTCATGGCTTGACATTCAGGATCTGAGCTGCCTCATTCCTTGTTTCACCTCTGTGCAGAAAAAGCAGGTACAGAAGCTCCACAGGATTTATTTTTAACCAGCTTATTTACCTTGCTCCATCTGTTCCAAGCAAACAAACATTGCGAACGGGACAGGTGAGAGGCTGAACTGGATGTATACAGAGGTAATTACCTCTTGTATTTTATTCAACTCCTGATCTTCAACTTTAATAACCAAGGACTTCTTTCGGGGGCAGATGAAGAGCATACTTTCTTCTTTCAATCTTTCTTTGGAATATGACATCCTAAATGGAAGCAAGGAATTTCAGAAGTAGCTACTCATTTTGACTACGTTTTTATATATTGAGTTTGAAGTAGCTTACTAGACATTTTCAGCAATGCTGTATCTCTGACTGTGGCTGTATTCAATATAAATTGGATCTGTATGGCCATCACAGCTTCTTGGCAGCCAAAGACACCTCTGAGGAAGCTTTGGGGAAAATTATTTACCCTTTCTCTGAAAACCAGAAGTCAGATAAAATACGAGTGAACTGTGGACTTTCCATCCCTTCTCTTCCATTGCTGATAACAGGAGAAAAAGCTATAATTATTTGTGCCTGCCAGTGTGTGAAATCAAAGTCCTGCCTTCCCCAGAGGACCTACTTGGAGTGAACTGTTTCCTGTAACTGAGCTTGGGGTTTCCCCCACCACAAAGTACTCCTTTTATCTTCCTTTTTATGTGCAGTGTCTTCCAGCTAAGAAAACCCCAGCTCCTTTTGTCCACAGCCACTTAACTTTTGGTAGGCCCAGTTCCAGGTTCCCCAGGAAAACTGTCTGATTTTCACTGAGACTCAACAATCCTGTTTCAGGTTTCACAGAGACTTAAAAAATTTGACTTGATAAAATACCCCAACACGTGTGTCCACAGCTACAGAGTGAGCTCCTGTCTGAGCTTGCCTGAAACTAGAGCTCAGGACTTGTTAAATTAGTTTAACATCAGTCTAACCCACCACCTCCCTTCAAGGACAGGGAAATACTTCCCATGTCATAAACTTCCTTTTTGGTATAGGGTGATCAGACACATAAATTGTCTGAAAGAGGAACAGTGCTGTTCTTCTACAGGCTCCAGCTCTGAAGGTCATGAGGAGAAGGCAGGACTCACTTCAATTGGTAATGACAGAAAATATTCATTCCAATACATCCAGTGTGTCAAGTGGCACTTTAAAAACCCTTTGAGGGCAAGACAGACACAGCTGCAGGCGACTGCTTCTGTCTGGGCAGGAACAGGGCACAGAGGGGTCACATTTGCTCAGGCCTGAATCATCTCGCCCAAATCACATTAAAAAGATCTTTCTAAAGGCTTCTTGAGAGAGATCAGATATGACAACCTCAAATTCAGCTCTTCAAACTAGGACAGAAAAAATCTCGTAAGTTTAAAAAAAATTGCAACAGATAAATCTTTGCAGTAGTTCAAAAAGATACAAACCCAGAGGATCTGTATTTCAGGAAATACACTTTAGCTGCTGTTGCATATCACAAATAACTTTAACTTCATACAAAGCCTTTTTCAGAGTGGTTCTCCCAGTTGTCTTCACTGCAGACAGCAAAGAGTGTTCAGGGTCAGTGGGCCGTGTCAGAAATTGCCTCTGAGGAGCTTTGTGAGATTAAAAGTTTGAGTTCTTTTTACTTTCAGAAGTTATTTTCTGTTCCAAAGAATAGTTTCAAGATGAAATTTTATGTGGGGTTGGCCATGATGCTTCCTTCATTACAGTTCCCCACTTGTG
Source organism: Myiotriccus ornatus (assembly GCA_036023395.1). NCBI lineage: Eukaryota > Metazoa > Chordata > Aves > Passeriformes > Tyrannidae > Myiotriccus > Myiotriccus ornatus. The sequence goes on along the minus strand of JAYRBT010000082.1, from coordinate 148,497,106 downwards.
CTGAGACGGGCTAACTGCTTTGACAGGAATGTGCAGGCTCTAAGTCTTGCTGTGCGTTTTATTTCCCTCCATGCCAGCAAACATAAGGAGTTCTCTAGCCCCCAATGAAATGTCTTCTACTTCCCAAAATCCACACACACTGTGCTGAAGTCAGAGCAGCCACCATCAGTATTTCAGCCACTGAAAATGAAAATAAAACCCAATCTGATATGGCAGAGGCTGAAATTGTTAAAAAATCCCTTTGGCAATTTTCATCTTAATGACCTCCTCTGCTGATACCGGAAGGTTGTGGCCTGGCAGCTTCCAATTTCTGCACTCATTGCCTGTCTAAAGTCATGCTGCCTTTCTTTAAAATGATTCTAAGACTTTTCTCTGGACTGATTCATTTAACAACACTCTTCAATGGTATTCAAAGGCACTTAGACATGCTCGTGAATTAACCTTCATAACCTCCATTACGAATTCAGAGGTGTCATACTTACTACACAAATTAGTTACTGTTAGATGTTCAAACAATCAATTTCACACTTTCTTTCATGCTCTGGGCTTACAAAAATATTTGCAGAGCTCTCTCATTAGCTTTCCTCCAAATCCTTCATTAAAATTTCTTTTGCCACAATAGAGAAGCCTTGGCAACAGCTCCTGCCCTGTGCTAGCTGCCTATCACACTCATCAGGATTGCCTTAAATTCCCCTCCGTGACTGTACCCATCTGTTGTTTCATGTCTTACACCTCAGAAGCAATTTGGGGGCAGGATTAGCTTTTCATTTCAGACTTTTATTGCTTCAGTCACAATGGGATCGTTTTCTGTGACTGAAATCCAACATGCAGCATGCACAGCAGTGAACAAATGGGGAGACAGATAGGGAAAGGCAAAATGCTCAAAATATCCTGTGAAAGCTGGGAGCCAGGGCACTGTTCATCTTTCTGTGTCTGCATCCTTTTTCTCACAGTTGTCATCCTTCTCCTTAAAGAGGAAGTCCGGGCATTCTAGCAAGGACGAAAAATCAAATTAAAAAGGAAGATTACGAGGGGTAAAAGGAAGGAAGATTACGAGTGGTAATTCGAGGGAAGGGGAAGAGTAACTCCTCCAATTTTCCAAAAGCTCATATAGAAACGAGCTAAGCTCACATAAAACGTGTCATGGGTGCCTTTAACCACTAGGAGCCGTATTCACACCATCTCCCGCCTGTAACGACCTGGCGAATTTTAGCGTTTAGGTCGGCGGAATAGAATCACAGAATCGTTTAGGATGGAAAAGACCTCCAAGTCGAGTCCAACCAGTGAAAATCTTCCATCACGCAGGGCTGCCAGACGCTGTGATCACCTACACCTCATCCATCCTTGCGTTTGGGATTGCTGTGCTTTCGAGATGCCCAGGAAGGCTCAACATGTCCCAGCCTGACCCGAGCCTAAAGCTCATGCTCTACCTCCAGTCTGGCTTTCCTCGATGTCCCAGTGCAATCCCACCACACCCAGCACAGACAGCCACTACTGACAGAGCTGGAGGGAGGGGAAGTGGTTCTACTTACACTGAAGCTTTTGGCAATGTTTCAAAGAGGGCTGTAGGCATTTCTGATTCCAGAGGGGTTTGTAGCTACAACTCTGACTTCTCAGGAAGTCACTTCAGCTGCAAGGCCCATTCTCATCAATGCCCCATCCTGTTTTCACAAAGCTCTGGATCCACAAAGTTCTGGAGCAGAGGCAGGCATGGCTTGGCTGGGATTGTTAATTGCTGTGAGTTAATATACACTTTTTTTTGCCTTCAGTTTGCCTGAAAATCTGATGACATTTGGTATTTGATTGTTTTAAATACTTGCTCCTGCAAAGCTTGAAATGTGTCTCTTGGAGCATTTTGCACTCCTGTGATATTCACCGTTTCAAAGCTCAGATATCCCAAATGCCTCTAGGAAAGTAAGCCAGGTCTGCTGCAGAATGACTGGAATGTCTGTCCACTGCCTGGTTACCAAACAGGTTGAAAATATGAGGAACTTAATGCAAAAAGAACTGATCTTTGCCACTTTCCTCAATCAAATTCTGTCCAGTCTAACCAGTTTGCACACACACAAAAATTATTTAGAAGCCAAATCTCTTGTTCACCTTTTCACTATCTGAGGAAGTCAATAATAAACAAATCTTCATTTAAAATTACATATACAAAGTTTTAGATTTTCTGGGCATGGTTTATTATAGCAACTTCCACAGCCTCGCTCCACTGGCACCTCCCTGGAAGCTGAAAGCCATCATCTCCTATTTCCCAGCCTATCACAGATGTGAACGAGGAGGATTAATTAGCTGACACTTCGAGTGGTATTTAATTTGTGTGTGATGCCACAGGATTGCAGTGCTGGGCACTTCTCATGTAGAGAAGCAGCACTCGATGAACACCCGAATAACCTACAGATGAAATTTGGTCCCGTGAGGTTTAGAGTTCAACAGGCATGAGCCAAACAGGCATGAGGAGAAGTAGCACTGAAGGCATCTCTAGTGAAGTGTGTGGCACGAGGGTGACCAGTGTGTGCAGTTTGGGTGTGGGTTTGAATCCAAGTGCTTTGAGAACCTCAGACTGAAGGGGTAAATTTGGATGTTCTGTTAAGTAGTACATGAATTATTTCAAAGATGAGTCTGCATTTGTAGCATGTGGTGTTGACACACTGACTGACTTCTAAGTAAAGTCACCAAGTGAAGCTTTTCCCACAATAGCAGAACCTACAAGATGTCCTTCCCACCTGGAATTCTCTAATGATGCCTGAGTTTCCAGCCTTTGCTTCAGTAGCTTTGCTTACGGGTGTTTTATTTTTCTACCCATCTTGCTATTTTCACAAAGGTGGCATGAACTTCTGTTCAGTATTTTGCCCTTCTGTCTTATTTGACTAAAAACAGATTTAAATGTTATTAGCAAGAGAAGAAAGAATGGGAAAATCTATTGGGAGCCGTGGTTCTGCACATCTCCATAGGAAACCAATCAGAAAATAAGGAATTAAACTCCAGCCAGCATCAGAGAAAGACAGGAAGGCACAGCCATCATCAGACAGAATGAAAATGCTCTGACAGTAAAAAAATAATAACTCTTTCACTCTCTGTGCAGGTCTCTTTCCAGGCAGCACAGAAGATCCAAATACAACCTTGTCCTCTGGAATCCAGCACTGACTGGATTTTTTGCTCAGCTTGCATACAGCTGTTGCTGTACTCAGGAAGCACCTAAGTCTTTATCTGATCTCCGTGGAAAACAAAGCAAGAATAGACAGGTAAATTTGCGAAATCTGCTTTTTATTTCCCTGCTTAGAGAAAATAAATTCTGTTGAGGGGGCACGGAGAGAAGGGCTGACAACTTTCTGGAGACAGCACAAAGCCTCCTTTGGCTACATTTTCAGTAGGAAAACATTCACTGTCACACTGTTAATTGTGTCACACACATCCACCCCTCCCTGTGCTTTTCCAGGAGTTCATACTGGCTGCTGCAGACCCAGCTCTGGTGGAACCCTCTCTGCTCTACAGGGTTAATGTCTGCAGACAAGTGCACTTGTTTCATTTGTTTCTGCTCAGCTGCAGGGACAATGCAGACACAGTTACGTGCAAACAACTCCCCCTCTTGTGGGCAGCAAGTCACATGCCTGACATTAAGGGTAAATCATGTGCAATCTCATCTCTGGCCCTTGTCCAAATCCCCATCTTCCCTCCCATATCCAAACATACAGCATTAGGTGGCACTGACCACCCCAGTTGAAACTCTCTGTAGTTTGTTGAAGTAACAGACCACAGCTCCTTTGGTCTTTGCCAGCACACAGGTGGGAACAGCCCTCTTGGTCCCAAATTACATGCAGAAGGCAGCACACTTAAGCATCTTCCTACATTGCTACACCGTCTTTACTTCTACAAACAGTTCAGAGACCTCTTACCAGGCCTGGCAGAGCCTGGCCCCCATGGGCCAGCAGTCACGGGTAGCAGGTGGCCTGAATTGCCCTCCTGAACTCAGGACACCCTGTTGTTCCATCTGTCCCCGACACCATCAGGGATGCCCACCCTCTACATTACCCCTGCCATGCAGGGTGAGCTGCCCAGCTGGAGTCGGGGTCTGCTTGTGGGTTCCTCCAGCCCTCCCATTTCTCTGTCCCCAGATCACTGAGCACAGGGATCAGCTGAACCAGAGGAAGCAGCAGCTGAACAGCAATCAGGAGCAGCTCAGTGCCATCCCAGCCCTCCCCACCAGGCTCTGACCCCAGGGTCTCCTAAAGCCTTTGACCCTTGGCTAAAGGTACCTTGTGGTCTAATCAGCAGGGCCAGGTTTAATACATGATGTGATCACAGCCACAGTAAGCGGGTGGGTGAAGTCTTTAAGGGTATGTATTATAATAGAGCTATAATTAAATATATGTAATTATAGATATTTAGGCTCATTTTAGGAGGTTGTTAAGATCTGGCTGTGAAATTTTTGTGCTTGACAGTCCAAATGCTGTTTGTGCACATCCCAAATAGTGCAAGGGGCCAGCACAGCACACAACATTTCACCTGGAAGGAATTCCCTCCAGGCTCCCATGGGAGAGGTTGGTTGTACCCGTGGCTCAGCAGAGCATGAGGGGAGCTGAGTGCTATACCCTCACTTGACAGGCTCTGAGTTGGGGAGACTTACTATTTCAGTATTCTGACCAGAGGTAGTAGCACTGCAGATATGCTTTTTAACTTCAAAAAAGGCACACCTGACAGCACAAATTAGTCACAGCTAAGGAAAACCTAAGAAAATGCATTAAAATTAGAGCAAAGACTTGGCTCTCAGGAGAGACTAGTGTTTTCATTAGCTGCAAAGTACAGATAAGATTCTCTGGCTGTTTCCTATTTACATTTTGAGAGCCAGAGTTGCTGGATATTCCCTTCAACCAGGAGCTCTGCATGCTTCACACCCCAGTTGTTTTCCATGATTTCTGCACTAATCACTTCTGGAAAATTCAGTTCAAGCCCATGTCTACCTCTAATGTAGGGAATCTTTGAGGACCTGAGGTATATTCTTTTTGCATCAGTCTATTTTTGTATCACTAAAACACTTTCCTGCTGCGTGGGCCTGCAACAAAGTCCTTACCTCCCGAGGCACAATAGGGAAGGAAACTCAGAGGGAAATGTCACAGGTTGTGGGGAGGCCTTGTGAGCCAAAACACAGATGAGGTTGAAAGGACTCACACAAGTGCCAGAGGTGTCCACCTCTCACCTCTCGTGCAGCTGGAGCAGGATATTTTTCCAGGAAGGAAATCACCTCCTCACCCCTGGTGGGATTTCCCCTGGTTTGCAGATGGCTCTGGTGCAATGTGGAAGTCCCATTGCTTCCTAAGCCATTCCTCATCCTCCTCCAGTGCCATCAGCAGCTGCTGCCTTGCTGCTGAGGCTGCTCTCAGGTTTTACAGGGAGCAAAACGCCACTGGGCCACTCTATCAGCCCTGCCCAGGCAGAGGGATGAGCCAGGATGTGGCTCCAACAAGAAGACCGTAGGGCCTTTAGTTCATGGTCCAGCTCTGACAAAGAAGGATTTTGCTGAGTTATGTTCAGGACTAGTAATTAGACTGTTTCCAGATGCTGCTCAGAGAGAGATTCTGAAGGAGGAAAGGCAGTGGTGGATTTAGTAGTTTTATAAAAGGTTTGTTTTCTGTCAGCTGGAGTGGTTTTAAACAGCCTGGCACAACCTTAACTCAGTTTTAAAGATGTGCTTTACTACAAAGTGATTTCTGCTACAAACAAAACCACCAGGGAAATAGGCTGGTTTTTTATACAAATATTTCAAATGATCGTTCTAGCAGAGGAAGTGAGAAAAAAGGCCAGCTCAAAATTTCACACTGTCTTCCCCATGGAGAATAATCCATCACTGTCTGTAACAAGCAGTGCAGGTGGATGGGAAGGGAGGAGGTGAGGTCCTGCTGGACCAGGACATGGGAGCTCAGATACAAAAGGAAGAAGGAACATTCTTTGGTGTTATGGTGTATGGAGGCAATGCTGAGACAGCAGTGATGTCCCAAAAGCCCAGAATACCACCAGGTTTTCGTAATAAAAGCAGAATTCTGGCCATGGAGGAATAATTAGCTTAAAGGACAGATAAACTAAAGTTTGGCCATTTACCTAGAGCCTCATCAACACATTACTCAGGCGGAGAACAAGGGACGGATCCAAGAGTGAGGGAAACGGACAGTGCCAAACCCAGGTCTGTGCAGATAAATCATCACAGAGGAAGAACATTAATATTAATTTAGCAATGAATATTAATTTGTGTGCATGTGCTTTTTTAGGGGCTTGAGATAAATCCCATTTGTGGTGCATCTACCAGAGTCCTGTGCAGTGCTGGGGAATTCGCTCCTGAAATTCAGGGCTAAAATCAGGAACTATGTGGTCATACAGACAAGAACCTACAGCTATATATAAATATATATATATAAAAAAAGATTGACACTTTGGAGAGGTAGTAAGCACAGTCTGTGATAGCTTTGAATTGCTTAAACTTTATAATGAAGTGAACTGAAAATATGAAGTGGGGGAAATGGGCTGCACAAGGATGAATGACTCTGGACCAAGGTGAGGGGGTGACCTCTGAGTAAGGTGACTGAAAGTAAGGATTTGAGCTAGAGATCCTGGAAAGGCACTGGATCAGGACAAGACCTGGGAGACTTCATGGCTGAGCATGACTACCCTTTCCATTGCAGCTGGGATGGCAATCTCCTGCCTGAGCTGTTGCTGTAAGCGTAGAGGCTCATTCCTGGCAGCAAATGTGTTTCTTTCCACCCACCTTGAACAATTCTGTGCCTGTAGCACCCCGTTTCACCTCTTGTGTGGTTTTCAGACAGGTCCTGGAGGATGCACCACTTGATGCTGCTGGTTGTGAACTGCCACATGAAGTGCAGAAGCACCTTGTACAGGCTGGGCTGAGGTACCTGCCAGACCACCTGCCCCCACCTGCCCCCTTCTTCAGGCGGCACCTCTTGCCTTTTGTGTGGTGGCTCTTCAGCACGTGGCCTCTCCCTGCTTCCCACACTACAGAGGAGGCAGGTTTTTAACTCTCCTGAGGTCCCTTCCCTTCCTCCCTCTGCACAGGCATCGCTGCCCGTCCGCTGCAGCAGCACTGGATACCAGCGCTGTGAGTAAAAGCTGGGAGACTACCAGCAGAGGAAATGCTTTGAAAATGAGATCTCCTACTTCTGTGCAGAGAAACTGGCTATTTTAGGAGCAGATTGTATTGGAGATATGGGCTGAGACGGGATTACTGCAGCTGCCGAAGGACGTGCTGCTGTACCGAGAGCTTCCCAATAAGCAAGGCCGATAGATGTCACGTAAAGAAACCCTCCAGGTTCATCAGTTCCTCTCCTCTCTCTTTGGCATGGCCCCTGGACTCAGACATGGGGTTTCCTCAACCCCAGAAACCACCTCTGGTTTACAGCAATGTAAGGGACCAACCCCACCATTTGCACCTTCCCAAAAGAATAAAATTTCCACACAGGTTCCAAATTACAGTAGAAAGAAAGGGTTGTCCTGCTGTCAGTCTGAGGGCAACACAGAGGAGTGTGGTAACACTAAGTTCCAGCAGTCCTGGGCATTTAACAAGTGCTAAGAAAAATTCAATCCTGAGCAGCTCCCATGGAAATAACACCCCATTGTCTGCTTGAGATTCACTGATTCCTCCTCCAGCTGCAGCTCCCCAGACATTTAAATGACGTCTGATAATTAAACATGCTGTGAAAGCAGCTACAGTGCTTGTCAAAGCTCTGTTGGGTTTCAGCAGGGATGCTTCAGCTGAAGCCTTCAGTTCTTCAATTTCTGGTGAGCGGTCTGGTGGGACTGGCAGGGCACAAATGTTTGTCATCACCTGCATCTCCAGTGCACAGGCCCCATCTGCCAAGGCAGCAGTCTCCAGCCTGCAATCCCTAAAGCAATCCCAGTAGCCTGACTTGGTGTAGAATTCCCCAAATTAAATCCACGAGCAGGAGGAGCTGCAAGCCAGGCTGCAGAGCCCTGCAGACCTCTGTCCATCATGGTGCTGAACGGCCGCTGCGAGAATTACCTGCAGATTTATCGCCCTTCACTGTAACTTGAGAAGAGCGTTGCTGTCTCTATTCTCACAGAGATTTACAGCTCATTCTGCCTAGAAATGGGGCTTTTTTCTTTTTTTAATTGAGTGATCTGTCTTCTGGGGAAATATTTTATTTTGTGCTGCATGTTTCAAGGTCTTTGACTGTGTCACTTCCACTTTATTTAGCCACCCTGTCACACCAGCCTTGTACTCTTCCTGCTCCACTATCCATGGCAACCTTCATGGCTCAGACATTTATTTTTCCTTGACTCAGCTCCGTGATTCTTCCCAAACTGACTCTAGAGACTGGAATGTGTAGATAAGTCCTAATTTAAGACTCATCTACATGGGAGACTGTTCCAGAGATTTTGGGGTAACTCCTCCCTGTGGAAAGCCTTGCTGCGGCATACGTGTGCACAGCTGGGAGTTACACCACCGAGCTGTCATAGTTCACTGTGCCTCTGTGCCACAGTAAATTACTGCAAGCACTGACTGAGGAAAAGTCCTTGGCTATTACTGGAGAAAGGTCAGCTGAGAACTGCGTTCGCTGCGTGGCCGCATCCGAAAAGCAAACGTAGACAAGGCTATATAAAGGATGGGCTGAGGGGTTATATAACTCAGTTACACAATGTATGTGATTGCTGTCATCGGAAGACGGTCTCCAGCACTTGTTAGCCTGTTTCAAAAATAAATAACAGGACTGGGGAGTTCAGGGACAAGCAGCGTTCTTAGAGCAATGAACAAAAAAAACCTGAACGATTGGAGCCATTTATCTGGGAAGGAAGGGTAAGATGTGATAAATCAAACCATGAGCGGTCTAGGACATGTGGATTAAGAGTGCCTGTTTTCCCCTTTCATATAATAAAAGAGCAAAGTGTCATTGGAAGAGATGAGAAATAGCAAATTACAATTTTGCAGCAGCACTTGCTCGATATCCTTACAAACCACAGAGCTCTGGAGTTTACTGAAAACCCAGAACATGGGAAATCTTGATGTGGTAACAGGAACATATAAAATTGCAACACTGAAAGCTAAAAAATAAAACCCCCCAAAAAAGAGAAGGGAGATAAATGCTTTGGTATCTGTTGTATATAGGGGATTGATAATACACCATCAGGGAAAAGGAGATGTCAGGGCTTGCTTCCACCCTCTACTGATGCCTCCATTACTAAACCCTCTCAGAAACAAGCAATCCCACCAAACGGCCATGGATCCAACAGTACAGTGATGTCTGTGTTCCCAAGGAACAATAACAGCACTGAAGGCAAAGGAGCTGCCTCTTGTTTCCAGGAGTGTGTAATGTCTGCCTATTGTGCCCTTGCTGATCCTCGCCATGGTCGTGTACACTGGAGCCACTGTTCACAAACAACTTCCAAAGATGCCAGTTCAGCCAGTGAAAAATATTATGTCTGAAAGAGCTCAGATTTGGTGAACTTTCATCAGATCTGAATTCCATCTCTGGTTGCCCTAGAAACACTGGGATGCTGAAGGCACCTCATCTCAGGGCAGCTTTTCCAAGGGGTTTCCTCGGGCTCCTCTGCAGCCCCTTGGTGAGACACCAACCAGAGCACCAGTCTGACCCAGCGACTGCAGGGTGGGTCAGATTGCTCCTTCCTGCATTTAGCATTGGTTCATATCCAGCCCAGACCTTCTGAGCTTTCTTAGTCCAGAGGCACATCTGTGCCATAGGGCAGCTGCACCTGGCTGTGGGCCCTCCTTCCCCCAGGTGGATGTCTCAGATTTGCCCTGACAAAGTGGCAGAGGGAGCTCAGGCAGTTCAAACCCATCCCAGAAGAAAGTGGACAGTGAATACACTTCTGCTACCAAGCACACCACTGCTCTCCAGTTGCTTTGGGAGTTACATGAAGCTGGGAAACCGCACCATTTATAGATTCCATTGGGATTTATGTGTGCTTGGTGCCCCTCAGACCATGACCCCATTTTATCCTGTTCTAAAGGATGATATTTACTGGCCAAGTTTCTCCCTCAATCCCAAGGTTTTACAAAACTCTGATGACAAATTTATGCAACCACAATCTAAATCCTGAGATTATGGGACATCATAGGAGTTAATCATAGAATAATTTATGTTGAAAAAGACCCTTAAGATAACAGAGTCCAACCGTTAACCTAATTAGCTGCCAAGTTCACCACTGAACCTTGTCCCTAAGTGCCACACCTACACATTTTTAAAATACCTCTAGGGATGGTGACTGACCCACTGCCCCTGGGCAGCCTGTTCCAATACTTGACCACTTTTGTTGGAGAAATTTTTCATAATATTGAATCTAGATCTCCCCTGGTGCTATTTGAGGCCATTTCCTCTACTCCTGTTGCTTGTTGCTTGGGAGAAGAGACCAACCCCCACCAGATCAAGTTCTAGTTGGGCTTTGGCCCAAATTAGAAATTTTCTCCCTACAAAACCTCCAAAAGTCATAAACTTTTTTTTCCTCCCTGAGTTCCAGCCAAGGCTCTTTACCCAGTCAGAATGATCCTCTTCCCCGTCTTGTCTTTTGGCACATGGGGATGGCTGTTCCTGTACTTTCAAGATTTCCTTCTTGAAGAATGTCCTGGACTCCTTTGCCCTTCAAACTGCCTCCCAAGGGACTGTGTCCACCAGTTTAATTGGTTTAATTAATGTCCCTGCTCCGTGAGGGACATGAAACCCGTCACCACAGGCCAGTCACTTTAACTCTCACATTAATAGAATGAGGTTAATAAGAACGTCCCGTTTCACTGGTAGGAGGATGCTGTTCAAGATTATGGGTTGTCCAGCTGGAGGTCATTAAGTATCCAAGCAGAGAGACTCATGGAGGAAGCACAGGTAGAAGAAAGCACCAGAGCTGGAAGCTTGACTGTCCTCCACACTCGCTGTCAGGCCACCACCGTGACAGCCCAGCCTGAGGGAACCCAGAGGCAAAGTGGAACTGGAGAGTGGCTGCAGGCAAGGCTTCCACAGAGATGTTTCTGGTAAGCACATTCAGACCAAGTAGTCATTAGGACTAAACACAAGCTTTGGTTTAGATTTTTGTTTTCTCAACCTGTCCAACCCAACACGGGCTTCCCAGTTGTTTCCTTAGTAACCAGTCCACATGTCAGGATAGTTAAGGTTGTTATGTATAAGGTAAACAAGATTCAAAGGGTAGCTCATACCTACCTGATTTAGGCAAGAAAGCCACAGAATTTCCCCAATTTCTATTAATTCTTTCACATACATGGGAAGGAAGTGTCTGTGGCCTGAAAATCATGAAACTGTCATCTCTGCTGTGGATTTATTGACTGGGTAGAGAAAGAAGCAATTACAGTTAAGGGAATAGTATGAAAAATAACTGCTTCTGAATATTTCTTTCCAATTTTAATCAATGTTGGATGTAAGTGGAAAAGTGAGTGTTTATATTTAAAGTCTAAGACGATAACTCTGAGAATTATAAGGTTATTTTCAGGTAAAAGCATTGATAGGGAGCACGTCTCACATTCAGGATGAATGGCTAAAATCAGACATATATTCATGCTTGATTTTTCATGCCCTTGAATATGCAGGGAATGAAAACAGCATCACATTACTTCTCCAACTAGGTGGAAATAACATAGCCCTAATGTTGAATCAATTCACAGAATAAACCCTGTGAATAGCTGCTGAGGAAATCAATATGAGGAAGGAGTGAACTGAACATCTCTTCTGAAAATCATCAGGAAAAGAAAAAAACAGATTGTGGCTGTCCAGGTTTTGGTATCCCTAGAAAGTCTGGGCTTAAAAACCCCATCTAGATTAACAAATTAATTGAGAGGGAGGTGGTGGAGAAAGAAACAAATGGAAAAAATGGAACATAGAAAAAATTGAAATGAAAAAATTAAATAAAATAAAAAAGGTGATGGAGGGAAGCTGGACAGTTACAGATAAGAAGTAGCTTAATGGATGTTATATGTGTAAGAATAATGGATAAGAAAGAAAACTATTGGAGAGGCAGGGGGAAAAGAGTATCAAGGGAAGGAACTGTTCAGGCAGCAGAGCGAGAATAATTTGAACATTTTTCTTTGTGATACAAGATGGGAGTGCCAGCAGGAAGTACCTACAAGAGAAAAACTGCGAGATGAAGAGGACAAGACCTCTGAGAAGGTGGAGGGAAAAGGTGCCAGAAATAGAGTCAGACGTGCCCACTAGATTTTATGTCCTGGATAGCACAACCCTTAAAGTTCACCTGCTGCCCTCTCCCTCTTTGACAAATGGCAGGTTCCCCTGAGGTGATGTGGCATTAAAGACTTGAAGAGACAGAAAATGGTCTCGGATAGCTGTGATATGGCCTGTGACAGAGGAAGGATTCCAGGGACAGCACGACCAAAAGAGGAGGACAGGAGGAAGAGGGTTGAAAGGAGTGTGAGTATACAGAGGTAATGGAAGGGGAGGGGCAGAAAAGAGAGAAAAGTTAAAGATGAGTCAAAAAAAGCCAGAGTGTAAATAAAGGTTTGTGCTGGTGAGAGGAGGGGAGGAGTGAGGTGGAGAAAAGGAGAAGGAAGAGATGACTGGTCTAAAGGGGATTAAGATGACATCAGAAGAACTGTCAGTGTAGTGAGCTGACACAGCAACCAGTTTGCCCAGGCAAGAAGTAGATAATTGATACCACCCTTTAGGAGCTGCCATTCATCAAAGCCCTTTAGGGTAACCCCAGAAACCAACAGTCTCTCCTTGACCTTAATTTGTTTTAATGGAACACTTTTTCTGCCTCTTCCTGTATTTTTAGCAACTCCTCGAAACCTTCTTTATCCTCAGCAAGTGATAAGCTGCTGGTAACCTTGTTTGCAATTTGCAGTTTATTAGAAGTTCAGTCAGAGGCAAGGGCAGCACTTGTGTGCAGAGTGAATTATTGAGCAGATGTGTTTGGCCTGAGCCTTGTCTCTACCAGCCTCTTAAAGGTGCCACCTAATCCTGATTAGTCAGCACTCACTGGGGTTTCCTGCTCTGCAACGCTGGTGTCAGTGGTGGAAAAAAACACAAGTATTAGATGCAAAAAAAGCACAAAGTTCAACACAATTTCATTGAGAAAAACAAGTGGTGGGGCAAGATGAGCAATAAGGTTAAGAGATTTATATATGAATATACAGAGAAGCTCATCTCCACTGGCTATAGTGCCCTAATCATATATACAGTGCCCTGATTGTATATATATTGAATATATATATCATATATACAATGCCCTGATTGTGTATACAGTGCAATGAGACTCCAGGCAGAACCCTAGCAGCCTTCTCAGCCTTTCTGGTTTCCACTGTTGTTCCCCAAACATCTTTAAGCACTGCAAAAGGGTACCAGAAGGAACAGAGGCAGCTCCCTCATTCCCAAAGAGATGCAGGATTTGGTCCTGTCACACGGGAAATGTCCCCTAACACAGAATTTCTAGAAAAGCTGTGGCTCAGCAGCACAGCTCCTTATCCATAATCTGTGCAACAGATGCACCAAGCAAAGCATCTCCCGTATTGTCAGCTGTTGCTTTAGAGTCTTGTATCTCCAGGGTTTGCTCTTTTTCCTTTAATCTGCTAGATGGAGGTAATGAATATTTAAGTGCTCGGTGCAAACCCGTCTGTCCTGGCAGAGAGGCCGCTGAGAGGATCATTGTAATCTGCTCCATGGGTGGTGCTGCCCGTGGCCAAATGGATTCCATATGTGAGATCATCTGTCACGCAGAAGGCACCGTCATTAGTTCCCCTTTCTAGGAAGTCCTTCTGCTCTCCTGGATGAAATGCGCTGCCACTGAACCCAGCATGTGGGTTTGCCACGATGGTGCCAGTATGGAGAGAGTTCTTTGGTGACTTTCAAAGTTCCAGTGCCCCTGTTTATTTTTTTGGACTTCAGGCAGATAATGTCGCTATTTTATTAATTTGACTCTTGATGCGATTTTGAGCCTCTGCATGAAGATCATTCCAGTGTCCAGATACCTTTGAGAAACATCATCTTGGGTAAGGAGAGTAGACTGGATTAAAGACAGGCCACACCTGTGCTTTTAATTTTAGCTTTACACCATTAGCCAAAGAGCCACAAGCTGTCACTCTGCAGATCTGTGTAACATGCTGGACAGTCAGTGTATTGCAGCCAACATCTTCATCCTCATTTCTCTTTTTATTGGGAAGGCAGGTTCTCCTGCCCAGACCTGCTCAGAGAATCTTATATGACAGTGGGCAAAGTGCCTGTGGAAAGGGAGACTGTAAACTGCTCTCCATGTCCCCTGGGGAGAGTCAGGGGTAAGGAGTTTAAAGTGAAACCAAAGAGTTAAGTTAAAGATGGCAGAACCCTGTTTAATAGAGGACAGGTGCCTGGGAAGACTGTGAAACCTCTGGCACTGGCAGTTTGTCCAGTCTGTCTCATCTCCCAGGGATTAGTTGGGGGCTTCCTCATCTGGATCTTTTACCAGCCAGGTTTTCAACTCTGCTTTCGGCTGTTATTTAGCAGCAGATGTTCAGATTCTGAATATTCTCCAAAGCTACCCAGTTGTTATTAGGCATAATTAACACCAAGAACCTTAATTCATAAGCCTCCTTTAGGCTGGACTCAGTCCTATTCTGTGTTTACAAAATAAAACCTTCATGTGAAGATCACCTCTCTGAAAAGTAATTAGCAATCCTAGCTCCCTGTGAGGAAGAGAAATGCTTGTAGAATTTGGAAAGCAAGGAATATTGCTGGAACACGTAGCTGTTTGTCCTAAAAGCAGCACAACTTAACACTTACAAACTCTCCAAATTTATAGTGCTGAATTAATGACTTAGCCATGTATCTAAATTACTTAGCCATATATCTAAATCAAATGTTCAGGAAAGTCATTAATATTACTCAGAACTACCAGTTTATGGATCATTGTCTGTAATCAGGTTGTGGTAGTTCAACGAGACCTGCATTTCCTGTGGCTGACAATGGATTATTCACGTAGGATGTGCAGCATAATTGAGTTCAGGTTATGGGAGCAAACACACCTTCTGGAATTTGCCCAATCTGAGTCACATAGTTTGGTAAAGATAAACTTGTATAATTCCAGGGTTATTTTTAAGCACTTGCACTGAACAAACACCATGTCCATGCCTTCTGAAGAACAACAATAGGATAGGAACAGTCATTTTACTCTAGGATCTCATTAAATAAATTGGAAGTGCAGTGCAGTGTTTGGGAGGTTTCAGTTCTAAAGCTATTTCAAGAAACCCATGAGGATTTCACTAAAAATCTGCAGCTGCAGTATGTACAGGCAAACAGGATGCTGTTCTATCACCAAAGGAATAACAAACAATTCTAAAAGAGGGGGTAATTTAGTTAAAAATAGCACTTGAAATAATATACTAAGAATCTATATCTTTTGTGATCATTCTACCTTTTTATGCAGGGGATAGTTGCAAAATCCCCAAACTGATAATGACTGCAAATGGTGTTCCCATAAGAGGATAAATGAAAATCTGGAGATAACAGTCTGAAGGACAGTGAGGCTGGCACAGGCTCATTGAAATGAGATAGAATGTCTGATATCATTGCTTTGTCTGCTTCCTAGGTTGGGTCTTTGGGGTCTGTGCTGGTTTTGGCCGGGGCAATTTTCATCATAATAGCAAGTATGGGACTGTGTTTTGGCTTTGTGATGAAAACTGTGTTGGTGATTCAGGGATGTTTTCATTATTGCTGAGCAGAGCTCACACGGAGTCAAGGCCTTTTCTGCTCCTTACTCCACCCCACCAGTGAGTGGGCTGGGAGTGCACAGGAATTTGGGAGGGTACACAGCTGTGACAGCTGACCCCAAGTGGCCCAAGGGATATTCCAGAGTGTAGGACATCACGCTCAGCACATAAAGCTGAGGAGAGAAGAAGGAAGGGGGGCCATTCAGGGCGATGGTGTTTGATTTCCCGGGTCACCCTTCCACGTGCTGCAGCCCAGCTCTCCTGGGCACAGCCAAACACCTGCTGTAGGAAGTGGCAAACGAATTCCTTGTTTCGCTTTGTTTGTGTGTACAGCTTTTGCTTCCCCTGCTAAAATGTCTTTGTCCCCACCCACAAGTTTTCTCCATTTTCCAGTTGTGTCCCCCCTCCCACCAGGGAGGAGTGAGCAAGGGCTGTGTAGGGCTGAGTTCCTGGCTGGGATTAAACCACGACAAGGTCTTAAATACACAGCAATGCTGAGAAAAGTGTGCAACACTCAAACCACTGTGAAGGGGCTGATGGTCAGTGCATGAGCTTGTTCTCTGATTCGGTGCAGCCCAAGGACCAACGTCCATTGTCTCTAAGAATCCCTCTCTGACATCAGCCAAAGCAGATGCCTCAGGAAGGGAGTAAGAACTGGACAAAGCAGACTCCCATTTTGCAATCATTTGCAGTTCAGGCCCTTCCCGAAAAGGTGGGCTTGGTATATTAATAACACTCAATCTCTCTCTTCCTCGAAGAGGCTGCTTGAAGGGATGCTTTTGAAGCCACGTCAGCTTTTACTTCCCATTACACAGTGTGGTAGGAAGTTCCAAAGTTTAACTACAGGCATGAAGAGTCACTTCCTTCCGTTTGCTTTGAGCTTGTCCTCTCCCACTTAAAATCACTGGCTCCTTCTTCTGTTATTGGAAAGTGCAATGAAAAATCAATCTCTTCGCCTTCCCCGTGATATTCACGATGTTATAGATTAGCACTTAGATTGAAGTAGTAACTTATTTAGTTCTCCCTTACATCGAGTAGTTACAGACTCCTTATCAGCCTTTTAATCCTCATCTGAATCTTTTGACATCTATTGTTTCCTTTCAAATGAGAGGACCAGAGCTGCACACAGGATTCCAGCTAGAAAAGCCAGAGAGTTAAACAGTTATGTAGTAACCTTCTCTGCTTTTCTCTCTTGTCCCTTTCCCAGCAATTCCCAACATTTGATTTGTTTTAATGCTTAGCTGATCTGCAATTTTTCTCAGTCTTTCCTCATCTTTAATACCCAGAGTGGTTTTGAATCATAACTAAACCTCGTCACTTCCCTGTTTCCTCCTTTCCAGCTCATGAATGATTCTGTGAGCAAACAGCACAAATCTCCAGGGGACACCACTGCTGATCAACCTCCACCACAAGACCTGACCATGAGCTCTCACTCTCTCTTTCCTGGGTTTTTTATTCATTCCTTTTTCATTCATCCAGGGACCTTCCCATTTACGCCTTGTCTTTCCTTAAAAGCCTGTGGTGAGAGATGCTGTCTGCAGCTCTCAGGAAATACAAGCTGGTTATATCAACAGGATATCCTTTATCCAGAGGCTTGTTGACACCTTCAGAAAACTCCAGTGGGACCATATGGCAGGACTTCCCTTTATAAAAGCCGTGCCGACTTCCACAGCACATCACAATAACCCCTGTGTCTACTAATTCCATTTTTATTTTTTTTCCCAACTTTCTACAAAGCAACAGCACAATACCAACCTGCACTGAGCTTCTTACACTGCTGAAAGAGCTGAGACCTCACATCAAGCTGAAAGGTTGGGGCAAAGGTGCTCCCACTGGACCTGTATTTTCCAGGCCGTGACTTTCAGGTGCCGGAAGAGCAGGAGTTGGGATTTTTTTTCCAGAATTTCCTCTTGGTGTTTATTGTTGTTTCAGTTGGGATTCCTCTACCCACTCTAAAATGTTACATACAAAATTCCCTGCTGTGGTCAGTCCCCTCCATGTTGTCAGAACTGCAGGAGGAGCACTGACTTCCTTCTGGTTACATCTCCAAAGGGCAGGAAATGCCCCTTTTTTCACCACATCCCCTAAAAACCTGGGGGTGGGAGTCCTGCCAAGGAGGGCAGGAGGCACCAGACAAGTTGTTTGCTGGCAGCTGCCCGTTGCAGTCAGTCCCCAGGGAAACATGTTATTTGGAGTGTGCTGGAATGAGTCTGTGCCGTGAATCAGCAGCACGGTCACAGCTCCCAGACAGACAAAACCCCTCCCTCCCTTTTCAGAGGGAATTTCACGCAGGCAACAGTCTGGCTTCATCGAATAAGACAAAATGAATTATTTCTTTATCTCATCAGTGATGATTTTTGGTTCTGAGGGCGCAGATTCGTCAATCGATTTATCTGCACTGATTGCTTGGGAAAGCAGAGGACTGGCTAAATCATCTAAGCTGTCTCATGCCATTCTTCTTCTTGGGGTGCTGGGGTTATGACTTCTTCTTTACATTTTGGAAAATACTGAAAGCAAAATAAATGATGGAGAAAGAGCAGCTGCTACACAGCTCAAAAAAGGTCATTTCCTCAAAAATAAACCACCAAAAGGCAAACAAGCATGCTCCCCTCCCATGAGGAGAACATCTCATCCCTCTTTAGGTTTGAACAGTTTTAGAATCAAATGAAACACCAGCACCTTTGGGACCTGTATCAACTGCAGAGATCTTTCTAGAGCCCTGAGCTACCCCAATGAATATCTGACCTTGAGTCTGTTCACAAAACCGATTCCCACATATTGCACTGACCTCTCTGGGAAACCTGAAGAGGTGTAAAGATTTTAGCAGACACCAGTAGGACCCAGCTGCTGCCACCCTGCAGAGTGACTCACGCTGCAGAGTGCTTTGGGCAGGAGCACAGATGTGCAGGAAGCCAACCCTTGTCAGGCTGAGTAACTCAGGTGAGCACAGGGGACACCTGAAGGCACAGACATGTTGGGTGTGATGCATAAGGTTGGGCAACCCCCTGCGTCCTTGGATTGGTGACCTCAGGGGTCTGTGCTACGGCTTCCCAGTACTTTGAATGGGAACCACTGTCCCCTGTCGTGGAGAAGAGATTCCACCTGCCTGCACCAAGGGAAGCCAGGCAAGCTTGCCCACCATGCCCCCTGCGTCTCTCCCAGCAGCCTGGGGATGTTCCCAGATTACCAAATCAAGAAGCCTCTGGTTTGTTCTGAAGGTTCCTGAGATCGGGACAGACATGGGAGGCTGTGAGGGAGATGGGAGATACAGGCTGGCAAACCTCAGGACTGCCTTTTCGGCTTATCTCATCGCCTTAAGAAGGGCAGAGGTATCCTGAACACCATCTGATTCACCAGCTCCTGAAGAAGGAAAGAGATTGCATTTGTTGAACAAATTCCAGTACCTCAGTTCTCACGCTGGAACTGAAGGGCAGCTGTTACAGGATATGCAGCTCCACAGGGGTCTGGGTAACTGTGACTTTGTTACACAGTGGAGCCAACCTACCTCTGAGCACTGCCAAGAAGGATGTCCGGCTCCCTGGTGCTGTCCCTGACCCCAGCATGCATCCTGCAACTTCCCTTTCACCTCACTGCTGCGTCCCTGACCCACACAGTGCCAGCCCAGGGAGCTGAACCAGCACCGAGCCCTCTGGGTTTTGTGCCACAGAAGGTTTTTTTTGCTGGTGGAGTTCCCAGCACCAGAATGCAGCAGGACCAACACAAAGGGCACGGTGGAAATGTGCAGCCTGGTGAGCCTAACCACCCATTCCAACAACACTCACCCATTAATTAGGATCAAAAATATGATAGAATCTCACTCTCGATCTCCTAATACCACTGTGCCATGCAGAGAACAACAGTGAATGCCAGGGAAGAAGCAAAGGGCTGTAAGAGGAAGAAACATGCACTCATGAATGAATGACTGTGGGAATTAATTTCTGCCATTAAATATGGCTCATAATATGAAATGTGTGTGAACCATCTCAAAACTCCATCCTCTAGCAGTTGGTTTTAAAAGTATTAGTTATGGCTTGACACCACCTGAAAGCAGCAAATGCCTCACAGCAGAGTCTGACAGGCAGGGCTGCAACCAGGGGAACCTGCAATCTCATTAAGGCTTGGCAGAACCAGGGCTACTGTGGGGAAAAGAGAAGGTGAAGCTCCTGATGGCAACAGGCACCAGCACGTGGCTCAGTCACAGGGACAGTGGAGGGGTCTGCTGGACAGGGAGGATGGAAAACCTCTCATGTCCAGCAGGGAAGGGACCAGTGGAATATCTGTTTGAAAGTTTTCTGCAAGTTTTCCCTGTTGCTTCCCCCGTGGATGGATACACGTGGGGAAAGGGCAGTTGTCAGAGAATCCGCAGTGCCCTCCTGGCTCCCAGCACGGCCTGGGGCTGCTGCGGGTGTTCTGCAGAAAGCAAAGCGTGGAGAATCAGCCTGCAAAGGAGGGGGGACAGGGACACATCTGCTGCCTCAGCAACTGACCTGGAGGCACAGGGAGGGATGTGAGCAGCTGGATGCCTGAGCACGGATCCTATCGATTAGTGAACGGGCTCCTGGAACCGTCACGGTTGCAATTCAGGTTAAAGAGAGGCACTTCAGTGAAGAGAAAACCCAGTAACAAAAAGACCTTTCTGTTCTTTGAGAACACCATCAGAAGAGGGTTGTTTCTAAATCACTGTCCAAACCAAGTCATATTGTTTGCATGAATTCCCTCGGCCTATAACAGACAGTTTAGGAGCTGCCAAGGGCAAAGCCAGCCACAGGTATGAGCTCAGGAGAGGTTGCCAGTCCCGTGGAGTGAGGCTGGTCTAAAGAAAAGCCAGGGTGTGGGAAGAAGGTGGACTGGGTGACCTGCTTCCATCAGACATGGTGCTGAGCCAGGAGCTTTGCATGGTGATAAAAAACACCTCCAGGGGAGCAACGTGGCCTAATCATGTGTATAACAGACACTGTGCATCCTTTACATGCTGCACCTCCCTCTGCAGCCCACTGAGTCACTGGTGTTACTCTGCTCCAAGCAGTACAGCAGGATACCACTCAATGCAGACACACTTTTACGTTCAAGTCATCCCACCAAATAGGAGGCTTGCTGTCATTTCCAGAGATGCCACTGAAATTCTGCTCAACCCCCTATCACCCGCTCAGAAAGAAACAAGTCAGATTTCTCCTGTCTATCGTTAGTGTTAGGAATAATCACTTGCATCATTCCCAAGGTGTGTGTGCTCCTCATAGTCACCCCATCTCTGCTCATCCATTCTGGCTCTTAAATAAGCTGTTACACACTGACATCCTCGAAACTGAACCCAGAAGTGTTTACTGGACTGAAAAAGACATCACGAGATGGCTCCAATATCAGCCTAGAAGGATTTCTGCTCTTCAACAGGCGCTAAATGTGGCTACAAAAGCAGCAGGCTGTAGAGCATCTGCATAGTCAAATCACCTCTAAGAGGCTTCGTAACTGCATTCAGTTCTGCTGCGCTGAAAAATGAGGATAATAAGCTCAATGTATTACACTTACACTGGGACTACACTCCATATAGAGTGGTAATAAGAAACACAGGCTGAGGTTTTAATGGCAGCCAGTGGGGCTCAGCACTTTGCTCGGTGGAAGAAGGAGATGCCAAGCTACTTCTTTAGTTCCCTTGAGAGTCACAGACATGAGCTCCTGAGTTCCCAGAAGTCCCCCATGATGTGGGATCTCCTATCTCAGGTAGAATCATGGAATGGTTTGGGTTGGAAGGGACCTTAAAGATCATCCAGTTCCACCCCCCTACCATGGGCAGGGACACCTTCCACTAGACCAGGTTGTTCCAAGCCCCCTCCAGTCTGGTCTTGAACACTTCCAGGGATGGAGCAGCCACAGCTTCTCTGGGCAACCTGTGCCAGTGCCTCACCAGCCTTATAGTAAAGAATTTCTTCCTAATATCTAATCTAATCCAGCCCTCTGCCAGCTTAAAGGCACTGCCTCTTTTCCTATCTTTCCATGCCCTTGTGAAAAGTCTCTCTCCAGCTCTCTTGGAGCCCTTTTAGGCACGGAAGGGGCTCTAAGATCTCCCTGAAGCCTTCTCTTCTCCAGGCTGAACAACCCCATCTCTCTCAGCCCCTCTCAGTTATGTGAACCACCTGAGTTCTGACTTCTCAGTTATTCATCATGAGCTTTAAGGCTGTAATATTCTTCCTAATACTGAAACTTTACTGATCATTAAGGTATTTAGTTTTGTCTTGCTTTGCCTTCCTTTCATTCCCACCTTTCATTTTCCGCCTCTGTGCACATGAACTGTGCTGAAGAATTTACTAATAGTTTTCCAGCGCTATCCACCAAAAAGTCTTCAATGCATTTCCATTAACATCTTCTCTGTGCGCTGAGTTGTTTCCAACAAAACCTAAAAAATACCTGGTCTTTTTCTATTTTTAGTCTGGTTTTACTGCACTAGGGATAGTTGTCTGTGTGGGTAAGTCAATAGTAGATAAGTCAGTGAGTAGATAAGTCCCTCCACTGAGTTTCACTTTAAAGGAGTTCTTTCTCTTCATGCCATAGGCTGTCAAACACTTTCTCTAGCTACGATGTCAATTCAAGCGATCCCAACATCTCCTTGTGCTGCCCACTCAGTTGTGTCAGTACAACTTTCCACAGGCTGCCCAATAAATCCTGCAGGGATCGATCTGGGATAATAATAACCTGACCAAACATGACTCCCTTTTTTTTTTCCTTGAAGCCCTTTTAACCCTCATTGACTCCACTTAGCTCAGTGTTACCGCTGAAAAATTGCACACCAGGCTGCACCAGGAGCAAAAGGGAATAAATTTGAAAGTTGGTTTCAAATTACTTCTGTGGGTCAACCAGACACATCGTGGTATGGAAATGCAGTGCAAAGTCTCATGTTCTCATTAATCATCAGGCTTGGATCAGAGAATGTGCAGCCCCACAGACTCTCACTCCAGTTCTAGCCCTGTTGCTGGCACGAACTTTTTTTAAGTGTCACAAAACCTTCAGCAAAATTGGCCCCACCATGGATGCAAAAGCCCAGTGAGCGATGCCAAAATCCTTCTGCAGTTCCTGGGGAGAGCAAGGCATTTTGTAAGGATAACATGACACCACAGACAATAACCTGGGGGTTGGATGGAATAAACCAGCAGGAAACACAAAACCCATGGCTGTGCCAGTCTATCTTTAAGGTCCCTTCCAACACAACCCATTCTATGATTCTGTGATCTCTGTGCAGCCCATGGGCCGCAAAATGGACATTAATTACCTCCTCTGTTCAACTGAGAGGTGCCTCTCATCCTACTGATTACAAAAGTGACCCGAGTGACACTGTACTTACACATATAGTCAGATGGATCCTGGCACTGGAACAGACTCCCCAGGGCAGTGGTCACAGCACCAAGAGTGCCAGAGCTAAAGAAGCATTTGGACAATGCTCTCAGGCACAAGGTGTGATTCTTGGGGCTGTCCTGTGCAGGGACGGGAGCTGGACTTTATTGATCCTTGTGGGTCCCTTCTGGCTGAGGATATTCTGGGATTCTGTGATCCCATGCCTGTGACTTTTCAGGATGTGGTAGCTGCTTGGGCAGGTTGGCTGGACTGCAACTCCACCAGGATCATTGTTCTAAATTCATCTCATTGTTGGCTTGATCCTTTGAACCCTTTGGGTTACAGACTATCACCTGCTGGGATGGCAATAAAAATGGATGTTTCTTGTAATGGGCTTCAAATCACTTGACAAAGATGACTACAAAGACAATGCCTTGTTCTAAAATAGCTGATTGAACTGGCTTGCAAGTTACTGGTTCCAGCGCAGGGCCCTCTGAGGCCTTTGCTCCTTGGATGTCAGAGGAGAAGGTCATCTTGCCCCTTTATGTCTGTGGGTGGCTCACAAAGCCTGCAGAGAAAGTCAGCCAGTGGTGCAGGAGCCACCTCTGACTCCTGTCAGTCAAACTTTGGCAGTTGTGCTCTCTGGGGTTTTTGTCTGGGGGTTTTGTGAATGGGTTGTCACCCCTTCACATTCCCTTCTATACTCATTTTCTCATCTGCACCTTTCAAGGCGCTACAGAATCTCCCAGCACTCAGAAACCATCTTTCCATCACTCTTAACCTGGAGTTGGACTCCAGCCACCAGCTCTTCACTGAAAGGTTTCCAGCCCCTTGGCTCTCCGCTGGCCCAACACTTCCTCCAGGCTTGTGGGACGTTTCTGTGCGACCCAGACCGTCAGTCCCTGCCCAGCACAGACTATTATTACACCGCCTGCATCATCCCTTCGCGTGGCTCACCCGAGACAAATCAAATAACCGGGTACTGCAACTAAAATTAGAAAGAATAGACCACAGGAACAACGGCAGCGGCAGCAGGAGTGGCTATAAATAAAGGAAAATGTTTCTCTTAGAAACCTTTGTGCCACAGAGGGAAACTGTAGCAGTGGTCCAGGATATTTTTGTTGCTGCTTTTTAATTTGAAATTTCATCTCTGGAAGCACTTGCAGACATAGAGGGTTGTGCAATGTTTTCGCTGCAGTACAGCGACTGCTAAGATTAGCACTGTAACAGATCTTTTCAGAGTAAATTGCATGTAATTAATAGGAAGCAGGAGGAGAAAAAGGAATAATTGTATTTAATCCAAACGCAAGTTAGTTCTCCCAGAAGGTGGAACCAGCACTAAGGCCGTGCTGAAGAGGGGCCCGTTCTGTTCAGCTGGGTAATGAACAACAATTACATGCCCATATTGCAAATTCTGGTTTCCAATTTGTTTTACCAAAGTGCAGGGATGTTCAAGATGGAATTGCTTTCAGGTCCTTCCTAGCAACAGTGGAGATTATTGCTCTGTGCTCTTGGCTTGTCTCCCATCCAATGTCAAAGTAAGTTAGAGGCATTAAAATAGCATTTCCCTGTGAAGGAGCTGCATAAAATCTGTACAACACAACTTACATTTTGGTCTCTGAGGCAGGACTACATCAGGAATCCAAACCTGGCTCCAGTTCATCATTCCTGAAGTGAGGCCTCAATGTCTCATGGAAGGGAAGAGCAATTCCTCTCCAGGTGGGCACACAGAGATTCAGCACCAGGACAAAAGTTCCGACACCCCAGATAGGGTTTCTATGTCTTAAAAATCCTGTGGCACCCCACAAGAGGTCATCCCATCTCTCATTCCAACATGAGTAATTACAGCCTTCTCCCTGAACACTTTTGGAATTCACGGTTAGTAGGGGACCTAGGTGGGCAGTAGGTTGAGAGAGGTGATCCTCCCTCTCTACTCAGCCCTGGTGAGACTCCACCTGGGGCACTGCATCCAGCTCTGGGGCCCCCAGCACAACAAAAGACATGGACCTGTTGGAGCGAGTCCAGAGAAGGTCACAAAAATGCTCAGGGGGATGGATGGAGCACCTCTGCTATGGACACAGGCTGGGAGAGCTGGGGGTATTCAGCCTGCAGAAGAGATGGTTCTGGGGAGACCTTACAGCACCTTCCAGGACCTAAAGGAAGCTTAAAACAGAGAGACTTTTTACATGGGCAGATAGTGATAGGACAAGGGGGAATGGTTTTAAATGAACAGAGGAGAGATTTATGTCAGATGCTGAGGAGAAATTCTTTACTGTGAGGGTGGGGAGGCCCTGGCACAGGTGGCTCAGAGAAGCTGTGGCTGGCCCATCCCTGGAAGTGGTCAAAGCCAGGCTGGATGTGGCCTTGAATAACCTGGTCTAGGGGAAGTTGTCCCTGCCCATGGCAGGAAGGATGGAATGAGATGGTCTTGAGGTCCCTTCCAACCCAAACCATTTGATAATCCTATGACCTGTGCTGAAGCCTCATGGCATTGATGAGCTTCCATCTTCCATCCCACTGAAGCCCCCAAATTTCCCACCTGCTTCACTCAAAGCATTTCTCAGCTCTTCACATGCCCCCACTGACATTCCCCCCTGAAGCCCTTACAGCATCCCAGGATCACCAGATGCACAGCTCAGTGGAAGTACCAAAATAAAACACTCCAGCCAAGGTTTCACTTAGCTGCTGTTATTAATCATTAGCAATAGCTATTGCTAATTAATGTCATTACACATCATGACTATTAATCACAATCTGCTGATGCAAGACATATTGTGTCTTGTAGATAAGAAGGAAGAAAAAAGCAAGCGAGCAACAACCAAGCTTGAAAATGATGATGGCCAGTGCTGGCAAATTCGCATTGCAAACTCCATGTTAAAATACATGAGACAACATCCTTGCCCTCAGTGGCATCTCAGCTGTGCTTGAGCAACACCACTTGTCACAAACCCACCAAAACTGGGCATGGAGCTTTAATACATCATTTAGTATATGACATCTTTTGACGATACAAGCTCTTAAACCATGTGGGAATGAGATTTCAATTAAACTGTCTCTTCCATAACACTATACTGGTACCCACTCCCTTCCCAAGAACACCTCAATGTTGCCATCTGTGCATCAGGGTTTTTCAAACAGGGTTAAACTGCTCAGTTCCAACACGAGCTGCTGGGCTGTATGGAAAAATCACGCAGGAAATGCCCATGACCTTTGCCAGGTAGAAGGTGCAATTAGCTGACCCTAAAGATCGGGTGGGCCATGAAGCCTGCAAAATCCTACGGTGCAGCAAATCATGAAGTGCTGGGTCATTAGGATGTGTTTGTCATTAGGATTTAAACGCTCATTAATCACTTTTTTTTTTTCATCGCAAGGAAGGAAAGGGAGATTTCCTTCTTTTTATATTTTAACCTCAAGTGGAAATTTAAATGCAAGACTGGAATCAATTTTATAGCTCACAAGATTGATTTGCCCCAGACTTGAATTTGCAATATTTCCCCTTAAGCAGGCAGTGAGCGCTGCAAGCTCTCCAGTATTCCTGGTTTCCCTGTGGCACAGGAGAGAGCTCACACAGCTCCCTGCCTTCACACTGATAGACATGGACATTGCCTGCTCAGGGGTGAAATCTCTAGGCAGGAAGCTCTTGGCAGTGTTTATCCAGAAATTCCCTGCAATAGGAATCTCACAAAGGCACGGTGCAAAGAACAGGGCGGATGTGCTGGCTTTGGGTCCACAGACTCTGGGGCAAAGGGGTGCCAAGGACGGCTGTGCAGAGGAGAAGGGGTCAGCCCTCTTAAACAAGGTGTTTCTGCCACACGTTTGGATGGCCACGTCTCCACCTGCGGCGGGAGAAGGGGCTGTTGGTCACAATGGCGAGCTCATTAAAGCGAGATCAATAGAGATTTAATCTAATGCCGAGGATTACTCGGAGTGGAATGCTCAATTAAGCGTGGAGGGGGAAAAAAAATGCAACACATCAAATGAATTGCCAGCTGATTCGCCTGCTTTATTTGGAATTTAGCCCAATATCAGGGAGGGCTGATAAGCTAAAGCAGAGCTGTGAAAAAACAGCTGGTGCCGGGGGCAGCGGTCAGCAAACACCAGCGAAACGTGCCACATCATTACTCACGCGTTTTGCAGTGAGCTCCACAGGTACGTAGGGTTTGGCTGGGATTATGTACTTCCAATTTCCACTTTCGTTCACACCAGTGGCTCTAAGAATATTTGAAAGCTGCTAAGGTGAGGATTTGCATAAATAGGATTTGCCACGGCTCTCGGAAAAAAAAAAAAAAAGGAAGAGTTAAGTGAGATGAGTGCTACAAAACTTGTCTTTTCTTGGCAGTTTTTCTGTAATCCGGCCCATTTCTCCCTCCCTGCTCCTCCACCCACCAAACTCGAAACCGCTGCCGCCTCCCCAGCTCCCTCACCTCTCCGAGCAGCGGCCACACAGGGACAAAGAGGATTCTGTTTTGAATAAAACATTTTATTCTCGCGGCACGAAAACGCGGGACCAGGCAGGGAGCCAAGGAGCAAGAAAAGAGAAACATATTCGATAATTAAAACAAGCACTGGTTGCTTTGAACTAAGAAAATCATGTTACAAAAAAAAAAAAAAATAAAATGGAGCGATGAGTTCCCGGCCCCTGGAAGAGCAGAACGCGCTCCAGCCGCAGGAGGGGCAGCGGCACAGGGAGCTGCGATGCTGCAGGAGCGGGGAGGAGCGCGGGATGCGTTCCCCGAGCTCACGAATTGGCAGGCGCGGGGCCCCTGCCGCTCCCAGGGAGAATCCAGCCGAACGCGAGCAGCTCTGCGGCCCGCTGGCGCAGTATCACAGCGATTTCTTCTTCCAGCAAGTCGCATTTAATTCTCTGCCCAGACATTTCAAGGCAGAGCTGTCTTATTCCTCTCGTTGCGGCAGGACACCTTCCCACGCCGTTCCCTGGAGTCAGAGCTTTTGAGAGCGCAGCAGGACGAGGTCCAGCCAGTCACAAAGCTCCTTCATGTGTCTTCTTCCTTTACGAGCCTTCCCATCCTTGAGGCTCACGATTGCCTCTGAGAAGCTCAGCAATTTGCCATCCTGAATATTCCACCCCGGCTCCTACGATCTGCCGTCCCCTTCCTGAGCAGGGAGGGTAAAAGCACCCTGAGGCTGCACTCTGTGAGTGGTGGATGGAGCAGTGCTGCCTCCAAGGCTTTCCACATTCCTCTGTGTGCGGGGTGGGAAAGGTCGAGCATGGAGTTATCTTCTGCTGCCTGTTACCACCTACCCGTGGCCCAGTTTCTTTGCCATTTAGCACTGCTGTTATCACCATTTATCACTATTATCATCTCTATTTATCTGTGGTCCAGGGTACACAGCAAGAGTCTTCCTCCCACTCCCCCTGGGCTGTTCTAAAGAGAGGGTGTGTTTTGTAGGGTGGTTCGTGATGGAATCATGGGTGGGAAACCACCAGCCGTGGGTGGGAAAGCTGGAATGGCACCTGTGGCTAGAGATTCCTCAAAACAACTGACTTTGGTATGTTTTGTTGCAATTCCCCACCAAGTGGGACTGGCAGTTTTGCAGGCCCCCAGCAGCAATCCCTCTGCTCTCTGGTCCTCTGCCTCTGTAAAGTTTTTCCGGGGTTTTTGACAAAGCTTTTTGTACTCAGAGGAAGAAGAGCTGCACTGGCACTGAGGGGGTTGCGTTACCCCATCTGGCCCCAAACTGGGGAAAATGCCTGTGGTATTTGTAGGCTCTCCTGTCACTGCCCTCAGGAACCTCTCAGCTGATCCTGCTGAGAACAAGCTGTGTTCTCCTGGGATTGTAATGCAGAGGATGCTCAGACGGCCACTCCACATCGAGGCCTCTGAAGCAAACTGGAAGAACAGCACAAAACCAGAGCTGCTGTAGGGTGGAGCAGAGAGATTTGATGGAAAATTTCCTCCAAAGTCTTTTCATAAGTTTATGCAAGGGCATCCTGCAGGATATGGGGTACAACATCCTGCCTTGTCCTGGCACTGCTGATCTCGTGGGACCTGCTGACCCTTTAAGGGAACCAGCAGGGACAGTGAACCTACCACAAGGAATTTCAGAGGCAAAAATCCACACCAATGCTTCTGGTCTCAGCACATTGTCTATAGCTTGTAAAGTCTGGACGAAGAGCTCCAAAAGAGTGGCATTTGAAATGAAAAAAAAAAAAAATCCTATATTGTGGAATCTAAGCTCCTTAACCCCATGACCAACACAATTCCAGAGGCCAGCAGGTGTGATACTTTCTGTGACATGAATAGACATGGAAATGGAATTTGGCAGGAGCTACCATGGGGTGCAAGGCAGAAGAGCTTGAGGAGTTTGCTAGTTGAGTGATAGTGACTACAAAACCCAGAATGCTTTAACCTTGTACAAATACAGCAGATAAATACAAAGCAAACAGTGATCCCTGGGAAAAAAAGGGGTAAATTATGAGGAAAAAACCCGACATGATTTATGTATAGCATTGATCTGTATCTCATCCTTCCACTCTCCGTGTCCTTGCTAGAGCCAGCAGGAGAAGAAGCTTTAAGAGATGAAGATAAATTCCCAGATCAGGAATTTCCTAGGAGAAGAGTAAGCAGCAGAATTCAGTCTGGGATTGGTGCAAATGTGGCGTGTCTGCGCAGCCCTGGGCACCCTTCATTGTCCCCAGTCATGCAACTCTTTGAGAACAAGCAACTTTTTGCAATTATTCGCTGGCACTCCATGAAAAGCAGTGCCCCCTTCAATTCTTCCTTTCTGGGCTCTTTATTGAAACCAGGCAGTCAAAAAAATTCCAGTTCTATTGGAAAAATGACGCGAGGACGGGTTTTGCCTGTGTGGCAATTTTCCTTCTCGCTCCCGGCAACAGCCTATTCTTCTGCAGGACTTGAACAATAAAGGTCTCAAACAAAGGCAGGTCTCACAGCTGGGGGAAGGATGCTTGAGGTCAGGGCTCCTTCCTCAACCCCTGCTGAGGTCAGTGACGTGGGCTGTGCTGGTCCTGCTGTCCTGGGTGAGACTCTCCACTCCACAGCCTGTGGGAGCTGCTTCACCAAGCCCAAGGGTGAAGGAATCACAAGGTCTCCTGCAGGATGGGCTTCAAGGTGCTCTCAGACCTGTGGGATTCAGCCCCTCGTGCAGCAGAGAGGCACCAAGGGTTGACTCCACCAAGGTCCATGCCAGCCCTGGACTGAGGGACTCCCTCCACCACTCTAATCCGACTCCTCTGCTTAAAAGTAATTTTTAAGCCACAATTTCAGACTTCCTGGCTCTGTGGGGATTTTTTAAACAACATTTTCTAAGCCAAATCCACAATTTAGGAAAACTCACCCGTACAGAGATGCACAAATATATATTCTGTGTGCAGCTCTGTACCACTCAATAACACCTTTTTTATTTTTCCCCCTTTGGATTCCACACCCCTCTTTAACATGGAAAACCCATTTGTCTACCTCGCTGGATGCCGAGTGGATAAATACATTAACTGCTTTGCAGCACATTGGCCTGGTTTATTCCTGGTCAGGAGCATCAACATCTCTGCAGCTCAGCCAGACTCCGGAAATGATGAACCACGGAAACCACAACACCGTGGGGAGACTGAAGGGAGTGAACGCTCAGCTCGTACAAACCACGTGGTTATTGAAACTCAGGAGAAGAAACCGGTGACAGAGCCAGGTAAAACTGGCACAATCCAGGGTATTTGTGGAGTTAAACTCCTGTTCTCCCCAGCAAGGCGAGGCACAAATGGCAGGCTGTGATTGCTCTCTCTGGTTTTATTTCCTCCCTGTCACTCGGTGCCAAAATGCTTTTTTTTTGTTGGAAATTCTGTCTCATCCATCCCAAAGGTGGTGCCTGGTGCCTCCTCCTCCTGCCTCCCTTTCACAGGCACAGACATTTTACTGAAATAATAGAGCAGAACCCCCAAACCAGCCACCACAACCAGAGACATCTCCTTCTGCTGTGCAACTTGGGAGGGACTTCACAGTCTCAGACTATCATTTCAGTCCCTGGAATCTTCCATGGTGGGAGTTCAGCAAGAGCCAAAGGCATTTCTCCTTGCAAACAGCATTGCAGGGCACTTCTCTCTGCCTCCCCATTTACAGTAGAGCTCCCCCTTTCTCTTTCTTACCATGTTCTTTTTACCGCCTTTTGAACTCCTGTGGTAACACACATCTTCCCCAGTGGTGGCTTAAGAATGGCTTTGGCTTTTTGCTTTTGAGTAGTTGGGTTTGTTGAGATAAAATACCCAGTTTTTTCACTTCCCAGTGCATATTCTTTCAGAACCAATTTCATAAAATCATCATAGAATGGTTTGGGTTGGAAGGGACCTCAAGACCATAATGTTTCAACCCCTTGCCATGGGCAGGGACACCTTTCCACTAGACCAGGTTGCTCCAAGCCCTGTCCCACGTGGCCTTGGATGCTTCCAGGGATGGGACAGTCACAGCTTCTCTGGGAAATCTGTGCCAGGGCCTCACCACCCTCTGAGTAAAGAAATTCTCCTCAACACCTAATCTAAATCTCTCCTCTTTCAGTTTAAAACCATTCCCTCTTGCCCTGTCACTCCATGCTCTTACCCAAAATCCCTCTCCAGCTTTTTTAGGTACTGGAAGGAGTGATAAGGCCTCCCCAGAGCCTTCTCTTCTCCAGGCTGAACAACCCCAACTCTCTCCACAGGCACAGAACTCGTCCCTTTAAACAGCAATGGCAGAGGGTTTGTTTAGGAGCTGAGAGGTGTTTGGCTGCTTCGATTCTGTCCTTTTGTAGGATCACATGATTCAGATGTGCACTGGAGCAGATTCTTGTGGATTCATTTGGCATCAGCTTACTCTGAAATCTGGATGTTGATGACCTACAGGGGAGTTTTTGGCTAAAGGAATGGCCCAACATTAGGCATCACTTTAGCTGTGGGTGGCTGTGCCATTATTTGTAGATAAAACCCTGGGTGCTTTCAGCTTACAGTCAAAGGGCCTCGTGTCAGGTAACAGGAGTCCAAAACAGTAGAAAAATCAAGGATTTTAAGTCTGTAATGTGAGAACAATTCTTACCCCAGTTTCCAAGTGTACAAGCATGCAGGTAAGTGTTTATGCTGTCCAAGTCAAGTGGAAAATCCCCCTGGGATGGGAGAAAAAAAGGTTCCTTCATGGCCATACAGCCAGAAATCTCAGTGCTCCTGTCATCGAAAGAGCAGGTCTGGAGCACAGTCCTGCAGTTCAGGATGGAGGGATGTGGAGATGCCCTGTCCTTGCCCCTGGCAAAGAGGCAGGTTGGGCTCCTCACCTGTGGCACTATTTGATATAAACACCCATTTAGTGGCAGCAAAGCCACCCACAAGCACTGGAATGGCTCCATCCCACCTTGGGACTCCCTCCTCATCTCTTACACTTGTGTAAGCTGGGGGCCAAACTGGAAGCATCCCATTCCCAGAGAACTGCTATCACAGAATTCTGTTTATTTTTCTTCTGCTATGTGCCTAGTTGGGATGTTTTGGTTTCTTTCCTAGTTCAGAATATTTAACATATTTCAACTTTTGTGACAGAAAGGAGCTTGCTATTCCCATCACATCCAAAATCAAGTCAGCACCTGGTGGGTTTGGCTCGCATTAGTACCTTCTGGTAACTTGACTGTGTGAAGAATGGAATAGAAATACCGAGTCCCTGAACACAAAACCCTCCCTGCCTGCAGGGACGGCTCCCCCAGTGCCTCTTTTGATGGCCACAACCCCGGAGCAGGTGGCAGCTGAGAGGACAAGCACAGGGCTGCATTTTTCTGTACAAAACAGAATGGGAAGTGCAGTCATTGATGCTGGTTGGGGGCTGCCTGGTACTCTTCAATTTTTTAATAATCTTCTCGACTGGAGAGCCAGCTTCCCCTTTGATGTGGTGCTGGTTGCATTAGTACTCGCTCAAGGTGAATACCTGATTAGCCACGGGGAGCTGAAAGGGTCTTTATTCTCCTTTTTATTTCTGCTTTCATAATACTTACTACAGACAAAGAGCCCCCGTGCCCTTCCTGAGTTAGAAATAAAAAAAAGTGGTGTTAGGCCAAAACAAGTGAGTGTGGCAGTTCAAATGGATTAAATCTCACAGCCACAGCTGAGCTTTTTCTGTGAGTTATTTCCCTGCTGCACTTCTTGGTGTTTTCAGTCCTTTGGGGCTCTTCCCTCTCTCTCAATCCAGGGCAGCTGCAGAAGGGCTGGGAACAAGGATTTCCCTGCCCCTCATCACAGTGGCTCTTCTGCACGAGGGCCATGAGGGATCTGTGAGCACAGATCTTCCTGGGGGTCTGATTCCTACCCCTGCAGGAACAGAGCTCTGCAGATGGTTGAGTTTCAGCGAGGTCAAGGCTCTTCTTCCAGTTTTCTGCTGAAATAGAATTGTCAACCTGCTGGGAAATGGTCCTTCTGAAATGCCAGGTAGATCCTAAATGTCCTTTTGTTCCTCCTTTCCCCAGGAAGGCACTGCAATAAGAGACAGATTATCCAGTCTTACGTGTGAGTTCAAGAAGAGGGCTGCAGTTTGGGGGGAACAAAGATAAGAAAGCTTTGGTTACCAGAGAACCCCTGAGAAATAAAGTCATCTGACCACTTGCAAAGACTTCACAGATTTCTGTCTTCGATTTCCTTCATGATTTTGAAGACAGAAGACACAGTAACAAGTACTCAGAGGCTTCTCAGAGATGCTACAAGCTGTTGACTGAATTTTAGGCCAGTTTAGGCATCACTACCGCTCCCTTTCCAGAGCCCATCAATTTGTCACTCTAGATAAACTCAATTACTGGTGCAAAGGGAAAGAAACTACTTTGTCCTACTTTGGAATCTTAATATAATCGTAGCAGCAAGCACTTAAAGAGCTGTTCTGCACTGGAGGTGCCAATATGCTCTGTGAAATGCTGCATTGCAGCCAAGGCAGTGGACACACGGGAAGGCAGTGACTTGCCTGTTGCAAGAGGAGGATATGGGTCCCCTGAGGGGGATGTAGTGGCATAGCTAAAGTCAGCTTTGCATAAAGCCTTCAGCCTTTTCCACAATATTTTGCCATTTCACAGCAATTCTGATTTTGAACCTTTTTTTCCCCTTCTCCTGCTAGAATGCCAGGGCTCCAGGACCCAAAATCCCCATCTACTGGCTCGAGCCTGGGGTTGATAACTCAGGAGGCTCCATTCAAAAGCAGAGAGCCTTTGAATACTGTTCCCAAAGTGTGTCTTGCTGGAACCAGCCTCTCCCAGCTCCCTGCCGAGTCTGCTGCCTGTGGCAGACAATGCTGCATCATTCCAGAAAATGGTGTGGAACACCACTTGTGTAATCAAATATCACCAGTGTCCTTACCAGCATCTTGCAGATTCAGGGGGTTTTTTAAAGGCAGGAAGAACCACCAGCTCAATCCTGACAGCACACAGCACAGTCTGCTCTCTGGCCCTGCTCTCAACCCAGTGACCTGGTGCTTCCCCCACAAAGCCCACGGGCACAGACACCATGTCACCCCATGATCTCCTTTGGATAAACCCAACAGACAGAGCTCCTGCATCTGGCTATGAAATATTTCTGTAGCCCTTGGGTTGTCTCCAGCTCCCTCCCACCACCACCAGCTCAGCCCAGCCTCCAACATTTTCTAAGCCTGAACACACAAAAAGGTCGCAGCGTTTCAGCCACCGAAGGCCAAAATTCTCCCCTCAGGCTGCCCCCAGCTCGCCCTGGCAGTGTGGGGACAGCACAGCTTTGCATCCCTCCACTTTAAGGTAGATTTTATTTGCCAAAATCAGTTTATTGAGTCATGTGTCTTGCAGTGAGTGACAGTCTCCCTTTTCAGCAGGATGGGATTTTAATGGAAATTGCCCTCTCACATCACTGTGAAATCAAGGTGGTTGGTCAGCTGGTAAAATCCTCTTATAGAAAGCCCAGCTTTCATTCTTTTTATGCTGCTGCAGTCCTGGGAAATTATCCCTCTGGAGCTACCCAGTATATTCATTACTGTGCTGGTCCATCCTCCATCCTCTCTCCTGCCTCCATTGAATCTGAGTCCCAGCCATATGTTCCTCAGACACTGTCAGCTTCCAACACACAGACCAATCTGTCAGGATGGAATCTGAAAGACTGTTATCTCGTGTTGGGTGTAATATCTCCTGGGCTAGAAAATGATCACACATCATTTGAGAAACTTCAAAGAGATTTATTTCTGGTTATATGAGACTCCCAGCATACATCTTTATGATTGAAGTCTCCCATTACCCGGTATTTCTTTCCATTTATCACGGATAAAAGCTCCAGAAGCAGCTCACCTCTTAATGTGAACCCATGGTCTGTAATCCCCTTTACAGGCACCACACACTCACCTCTCTCTGTACCTCCCAACTTCTATAGTCAGAGCTTTAATATCTCCGTATTTAACAGCTAAACGGGTCACGGTCTCTTTTCCCCCTCTACCTTTTCTCTTGGACACACACTGCTGTTCACACACAGGTTGTACTCAGCAGTTTTAATGCTCCAGTCATACAAATCAGCCTCCTCTCACTCCATTTGGGCAACTGTATCAGATTTCTTTTAGCTAACAAACATTTTCAACTCCTGCCATTGTCAGAAACATGAAGAATGAAGGAGGAAAGTGTTCATACAGCCACCGGAAATTAAACAATTTGCTCGGGCGTGTGATCTGCCTCGATGGATAAAGCAAATCTGCCAGTGGCATTTTGGAAGGTGCTTTTAGGCAAACCACTGCCTCTGCCCTGCTACACCGGGCAGCGTGATGGAGGGGTGCTATTAAACATCGTCAGGGAGTGATAAACAAAATTCATGGAAGAAACAGGATAAAAGCAGAAAGCTGCAGGGGACTCTGCAGCGTCTGCAGAAGATGTTCAAAGCCAACCTTGCAGCTCCTGCTCGGAGGAAAGCCCTCTGCCTTTGTTTGGGCCTCGGCAGGAAGGGATGTTTACAGGTTCTGTCTTCTAAAGTACACCAGGACTGACTCAGAGCGTGTGTTTACATTGGGTTGTTGGGTGTTTTAAATATCAGCACCAAGTCCCAAGAATAAATTACTACAGTGGGAAAATAAGGTAATGTCACTTTGAACTGATGCAATGAATTCTAGTGCTGCAAAGCTGGTGGGTAACAGGGCAAGTCTGTGCCTGGTGATACACCTGGTGCAGTGGTGTTTGCTCACAAAGCTGGACACTGGCAGGTCCATGGGATTTACAGGGGGAAAGACACACACAGTGGTACAAAACACCACCTTATTAATGACAGCTTTTTGGTCCAGGCAGGTGTAAACAGGCCTGGGAGGGGGTGTAGCAGTAATTGCTCCAGGAGTAGGAGGCAGCCATTCCTGAAATAACCAAAACTTCCTCAAAGTCTCCGAAAACACTCTTCATAACCACAGCAAGAAGAGACTGGGACCGGTTCAAACTGCGCCACATACTGGGATTCCTCTCCTTGGTGGGGAGTGGTTCCCCCTTGGCAGAAAAAAACATTGACCAGCCCAGGAAGAGTTAAAATCTCACTGCAGTTCATAGAATCGTAAAACAGGTTGGCTTGGAAGGGACTTAAAATTCATCCAGTCCAACCCCCCTGCAATGAGCGGGGACATCAACGAGATCAGGTTGCTCAGAGCTCTGTCCAACTGGGCCTTGAATGTTTCCAGGGATGAGGCTCCCACAACCTCTATGGGAAATGTGTTCCTGTGCTTCACCTCCTCCTGAGTAAAGAATTTCTTCCTAATTTTTAATACCTATCTAATATATCCATTTTTTCCAACCAGCTTCTGAGAGCCTGGGCCCATCTCCAAAGAAATTGGTCTCGACTTAGTGAAGAGGCTTGGCCGTGTGTGAAACCCAAATGAATGGGCAGCAGAACCAGGTAAGAGGGTTGGAGGTTGAGATCCCTAAACAAGGTGTCCCTCCCAGTGTTTTCATGGGGAGGGCCTT
Organism: Myiotriccus ornatus; assembly: GCA_036023395.1. Taxonomy (NCBI): domain Eukaryota; kingdom Metazoa; phylum Chordata; class Aves; order Passeriformes; family Tyrannidae; genus Myiotriccus; species Myiotriccus ornatus. The sequence continues at coordinate 148,460,199 of JAYRBT010000082.1, read as the reverse complement.
GTGTGCTGTTCAAAATGATTTCCTTCTGTTAGGTTTGGTCTATTCTGTATTTTCATACACCGCTGATACGGTGGAGCTCCGCCAAAAATGGATGTTAAAATGCCTAAAGGAAGAGAGGCTCTGCTAGAACCTTTCTGAGTCAGTAGGAGCCAGGAAGCAGGGAAGCCACTGGCACTTCTGTTCGTGCACAAGTTCCAGCCCCAAACTGCAGGCTCTGAAAGCTGGATTTTACCTCATCATCTACATTATACCCATAATGATCTGTCACAGTTTTAAGCAGGTGCACTTTTACCAAGGCTACAAATAGCCCTGAGAGACCCACAGCCCAAAAACCTAAGAGAGTCCAAGTTCCTCTGCGAGGCACTAACACATTCAGTGTGAATTTCACACAGAAGACCTTTATTTATTTGTTTTTAACATGAATACTGTCCTTGGCATCCTATAAGACATGCTACATTCCCAGGGGCATAAACGGAGGTTTGTTGCAGCTTTGACTGGTCTCTTGTCAGACTCACAACATCTAATTCACTGCAGCGTTTCTACTTGTCCCCCTCTGGTTGGATGTACACACTCCCACCATTCCACTACTCCTTCTAGCTGGGAGGGTTCATATCTTTGATTCCTTCATCTCCCATAAAGGAAAGGAAAAGGGGACAGTGCTGGAGATCAGCTGGTGTGTGGCTCAGGCCCGAGGTTGGGGCAACATATCTCGAGGGACCTTTCCATTTGTACAGAAAGGAATAGTGGTATTTGGCCACAGGGAGCATCCAGTCTTCTCCCTGGATGCTCCTCTCATCCCAACCTGCAAAGCACCTGTGAGTGCCCACATATGGATTTGGTTTATGATTTGCTCTTTTAATCAGGGGGGAGAGGCAGGTTCAGGAAGGATGTGGTTCGTCTCAGCTTAAATTTGGCATCTGAACCTGCTTGGGTGAACTGCCCCTGGGACGAGTCTCTGGCATCAGCAGAGGAAAGGGGATTCCAGCTGCTCGGGTGGGGCTGTTCTTGTTGTAGGGCCCCGCTTTTAAGTTCAGTTTGAGGAAAAATGTGGAGACCTTCTGGCCTCTGATCATGCTTGCTGAGCTGAGGAAGAAAGACTCTCAGGCCCAGAGTGTAAAACACTTCCCTTCCCACAGCCCTTTCCTCTCTGGCTGGTGAGAAGATGACATTTCCATCCGCACAGCATTCAGCACAAGGCACCCCCGTTCCCATTTCATCCTTGGGCGCCGCTCTAGGAAAAATAATAAACAGCTGAGTGTGGTGGTGGGGTTTGGGAACGGCTCCAGCTCACAGTTAAAGGACAGGCCCCGTTATTTCTTGATGAATAACAGCATTTACAGAAGGCCTCTCACCCCGAGGTGCTTCACAAACTATAAACATACATCACCACATCACGGAACGGGCGAAACAGCCAACTTCAAAGTTACAGCTGGAAAAATCCCACAGGCAGCCCAGTGCAGGGAGCGACTCACCTGCCAGATACCAAACAGCAAGGCAGTCCTACACACAGGGAGGGGCTGCTGCTGGACTGAGGCATGTCCAAGCTGCAGAGCAGACCACAGGATCGTCCTTCTCCTCTCTGGAAATTATCTGTATTGTCTTTAAATGTCTGTGTTTAAACAATGCTACTCCCTCACTGCCAAAGGTGAAACCACCCGTGTTTTATTGTGTTCCAACATGTCTGTAAGGTCCATGTGATTGTTCACCTTTATTTCCTCTCCAAACAAGGGTTCCTCTCTGTTTCCTTCACACATGCTGGTGCCAGCCATGAACGGCTGCTGGTTGATGCAACACTACACCAGTGCAAAGACCCAAAGGAGAAACCAAAAAGATGCATAAAAGATGTGTAAAAATGACAGCTAAAGGGATCTTAAAAAAGATGATTCAGGAGTTTTAGGAAAACTCAGCTGCCGGGATTTGGTTTCCCGACTTTGAAAACCTCAGAGAGTGAAAGAGCCTGAGGCTGAGTGTGGAGGTGAGGAGTGTCCCCCCAAGGTGGGTCTGGAAGGACCTGGAGCCCCCTGTCCTGAGGGTCCAGCACATGTTCCCTCTGACAGCAAATGTGGGATGAAAACAGGACTGTGCCACGCACAACTGCATCGTGGACATTTCCCAGCATCACCGACCACCTGGGTGATTTTCCCCCTCACCTTCAGGAGCCTGGAGAGGCATCAGCAAATGGAACCTCATGCTCCAGTTAAGTGATACTTTTGCAGAGGAACCACAGGACACAAAGTGTGTAAAAAGGCCAATGGTCCAGAGATAAATTTCAGCATCTGACTGTCACCCTTTAGTTTGCATTCACCAGTTTATACTGGGACTTTCTGCCTTCTAGATGGTTCCCTGCCTGCCCCAGTGAAGTGGCTTTGGTGCTGGTGGTGAGCATGGAGGCTTGGCAGCCAGGACTTTTCTCCTGGTTTAGGTAGCACGGTGCAGGCTCATTCATTGCTGGCTGGAACAGACCGAATCAGCAGACAGACAAGGCAGTAGGAGGACACCATTACAGTCGGGGGTGAGCAGGGAATAGTAAATTTAATTTTGGATGTAATTGTCCAAAGGAAAACGCAGATGGTGCAAAAAGAAAAGCTTCTCAACAGTGTAATTTATGGCACTAAAAATAAAGCACAGAAATGAAACACGGGAACCCCCAAATTAGAGACATCTAGAAACCATCTGAACACTTTCCTCCTTGCTCCAGTTTTCCCAGTGCTCTGACTGCCACAGTTGGTTCTGCAAGGCCAGGTTTGGTTTCAGAGTGATTAATGATTAGCAGCAGCCACAATTTCTTTCAATCCTTTCTGAAGATCAGGGGAGGGTTAAAAATGCAGCTCAGTCAGAATTTCTACCTCGTGTTCCGTGCTCTCAGCAGGGCTGGGCTCTTGGAACGCCAGTGGGAGCTACAGGAGCAGAGAGAGAATCACCAGGAGAGGATTTGCTCCATCTCATAAGTGACCCACCCCTTCAGAGCCGATCTTCCTTTTCTTTTCTGCTATTTCTATGAAGAAACTCCTCCCCAAACAGTTTGCTGAGTGATAAGAACTCGGATCATCCGTTGCCCACCTCGTGTCAGGCGGCTGCCGCAGCTGGAACGAGATTTCTGTCCTGCAATCACAGCCTGCCCTAATGGCACATTAGCATGAATTAAAGCCTGGCTGCAGGGATGTTGCTTCCCTGTTTCGTCCCTGCAATGGTTTCTGTTCTGGCAGTTGCTGCAGAAAAATCCCCATTTTGGCAATGAAACCCAACCTGAAAGTGTTGCTGGGCTGCACCACAGAGGAGTCTGTTTTAGGCAGCAGATACAATTTCCAGTGGGACAGCAATGCCCTTGCTGAGTTACCCTCCCTCTGCCAGGGCTTCCTGTTTTCTTCATTGTCCTTGAAGGTTTAAATTGATTTGTAAGCATTAAATCAGAATTTAGTTACACTAAGAAACGTTGAAATTATAAATAATCTAATCCTAATACATGTATAGAAATAAATAGGTATGGAACACTGAAAAGCTGTCACTGGAGTCTGTCCTTTTAAACAGGCAGTGTAGAAGACATGATTATACATTCTTGTGCCAAGGTGTGAGAACATACCATGCCTAGACATCATCTCATTAACATCCTGTTCATTCTCAAATCTAAATCCAGATAACAATTGTTTCATTTTGTGTGTGTATATATAATTTGTGGGTTGTCTGTCTTTTGGTGAAGTCCAGACACCAAGGCTAGTGCAAATAGATGAATTTCATTCCCACAGCAGACCAGCATATTCTACAGGTCCCTTCTCTGAGGTTAAAAGGTGTATTTGAAATGGAAATTTTTTTGAATTACCCACTTTGCATCCAGGGAAATGACTGAATTGGTGCTGACCATAGCATTTACAGGTCACTAAAATATGTACCAAACCCTGAACCCCATTCCATCCATTCCTAACTGGGCAAATATGTTCGGAGCATATTGTGCAGATGCTGCTATAGCTGGAGAAAGGAAAGACAGTCTGATTAACCTCATTCCCTGATAAAAATCACACCAAACACTCTGAGAGAAGAAGATAAACATCAAAGTCTCATTTTACCCACGTTGCCCTCCAAGTGCTTGAGAAGCCACAGAGAGGCTGCGCTTGGTCGATACCCGAACGGAAGGCTGAGGTTACCTCCAGCACGCCAGAAATTGGTTTTGAACACCTTCAGCTTACAAATCCGTTATGGAATTACAAACAAAAGATTCTCTGGTTTCAAAGGGGTGGCAAAAAACCCAGACTCTCCCCCAGGACATCGCTCGGTGGATTGTATAACCACCTTCGGAAGAGAGAGCCTGAACCACCAGCACCGTCTGCAGCAGCTTTTCACCTTGCCAAGAGCAAGGCTGTGGGGGCAAAGATGGTTTCTGCAGTGCTGTGCTGGTGTGCCCACCTTGCTGCTGGTACCCAAACATGGCAGTTGAACACTGTCTCTCCTGTTACCCTGTTTTTAATGCAGCTCGGGGGAGTTTTGAGTTACATTTCAAGTCCAGCTGATGAGGGAACCGATGCTGGGCTCCTGTAAGAAATGTGTCTTGTTACAGTACAGCACGTTGATGAAGTAACCAAAACAATACAAACCCACTGTGAAACACATTAAATGGATTAAGAATTGGCTAACTTCAGGTCTTAAATATAATTATAACCAGAGAAATTTTCTTTGAGTGGGCGTGTGTTTGGACAGATCCCGCAGGGACTGGTTCTTGGCTCCACACTATTGTATTTTATCAACAGCTTAGGAAAAAACCTTTAAATCATTATCAACAGATTTTTCAGATGAAAAAGGCTGGGAAAATGGTCAAAAGAAGGAAATCAGGTCACTGATACAAACAGTTAATTGGCAATCTGAAGGTAAGAAAGTGCAACCAAGTCACAAGATCGGAGAAAGAAGAGCTTTGCCTGGTGGGGGCTGTGGTGGTTCTACACTGGAAAGCCGTGACCAAAAAAGGGTTGCAAGTTGAAGTGAGTAATCAACTGTCCATGAATTGACCTAATCTTTGTATGTATAAGCAGAGGAAATCCAGGGAGAAGAGGACGATAATGTTGTCTGGGTATTCCCCGTCTCCCAAAACTTCTGCCAACCCACTGTGCCCTGATCTTATGTCCACAAAGCAAGTGGGAGGTTGAAAAGCTGGAGACAATTCAAGAAAGAGGCACAAGAATGTACACAAGCCTGAGAAAGATGACTTGCAGGGAGAGATTTACGGGGCTTAGTCCATTTAGCTTGTCAAAAGAAAGCTAAGGGGTGCCTGGACACTGATCCAAGAACCTTCAGGGAGAAATCCAATATCCAAAGTTGTCTTCAGCCTCACCAACAGGAATGTCCCATGTCACCAGCCATGGTCCAAGTTCCCACACCAGGTACACACCTTGGTCATGTCCTGCCACCTTAGATGGGGAACACACCAACCTTTCTCTCGAGAAATCTGGGTGCCTGGCCCAACCCCAGCTACGGCAGCTCTGACAGGTCCTCCCAGCCGGCAAAGCCAGGACTGGGAGCCTGTTGTGCACCAGATTTTCAGTGTGAATGTGGCCAAAGAATTTGGGGCTGGGATCCTCCAGCTCTGTTTTCATTCTGTGGTTTCTGCCTCTGTTCTGATCCCGGTGCCAAGGAAATGTTGCATTGTTTGTGAGATGTGAATCTGGTGGCATAGCCTGTCTCAGGACAAGCTCTTCCAAGGCTCTTGTCTGATCTCTCAAGAGAGAGGCTAAACCAAGGGACAGAGATCACAGGCTCAGGCAGGGAACTGCTGTGTCTTTTCCCCCAAAAGGAAGGAAGGATTATGCACTGACCAGCTTGAGCAAGAGGAAAAGGGAAAAGGCTGGAGAGCAGAAACACGTGGGAATGCTGTACATGAGAGAGACATTTTTTGCTGGGCTCATATCTCAGTAGCATTTATTTCCCTCGTCCCACCTGCCCCTTTTGGAGACCTCTTATCCCATCACTTCAAAGGCCAGTAGCCAAAGATGACAGTTGCACAAAGGTCAGACAGGGGTGGTTCACATCAGGATGATCCATCTGGCTGCAGATCCTGCCTGGAGTGCGGTCCCTCCCTTTGTGTGTGGGTTTTCTCCTCAGCTCTACTGGGAGATGGCTGGAAGCACAATGAGGGGGGAAAAAAAAAAACAAACAAAAAGGGTGAATACGTAACAGGAACAATTTGTTCTTGGATTTAGAGCTGTCTACGGACACTGTGTAAGGCAGTGCTTTGAGTGAAATATTTGACTAATGATCCCTACAAGGAGTACGGAGTAATTAGTGCCTGGAAGTGATACAGAGGGATACGGGGAAGGTGGAAGTGGGTGGAACAGAGTGGGATCACAGCAGCAGCTGAGAAAAGCCCACACTGTTGGAGGTAGCTTTTCATGGGGTAACAAACTGTGAAGAAAGTAAGTGTTGAAGAACAAGCTGGATGCTTTAGCACATTTTTGAAGTGTCCTTAACACATTATAAGAGTGTGCTAAAAACAGTGTTCCTGCATTTTACAAGCTGCATATTTTTAATTGCAGCAAATTCTTGACTCGCACAAGCCTTACACAGCATTGGTGAAACTCAGGCTGTTATACCTCAGAATATTTGCATGAATTACTTAAATGTTCAAACGCTGGTGAATGAACAAGTATTGTCCTGCATTAAGTTCTCAGCAAACTGTTGCTTCTCCCGGCTGAACCTCGTGTCCGCTGCAAAGACGACTTTCTCGCAGCACCTCCAAAAGCTTCCGTGCAAGTGCAAAAGCGACGCATCATTTGAGGTCTCTTTTCGCTAATTGCCCACGCAGCCGAGTCCTCCACAACAGCCGCATTCCAAATCGGCAGAGGCTGAGCTGTTTTGTTTGTTTTCCCTTCAGTGGGAACGAAGCTTTCCGCGGAGGAGCGGCGGCTGCAGCTGAGCTGAGCTCAGCATCGCAGCGGTGAAACAACAAGAGCATTCATGTACCAGCACGTTCAGCTGCGAGCGGCGTTCGAGCCCCTCCGCGCTGAGGTTGCTGTGGCGGCTGTGGGTGGTGGGGGGGACGGCAGGAGATTCTCAGCGTAAAGGCCAAACCACGCTCCGATACATCTCACACTGACTGACCCGCTATTAATTCAGTGGCTGCTCTTTTATCGTCGAAGAGAAAGGAAAGAAAAAAATAAAAAATATCAGCTCAACTTTCACTTCCAGAAGGGACGTGAAATTCAAACCAGGGTTGTAAATCACATGACAGAAACTTAAAAGGTTTGGGGGGGTTTTTGTGTGTTGCTGGGGCTTTCTGAGCCCATAGAAGATTTATAAGGAAATGGGAATAAGCTGATAGTTGCACTAAAAAGTTGGGCTGTGGACTTGCCCGTGGACTTTCATCTTGCCATAAAATATAAGGATTGTCAGAAATGCATATTAACTGAAATATGAGGTTTCAATTCCCTGTGAGTTTTTTCCAGGTGGAGGGAAACCTCTAGCAGAGCTGGGTGTTTCTTTGGTCCTGTTCCCTTTATTTACATTAACTTTGGAGGTTTCTTTTCCTTAATCTGCAGAAGAATCAATAAAAAAAATCTCTTTCATGGTCCTTTTCCTTGGGACTGTACCTATCATCTTTGTGCCAGAGGCTGGGACTTCTTTTTTCAGCTCCGTGGAAGCCGTTCTCCATCCAGGTGTCCTGCACACGCCTTTGGATAGTCAGGGACAGGGGTTTTGTGTACCTGCTGCAATTGTTTCAGTTATCTGTGTCTTTAACAAAGATCACTGGCTGCTTACAGTTACTTTAAGGTGGCTCTGAGATAGTGTTGTGCATTGAGCTATGATTATACAGGGACAAAAGGTATGGATTTGTGTTTCCTACTCCAGGTGAGCCCCCCATGAGCATCCTGTCAGGGCAATGCTGGTGGCTGGTGGCTTTGTGCCCACAGGCACACACCTCTGGAACGGCTCTGGAGGTTGGTATCAGTGGGAATGTAGAGTCTGATGGCACTGGGTTCTTCCCAAGGGAGCAGCCTGCCTTAAACCTAGGTTATCTGATGGCTGCCACAGACTGTCCCACGGCGAAAGGTGGGGAGTAAGACATTGCTGCTGGCACTGGAGAGTGAGATACCACCAGAAACGGGCTCAGCAGAGGATGTGGAATGGGCTCATAGGTGCCAGGACTTGTCCTCTTGTCTTTCTCTGCGTTGTTTCCTGGCTGGCAGATCCTGACCAAGGTCACAGCCCGTTTCCATCAGCCCCCGGCCCTGGAGCAGGGAATACTGGGATTGTTCACGGAGAGCACGCCATCTCACTGCACAGAGGCAGCCAGGGTTGCTCCTGTTCTGTACAAGCATTTCAGCTCATCTGGCACTTTTCATCCAGAAGCATTAACCTACAGTCTAATATAATTATGTACTATATGCTCTTAAATTTTTAATTAGTGACATGCACTCGAGAGCAAATGGTCCCTTTTTCCCCTGGTACACACACAGAACTCCTCTCAGCCTTAATGGGGTTTACATGGGTTTATCAAGTGATAATAAAAGCCTAAATGTTGGCTTCTGCTAACATTTACTGGGTAATTCCCTGCTCTCTCAGCACATGGGAAGCGTAAGTGCAACACTATTAAGTACAACATAATAGGGAGAAAAAACATTTCAGGTTAATTCTCAGCTTTACCCATGTTACATACACGGTTCCCTTGGAAGTGTTAAGACAAATCCCACGGCAGGCAGCAAATCAAAGGGAAAACTGATTTAAAAGTCCTGGGTGGGTGTTTCCTCCCCTGCAAAGGGCACATCTGGGTGAGTCTCTGCAGCACCTCGCTCTTGCTCGGAGGGGAATCACGAAGGAGATAACACAGCTGGGCTGATTTAATCTACCCTCATGTGCCTCCAGCCTCCCGTCGGGCAGGCGTGAAGCAACAAGCCCTTCAGTGCTACCCCGGCATTCCTTGGGGCTGGAAACAGGGTTTAGTCCCAAAAGGTGGGACTCACCTCTCCCAGATTCATCTGTCTGCAGCCCAGGTGCCCCCCACGGTCTTTTGTCCCTACAGCACCTACACCTTTCCCCCAATACCAGGAAATAAAACTGTTGCACTGAAGTTCAGTGACAGCGATTCCACCTGAGCTGTGTGAACATCCCTGGCTTCTCTGTGATTTCTGGCTACAAAGCCTCGACCTGTTTCTGCCCCCTTGGAAGTTCTTTGGTCTTAAATGGTGAGAAGAAACCTCTACAAGCGGCTGTGCACGAGTTGTGTCTCACCCCTGCTCTGTCCAGGCAGCTTTAAGGAAGAAAGGGTTCCATTATAAACTGGATTACTGAGTCACAGCCATCGCCACAGTTGTTCAAAACGAACCATTTTAAAGTCTCTACACAGTAGCAGTATTTTTTAATGCTGTGGGGGCTGAATTTTGCATTAAGAACTCTCTTTCTTTGAAGGCTTCTCATGCAACACACACAAACAAACAGCCTGGGTGTATTTGCTATGCAGGTTCAGTGCAGAGTCTCATTACTGCTCTCCCAGCCATTTCTGATGTGCCACAGCAGAGGTGACTTATAGAATCACAGAATGCTTTGGGTTGGAAGGGACCTTAAAGATCAAACATTTCCAACCCCCTGCATGGGCAGGGACACGTCCCACTAGACCAGGACTTGCAAAGACGAAGTGGAGTGGGAAGGGAATATGGAACCACCAGCAATCTTAGTCACCATTAATACAATTTCTAGCCACGTGCTTAACCACCTCCCAGAGAAAATCACATTGGCATTAGCAGCAACACCATGCAGATCTTTTTACTGGAAAAACTGAGAAGGAAAACCTCTTTGGAGGGTGAGTACTCCAGGCTGCTCTGCTGTTGGACAGATGCTGAAAACTGATCTCCCCAAGAACCCCACAGCCAGGGGGGACAAGCATTTATTGTGCCCCTGCAATGCAGCTCCATGGAATTTGCTGCCTCTTATCCCATGAGTGAAATAAAATAGGAGAGGGTTGGGTTTGGGTTTTTTTTTTTGAACTTTCATACTGGAAAACTTGCCTGTTCTAAGGGGAATGTGGTGCGGGCTCAGCTGCAGGCAAATGCAGCCAGAGGCATCCCACACACATACCAGCACATACACAGGAGCCATACACAATATGCAAACACCCTGAAATCCCAAACAAATATCTCGAAAATCAGTTGTGCTCCACATGGAACAGGGGGCCTGCCTACACACAGAATTAAGAAGTTAATTAGTGTTTAAATATTTCCTTGCAAGCTTCGGCACTATTGCTGCCTCAGTGAGCGTAAAACCAGCAAGAACAAGTGACTAGTGGGAGAAGAATGAGTCTGGTTTTCAACATGCTCTGATAAATTATAAAAATCATGCAGGTAAACTGTGGATGTTTTTTATTACAGCTTTACTGTGGCAGGACTGGGAACTGAGGGAAATACTTCTTTTTAAAAGCATATTCATTTTGATCTAGCCGTGACCTTTTAATACGTTCAGGTCCCTGCAGGGGAGATGAAGCTACTTGTGGTCTTGTCTAAGAAAGGATGAGGAAAAAAGGTACCTCAAGATGACACAAAATCAAGGATCAGCCATGGGAAAGTAAGTTTTCACCGTCTGAGGTATTTCACCAGACTTGATGATCTATTCATTTTGATACATTCCCCTGTGTGACCCCACGGTGGGATGGGGTTTGTTGGCTCTGCCAAGAAGATTCACCTGTCAGCTGGTGTTAGGGAGGGTTGGGGCATCTCTGCTCTGATCGGCTGTGGGCAGTGAGATACTGCTCACCCCTTCCTGCAGTCATTTTTATATTTACCCACACGGGATAGGGAACACGTAATCCCACTTCCTGACCACTTCAGGGTTGTCCAAATGTTAAAGCCTATCTTAAGGACACTGTCCAACGGTTTTTAACTCACTGGTTTTTGATTTACCCCTAGTTTGCGGGTTGCCTCTGAAGGCACAGCACTTCCACTGCAGGCACTGAAGGTGTACATTTCTCTTTTCAGGCTCTAGGGACTGAGTTATAATTTAGGTGCTTCTGCTTCCAGAAACATGACTAGCAAGTCAAAATGGGCAGATCGTTGAATACTGCCTTTAGAAAACCCTGAGCAGTGAAGGGTTTGCAGGCTGAAGCACTGTGTGATCACAGCACTCACTCACCAGGCTCAGAGTCTAGCAAATAGTTTTGCACAGGACCAAGGCCATATGGAAACAGGCACCAAGGATGGAGAGGGGAAACATCAGCACTTTAGTGCTTAGCAATCGCTGCCTGCACCACAGTGGTGACAGCCCAACCATTCACCGCTCGCTTCTCTCGAGGGCTGATAAATGGTTGGATTTTATGTGAGATTCTTTGTCTAGAGAGGTTCCCTGGGTATCACCAAGGATCAGATCGATGTTCTGGGCACAGCTGCAGCGAGGCAGCTGGCTGCCATCAGGATGTATTAACTCACCTCTCCACGTTCTGCTCCAGCTTTGCCGCCGACTCGTCTTTCTGACCTTGAGCAGGATGTTTTATCGGTTGAGGTGCCTCCTGGTGTGCCTGCAGATGGGAATCCTTCCTGCCTTTCAGTGACCGCTATCAATTAGCTAAACCTGAACCCATAATGTGCTCTGAGCCCTTCAGATGGAACATCCCAGTAGTGCAGGTGTTACTGAAACATGCACAAGCAGTGGATGAAACTTCTTTCTGGAAATGATGCTCGCAGACTCGACTGCCTGTGTGCAGGATTTGTCCTCAGCACACCCTGGACACAGAGGCTGAATGTGGATTTTTTCTTTTGGTCATGCAGAGGTGGATCAGCAGTGAGAACACAGCCCAGAATATGAGGACATGGCCCAGAGAGCCAGTCGTGTCCTGGGCTGCACCAAAAGCAGCATGTCCTGATCCAGGGAGGGGATTCTGCCCCTCTGCTCCACGCTGGTGAGACCCACCTCCAGTGCTGCCTCCAGCTCCAGGGTTGTCAGCACTGGAAAGGCTTGGACCTGTTGGAGAAAGTCCAGAGGAGGCCACAAAGGTGATTAGAGGGATAGAACCTTCTCATATGAGGAAAGGCTGAGAGAACTGGGATTGTTCTGCCTGGAAAAAACAAGGCTTTGGGGTGACCTAATTGTGGCCTTCCAATGTGAAGGGAGGTACGAGAAAGATGGACAGAGACTATTTAATTTACCGTGACAAGACAAGGGGGAATGGCTTCAAACTGACAGAGAGTAGGTTTAGATGAGATATCAGGAAGAAATTCTTCCCTGTGAGGGTGGGAGGCCCTGGTACAGGTTGCCCAGAGAAGCTGTGGCTGCCTCATCCCTGAAAGTGTCCAAGGCCAGGTTGGATGGGGCTTGGAGCAAACTGGGATAGAGGAAGGTGTCCCTGCCCGTGGCAGGGGGGTTGGAAGGAGATGAAGGTCCCTTCCAACCCAAAACATTCTACAATTCTATGAATATTCCCTTATTTTATTAGAAAACACTGCTTCCATTAAACTGTGACTAAGGCAAAAAGTAAACAAATGGAAGTAAGTCTCAAGGGTTTTTTCCTCCCTTCTGGTTTCCACAAGTGATGGGCATGTTTGTGGGCATTTACCTTACAACTTTTAATCATATTTAAGGACCTTATAATGGCTGAGAACCCAAACATGTATTTTTAAGGCAGACAAGCTCCACAGTCCAGTTCCCAACCCAGCCCTTCAGGCATCTTGACTGATCCTGCTGTAGTGCCCAGGGCTGGAGTGAAGAGCCGGGAATGAGAACACTTTAATTGGCCATTGCTTTGAGGACTCAGCTTCTTAAAACCCTGTCCCAAAGGACGCTCTTTCACCAGGGAACTGCAACCCTGAGAATATTGAGGATGAGAAATGTATCTGCCACAGCAGATGATCTCTATGCAAGGAGGGCAGGAGCAGGTAAAAAGAAGGGAGGAGAAAGAAAAGAGTTGTTTAACCCACGGTGCAACCTGGGGGAAAAGGCAAACACGACATCACAGGCAGTTTCGTGGCTGAATTCTCTTCATGCCATGAGGTGGTTGGTGACAGCAGTGGTTCAGGGGCTTCCTTTTAATCCCAAACTTCAGGGTGGTCCAAATCTATATGTTTGCAAACCTTTATCAGTATACATCCCCAGGCCTGAGCATTTCCTTGCAAAACAATAATAATGGATGCTAAAGAGTTGCATTTATTGTAAAATAAACAATAAATATGAATGAAAGCAGAAGAGGAAAGGCTTGGTCCTCAGTTGGGATGACCAGGGGCAGCTCTGCTCTCTTCTGTGGCCACACTATGGCAATGAAAAATTTGGTTCTGATAAAATTAAGCACTAAAAAAGGACGTGATCTTCTTTTGCTCTAGGAGTACCATCAGGTCCTTCCTTAGTCCCTTCCAAAATTCTGCCGAAGAAGAGAGGAGAAAGGATGAGTCATTGCAAAGCTGCAAATATTTGGCCAGTCTAAGAGAGTAAAAGCCATTCTCCTATAGAATCTCTTCCTCTGTGGGCTCACTGCAGTTTATTTTAGCTCATGAATGAATGTTTCGAATTGTCTCTTGAAATTCAAGACAAATACTTTAATTCAGAGTGAAAAGGCAAAATAATGAAGGATTGTTGCTCTGTGTACTTAAAAATAAACATCATCAACCCTGTATTTAAGGATGTCAGATATCCCACAGGTGACTTTCCGGTAATTCCAGTACTTCACACTCCAGCTGCAGCGTAAGGAAGACAACAGCAGCCTCAGTTCCTCATTTACTGGGGTCAATAGTTGTGCATTTGTGCTATTTTTCTGAGAGGACATTGTTCAGCACAGTAGCTTAAAAAATAACATTCCTATTGCTATTGAATTTGTTCTTCTTAATTTTAGCCTGTGGGCTATTTCTTAGGCAGAGACTGACTGGGAGTGGTGCAGGGACTGATCTATGCACAGAAAAACCAGTGCTGAGAACTTTCTCTTAATTTCCACTAGATATAAATAAAACTGCTGCAACTACTCACCAGCCCTAGAGAAAAGGTGGAGTCTGCACTGCAGGGAAATTACAGATAGACTTGAAATTCCAGAAGCTCTGTTGCCAAACTTCATGGATCTAAAATTCACCTTTTCATCTTTCCACAACACCACTGCTTTCCAATAGCTCAGTGGTTCAGTCTCTCAGGTACCACATTAAAACAAGCAGTGTAAGATGGCAACTCTGTGCACAAAATAGCTTTTTCTGGAGGGGATAAAACACACTTAGAAAAAAAATAAAACAATTGTCTTGAAACTTTCCAACCCACAAAGATCAATCTAATGGTAAGATTGAACACATGTACTCGAGATCAAAACAGAAACGGCTATAAAATTAATAACTCATTTTATGAAAGGATAAAGTTTTGTAAAAGAAGAGCATTAATTTATACCGTGAATGTTTTTAAACTAACAGAGAGCAGGTTTAGATTAGATATTAGGGGGAAATTCCTTAGTTGTGAGGGTGGTGAGGCCCTGGCACAGTTTGCCCAGAGAAGCTGTGGCTGCCCCAGCCCTGGAAGTGTCCAAGGTCAGGTTGGATGGGGCTTGGAGCAACCTGGGATAGAGGAAGGTGTCCCTGCCCAGGGCAGGGCGTTGGAACTGGATGATCTTTAAGGTCCCTTCCAACCCAAACCATTCCATGATTCTAGGAATGTGCACCTCTACAGACAACAATTTGCTTTTTAAGCGTGAAATCCGTCAAATGTCTTAACAGTCCTCTTTTTATTACATATTTTGTAACATACTTATTGCTTCTTTTTATTACACCTTGTTCACATTAATCTGTTTTAAATCACAGTGAAAGACAGCACTGGGATAAACTAACAGGAGCTTGAGAAATCTCTACACTTGCTGCACCTGCTTGGTAAATAAACACAGCAGCTCAGCCTGTAACTAGCTCAACATAAACAGATTTTCAAAACAGTCTGACACCAGAGCTGATCTAGCAACATCAAAACAAAACAGCAAGGAAATTTTGCCTCTCTGTTACACACAACTCCAGTTCCTCTCTGAAACCGTAGGAGGGTTTTTATTAGGATACAGATAAGAGGGCTGGAAAAACAACAACTGTATGAAGAAAGAGAAAAAACTTGGCTTGTACACTTTGTTTTCAATGTTCAGCAGCTTCAGCCTCTTTTCTGAACCTCTCCTAATTGTAACTCCCGATATCTTCCCATAGGATCACATTACTACGCTGATTTACAGACTAGAACCAGACACATCAAAACTCTAAATGACATTAAACCCCACATGAAGTTCAGAGCAGACCCAACACTGCACTGCTGCTTGAAGTTGTAAATGATGTGACAGTTAAATACCCTGTATATGTGTTTCGTTGAGATGTGATGCTCTTACAAACTTAATATTGTGACATGTAAAAAAAACGTTTCTAAATAAATAGAGTAACATTTCAAGAACAAATTCCCTTGAAAGCTGTGTTCTAGATGATTCAGCTGCTGTGGCCAATAGTGACATTGGTGCAAGAATGTTAGATTGCCACAAAGAGGAAAAATTCAGGGCAAACTGAAACGCACCTGGCTGGGCTAGAGGGTCTCTAAGGTGCCTTCCAAGCCTTAACATGTCGGGATTCCAAGTCAGGTCTTCTCTCTTACCTTTTTTGGTGTGCAAAACTCTTCCTAAAAAGTAAATAACCTCAGGTGAGGCACTGAGGCACTCAGATACAACCCTGGAACACCTCTGGGAGACACAGAGTGGTTGTGCCTGCGCTGAGCAAAGCAGGGCAGAGCGGTGTGTGCGACGTGGAAAAGAAGACTGTGTCTTCTAACCATGCCTGGTATGGTCGTTACCTCCATGTTTTACCCATTCCAGAGGCTCCATTCAAAAACTTTGTGCAAGAGCAGTATCCTTTTTCTGCAGAATCCTAAATGAGGACAAACGGTGAATTTTTAATTAAGGCAACTAAAGAGCAAAGACCCGAGCTCAAGAAAATGACTGTGCCCTTTTATTCCGTTGTTGTTCCACTTGTCAAGGCAGCACAGGATGAACAAACCAGAGGAATGCCAGAAGCCTTGTGCCTCCTGGCTGACTTAGACTGCTGAGGTCACTCATTCAGTGGTTCCCAAGGAATGACTCCATGTGGACAGCAGGGACTCTCTGTGCAGCCATTGCAACATGATTTCATACAGGTCAGCAGCGTCTTGCCTGTAACTCAGAGAAACTCTTTTTACTGAGAGGAAAACAGAATGCAAGAGGATTGTCTCTGAAACAGGACACAGGATAGGGAGACTCACCCCTGAGGGCTGGAGAGGGACTTTTCACAAGGGCATGTAATGATAGGAAAAAGGGGTAATGGGTTTACACTGACAGAGGGCAGAGTTAGATTAGATATTGGGAAGAAATTCTTCACTGTAAAGGTGGGGAGGCCCTGGCACAGGTTGCCCAGAGAAGCTGTGGCTGTCCCATCCCTGGAAGTGTCCAAGGCCAGGTTG
>JAYRBT010000082.1:148412247-148443728 GCA_036023395.1 Myiotriccus ornatus | reverse complement strand
ATAGATAGATAGATAGATAGATAGATAGATAGATAGATAGATAGATAGATAGATAGATAGATAGATAGATAGATATACACACATACACACAGCGGATAGTCCTGTATCCCACTCCTGACATCCAAATCAAAGTAGTATCAAAGTCTTCATGACTCCAGGGCAGATTCCAAGATGACTGGTCACCTTGTCTCATCAGAACTCCTTACAACTAGAATTAAAAATTGGGTAGATAACAAATCTGTAGATAGTACACATGAATAGACAGAGACTGGAAAATAAAGAAAACTTTAGACAAATCAATATTCCCATACATTCAAAAATCAATATTCACGTACATTCAAAATCATTCAATGAATATGAAACTGCTCAGCAAAGACCAGTAATTCCCACAGATAACAGTCCCCCTGCTTAATGTATTTGGGTCTGTGTTTGAAAATAAATCTTCAGAAAACGATTCTCTAAATCTAAAATGTCATTTGAAGTGGCTGAAAAAATTGCAAAAAGGAGACTTTTTTTTTTTTTAAAATGTGTAAGTTAAAAAGATAAGTTTTCGCAAATGTGGTCACTGCAACCTCTTAGCTGGTGGGTGTTCAGAATATTAGTTCAAATTATCATAAATGGAGAAAGCTTAACACAGTCTTAAAAATAAGGAAGTTGAAGTATTCCTCTCCTCCCCAGTCATCCCTGCCCTCCTTGCCTGCTGGACTGGTGTCCCAGGGGGGCAGCGAAGATCCAGAGGATTAGATCCATACCTTCCCATCTGCCTGCTGTACGTGTGCTGAAATTTGCATTAAGTACAAGAACTCCTTTGATCAAAACATCGCACACATTTTACACATCAAGGGGCTCCACGGAAAAGCGGGAGCTTCCAAAGCAGCTGGAGGGGTTTGGGGAGGGATCTGACAGGGAACAGAGTGATGATGTGACTGTCACAGTTCCTGCAAAAAGCTTGATCTGATTAAAGACAAAGAACTGGAACTGTGTAAGGACAAAATAAATTAAAAAAAAAAAAAAAAACCAAAACAAACCTGAGCTTATTCAATATCAGTTTGAATAAATGAAAATAAGAGGATCTGGAGTTGGCTCAGGACTGAATGACCCTAAAGGCTGTGTCTTTACTGGGAAAGCCAAGTGCACTCCTGGAATGTAAGCCCTGCAGCTCCAATCCTGGATGTCCCAGGAGTGCATCCCGCTGACAGGGCACACTCCTGAACACTCTCAGCACCCTCCTCCTCTCCTGAGCCTTTCTGAGGGCAGTGGGGACCACAGCTCAGTGCAGCAACACGGTGGAAAAGAGCAGGAGGTGAGTCAAAGAATTCAAGTGCCTCTAAACGTCCTTAAGAGCCCTGTCCCTCCATGCTGCTGGGTCTCACGAGAATGAAGCTTCAAAAGATACGGTTTGATTTGGCTCAGCAACAAGATTGCCCGAGCTGTGGTGGGGAAAGAAAACAACATCCAAGAAGTTGACTTTAATCTTGGAGGCCAAAATAAAACGAGAAGAAAAGCCTCTCTGCTGGGAAGCACAGCCCTTTAGGACAGATCACACCTTTTACTTCCCGTGTTGTCGTACCAGGGCTCCATCTGAGAGTGTCCTGACTTCAGTTCTTCCTTAGGACGAGTCTAACTAAGCCAGTGTGGGATCTTTCCTTTCTTTCTAGAAATCAAAGCTACCGGTCAGGACAGGGATTTTGGTTGGTGTTCCAGAAAGATAAATAAACTCCTGAATCCCCGTGGTTCCACCTGGACACCATAAGGGGTTGCACATTAACTTCAGGGCAGAGATGCTGCAAACCCACAGCAGAAAATGAAGATGCAGCACTGGGAGGGTTCCCTTCCTGCCATGTTTGGTTTTAGCCAGTTATATCCAGAACAAAAATTGCCTTGTTTTTGTTTTGTTTTGTTTCCCACTGGGAAATCTAGGAGGTTATTACCCTGCTTCTAATTAACACATTAACATTTGCTTTGGAGGTCTTAGTTAATAACAGCAACTCATCAAGTGGGTCCCCCAGCTGCTAATTAGTTTTTTCCACACCAAATTTTCTACCTGAAAATTCCTTCCTGATCCTGTGTAAGTTTGCCCATTTCCCTTGGAGCTTTTCTTAAGAATTTCTTTGTGTTTTGTTTTGTTTAATAAATTAGAAAAGCCTCCACTGGTGACTTTCCATTCAGCTCCTACTCCAGACACTGCCCAGAAATGCTGATGTAATCCTTAATCCTTTTTTTTTCCTAAATCCAAAGAGAAGCAGAGATGAATCAACACTCAGATTCTGGTGCCTTTAATTGTATTTACTATATGCTCTTCCTTCACCAGTGCCAGAGTGCTACGCAGACTCCTAACATATGCAGTTGACTTCTTCATTTAAGGTTGATTCAAATGATTAAAAAAAAAAAAAGAAAGAAACAAATCCTCTTATGATGCAAGGATGTTGCTGTGTATTTTCTGAAATATTTAGCATCTTGCCATCTCCTCCTTTTTTTTTTTTTTTTTTTAATTTTCCCAAATTTCATCAATGTGCATTTCATCAGCACAGCTTGA
Source organism: Myiotriccus ornatus (assembly GCA_036023395.1). Classification (NCBI taxonomy): domain Eukaryota; kingdom Metazoa; phylum Chordata; class Aves; order Passeriformes; family Tyrannidae; genus Myiotriccus; species Myiotriccus ornatus. The sequence continues at coordinate 148,441,192 of JAYRBT010000082.1, read as the reverse complement.
AACAGCCCTGCAGTTCAGAGCTACCTGCTCGTTCTGGTTGCTTCCATGAATATTTCCCATCCTGCAGAAGAGGGGAGGGTCCCTGACTGCAGCTGTGCTCCCAAACACCGGAAAGGACTCGATGTCTTCAGAGCCATTACCCCCAGTTGCAGCACTTAATAAGAGGAAAGACAATACATGCCACACTATAATGAAATTTCCTACCTTTTTGTTTATACCAGTGCAGCCCAAGTTTAGTAATCACTGTAAATTAAATGAGGTAACGGCATGGACTGCACAGATAATACCCCAGTATTAAACTGAATGTCTTACCTCAATATTAAACATTCCCTAATAAGTTCAAGGGGATAGTTGTCTTTTCCACCTACCAACAACCTCTGGGTAGACAGGGCAGGCAAGAAAATTATTTTACTTTTCTGCACAAGTTCTCAGGAATCAGAAGAAAACAGGAATCTTGGAAGGCAAAGGGGCAAGTCACAACTTATAAAAGTTTAGCTGTGTGAAGATTTAGGTTAACTACCAAAGCTTTCCCTTAGTTAATTGAGAAAAACAGGGGTAATCAGAGAGTGATTCACTGGATTCTCAATAAGTAGGATGGATGGACGGATGGAGGAGCTACTGGAAGTGCCTTTCTCGTTAGTTTGGATGAGGTCCTGAAGTTGGAAGAGGGGAAAGAAGGCAGAGATTTGGATGCCTCATAGTCCTTACGGAAGCCGTGACAATCATCCTGCTCGTGCCTCCTGACTTCCTGCTGAAAGGAACATTTTGGATAGTCAAGTAACTTTTCACTGGACATCACCACAGCTCCCCTCTCCCAGTTGAGTGCTCAGATCATCAGCTTTTATGGAACTTTCTCTATATTTGACTAAAAATTGCATTCTGTACCATGAGAAAGATTCAGCAGCACTTTTATCAGTGTGTTGCTGAAGGTTTCTGCTTTTACAAGCATTTTGCTGCTGAAAAAAAAGAAAGAAACAAGAAACCAACAAAACTTTTGCTGTAAAAATAAAAGGTAGAACAGAATTTAAGATTCAGATTCACAGCTCTGCCATTGCTCTGGCTTTATTCTGCCTCCTCCATAAATAACCCAAATATCTCTGAATAGCTTTTCCACCTGTAAAGTGGAGAGAACTGGTACGCTGATGTTGCCCAGAGAAAGTGCAGAGCATGAAGTTCTAAGAACACAGCAAGAATAATTATTTATGAAAGAAAGGACATTTGAAAAGACACCTAAATGAAGGAAGTTTAGTAAAGCTGCACATAAAATCAATAGGACAGACTGTGCACAGCACAAAGGAGGTATTGCTGCCCTCCTGAACGTGTAGGACACAGCTCTGGAGAGGAGGCCTGTTCATCCACTGGATAATGTGTGAATTTGGCAACTCAAACACTGTCTCAGCCCTCCAGTGTGAAAAGCGGGGACAACTCTCTTCTTCACAAGTTCACTCAAGAGGCTACAGCACTTTGACATCTTTGGATGAAGGCTGAGACAGAGGAGAAATGATCAGTAATTGGGATCAAATGCTGGGAAGGGTCATTTAATGCAACTCCCCACTGCTGCTAACAACTGTATCATAAAAATTTATGGCACTCCATTTTCCCATCTACTTTATTTATTTTGTATTTCCAGTATTTATACCACCCCGTCCCCATATATTAATCAGAGCACAGACTCCTGTTTTACTCATGCATTTCCTTCCATTTTTGCTATCCCAGTCCTCAAGAGCATTTGATTTTTCCTGTGTGTTACCATGAACATCCTCTTTATTGATGTCTCCCAACTTTCTGTCATCAGTAATTTTAATTAGCACATTTCTATCTTTTCTGGCAGGAGCATCAATAGTGATCCCAAGACCAATAATTATAAAATAACTGGAATCATTCTTCCTTCCTTCATTTCTGCACAGTGGTCCAGGTTCAGTAGAAAGGGTAGAGTGTATTTTCTATCCTGTCTCCAGGATATCCAACAGCCTGCTGGCTGGAGGACCCTCCTCTAATGGCCCAGCATTTCCGTGAGGGATTGATGGGAATACTGTACTGCTGTTTAAAAGAGAGTTTCGAGGAATTATTTTTACATGGGGCTTAATGCATTTGTATCACATCCAGAGCTTACCTAATGGATTCGCTCCTGGAGGGGCTCGGGAGATTTTATGTGGGATTCAACTGAAAAACTGTATTCACAGTCTAGGTCCCTGCTTGTTTTGCCTCTCTACCTCGAGTTTCTTTATAGTGCCTGGAAAACTTATAAACACAGGCAAGTTTAGGAGTGTGATTTGGTTACCCTGAAGTAAACTGCCCATGTTTGACCAGCGGAATCACATCCCAAATGCCATTGATTGTATTGACTAATTCTCCATCAACCCTAAGGCAGCCCAGTAGGCTCAGCTGCAGATGGGCTTAAACCAAAGCAAGATGCAGTCCAGGAGTTGGACTTTATGATCCTGCTGGGTCCCTCCAGTTTCCACCCTGTAACTTCCAGAGGTGGAGGTTCAGGATCCGCCCAAGCTCCAGCAGCCTGGGGCCTGAGAAGATCTCCTGATCTCAGGAGAACAAAATCCAAGTTCAGCTGCCTCTAGAGGTAAGTGATAGACTGAGATGTTTCAAATGGCTGTTTCACAGAATCAGACTCATTCAGGTTGGAAAAGACCTCTAAGATCATCGAGTCCAGCCTGCGACTGATCACCACCTTGACAACCAAACCACAGCACTAAGTGCCACATCCAGTCCTTTTCTGAACACACCCAGGAATGGTGACTCCAACCAGTTCCCTGGGCAGCCCCTTCCAATGCTTGACAACCCTTTCCATGAAGAAATTCTTCCTGATGTCCAACCTGAACCTTCCCTGGTGCAGTTTGAGGCCATTTCCTCTTGTCCTGTTGCTGGTTGCCTGGGAAAAGAGGACAACCCCCACATTTCACCTGGAGCACTGTGTCCAGCTCTGGGCTGCTCTGTACAAGAGAGACGTGGAGCTCCTGGAGCGGGTCCAGTGGAGGGCAACTAAATACAGTTAAAGGACTGGAGCATCTCTCTCATGAGGAAAGGCTGAGGGAGCTGGGGCTGCTCAGTCCCAGGGAGAGACACTGAGAGGGGATCTGCCCCATGTCTGAGTGTGTGCAGGGAGGGGGCAGAGGATGGACCAGGCTCTGCTCGGGGGGGCCCAGCAATGGGACAAAAGGCAATGGGCAGAAACTCGTGCCCAGGAAGTTCCGCCTGAATATTGGGAAGAAGTTCTTCACCCTTCTGTGCAGGGACAGAGCGCTGAACAGGTTGCCCAGAGAAAGTGTGGAGTCTCCCTGACTGGAGATATTCCAGAACCGACTGGACACGATCCTGTGCCGTGTGCTCCGGGGTGACTCTGCTGGAGCAGGGAGGTCGGACCCACTGTGGTCCCTCCCAACCCGACTCATTCCGTGATTCTGTGACATTTCCTTTCAAGGAAAATTTACTTAAGCGTGTGGGCAAAGTTCGAGCGATCACTGGTCATCAAGTATAACCCAAGTCAGGTTGGGAGGCACCACAGCGGGCCATCTGGTCCAAGTCCCCTGCTCCAGCAGGGTCACCCCGGAGCACAGGGCACAGGACTGTGTCCAGACGGTCCTGGAATGCCTCCAGCGAGGGAAACTCCTCAACTGGAACACCCCAGTGCCGCAACACGAGAACCGCTGTGCCAGCCGGTGCCACCGAGCGAGGGCGAGGGGCTAAACTTCGCCTCTTCCCGAGCGAATCCGCCAGGATCCGCGCTGCCTCGGGGAGGGAGGGAAGGAGGGAGGGAGGGAGCGGGTGAGAGCAGAGCCGTGAGAGGGGAAGGGAGGACGGGACATCTCCCTCGCCCGCTCCCTGAGGGGCGGCACCGCGACCCCCCCGCGGCCATGTTGGGGGGCGGCGCATCCCATGGTGCAGCGCGCCGGGAGGGCGGGGAGTCAGGGAAGGAGGGAGGGAGGGAGGGAAGGAGAGAGGGAGGGAGGCGGCACTGCCCGCGCAGACCCTGCGGAGCCTCCTGCTCCTCCTCCGCCGCTTCTGCCCCTGGCCGCGGCCCCGGAGGCGGCCGTGCCCGCGGCGCGGTGAGTGCGGGCGGCGGGGGCTGCCCGGGGCGGGGGCGGGCGGAGCGGCCCCGGTTTCGCATCGCGGGGAGGGGGCGCAGCGGGGGCAGCGGCGGCTCCTTCCTTGTCTCTGCCCCCCACACCCACCCAGCCGGGCTCGTGGAGCGGCGGCGGCTCCGCAGGGAAGGAAGGGAAGGTTGTCCCCGGGGAGGGCCCGCCGCGGACACCGGGACGCAGGAGGGTGGGCTGGGGGGGTCTCCGGGCAGAGCCGCTTCCCTTGCCCGGGAAGGGCAGGCTGGGAAGGGGATGGGAGAGGAGGAGGAGGCTGCGGGGAGAGGTCATCGGTGCCCCGCCTGCCCCGTCCCCCTCCCGGGGGGGACCCGGCCGCCCCCTCCGCCCTGCCCGCCCCGCATTCCCGGCCGGTCCCACCGGATGTGTCGGGAGGCGGCGAGGTGGAGCGGGACGGTCCGCAAAGTAAACAAAGGGAAAGGGAAGGGAGGAGGAGGAGGTGTCCCCTCGCTGCCGGAGCCGGGCCGTGCCGGGCTTTGCCCCTTCCCCTCCCCAGGCGGGCGCGTAAATCCGCGGCTGCCTCTCGGAGCCGGGGTGGGAGCGCAGGGGAAGTGGTTGAGGTTCCTTCTTTCTGGGGGTTGGTGTTTTGGTGTGGGGGTTTTTTGGTTTTTTTTTTTTTTTTTTTTTTAGATGTGTGGGGGTTTATTTTTGGTTTGCCCTCTTACTGCTCTCGCTGGGACGGTGTGATCGGGGGGCAGTGCTTTGGTCCCCAGCCCTTAACCCGGGCGCAGCCTCCGGCGTCTGGAGCGGGGAAGGGGAGCAAGTGCTCCCTCAGCCTGGCTTTTGGTGCCACACAAGTTGGGTCAGATGGAGGAGCCTTTGCACTTCTTGGAGAAATCTGATATTTTTTCTTTATCCGGTTGTGAACCTGATTTTCGGAGTACAGTGAGAACTGCACTCCCGCAGCTGTAACAGGGGATCGTTCTGCTCAAATCCCCGCGACTAATTCTGAAGCATGTGCTGTACATTGCGAGTTCTCACATCCATTCTCTTCCCCAAGACCTCCTGTACTCAGATGATGCTTTTTTGGAACAAGGGGGAGTCTTTTCTCTTTGATTTCCCGTTCTTTTTTGTTGTTGTTTGCTGGCTGAAACGCTGTTCCTGTATCGTTTCTGTGTTAGTTGGCTTGCAGTCAGTCCTATTCCAGTGCTGAGTGTATCCTGCAGGCCCTGACACCGGAGCAGCATCAGCCTGCAGCTCAGTTTTTGGCAATTTCGCTGGGGTGAGATGCAGTGCTGTAGTAAATCCATTGAATAAAAAGTTCACTTGAGAAACACTTGGAGATTCATATTGAATTATTTAATGTAAATGTTAGCTTAAAAGTGAAGTGGTATTGCAGTGTCCCTTTAAAATTCACACTCCTTTGGCCTTTTGTTGTTTAGGGTTTTTTTTTTATTTCCGCTGTATTAATTGGGAAAGTCCCACATTCCTCGAAGCTAATCTGCCTTTATCGTCTCTGGTTCCTTTAAACCTGGGTAAGGTCAAGAGCACAACTGGATTGGGGCCAGAAATAGTAAAAGTTATATAGTTATTTGGAACAGTCTGTTATCTCTCTGATGTTCTCCAAAATTCCACCACTTCCTTTTTCCACCTTTTTTGTTGCCCCCTGAAATCAGGTTGTTATCCTACCTGCGATCTTTGCTGGAACACCTTTGCCTGTGTGGTGTGATTTGGGATGGGGACCACAGCCCTCGGAGTTCTTAAATCAAGTTTTGTGGCTGAGATTCTGTACAGAATGTGTGTGTGTGTGTACCTTTGAAATCGATCCAGGCAGTGTGGATTTCGTGGACCTAAAATCAGGTGTCCTGTTAACAGAACAAACAAAAAAAAACCCCAAAGAAGGAGGAGACTGTAAACTGGACTGTAAACTCAGCAGGCAATTCAACAAGAGAAAAAGAGTTCTGAAATTAATTTGTCTTTTGTGCTGTTATGTCTTAAATGCAGTTTTTGTAGAACATGCCTGGGATTGATGTTTGTGTTGGTTGACCTTTTATTTTTCAGGAAGGTTAAAATGTACACGTGAAAAGGAAAATGACATGGTGCTTATTTGCCAGAAGCTCTAAGCTTTATTTGGCCTCAGCCTTGGGTATTATTAAAGGTACTAAGTATATGTAGTGACACAGCAATCAACTAGTAATGTATTGGAATACTTCATCCAGAAAGGGATATTCTTAGAATAGCACTCTTGTGTCTTGAATGTGTAATTTGCTGAAAGAGCGTTAAAAATGGTTTTGACTTTTGGGTATCTGGTGATGTGATCTGGTGTCTTTGCTCCAGAGCATGTTATGTGTTGTGGAAAGGGCTTATTTTTGGTAATACAATTGTTTACCACATGATGACTAATGAATGGGGGGGGATCTTGGTTTTGTGAGCTCCACCGAGCTAATAGATATTTTGGGGGATGACAGGAGAGAAAAGCAGGAGTGCTTTTTAGAGATTAAGGAGTAAAACAGGTGGCTTTGATGGGTCAGGAGATTGTCTTCTGTTTTTGAATGCATCTATAAATGTGGTGGGGGTTTTTGTCAGTAAGAGGGTAACTCAAGAATCAGTAAGTTTTTTATTTCTTGCCATTTGTATAACAAAATGATCGTGTTTTTCTTCCCCTGGTAGGCATTGCTGTGTGTAGCAGTATGTTCTTTATTTTGATATAACATTCATAGTAACAATACAGGCTATTCCCATTCATTTTATATCTTTCTGGATTTACAGAAAAGTTCTTTTCACTGTAAGAGAACTTTGTCTTCTCAAAGTGCAGTTTTGAAGAATGCTGGTGACTATTAATAAGTTGTAATTTTGCTGTTAAATCTGTGTAAAACCATACAAGACACAAAGAGTCTTGCATATTTTTTGTGTCTTAAATTGAACATTTGTCCCTTTACGTTTGATGCAGATTATTGCAAAAAGTGCATCTCCATGTTCTGGATCAATTAAATTTCAGTAAATGGGCTGAAGGTACTTAAAAAGGACACTCTTATGCTGGAATTCATCTTCCACATCTGTTTCCTTGTGTCACAACTGCCACTCTGGGATGGTAGCCGTGCAAACATGGGATTTCTTACCAGAAAGCTTCTGAGTCCTCATTTGGGAGAGCTGTCAGGGAAGTTTGACTGACGTTTGGCTCCATCAGATGTGGTTTGCAGACTAAATGGGTGTTTCCTCTTATCTTGTGTCAGTGCAGTTTCTGAAGTTTCAAGTGCCATTGAAAGCATGGACATACTGACTTAATTTCTTGGGAAGGTTTTAATTAGAGGTCAGGATTTTAAAAACTGCAGCAAACAAACCCTTACTGTATGACTTTGAGCTCTTGTATTTTGAGTGAGAGCAGAAATGGTATAGGATCACTCTAAAAGTCAGTTTTGAATGCATTTATTTAGCACTCGAGCTAAAGTGATTCTTGTCTTCCTGAATAGTAACTTCTGCAGGATAGTTATGTGCTAAAAGCCGTCGTTATTAGTCTAAATGTTTGGGGAAAAAAAGCCCCCAGAACAGAATGCAGATCAATGCAAGATTAGTGTTTGTAAATTGTTAGCAATTTCAAGTGAGTCTCTTGGTTTGTATATAGCTGCCACTTAGGAGCCTTGGAAATCCAGTGTGTTCTACCACAGTGTTCCACCAGCGTGGTTTATTGTGTCTGTTACAAAAACATAAAACTGAAAGAAAGGGAAATTAAGTGGAAAACCCCATATCCGTGTAACTCTGGTTTTTTAATAGGTTTTTCTGGTGTAGGAGAGGAAGAACTGTGGAGATGATCAAGTAGATCTTTCTGAAAGCTCTTGTTACTCATGTCCTGCTCTCTGTTTTGAGGCAATGGTTAATGGCTAATCAGAAAAACTGTTGAAGAAAGTGTCTATTTCAGGACTGAACAGCTTAAAAACCTGCAGATTTGGCACTGTAGGCTTATACTTTGATTTTCCCTATCCCATTCTTTTGAAACTTGTGTTCTTTCCACCATGTAGGCTTCCTAAGATAGGAGTTGGCTGTTTATTCAGCATTAAGTGTTCCTGATACTGGGATGCAAGTCTTGTATTTGGGCAGACAGAGTGTTAGGTCTTTTATTTAAAAAATAACCCAAAAACAAACCACCAAATCACAAAAATAATCAATCAACCAAAAGCACAAAAAACTCCAGGTGGCTTGGTCTGATTTTTCTGGATTTGTATTTAAAGCAGACACAAGAGAGACAGCTGTGATTACCCAGGTGTGTGGGAGCTTTCCAAATATCCCCTTGCAAATTTTAGCAGTTCATGCACCTTTCAGCACGGCGGAGGTGGCAGGAGAAGCGCAGAAACTGATGCTCTCTGGCTCTGATGGTGCTCGGAATGTGGAGATGCAGATCAGTGGTGGTGTCAGTGGTTCGTCAGAGAATAGTTTCTGAAATCTGATTTAGAAGATTTGGATGCAGCTTCTGTCAAGTGAAAATCAGAGTGGAAGATGTAAATAACAAATGCTGAAGGCAACAGGCTTTGTTAGAGAACATCTGACTCATTGGCATTAGCGTGAATTTCGGGGGCATTTAAATTTTCTTCAGCTCTGCAGCAGTCCGTGGCTGAGCTGGTAAAACTCTCCTGGACTGGATTTCCTTTGTCCCCTTTAACTTCAAGACTTTTCCCCCCACCTTCTCTCTCTCTGCATTGTTCCTCTGTCCTTTTCTGTCGTGTTCAGTGCAGAAGGGGCATAAGGAAGGCATTTAAGTAGCTTTTGTTAGCTTGTTATTGCATGGAAACATTGCTTTTTATTTTCCCTCTGGGAAGGGGACCTGACAACACTCAACGCCGTTTCTTTTTTGCTGCAGGGTTCCAACTTGCTAGAATGTAATATAGGTCAGTTTAGAGTTAATCCTCAAGATTAATCTAGACCCTTTCCCTGCCCATGGAACTGCAATTTAACTCATTTTGAGACCCTGCACTAATTTCCTTCCTTTTGCCCAGAAACGTGTAAGCAAAACGTGGTCATCAGTGCCCTGCAGACAGCAGTGGGGCATGGCACGTTCTGTGCCAGTGCTGTGGTTCCAGGCACGCTGAGCAATAAATCTGGAAGCATTTAGCCAGGGGGTGTGTCAGGAGCCCCTGCACGAGGCACTTGTTGCCTTTGCAGAGGTCCAGGTGGCTGAGGAGGTTCCCAGGGCTGGGACAGGGAGAAGGAGGTCAGAAGGCTCTGCTGACTCTGAGCTGCTTCCTGCTGCCAACGCCGGGCCTTGCATTGTTTACCCACACATGAAAATGTGCAATTCCTGCTTTTGTTTTATTTTGGTTTGGGGGAGGGCAGAGGGAGCAAACCATCTGAGCCTCTGAAGTGTGTTTGGAAGGCGGAGATAAGTTTTCCTTTAGTCCCACTGAAGTTCCTGGGAAGGCTTCGAAGCAGCAGATGACTTTTTTTATTTTTATTTTTTTTTTCTTAATAGGAGAAGGAGGAGCTGCTGCTCTTTCCTGTTTTCTTGCTGCGAATAATGAGGTTGCAGGGGGTACCAGAGGTCTAGTTTAGCAGCAGCTCAAAATGAGTTAAATGATATATTTTGCAGCTGCCAGTGCAGGTACCTACTTCTTTTCCCAGGCCTTTAACACTGCATGGAGTGTTTACTGATACAATCCATGGGATGTACAGTAGGCAGTGAGGTTTCTGCTCCATCAGCATTTGATAAATAATTTCCTAGCAGTGCCTTCAAGTTACTGTAATTGAAGGTACTGGTGAGAGACTTATAAATCCCAGTGTCTGAGTTACACCCAGTGGTGGAGATTTACATCAATCAATACCTGTTTCATCCTGTCTTTTGTAGGTTTTATGTTCAGTGTGAATGCTGAGGCAAGTTTGTTCTCAGTAATACTCTGTAGCTTTGAGATTTAGAAATTCTGTGATCTTCAAAAGAGAATTTCCTCTTACTGATTTTAGGCAGTCTTTTAAATTCTTTTTCTGTGGAAGATAGCATGAAAACATAAAATCTGTCCCCATTTTCTTATTTGCACATAGGTATCACTTCTTGATTTCCATTTTTTTGAACTAGGCAGTTCTAATCTTCCCGTCCTTTGAGGGGAAAATTGTCTCTGTTCTGGTTTAGAATAATTTTTATTGCTCACTTTTTTCAAGTAAAGGTTAATACAGAAAGAAGAAAAATAAAGTTAGTGTTTAAAAGAGTACAGTTCCTTTTTATTTTTGGTTAACCAACCAAGTTGTTTACCAGGTTTTTTTTCCCCCTGCTGTTTCTATTACACTTCTCAAGCAGAAATTCCTTTTGCTGGTGGCTGAATGCTCTTGTGGTTCTTTTATGCCTGTGTGTTCCTCAGGTTTTAGCAGTCTCCCCCTTTATCCTCTTTGCTGCTTTACTGATGCTTTTCTGTAGTGGAAGCTGTTTAAAGGCAGAGGTTCATAATGGGCTTTACAGTCTAGACAGTAGCACACAAAAGTAATGTATAACAGGTACTTTCACTGTTAGCTGTTGGAAATAACTTTGTGTGAAGAGATGAACTTCACGCTTTAATTTTCTATTTGTTCTTCCCCCTTTCCCCCTGCAAGTTCCAGAGCTTGATGGAGGTATTCTTGTATTTTTGCCACTGCCCAGGACCTTTCACGCCTGATAGCACTGGTTTTGTCAGCCAGTGGTGCAGAGAGATGGGAAACACTGATACAACCACAATCTCGAAAGTTGAGACAAGAGTTTTGTTTCTATTTCTTCGGTGGCTTCTCCTTTTCCTCTTTGGTGGCAGAACTAATTCAGCTGCTGTGCTGGTTTTTATTCCCCTTCAGAATAAGGACAGTGAACCCTGGCACAGGAGCACATGTCAGTTCTGAAGTGCTTTCTGGGAAGGGGGTTTCAAGTGCCCATCACAAGGAGAAGCAGGAACCACGAGGTTGGATGAGTTGTTAATTTGAGGTGCCATCTCAGTGCTCGGAATGAGCCTTGGCTTGGCCACTGCAGTTAATCCACGTGGTCACTGTGCTCATGATGCCTCTCTCAGAACTGCATTTGCTAAATAAAAGGCGTTTTATTTTACAGGTAGGGTAGAAAAAAAAGGCTGATTGATAACGTGTACAGAAAAATGTAAGTCCCGGGTAATAAACCACAAGTTGGAGGGGTTTAATCTCTTAAAATCCATTTTTAGTTGCATTGAACACTATTTAATATTGTTACATTTTCAACTCGTTTTCCACTGCCAACCCTCACACACTGCTGACATGTGCTGGTCTCTCGCTCTTAGTGAAGCTCTTTGCAAATGTTACGAATTACACTTTCAGTTCTTACTCTGGTGTTAACAGCTCCATTATGGGAACTCTGTTAATTAATGGCTAAAGAAGTAATTCTGAATTTTTATCAGCTCTCATTTTCTATTTCAGGCTTAAGCACTATATCCTAGAGGCTTCTAGATTTCAATTGGTTTATTAATTATCTTGTCATTTCCACTTCAGTTTGTATAAATCACAAAGCTGGCTGTTTTCTGTGCTTGCTCAGCTCTGCAGCCTCTGTTCCTCCTGTTTAGTGCGTTTTGAGTTTTGTTTTTCAAGTGTCTGCTCCAAACGTGCCTTTGAAGTCGTACAAGGGCTGAGTGGACTGGGGTGTGCAGGTTACTGATTGATGGGTGCTCAGTTTGTGGTTAACCTTGTTCTGCTGGTGCAGAAAAAGAAGTGCTCTGCTGTGGTGTAGCAAGGGGGTAAATAGGTAGTTCTGCTGAATTCAGTACTGGTAGGATTTAGTTAGAATTCTATATATAACATAGAATTCTGTGTTGAGCTTGGGGCATCAAGGAAGGGTTTTCCTCTTTTGGATGCTTTCAGTAGCAGAAGCTGCCCAAGAATATGACACCCAAGAATTGAACAAATTAAGATGTTAACTTCTTGTCTTTTTGTGGTCTTTAACTTATTAATATGCATTAGGCTACTACAAGGATAAAGAAGATAAAGGATTAAGGGGACTAAAATGAGAATTAGTTGATTTAAATAATAGGACTGAAGACTTGGTTACTTTACTTAGGGAGCAAGACTTGTAATGCTAAGAATAACAAACCATTGCAGATTAGAGAAGGGACTCGGCCCTGACAGTCTTTAAGAACAAATTGGACATCTGTCAGGAAGGGAATGCTGTTTATTCCTGCTGTTTATTCCTGCATCAGGAGTGGCAGCTTGACAAGGTGACCTCTGAAGTTCTATCCACTGATCTTAGTGATGTGAACAGGTAAAGAATGTGGGGTTGTTATTTCCAGGTTTGTGGTGATAATCAGAAGGTAGTTGACAGTATCCCCAGCAACTGAGAGTTTTCTCTGAGCTCCTGTAACCACGTCCTCTCTGTTATCTCGGCAGCTTTTGCCCGAGATTGTGCAGCTTTGATGTGAATCTGTTGTAGGCAAAGCAGCTTGTTTTTGTTTTGTGGAGGGCTGTAAAGGTCACGCAGAGAAGAACTCTTGTGTAAATGAAACTGTCATGTTCTTCTGTAGATGCAGATGCTACCTGGACATGGCTTGGAAAACAGAATTAGACCTGGTTACTGATATTAGAACAATTAGCTTAGTTACTATTTTGTCATAACCTTGCAAATTTCCTGGAAGAAAACATGCAAGAACTGTAAACTCTGCAAGCAAGTTAATAAAGTGGCCTTAGGATGACTTTTCTTATTCCTTTTGGTAATGCCTTTAATGACTACATATTTTTTATATATTAATAAACTGAGCTTTGTTTTCAGAATAATAGGAACTTCTGGTGACTCTATACTTGCTTTTTCTGTCAGTCTTAAGCTCTTCAATATGATAATTTGTATTTTGATGATTATGCTTCCTCTTAATCATAACTCAAATTAATCTGTTTTAAAGTAAGTCAGACTTAAGGTTTGTTTCTCGGCATTTTGTCACGGAATGAGTAAGTCACTGCTGAGATTGGGAAAGAGAATTAAGTAATCTTTAGTGGAAATGTGTATGGAGACAAAATGTGGTAATCATGGCTGGCTGTACCTGGTCCAGCTGCTGCTGGCAAGCAGTACCAGTGAAGCAGCCTGCCTTTGAGATGATCCTTATGGAAGAGTAAATGCATGGAGCTGGGAGCTGTTTAGTTACTGTGTTTAAAAAAACCCCAAACACATGAGGGGTAGAAGCTGCTGGAACTAACACTTCAGTGCTGCATCTGAGTTTTCAAGGAGCCTTTAAGCTAAAAGGTAAAGCTGAGAATCTGTGCAACGTGTCTGAACTATTGTAAGCTGTTTGCTGTGGTGTGGGGAACTAAACGTGGTTTAAGAAAACCCCTATGTGGTGTGGAGGCAAGGGGAAGCCTCTGTTGTAATTTGTAAATTCTGTTTAATCGGGTATAGGAACACCTAGTCAGACTGGATATTAACTCTTTATTATTAGGATAATCTAATAATTTCAGTCTTATGTGGATTTCTTGTAAAGTTCTTTGTAAATTGTGGGATTTTGACTGGTCACAGGGGTGGATCTCCTTCAAGGAGGAGGATTTCAGTGTTATTGCATTCCTAAGTGCTTATGTACGGAAATTGTTTTAGACATATTAATTAATCAGTGGTTATCGGGAAAAATCAATCCAGTTCCGTAAGTGAATAATATTCTTTTTATTTTACCCATGTATTTTGATGATGCAGTTCAAGGATTAAAATTTATAAGAGAAATGGGGGGGGGGAAGTATATGGCATGTGTTTATCTGTGGAATTATTCTGGCATGGTCTCTTCTTGAACACTTTGTGAATGTTAGACTGAGTTTAGTACTTCAGTGTCTTGGATTGTGGATGGAAACAAAAATATCAGTAGGAACCCCCATAAAACTTAGTCAAAGAATGGAGTCAGAAGGAGTGGGATGTAACACAGAATATACTTCTGTTCCATTTCCTGCCTGGAGTTTGTGGCAGTGTTTCATTTGTATAAGAAATTGAGCTTTAGGACTCTGGATTTTATTCTCTTGTTGGTGGAAATTTGTTACCTACGTGAATTTATTAAACCAGGTGAGTTTCTTTGGAAGATGAGGCCCCTTTGGAAGAAGAGGGCGAGCAGCACACAAGAGTGATCGGGGGTTTAAATGAAGCAGAAGTTTTGTTGTGTCCCAGGCTACAAACCCCTGCTTATTCCGCCTGGGCAGAAGGGGGGAGTTCCTTTGTGTGACGGCAGAACTGCTCCTCTCACGCTGTTCCAGGGCTTTCAACAGCCAGTTTTTATGCCTTTCTGTCCTTTCGTCAGAGGAGGAGAGGGAATTCTTCAAGACAGGAGTGTGTATCATTGGCTTCATTTTACAACTGAATCAGCTTTTTCTTCTAAAGGCAAACAAAACCTTTAAACTGTTCCACGATGTGAGGAGAGTGTTGAGATGAGCTTCCCTTCCTGGGAGACAAGTTGTGGAGTTCTGTAATGTGTTTATCTGCGTGGCTTTTTGGAGGTGAATGGGGGTTGCATTGAAGTTTTTTCTTTCAAAAGCCTTTGTTACCTCTGCTGAAGTAGATACTGAACCCCAGCATTCCCAGGTGGGAGTAGAACATTGGTCATGTTATACCGAGGGAGAGATCAGAGAGTGGAAGTACAGAGAGGGTGAGGGCTGCAGCAGGTTGTGAAAATAAACGTACATAAAACACATTTCCTTTATAATACCTCACTCTTGAAGTTGTTAGAAGGAGTAAAACAAGGCAAGACCTTGTGGGTGGCTGGGTCCAGGTCAGTTTTGGAAAGATGGGATGAAAGGGGTAAGTTTGAGAAAGGATTTGGAGCACAGTCAAAATGAAGTGGGGAGGGGGAGAGCAGTGCCCGTGTGCATATAATGTGAGTGCTTAATGCACAGCTGTCGCTGGAAATATGATAGTTTTTTGGACTGAGTCTGTGTTACAGCAGTTTTGAGTGTTATGTGGAGCTCGTGTTCTACGCTGTTAAACCCATGTCTGTATAGCAGATTTTTGTGATGGGTTTTATGAATGGGAGATGAGAGTAAGTATGGACTTTTCTGGTCTATGTGTGTTTTAGTGTGATACAGAACTGAGATCTTACTGAAACTTGCCTTTCTTTGCCTAGTTAAGTTACAATAATCTGATTAAAAGGTTCTGCAGGACTACTGGTGGTGCAGCTGATGGTGGCCATGCAGGTGTGTTTTGGGGTGACATGCTTAGGATCTGTCTTTGAGTCCAGTGAGTCTGTACCAAATTCTGCTTTATGGACTGTGCTCTTCTGGTGTCCAGGCCACTAAGCAATTTTAAGATGAAGTCAGTACTTGTGTGCCAGTTATCCTGAAACAAGATTATTAAACCTTCAGAGCACTGTGTCCGTACAAGCCTTGCTTTTGAGTTGGGTTAGAATTCAGTGGCAGTTCTGGGGCTTTTCCTGCAGGCCAGAGGTCCTTTGGTAATGGACTGTACCCAGGGCTGGGGTGTGTTACTCTTTGGCATGGGTGTGTTTTTGGTGCTGCTGCTGAAAGTGCTCGGGGCAGGTCCGTGTCCCTTGTTGTTTGAGATGTGGAGGAGCTGTGTGTGTGTTCGTGGAATCAGAGAATATCTCAAGTTGGAAGGGACCCATGAGGATTATTGAATCCAACTAGGGCTTGGGGCCATGACCTCTTCCCTGGGGAGCCTGTTCCAGTGAGTGACCACCCTCTCTGGGAAGAACCTTTTCCGAATGTCCAGTCCGAACTCCCCCTAATGCAGCTTCATCCCATTTCCTTGTGTCCTAAATATATGTGTTCATCCAGACTACATTTTCTCAAAAGACCTGTGGGATGCTTCACTTGCTATCTTCTTAAGAAATTAAAGCTTAGATCTTTCCTGCCTCCTTAAAACAGGTGGCTGGAGAATAATTCCCAATGACCAGTGTACAATTCCCTAATACAAATTTAAGTTTGTGGTTGCTCCGTGACTGCCAAAGTTCACTGGATTCAGTTGTTTGTGCAAGATATAGGAGAGCACAGCTAACAGGAATAATAGCATTGCAGATAACTTACTTATAATTGTCTCATCTCTGCTAAAGAAAATATTACTTGTGTCCAGCAGCTGTTTCTGTTCTTTCCGATCTATGGTGATCTTTGTGGGGTTTTCCTGTGACTTAACTGTGGTGCCAAAGGGGCATCACTAGAGACCAGGATAAGAAGGATAAAATAAGGGTAAAAATGTTGCATTGCATAAAATTCTTTATTTGCTTTGTTGCTGCGAATCAGAATTAAGAGAGAGAAGTGCAACAAATAATGTCGGTCTTTAGCAATCCATCTTTAGCTTTGTAAGGATTGAGGTGTAAGAATTTCTGTGTTGACATGGAAAGGAGGATCTGGGAGAGAAGAACCTGTGAAGACTAAATTGATGTAGTGATGAGAAAAGAGTGAAGGGGACAAATATATTCTTGAAGAGCATGACTGAGGAGCTTTAAAGGTAGCTGAAAAAAAAGCCTAAGGAAGCTGAGGAATGAGTTCCATGCCTTGAAGATATTTTAAGATTTTTACTTCTGGATAGTTGACATTAACTTGTGACTCAGTGGTGTGCTTGGGGAAGAAGGCAAACTGGAGAGGGAATAGAATGATACTGGAGGACAAAACATAAAGAATTTCAGGCCTTGTATATGGACATTTAGTTCTCCAGATAAGATCCTTTATCTTTTAGCTGAAATACAAGGTAGGACAAGATAAGGAAAGAAATCAAACTGCATCAAACAGGTACTTAGAGCCAGTTTCAAATGGAATAGTTTTTTAAAAAAAATGTGTTAGATTTAACATTTAAATATTGTGTCCTTACTGAAAACCATCCCCATGTTGAGAAAGGTAGAGAAATTACTAAAGCTGTGAAAAATCCCCCTCCCCTCTTTTTCTCCACCCCCCCCTCAGCAGATGTAATTGGAGTTTTTTACTTAAAAAAAAAAAAATTCTATAATATATATAGAATTTTTTTTAACAGAGTTGAAATAAGCACAATATTTTAACCCAAACCATTTTTTATGTTTTCTCTCCTTCTGACCGCTTTAGAAGCTTTCGGCGTTTATCCCCCTTAGAACGAGACTAATTGTTTTTTGTTTTTTTTTTTAAAGAAGTGTTACAACTAGTCGAACTTGAGTTGAGGATGGGAGAGTTCTTGTCACCACTTGCTTCCTAAGTAACTGATAAACGAAGAAAATCAGTCAGTAACCTGTGAAAACAAACATTGGGAAGGTGTGCCTGGCAAGGGCTGTTGGTGGAAAGGAGATGAAATGGTCCTGTGTTTGGATCATCTCTGTGTTACTGTCTAATGAGCAAATCAGAGGCCCTTTATCTGTCCTCTGGGGTTGCCATCCAACGTCAAATCAAATCACAGTGCCATGCATTTGTACACTGAATTTTACACACATGGGTGGTTCTATTGAAAATCGGTGGGGATAACTTGTGTGGAAAATTTAACATGCCTGTAAGTGTTTGCATTATTGATGCCTCAGCAATTAAAATAATATTTTTCTATTATTTGTGCTCGGTGCATTTTGGATGTTGTGTGTAAATCCCCTGGTACTCCACACACAATTATTTGAACAAATGCTTTAGGGGCGCTAATGACGTGACTTCCCGGAGCAGGGAAAGATCATTGCTATTGGCCTTGGAAATTAAAAGTAGCTTTTGCCTTATCAGAAAACATGTTTAGTTCAATCAATAACTGCACGGGTTTCTCAAGCCGAGAAACAGTCTCATGAGCAATTCCCTTTCCATAAAGGACTTGCCATGATATCATTCCCATTGTGTTAATTCTTGGTGTTTTCACAAATTGTCCCAAATCATGACTAATTCCATAAAAACCTTCGGAGCAGATGTGATTCTGGGGAAAGCTGTCGTTTAGCACTCAGTCTGGCAGAGAGGATGGGACAGCAGTCTGACTTAGCAGATTCTGTGTTAACTATAAAATCAGTGTTTTGGGGCAGTGCCATTCCTCTCAGGTGCCACCATAAAAGCAGTTCTGGTGATATTTTTCTCAAGGATATGAATTTGTGTTTCAGGTCAGTGAGTGTGACTTTTTTATTTTTGCTTTCATGTAGAAATTCAAGTTTTTTGGCTTTCTTATTTTTTTTAAAAGTTTATTATAGCTTAGATGAACTCTTAAAAGAAAGAGTACAGAGATTATTTAAACTTCTTGTTTTGCTTTATCTCATCGGATTCTCTCGTGGAAATCTTTTGGTGGCCTTTATGTGTGGGGAAAATTGAGTAGCTAAGGTGAACAAAGGTTCAGAAACAGTTCTTAAAACTCCAGTTTTAAGTGCATAATCTGTAAGCTTGGGCTTTCTCCTGGTGCTGCCTTTGTCCCTATGGTATATATTTGTTTGAAAGGCAAAACAGCAGAAACAATTAGCGAGGTAGCAAACCCAGCTCTGGATTATTTGGCTCTTTAAGGGACAAAATCACGGCTTTCTGGACGGTGTGTTGCATGTGTGTTGAGCAATATCTGTATATATTTGTTACTTCATCTGAAAGCTGGCTTGGCTGCCCTGTGATGCACATGCCCTGAGGAAATAAATGCTTTTCACTAGTTCCTCCCACACGTTTTATCTTTTTTTCCAGGGAAGCACTTTCTAATTCTAGATCTGGATGCTGCTGATGTTCTGAATCACTCATCAGGGTTTTCAGGGCTCGCTCGGTTGTTGTTGCCGTTAAGTGTACATTAACAATATCTAAGGTTCACCTCAGAATCCTCCTTTTAACCTTCTCCTTCTTCAAAACAACAAAGCCATGGAACTTGTGAAATTTCTGGTTCGCTTTCATGCAAACATGAAACAGGATTTCGGGCAACTTGCTTTTTAATGTGTCTTTTTTTGAGTTGAAATGTTAGTCCTTTGCTTCTGTGGACTTTTTTAGGTTTTGTTTTGCAGGGTTTACTTGTTTGTTTTTACCTAAGGACTTTCAGCTAAATAATCTGCCCTTGTAAAGCAGGGTGTGCACTGCAGCTCCTTCCTTAGGAAGGTTATCTTGGCTGCATAACAAGAATATCAGTTATTCGGGTATCAGTTTCTTGGATATTTGACTACTTTGATGTTATTTAAGAAAATATCCTAATAAATTCTAAATGTTTATTTCAGATTTCATGTTTCATCCTGTACTGAGCACCTGCTGCTGAGAGCTGGAAAGTCTACTTAGGGTATGTACAACACCTCACGATTTCACTGTCACACAGAGTTTTACTCTGGGTAAAACAGGTCAAGCTGAGATTTTGGTGGTTGTTGTTACTGTTGAAAATGCCGGTAGTTAATCAGTGGGTGTTAGAGCAGAATTCCTTGGTTTGTCTTTTTCCTTGAGCCTCCTGGAAGTGGCCTTTTCCTGGCAGGCTGTCCCTGGCCCTTCCCTCAGCCCCAGCGTGCAGAGGTGGGCAGAGCTGGGCAGCAAGTCATTTACGGTGCAGGGGAGGAATTTGTGAGGTGTTTTCTCACTTACCAAAACCAGCTGGAAATTGTCTGACCAGTCCCACGTGCTGCCTTTGAAGCAGAATGTTAATGATTATCTGTTCTCGTGTCCTGCTTTTCTGTAGAACATAAAAAAATCTGTCTTAAGCAAAATCTTCACTGTAGGGGCACTTGGCCTAATCTCAAGTAAATAGCTGTGAGAAGGAGTAAAGAAGCTCCAGCCACAGTATTTTTTGTATTACAGGAATTTATTTCTGGTCTCCCTGTCTTATTGATTCCTTTTGACCCCCCACCCCTCCCTTCTCCCAGGGGGAATGGTTATATTTGCCAACTTCACTTTTGTTCCTCGCTGGAGTTGGTATTTCTGACTTCTGCTTTTATTGCTGCTGATATATATGTGGATGTTTGGAATGTTCTTACATTTGAGCGTGGCTGGAATAACTTGTTGGATGTTTTTGTTTGTTTGGGGGTTGGTTTTCCCCCTTTCTGCAGCTCTCCCTGTGGTTGGTGGTTTGGGAGCCTGTATAACATTATTTTTTTTCCTATGGCTGAGACTTTGACAGGTAGCAAAATCTGCTACTTCAAGAGCACTTTTGAATCTAACTTGTGGATGTGATTGACATAATTTAAAACTTTGATACCACCTGTTTTAGATTCATTAATGTTCTTGGCTGGACTATAATCCACTTGAGAACAAAGGAGCTGTGGTTGTTTGCATTTCACGTGGACTAGACCCCTAATGGCACTTCAGACTGTGATCTTGTGTCCATATTTGCATCTTCAACAATCAGCAGAGGGTCACTTAGTGTTCCCTTAGTATCTAAATTTGCAGGGGTAGGTGTCTTTATTCTTCAGTAGTTTACTTCAGGAGCGCTCTGGATGTAGCCAACCCTTCTTAAACTTCAGTTTTCAAGTTTATAGCAACTAATTGTTTCTCCTTTGCAGTTTCTCTCTTTTCTGGTATGGGATGACAATTGTTTATATTATGCAATTAGTTTTCCGAAGGAATTCCATCTATTCTCACCACTCCAAAGAACAAGTTGAATGGTTTAAAAAGTCTTCTATTTTGTCACTTAAATTGGAAAAAACCCAAAGTATTTCAGTTGGAACAAAAAGCTCCAGTACTGATATTTTTATCAATTAAGACTAAAATTTGTTGCCTTATGTCTAATATTAATTGACTTACGATTTATATGGAAACCCAGACACCTTAAAATATTTTCTGAACATGAAAAGCTAATAATGTGGGAAATCCAGAAAACAAGGGAGGGGATGGTGGGAGCAAGACAGGCCCCTCTTCACTTTATCATATATAAAGGCCTCCAAATGAGACCTGCGATTTCAGGGCTTTCTTGGTGCTTCCTTTAATTTTGTTTGACCTTTTAAAAGGAACAGCTCTGACTGTTGTGATGTCATGAGCAAAAAGCACACTTGTATGTTTTGTGGACTGTATCCAGTTGCTCTCTGGAATCTGTGGTTCCAAGTGAGTCATATCCTGGTCAAACCATGACAACCAAGTAGTTATTAGTTTGTTAGGTAAACACCTTGCACTACCTGCCTAGATAAGACTTTATGGAAGACCAGCCCAGGGCTCACAACCAGGCTATGAATTACAATGTAGAGTGAGAGGCAACAGTGGAAAATCTTCAATGTAAATTGCAAGTACTTCTGAGTTGTCAGGTTTACGTTAAATCTGTGAATTTTTTTCTGGCTGGGGATTTGGTAGGAGCAAGAGATTACTGCTACTTACTCTTTAAAAGTGGTGCTGTATATGCAAATACTGGAATGACAGTTCCAGTGGAAATGAGAGAAAAAATGTCCTGAATCTCTTGCTTATTCAGCTGCTTTATAAACTGTTATTTTAAGCCTTTTATTTGTATTGCAAAAATTCAAGCTCCTGCCTGTGTCACGATAGTCTTTCCATTATGTGATCACATACTTTGTTCCACAGAACCACTACCTGTTTGGTCCCAAAATATCCTTGTCTATTCATGGCAGTGTTCAAGCTCCCTCCTCTTACAGGATGGATTTTTCCTGCTGTGATAGTTCTGGCTTCACCCATTCATCCCGTGGTGTTATTAGTATTTGTATTGGTATTAATATTTGTATTGGAGGGAGCCACAGAACTTGGGATGAAAGAGTTCAATTTTAGGTCCCTGCTCAGACGTGCCTTTTTTTTGTTGCAACACTTAAAATTCGCGCTCAAAGCAGAGCTCTCACTGATTTGAACAGCACCTGGAGTTACTTGGCAGATCTGTTTAACCCCCTGGGTATCAAGACATGTCCGTGACAGAAAAGCTTGGTGATTGCAGGGAACTTGACTAAAGGACTCTGCTGGGTCATCCAGAAACCCTGAATGCTGAGGGGACCCTTGGCTGCTTCAGCTCCTGCAGTGTTCTGTCACCTTCCTGATGCTGGTGTTTACCCTGATTACCTGGTCACCAGTGGGGTTGTTCCCCAGGGCTCAGTGTTGGGGCCAGCCCTGTTTAATATCCGTATCAATGATCTGAACACGAGCCAGGGTGTGCCCAGGTGGGCAAGAAGGGCAGTGGCACCAGGGCTGCATCAGCAATAGTGTGGCAGCAGGACCAGGGCAGGGATTGTCCCTCTGGGCTGGGCACTGGTGAGGCCACACCTCGAATCCTGAGTCCAGTTCTGGGCCCCTCAGGACAAGAAAGACTTTGAGGGGCTGGAACATGTCCAGAGCAGGACAACAGAGCTGGGGAAGGGGTTGGAGCACAAGTCCTGTGAGGAGCAGCTGAGGGAACTGGGGGAGGCTCAGCCTGGAGAAAAGGAGGCTCAGGGGGGACCTTCTTGCTCTCTACAACTCAGTCAGTCTCTTCTCCCATGTATTAAGCCATAGGACAAGAGGATACGGCCTCAGGTTGAGCCAGGGGAAGTTCAGGTTGGACATTAGGAAAAATTACTTCACTGGAAGCGTGTTCAGGCATTGGAACAGATGCCCAGGGAATTGGAGGTGTCACCATCCCTGGAAGTGTTCAAAAAACAAGTAGAGGTGGAACTTCATGATATGGTTTAGTGGGCATGGGGGGGTTTGGTTAAAGATTGGACTTGATGATCTTGGGTGCCTTTTACAACCTTAATGATTCTGAGATTCACTAAGCAGTAATCTCCTTCTACCTCTGCTCTATCTTCCCAGCTGCAGTTTATATTCCTTAACCATAAGTATTCCAGCAGGAAATCCTGTCATTGCCTGTGCAACGTCATATTTGCTTGCGTATCTCAACTGGAAATGGATGAGCTGATAAACCCCTCGTGAGCCCCCCACCTGAGAGCCCCACAGCTCCCTGCAGATCAGTCACATCCCTAGATAATGGAAGAAGAATTGGTATCATTGCTCTGAGTGTCTCTGCATTTCACTGGTAAAAATAAGCTTCGTTTCTCTAAACTATCACTGGGAAGGAAATCAGATGGATTCTACTCTGCCTCCTATATAATGCACCATATATTTTGTCTGAGTATCTCTGACAGGGTGTACTATTAGTAATGATGGCTGATTGAGAAAGAATAGGTGGATTGTCATCTCCCAGCCATGATCTGGTCTGTGTCGAATAACAAAACTTTCAGCTGACATATAGAAACGTCAGTTCATTTTGTAGGAGTGATTTTCCTTTCTCCTTCCCACTGGAGATGTGCTATCTTTGGATTTCACTGCAATGTGATGTTAAACTCCCAGTCGTGCTGAAGAAACAACTGTTTTTATGGGTAGAAACTGCAAACAAAGATGCTAAATGACCACTAATCTTGAGATTCTGATACAAATTTAATGCAGAGGAATATTTTATAATATTTTAAGCTAAAGGAGGAGACATTTAAATTAGATATTAGGAGGAAGTTCTTGCCTGTGAGGGTGGTGAAGCCCTGGCACAGGTTGATCAGAGAAGCTGAGGATGCCCCATCCCTGGAAGTGTCCAAGGCCAGGTTTCATGGAGCTTTGAGCAACCTGGGATAGTAGAAGGTGTCCCTGCCCATGGCAGGAGGGTTGGAACTGAATGATTTTTGAGGTCCTCTCCAACCTAAACCATTCTGTGATTCTATGATTCCATGATTTTAATTTTTTTTTTCTATTCTAAATAATCTCCTTTAACACTTAAAGAGTAAATTGGGATCGTGAGACAGTAAAAACCTGTTGTCTCTCTCTCTGCTCCAGTAGAATCCTAAGCACTTCTTTGAAATGGGAGAGATTCACATGTATTTTATAAAGGTAGGGGAGATAAAAGCAGTGTAGAATGTATGTGTTGCACAGCTGCAAACATTTTAAATTTTGCAGATGACTACCATGTGAACAAATGGTTGTTTGAGAGCCCACAAGAAAGAACATATTAACAAAGCACAAATCCATTCTCTTACATTCCAAGGAAGGGCATAAAGATCTCACTAAATCTGAATTCAGCCAGAAAATGCTGGGGTTTTTTCACAGTAATACTCGAGGTATTGATGAAACTTCTAATAAATAAGTACTACAGAGTTTTCCTGGTCATATATAAAGAAAAGAAAATCTAGATTCTTAGTGCAAATGTAATAAAACATTGATCTTTAATATTCCAAGACCAAAATCCACGGGAGAAGGCAGTCCTGTGCTGACTGCTCTGACAGAACAGCAAGAATCAAAAGAAAAGACCAGATAATACATGTGGGCAAATGTTAAATGAAAATCCATGTAGGACAAAGGAATTATCTCTTAACAGAAACAGTTCAACCCTCTTTGCTTTGTTCCTATAAAACTGAGCTAAATAGACAGTAAAAACAACCTTATATTTTAGCGTGTAATGGAACAGATGTTCTTTTTTTCACCTCTGATGCCTTTGCAGAACAGGGTTGTGTAAAGATAACTTTTAAGTAATGGAACATCTAGTACAGAAAAAATATCTTATCTGGAAATGTGTTTTAAAGACTAATACAGTGTATAGTAGGATTATGAAGGTATTTAAGTTTACACAGTTTTCACAGTTTCTTAGTAAAAAAAAATAATAAAAGGAACATTTCAGAAATGCAAAAAAGACTCTTTTCTCATCCCTTAGAAACCTAAATTTTGTCACTTTTGAGGTTTTTTTTATTTTTGACCCCCAAAATCCTGGTTTTTAGGAAAAACCAGTTTAAGAGATTAATTTCTTAGACTACTAAACATTAATGGAAGAAATCAAAAGCATTCCTGACTTACTGAGATATATCAGTGAGGAGTGTGTCCTCCCCCTTTTTTTTGTTTGTGCTGGTGCGATTCCCTCACTCACAAATTACTGATTACTCAACCTGCACAAAACATCCCGAAACCCAAAAGTTCCCAAAAAGGACCAAAATCTGAAATAGTTAGAAGTGGTGGGAGGTGAGCAGCTCTCTGAAGGAGATGGCTGACTCCTAAGGAATTACTGGAGAGGAAAAGGAGATTACAGCGAATTTGAGCTCTCGGAGCCAACATGTGTTGCTGGGCAAAAGGAACGAGGTGGGATCGTTTTTGTGCATTCATGAATTTATTTAGATTATGAGGCCTGAAGGGCATTGAAAATGCTGCCCTGGTTTCCTGTTGGCAGGCAGAAGCATCCCAACACAATTAACTCCCAAATCCGTTCAATAAATGCACAAATCACGTTGAAAAGCAGCAGTAGGTCTCCCAGATATCCATGGAGCCAAACAGAAAGCACAAAAGCCAAACTCAGCCATGGGAATTTGGTAAAGGAAGTTCATGTCACTCACTACCTCCTTGCTAATGAAATTTGGGAGAAGCTGCAAACTTGATCAGGCTGCTGTTTGAGGATGTTTGGCTTTTCCAGGCAACAGTGTTTCCAGTTTTCTCCCCCTAATTATTGGTACTTGGAATCAGAGAGTCACGGAATGGCTGAGGTTGAAAGGGTTGATGTCCAGAGGGAGCCTCTTGTGTTTCAGTTTGTTCCCATTGCATCTGGTCCTGCTGCTGGAAAGAGCCAACAAGAGGCTCCAACTTCTTTGCACCCTCCCTTCAGGCTTTTATAGATAATAATAACATTCCCCTTCATCTTTTTCTTCTCCAGGCTGAACAGCCCCAGCTCTCACAGCCTTTCCTCACAGGAGAGAAGCTCCAGACCCTTAATCACTCCTGTGGTGCCTTTCTGGACTCTCTCCAGTGCGTCCGTGTCTCTCTTTGCACTGAGAAGCCCAGAACTGGACACACCATTTCAGGTGTGGCCTTGAAGGTGCTGAGCAGAGGGTAAAGATCACCTCCCTCATGTCTGGCAATGCATCTAAATGCAGCTGAGGACCCCCCTCCCTGCCTTTGCATCAAGGTCCTGCTGCTGGCCCATGTTCAGCTTGGTGTCCAGCAGGACCTTCAGGCCCATTTCCACCAAGCTACTTTCCAGATAGCTTTTTTCATTTCACAAGTGGAAGGATCAAATTCTCCTGAAAGGGCCAGCATCTCACTTGAAGGGCATCCAGCCTTTGGTTAAAAAAGTTGAAAAGATTCAATATTTGATTTCCAGACTGGAATAGGGCAGTAAAGTGCACAGCCATGTGAGGACATCAAGCTGCGTGGAATTAAACCAAAGTGGAAGGCAATTGTGGGACAGTCAACAGGATGGTTGGTTCATGGATGTGGATCATTACCAATCACAGAATCACATCACAGAATCACAGAAGGGTTTGGGTTGGAAGGGACCTCAAAAATCATGCAGTTCCAACCACCTTGTACTACACCAGGTTGCTCAGAGCCCCGTCCAACCTGGCCTTAAATACTTCCAGGATGGGGCAGCCACAGCTTCTCTTGGCAACCTGTGCCAGGGCCTCCCCACCCTCACAGGGAAGAATTTCTTCCTCACGTCTAATCTAAACCTGCTCTCTTTCAGTTTAAAACTGTTGCCCCTCGTCCTGTCACTCCAGACCCTTGTAAAAATTCTCCCTCCATCTTTCTCCCTTCAGGTACTTGAAGGCCAAAATAAAATCACCCCAAAGCCTTCTCTTCTCAGTTCCTTAAAGTCAGCATATATTCATGACTCGTGACTCTCCAGCAGTGTGTGTATAATTTTGATTTAGCAGTTTAGGAAAATGCCCTTGACTAAGATGACCACATCTTCTTGCACTCAGAGCGGGGAATAACGTTGCATTTGAGGTTATTCTTACAAGGATCTCACTCATATTATACAAACTTCGGTAAATTTAAACTCTTACTTTGTGGCCACGGGTTTCACGCAGGTTTTAGTGTTCATGAACTCTGCCCACTGTGCACATCAAACTGATAAAAAATTGGTTTCTAACTCAAGTAGTGCAATCTACATTTAAAATTGTTGTTAGTGGCTGCCTTAGCACACAGGAGCCAGCAAGTCTGGCTGCTGGGTGAGGCACTCAGTCATTTGATGAAGACTATTAAACTATTTAGCCATTACTGATAATATAATTTACCTTGCTATTATGGTCGTTATTATCAGTATTTATGTCGCTCTTAGAAGGTTGAATCCTGGACAATGCATTCACTAACCTGGAATTTACCTGAAAAACACAATAATTTCCTCCAAGGCCCCTGAAACTACAGTTAGTGCAGAGGAGCAGAGAAGCCTTTTTCAATTCACAGAACCACTCCTACCACAGTTTTGGCCTGGGACAGCCAGTACTGCTTGGAAGAACTTGTAACCATGGCGTTTACCTTTTTCTTCCTCTTAAACAAAATGCAGGTGGTTTTTTGCAAGCTGGGGCTGCTGAGCAGCACCCAGCTGAATTCCCCTGAGCTGGTGCAGGGCACTCCTTTGCAAGCTGGCTGATGACAGCGATCCCACTGTGGATGTCCCCTCCAGAACTCCAGGGATACTTCAAAGCAGACAGATTGAGATGGGGGAGGAGGATGGGAAGGAATTTGCATTTTAAATGTGACACTTCCATGGATGAATAATAAGGGATTTGTAAGGCTGGCCACCAAGAATTAAAAGAATAAACCCCTCTTCATTGGTGCTACAGCTAATTCTTCAGGCCTGCTTTCCAGTGATATTAACACATAGTTCCTTCCTGCAGGGCTTTGTGCAACCAAAAGCATTAAAGTGTCCATCAGTTAAAGAGCAAGCTACTCCAGGGAAGGTGGAACCAAGAACTTAATCTTATGACACTTGAAAGCTGCCAAAGTGGGCAGCTGGACTTCCATGTGAGGTCTTCAGTCTTTCTTAGGAAAGGACTGCACAGCTTAATAACAGGAAAATTAGCACGATGCAGTTTTCACAATATCTCTTTCAAACTAAAGAATTTATTGAGGGGTTGGTGTGTTGTGGTTTTTTGTTTTTTGTTTTTTTTTGTTTTTCTCTGCTTGTTTGGCTTTTGTGAGTTTTTTGTTTGGTTTTTTTGTGTGTTTGGTTTGGGAGGTTTCTGTTTGTTTGTTTGGAGGCTTTTGGAGCTGAATCCTAAAACTGTGATCAATTTGAAAGAGAGGAGATTCATTCTCTCCTGTCATCGTGGTAAAAATAAAAGATGGATTCACCGTTAAATCCCAACTAACCAAGTGCAACTGGGTGCAGGAAATTCCACTGACAGGGGATGGAAATGGGTGCAGAGGGAATAAAATAGGAGGAGATGTGGTCCTGTGCTCGGCTTTAGTGTGGACTTTCAGTGTGATACTGAGAAAATTACTTAACTCTGTGCTGCTGTTTCCTCAGTCACTAAAGCACAGTTAATATCAGGTGCTTTCAAAAGCATTTGAAGATCTCCAGATGAGAAATTGTGCTGTAGAGGCAGACAAAATGCTTCTCCTTTTGATGATTATTGTTATTACTGGACAAATTTGGGGTTGTTGCTTCCTCTGTAGTTTCCAGGATCATTTAGAAAGGAAAATAGAAAGCTATTTCTGGAATCATGCAAGGTATAAAATAAATAGCAGAACCACTATCTCACTAATATCTAATCTCTATCTAATATCAGAATTATTTTGAAATTTAGATGATTAAAAAAAGAAAGAATTATTGGAACAGACAACACTCTGATTCCAGTAGCTGAAAAGAAGTTATATACGGTGCCATTTGAGCTGCATTTTCAAGGTAAATTTCAAAGAAAGAGGTCTGAAGCATAAATAAGGTTTGTTTTTAGACTCCTTGTTCTAATATTTCCCTTATTTTCATCTTTCAAACATAAGGGACAAAATAAAAACCCTTTTCTGCAGAAGTACCAAGTGCTTCTTGTGGAGTCCTGTCCCTTATATTTGTGGCTGTGAATCCCATTCCAGTGGAAAAGGCACAGCAATCCTAGTTTCAAACACCCTGAATATGGAGCTGGATTCTGTAAAATATTTAGGCATTCAGTAAACCTGGCGTGAGTTTGGTAGGTGCTGGAATATTGCTGTTACTCTCTGGATTTTCAACAAAGCCAAAACCAAATGAACACAAAGCACTGGAACAGTTGGAACACAAAGCAGACCACAAATCTGAACTTCACACTGGCCTGTTACAAGTATTTAATCAAGGTTATGGACTGGATGGATTTCTGTCTTTAAATTCTTCTCTTCTCTCTCTTCTCTTCTCTTCTCTTCTCTTCTCTTCTCTTCTCTTCTCTTCTCTTCTCTTCTCTTCTCTTCTCTTCTCT
>JAYRBT010000082.1:148362279-148412147 GCA_036023395.1 Myiotriccus ornatus | reverse complement strand
GTGGGGTTGTTCCCCAGGGCTCAGTGTTGGGGCCAGCCCTGTTTAATATCCGTATCAATGATCTGAACACGAGCCAGTGTGTGCCCAGGTGGGCAAGAAGGGCAGTGGTACCAGGGCTGCATCAGCAATAGGGTGGCAGCAGGACCAGGGCAGGGATTGTCCCTCTGGGCTGGGCACTGGGGAGGCCACACCTCGAATCCTGAGTCCAGTTCTGGGCCCCTCAGGACAAGAAAGACATTGAGGGGCTGGAGCGTGTCCAGAGAAGGGCAGTGGAGCTGGGGAAGGGTCTGGAGCACAAGTGCTGTGAGGAGCAGCTGGGGGGGCTCAGCCTGGAGAAAGGGGAGACCTTCTTACTCTCTACAGCTCCTTGAAAGGAGGTTGTAGCCAGGTGGGGGTCAGTCCCCCAGGTAACAAGTGACAGGACAAGAGGAAATGGCCTCAAGTTGCACCATGGGAGGTTTAGATTGGATATGAGGAACAGTTTCTTCACCAAAAGGGTGGTTAAGCATTGGAATAGGCTGCCCAGGTCAGTGGGGCAGTTGCTATCCCTGGAAATATTTAAAAGACATGCAGATTGAGGACATGGTTGCCTTGGCAGTGCTGGGTTGATGGTTGGACTCAATGGTCTTAGAGGTTTTTTCCAACCATAATAATTCCATGACTCGTAATTAGTGTGTGCAGAAGACACCTATCGATAGGAAGGGATTATGAGCAGCAGTTCTGTTGAGCTTTACAGTTCTGACTTACTCCTCAGGGCAGTGTTTGAGCATGGAATTGGTGCAGGCATTCTGTAGATAAAAGCACATGTCATTTTACGTGTACTTATTGTGTGATTTCAAAGATACTGGTCAGCCATTGACAGTAGGTGGTGCCAGCACTTCCACCTAAGATGCAGCTTCCAGAAGGTGTTCTCTGGATTGTATCTCTATTGCAAGTGACTTCAGGTGCTTTCCATCTGCGTGGTTCTATTTCAGTTGGAATTACACTAGTAGCTGATGAGAAACCTCGTTGCATCCAGCATAACACTTGCTTAAATACAGTATGACAGACGGAGAAATTAATGTTCCTTTTTATCTCTTATGGCTGGAAACACATCCCTATGGGTTTTTGTGTATTTTGGATGATAGACATGTAATTTCATTTTAATGCATTTGGGGCTTTTTCCTCCTTGATACAAAATTTGTTTAAAAAGACTTCACTTGGTGCTTAAGACTGTAAAGAACAACCAGTCTGTTCTCAAGTGTAAAGCTAATTAGTGGATGTTGCTCCTTGCCAGTAACACCTACATGCTTATAGCTCCTCCTGGCTTCTGGAAGTGGAATTTTGCTGGGATTGCTGGCTGGTTTGTTATTCTGGACTTCTGGGTCATGGCAGATAGATTTACTTTGCCACCAGAGTTATGATCAGCTGCTTCCAGGCAGGCTGGGCTTCCACGTGTGTGAGTTGGGTACAGAACATGCTCTCCTCTCTGGCTGGGCCCTTCCTGGGAAGGGCTCTGTGCTCTGTCTGTGCTGACAGGATTTTAAAAGCAATAAACTTGGATGTAAGAAACACAAACCATTCCGTGTGGTGCCCAGTGCCTTTCTGAGCTCTGCCCCAGCCTTTGCTCGGCATAGTTGATACTCCTCAGCCTGTCCCCAGAGCAACTGTTGTGTCTTACAGAGAAGAAAGTGGGCTGGGGGAAATAAATTTCAGTGATTGTGATATTTATTCCCTGTAATTTATGTCCCATCCCTCAGTGGGGTTCAACAAAACCTCAGCCTGTCGGGATTATCTTGGAATATGTTATCGAGATAGAATGAAGTAGAGCTTTAGTTTTCCCTCTGGAGGTGCCAAAGATCTTCTGTATATCAAACAAGTTATTTGTTTTGGTTGTTAATCCTTCTGGTATGTGTGGATAGGCAAATATAAAGCACAAAACAAAGTCTGACTCTGTAAATAGTATTGCTTTGCAGTGTGACTTGGAGGGGCCTGTAGCAGCACATGCTCATGATGCCAGGGGTGGCCATGCAGTGCTGCTGCTGATCCTTCCAGGCTGTTTAAATAATGGTATTTTATTTATTACTTGCAGTAAAGTTTGTAGCTCTACTTCTTTCAGAGCACTTCACTTGCTCTCTGGTAACGTATAATTGTCCTTTGAATGACTGAGGTTTGTACTGGCTGTTATTTAATTCAAAGTGAGGCTCAAAAATTCCAATCTTTTACCTTTAAAAATGGAGTTTGGCTTTCCAGGCGTCCTGTTGTCCTTTGGGATGGTGTTTGCTACTGGTTTGGCATCTTGAGTTGTTGTGGGGCAGGGTGTGGAGTATCCTCACAAGAAAAGGAACATTAGTGGATACAAATGTTCATAAAACATATAATCTGTTGAAAAAAAAGAAAAATATAAATAAGGTCATAAAATCTGGTGGGGGAAAAAAAAATACTGTCCAGCTTAGTGGGCAGCAGGAGCATCAGGTGACAACCCAGGGGCTGCCAAGGTTGGTTTGGGTGTGCTGTGGTGAGGGAAGGATCTGGGTTGGTTCCTGGCAGACACTCATGGAGAACTTCCTCGGAAGGGAAGCGGGCTGGAGTTCACTTCCTGAAACGTGTTTGAATTAGCAGTGCCTGGGAGGCAGGGAATTCCACTCCTCAGGAAACTCAGGGCTTGTAAATGCCGTGCTGTGCTCGTAATGGAACTTGATATTTCAGCCTAGCCTTATCAGCACTGGGTGAAGTGAAAGCATTACTCGTCTCCCTTAGGTTTGGCACACCTTGTTCACGAGTCCCAGAATAATATTACTCTTTTATGCATTTTGCCCCTTCTCTCAGTAGTCTCAATAGTTCTCGTTCACTTTTGAGTCACTAAACCCTGAAGGTTTTCTGTGGTGTTACTGCCTTGCTAGTAAATCTCACTTTGTTTATGCAGGGTTGGTTATTCTTGCCTAGTTGTAAAGCTGGTGGAAAACCATGGGATGGTGTTGGAAGCCTCTGATTTGACACCTTTCCTTCTCGTGTGTTTGTAAGACACAGCAGGGATATGTGAACACCCAGTATAAAACCCTTCCAATCAGCCTGACTCCCCTTTATGCGTGGATGCTCGTAGATAATGTGGTTTGGTTATTCTGTATTCCTTGAGTTGCATTAGTCTTCCTAATGCATCATAATTCTGTAGATGCCAGTTTCTTCTGAAACCATTGAGTTCTTGAAATAAAAATGCTGTGTTTTCATGGGCTTGAATTTCATTAAATCTATTTAGGCTAGCCAGAATTAGCAAAAATAATGATTTATTGTTTATTATATTATGTACTGCCCACACATACTGCTGTCTTGGGTACAGAAGTAGGTGACTGTCAGAAGTGGTATGGTTTATTTGTTTCTGACCAGTAGCTGTGGATCAGTACTCTCTTTTCCATGGCAGGCAGTAAAGCAGGCAACTTGAATTCCCTGTCAAGAGTCCAGACAAAAGCAGCTCGGGCAGCGCTTCCTTATTAAGGAGGATGAAGTGGACCCGAGAAGGCAATAACAGTCTATGACTGCATCCAAAAATGAGGGCTTTAAATGAGATAAAACGCTCTGTGCCACGAGGGAGCCTTGATCACCTGGCAGAAGTTAATATTTGTCCCAGGTACCACTGAAATTGTGCCCTTTAACAACACGTGGGAGGTTTATTGTGACACTCCACTCCCAGCTGTGCTGGGGACGGCGCAGTCTTTAAATTGCTGACTGGGATTCCCATTAGAAAAAAGGTCATTTCTTATTTTAGTAAAATAGTATTTAGATTGTGCAGAGCAAAAGGGCACTTAAAAAGTCACGGTTGTCAACAGGACTCCAAGTTTGGCATTCCAGGTTATTTTTGTGTGTATTGTAAGCAGGTGGTCGTGTTGTCATTTCCCCCTTTCAGGATCAGTCCACTCAGCTGAACTTTCAGGATAGGATGGTAAAAGCTTGGCAGAACTGTAAGAGGGTGTTAAGGTCCAAAGGAATTGGAGCAGCTGTAATCATGGTGCTTTTCCTTCTGCCTATTCCTTTATTCTAAATGACTTGTGTAAGAGCAATATCAAAATGAATGGTTATTATATGATTTTTCTGATAGTATAATACTTATGTATTTTAACTTGTTTCAGGAAGTCTTTTCATGTTGGAGTCTTTGCTAGTTGTAGTATTCTTGGGAGTCTGAACTGTACTGTATCCTAGTTATTTTAAAAAGGTTGTATTCCTCTGCCTTTAATGTCTGCTGGCTCCTGCAAGTCACTTAACGTGTAAATCTGAGCTGGACTGTTAACATGGTAAATAATTTACCTTAGAAGCCTCTGCAATCATAACTTTTTGGCTTTGAAAAAACCCCCAAGCAAACAGGATGTTAACTTGCACCTCCATTTTGTGTGGTGTTATTAATTCTTCTTTGACACCTTAAAAAAAATCCCTAAGCACGGGATGTGTTTGTATCCAGCCTGAGCCTTGTGCTTCTGTGCTGTGCTAAATCCTAAACAGGTGTGACCCCACATGAAAGTGGTTGTTAAAACAGTGACTTCTGCATCTTTTTTGGAGAGGATTTTTGTTTTTAATTTGAGGCCCTCTTTCTGTAGGAGACCTCATGTAAGTAGTCAGTGGAGAACAGGGCATCTGATGCTGGTCGTGAAAATCTGGGCTCCAGCTCAGAGTTTTCCTGTTGATGAGGTTTGAGGAGAAGCCAAGCCAAAGCTACCTGGAAGATTTGCTTTGGGAGGTGTGGTGTGAAACTTGCACCAGTTACTCCTGCTTTTTGAAGGGAGAGATTAAGAGTTCTGTATTAAATCCAGGGTTTGAGTGACATAAAAAATCACTGAATCCCACTGCTAATGCGAGGAATGAATGTTTTTGGTGTTGCTTTTGATAATAACCACTTGGCTTTGAAAACAGAACCTGAATGCAGCTCTGCCCCCTGTAGAGGAGCAAGAAGGACAGAAAGAAACCAGTGAGTTATATTCCTTAATATCCTCATGGTCTCTGTATTCAGATACCCATACATCAGGAGAACCTGCACAGAATGCTGCTGCCATCACTGCAGTAACTCTCCAAAAGCAGTGTGAGAGGTGGGTCAGATGATGCTGCTTCAGCTTTTCTAACTGAAACTCCCACTAAAGATATCCTCATACAAAGAAACTTTGTGATGGCCATATCCAGGGGAGCATCACAGATTTAAAAAGCAGCTGAAATGCCCGGAGTTAATTACTCTTTTGGCATCTAATGCTTTTCTCTTGGAAGTTCTGTATCCCCGAATTTTCAGAGGGCAAAGTGTGGAAGTCCTGAGGTGGGGAAGGAGGGTTGGAATCAGCTGGATGGCTCTACATAATCACTTCGTTCAAATTCCTCACCTGGGTTTTATTTTTAGAGAAACATTTAGTCGCTGAATTTGCATCTGAACTGTGAAGTATTTTTGTCAGGAAAAAACCGATTTCTGTGTTATTTTGGCGAGTTAGCTGGAGTTTAAACTTGTTGCTTCAGTATGTACCTCATTCTTCCTGTTTTTTTTTTCAAAATTAATTTTTCAAGAGAAATTAGTGTGAACCTGTGGATATCTGAAAAGCAGTTGGTAGGAAGGACCCAAAGCTTGGCCTCCAGTTTAGAACTTTTGCTCTCAGAAACAAGAGCTAATTCTAGAAATTACAGAAACTGGACAAAAGACTGGTTAATTTTTGTTAATTTTGTTAATTTTGTTATTTTTCTCAGTCATCTTAAATGCGAGCAGTGCAGAAATTTCTGCAAATACTTTTGCTGTTCTTTCATATCATTAAAATTGCCTGAAATGTTTTTTGAAGCAAGGACATGTCTTGGTTTGCCCCCTGGATCTCAAAGTTTTGAAGAATGCAGAAATTCGAGGCAGGGAAGCGGTCAGGGATATGAGCAGCCCAAGGACGAGGAAACATCTCCAAGCCCCCTTTATTCCCTGTGATAGAAAGAGAAATATGCAGGAAAAATGTGGCTTTGGATTTTTGGGTTATGCAAATAACGACGCACACGAACCATTTGTAGCTTAAACGGGGCGGTTGTTCCCAAACTTTTGTTAAAATCGGGAGGTATTAAAAGAAATTACATTGAAATATTCATGGGATATAATTGCTGAGGCTTTTGATGGTGCCCACTGGTGTTTATTTCCTTTTGTGGTTTATAATATATAATTTGTACATTGCTTCTCATACATTTTTAGCTCCTACACTGACTGCAAATTAAATATTGATTTGTGCATTGCTGGTTTTTAAGCCTCAAGGCACTTCTGAGTTGTGGTTAATTGATCTCCAGCTCCAAACTTTAACACACAGAGGTTCTGGGACCAAGGCATCTGAATTGCAAATTACTGTGTTTTACACACGTGGTCCACAAACTTAAGATTAGTTTTATTGTGCAGTTTGCTCTTGGAAACGCTTGTGAATGCGAAGGGAAAATAAGGCTAAAACAAAATAAGAAATAAGCTGTTGCTGGCAAGTTTTCTAATGTGAATGTAATGTTACTTCCCTGTAAAATATTTGGAAATTCCACTCTATTACCATTGGAAATGTCCATCCCATGTCATTCAGTTTCCCAAAAACCCCAGAAGACCTCGATTTTTGTGGAGCTTTCATCACAAATGTCAGTATTTAGCCAGTAATCAGGGCTGTAAATCCAGTCCATGGATGTTCCCAATTTAGGTTTCTGGGAGCTTATTCTCACAACCTAATACACAGGAATTAAATAAATTTCATCATCTGTCATGTTTTTCTTGAATGAGAGGATTTTGTCCCTAAAAATAATTTTTCATAGCTGCTGTATGAGGCCATATGAGTTGTTTTTAATGTTTTATGCTACTTACAAGTATTTGGATGTGTGTTCATTTGGCTCTTAATAAATGTTAGAGTTGATGGCCTTTCATTTTAATAAAGTACCTGTCTTTAAAGGGTGTTGGGGTATGGAGGTCACCAGGTCTCTAGTCATGGTCATGATGTAAAATTTAAAAGCCTGCTTTTAAAAACCTCTGTTTGGCAGAGGGCAGTTGGAAAGAGCTTGAGTGTTAGGGTTTGGGGTGGAGGCTGAGGGAAACAGTGGAGCTCCTGTGGAGCTTTGAAGTCCTGGAAGAATAAATAAAGTCCTTTATTTTTCAGTCTGGCTTGGTATTTTTGTACTTTGAGGAAGATATGGAGGAGGTAGAACTTTATAATCTCGTAGTATTAACGTCTTCAAATGCCAAACATTTCAGAAATGGATGTTCTGGATGTAGGATGCTTCAAAAGGGTAAAACTTTACTGTGAGTGCTTTGGAAAGAGACCTTGGGTGGAGTCGTGGCAAAGTCACTGCCACCTGCCCAGCCTCAAAACTGCACTTCATGGCTTTTGGAGCAGTGTCTAATTTGTAGAGTTCAGATTTTGGAGTTTTATGTAATTGCCAGACCCGCTGGCATTGTGAGAATGTCTTCATTAGAAAAGTCTACGTGGGGAAAACCCAAAATCTTTTTTGGTGTTGCTTTTTCTGAGGTGAACTAAGTGAGTTTTAGCTGGCGGATTGTAGCTGTACATACACTTTAGTGTCTGTTCTCTGTAAGAGGTGGTTTGGACCAGGGGATATCCTTCCTCCCTGCACGGAAACTCCTTAGACAGGAAGAAACCATTACAAGTCACCCCTGTCATCCCACTTTCCCTCTTTCTATGGTTGTGTTACTCATGACAGTTTTGTCTGTTGTTACCTTGGTTTCCTAAATAATTGGACTTGTGCTGCTTGACATCTGTTATCCTCTCCCCCACGCTTTTCTGACCCTAAGCTGGTTCCTACCAGACTGCACAGAGGCAGAAACTTCAGAGCTGAGCGGAGCTGCTGGTTTCAGGCTGTCGACAGCAGCGTGCACTCGTAGGATCATGGAATCATTTAGGTTGGAAAAGACCTCTGAGGTCATCGGTTGCAGAGGTCTTCTCCAACCTAGATGATTCTGTGATTTCCCCTTTGGATGTCCCCCAAACCTGGTGCACTTGGAGCTTTCAACCATCCAGAGCACTCTGAGGGAGGTGGCTCTGGGGGCTCGGGGGATCAGGTGAGTCTCGGGAGATGTGCTGGTGTTCAGGTGTGTTGGGATAAAGGGGCCACAGTGATGGTGGTGGTGCTTTCCCCTTGCTCAGGGGTGTTCCGAGCACAGCTGTGTTGTTGAACATTATGGCTTTGTTGTAAATAATGCTTTATTGGTCTATTCAGAAAAGTTTCTCGATTTCCAGTTGAAGTTTGGTATTTAACGTGTTTAAGTATTTTAATATTTAAAGAAGGTAGAATGGTGTTGGAAGAGTGTAAGGTGGTCCTGTGGTCCTTGTTGTCTATTTATTTAACACATCGCTGTGCCATTCATTTGCATCTTAGTTTTGCTTTTCTGGCATTGCTTTCAGTTCTCATTGGCACTGTAAAAGGTGATCCTCACAGTTGCTGAGGTAAGAATAAGTCTGAAAGCTTATAAAAACACATCCAGTAAGGAGAGGGAATTCACGTGGCTAAATGGGATAGCAGGAGGAATTAATGTTTTTCTAGAGTTCCTGTTTTAGAAAAACCCTGAGGAAGGGAAAGCCTTAGGTACCAGATAGGGGTTTCCAGCTAATTCTCCAGCTACAGAAAACTTTTTGCAGGGATTTCTGTTTGGTTTTGGATTTTGATGTTGGGTTTTCTTTAACTGTAGGATGATCAGGGAGACTTGTAATTGCACTATGGAAAAAAAACTGTGAGAGAGACTTTTTACCAGGGCCTGTAGTGACAGGACAAGGGGCAATGGTTTTAAACTGAAAGAGGGTAGAATGAATGAGGAAGAAATTTGTTAGGATTCCTTCCCTTTGTTGGTAAAACCCTGGCACAGGCTGCCCAGGGAGGCTGTGAATGTCCCATCCCTGGAAGTGTTCAAGGCCAGGCTGGATGGGGCTCCGAGCAACCTGTTCAAGTGGAAAGTGTCCCTGCCGGTGGCAGGTGGGTTGGAACAAGATCCTCTTTAAAGATCCC
Source organism: Myiotriccus ornatus (assembly GCA_036023395.1). Taxonomy (NCBI): domain Eukaryota; kingdom Metazoa; phylum Chordata; class Aves; order Passeriformes; family Tyrannidae; genus Myiotriccus; species Myiotriccus ornatus. The sequence goes on along the minus strand of JAYRBT010000082.1, from coordinate 148,403,192 downwards.
TTCCAACCTAACCCATTCTTTGATTCCAGCCTTGCTGGGAGTGCTTTGGGCGCCTGACAGATCCAGTGAGATCTGTTCCAGTGAGGTGAGGAGTTCAGTGGTCAGAGTTTTGCCCAGTTTATCCAAAATTCTTCTACAGGATTTCTGTACTTGTTCTCTTGGCTGTAAACAGACACACTCCATCACTTTCCTTCTGCCCTCGTGACTTTGTTACTGCTCTGTGATTCGGGGGTTGGGAAAATCGAGATAATGGACTTAGCTAAACTGCATTCATGTGGCAGCAGAGTTAACACCCCTGTCATTTAGGCTGAAAATAATTCTTTGGTCCTTTGAACTTCCTCTGGTTTGCTCTGAGCTTTGTGGCCTGTTATTAAGAACTTGTGCATTTCTTCTTCTGTGGGGCTGCAGCAGACAAATTCAATTAGAAATTATTCCAGCTGCAGTTCCGTGACACGTTGTTTGCATATGAGGCCTGCAATTCCTTTGTACTGTCACAAATGCTTAGTTTGCAGGATGACGAAATAAATACGAACTGTACCAGAGCTGACACCGGGGTAAATAAACAGTGCTGTTCTCTAATTTCATCTCCCTCTGCGTATCAGCAAAGAGGGATGTGTTCAGAAGTTCCTGAAATCCTTGTGCAGCAGCTGCCTGGTTTTGTGCCAGAATTACTTTAATCTATTCAAGCAAATTTAAGGTCACGTCCACTCTGAACCTGATTAGATCTTGGAGAGCTTGAAAATGAGTCTCTTTTATAATTATTGGAAATTTGAATAAGGTTTTTAATTTGAACCTTAAGCCATTTTCTTTCTCATTTACACCTCAAGTTTGAACTCGAATGATTTTTTTTTTTTTTCAGGGTGAGTTTTAGGATACCTTGAACAGCAATTTAGAGAGGGAAGACACAGTGTTTTTTCAGTATTTTAATTTAAATTTTTTAATCAGCATTGCATATGTATTCTGCACATTATGGGAGACAGAAGATAGAGTTACAGCGTATCTGAAATAATTTAGTACGCTCAGGGTACCTGACACTTCATACATGATAAATTGAAAACTAGATCATAGAGTAATTAAAAAATGTTCACCGTCTTCACGTTGCTGAGGTTGGAAGTGCGTGAAACAACTGTCAGTTCAGCTCCAGATCATCACTGAGACCAAGTCAGTTCTTTGTTCTTGTGGGATTCGGTGATATCTGACTTTGTCCCAAGTTGGAGCAGGAGCAGAGAAAATTGGATAGGTTTATTACTGGTCTTCCCTGAAATGGAAAAGCTATTTGGAGAATAATCCTCAGATAATTTACCCTTGTTTGAAATAACAGAGGAAGTGAGCTGGTGTTTTTTTCAGTCCTGTGGAATGGTGGGGCAACGAATAAACTACATCAGTGAAGAACTAAAAAAGCTTCACAATGTGTTTCTTGGTTTAGACTTCATTGCTGTTGCTGTACTTTCTTCTGGATTATATTGTGGTACAAAAGATCTACATTTTGCTGCCTCCCAGCACTCACTGCTGAGGCAAAACCCACATTTCTTCTGTACACTTCTTTGTGGTCTTGAATTGTTATCTTTGTGCAAGAAAACATTTGTTCACTGAGTCCAACCTACACAGGGCTGTACCAAATAAGCTTATATAATTAGGATATTTGTGGCTCTTTTCTGTTTATTCTTAAAGGACTACATCATGATTTTCTTTATGCTCCAGCTAACTTGGCTTGCTGATAAGGAATTGTTATACATCAGCAGGGTATGTATTCACCATTAGGATTGCATTTTATATATCAACAAAGCAAGCTGAAGTAAGATGTAATTGTACAAGTGTATACACAGTGTGATCCCTTTGCATAAATGGAAGAAGCTGTTACTGAAATATTTGGCTGTGCTTTCAAGTGAAGCAGCCCTATTTCCCAGCATCAGCAGCAGAAAGGGAAAATTTAGGACTTTTTAATAATGGATGCATTTTGTATTGGAAAAATACATTTTTTTGAAGAAGTCAGTCTAGGCACAAAATCAGGATAGACTTAAAATCCATTGTAAATGGACTTGTAATACTCTACTTAAATACTTAGGAGGCAAGTCAGAGTTACTGAGGGACCGAAGTGATTCTTAGCCGAGGAAGTAACGAACAGTGCGAGGTCGGGATTCCTTTCCCCGCCACTGCCCTTAAAATTGGCTTGTTAGTTATTTGTGAGGAAAATTGGTTTGACAGCCCTGAAGGCACAAGTCTTCATTTCACAGTGCAAAGTAGTGCCCTTGCCACAGCCTCGGCCCCGGGGTGACAAGAGCTGCTTCTTGGAGAACCAGCTCCAGCCTCGCCCCAGGACCCTTTGGGATCCTCCAGCTCCGGGGCTGAGCGGTGGATGTGCCTCCTGTAACTTGTGTTATCTGGGAGCTTCAGGACACCAAACGTCCCTGTACAGCAGCTTGCTGTCATTGTCTTTCCATGTTCTGTGGATAATCCAGTGAGTTTAAATTGAACCTTGATAAATTTTGGGTAGGGCTGTAAGATGCTCGTTATCTCATTTGGAACGTCAAGGACCTGGACCTACAACATGTTCTGTTTGCACCCATGCCTTTATCCAGCCTGGTTATGGCCAGCAGGCTACACAGGATATTTATATTATATGTAAATCAAAAGTTGTCTTTATTGTCCTTGTTCTTTCTCCCAAGTGTCTGTGGAATTTGTCAGTCTTGTATGAAATAGTATTTTAGGTGATCTGACTTGAAAAATCGCCATCGTGGCTCGTGTAAGAAGCGTGACTTGGGTTATCTGCTGGGGGGTAATTGCAGCCTTAACTAAAACCCACAGCTTTTAGGCTTAGAGTTTTATGGCATATCTAATATTTATCTGCCACCCAACATGTAATGAATCCTAAATCTTCCTGCGAGTATTTCTGGTGGTCTTAATCTGCTTCGTGCCAGAGGCAGAGAGAAATAATGCTTCCAGTTTTGTCAAATTAAGTTTTTACTGTGCATTAAATTGATTAAATAGAGCAGCAGATTAAGGCGAAAAAGACTATCTTAAATTGCAATTCAGGGCTGATAGAATCTTAATGATGCCAAGCTGAAATTTGTCAGAGGGTTTGTGGAGATGGGAACCCGTTAATCACGCCCGCTCGGCTTCGCGCGGTGCCGCGTTAGAAACGAACCCCTTGCCTTGTTCCCTTCGCCCAGATGAGCAGTGGGCGAGCTTGGAAGTCGCAGCGAAGGGAACACGGGGGCTGCACGTGTGTTGTGTTCTGTCAGGCCAACTGGGGCTCTTGTTTGATCCCGTTCCTGCGGAGAACAGGAGTGCTGGGGGGTTTCCCTTTCCTCGTCTCGACGGCTACATGACAGAACCAGTTAGGAGAAGAAAGCCTGTCTCGTGTTGTGTTCTGCAGTTCTTCCGTCTGCACTCTTGTTACCCCACCACCCCCTTCTTTCCCTTCATAATCCAGTTTTGTCAGTCCTCTCTCTTTGGGTTTCTTTGTCCTGATTGTATGTGTGTGTTTTTCTTTTGCTGGTTTGCTTTTTTTTTCTCCTGCCCTTGGTTCCTCCCTACCTCACTTGTCAAACTTTTTTGCTGCCTTGATATGTTCTCTGTCTCTTCCATCTGGAAAACTTTATAAAATGGGATAGAGACAGCAGAGGAGAAGCAAGGGAAAAGTTTTTTCTCTGTTTCTGCTGCTGCATCTGCCTTGTGGGGAGAGGAGAGGACTGGACACAACTGCTGCTAACATACAACAGAGCAAGAAAAAGTAATTGCCATTTCGGATGAATACATAATACATTGCTCTAAAACGACTCTTTTGCCCTTTCCAGATTTCTTGTCTTCATTTCTGTTGTCCCTGAACTCCTGTTTACACCCTGAAGTAGGCTCTGTGTCTCTTTGGCTTATAAAGAATTGCATGTTCTTGTGTAATGATAGAAATAATGTTTGGTTTTACCCCCTTGCTAATTTTCCTTGCCTTGCGTCTCCTCTGTTCTTCGACAAGTAATTTATTAAATCTAGATGGTTCTTGAAAAAATGTTCCTTTGCAACCTCAGGGGGTTTGCTTGGTTGGGTTTTGGGTGGGGGTTTTTTTGTTGGTTTTGGGGTGGGGGGAGCTTCTTCGGTTTTCTTAGGTTTTTTAGGTAAGCACAGTGTGTGTGTGAAGGTGATAATCTTCTGTTAAACTTCTGACAAACTGCTTTGTGTGTGTTCTTTACTGGAAAGCTCTTAATTTTTTTCTTCCTCGTTCCATGCTGGCTGCATCGATTATCTTCAACCTTCTTTCACCCGTCTTGAATGTCCTGCAACTTCAAATGAGAAAAACCTAAAACCCTAATTCTAGCTCCTGAAAATCTGCTGTTAACAATGGAATCCATGTGTGGGCCAGAACTATGGAAACAGCATAATTTTACAGTGGTGAAACACGAAAGGAAATGACTCGCCCAACTTTCTAAGAATTTATCTTTAAAATGAAACAACAAAAAAAACCACACCACCCAAAACTTGCAAAATGCTGTTCTAGTATTCCAAAAAGAAACTTGGGTGGTTTTTTTGTTACATTGTTAGTCTGTTACTCTAAATCTTTTAAAAAGGGAACAAAACCCCACCCCTCCCTAAAAAAAAAACACCCAAACAAGCAGTTTTCTCTTGCGTTGTGGTCTGGGATGTGTAGCTCTGTTTTTTGAGTTTTTTAATATTTTGCCTGAAGTAATTTCTCCTCATTCTCTGCTGTTCGTGGTTGTGTCCTTGGCATTCATTTCTGTACCTGGGAACACGTTCAGTTTACATTCTGAGAGATGTACGTGCTCTTTGCTAACTTCGTGCCATAGCTACAGCACAGACCAGCTTTTCTGACATGCAGGGCTAGATTGTATTTCAGTGCAGCAGTGACAAAATCCTGCCACCTTTGGAAGGCGTGGGTGACTTGTGGTGGCACGTTCTGTGTCACAAGTCCATCGTGGAAAACGACGAGGGAGCTTCAGTCATACCAGGCAATGTTTTTTGAAGGAAAAGCATCCACTAAAGCCATCACTTGGAAGAACAAACATGCTGTACCAAACAGGGGGGTGGCTCGACACGTATAGAGTGCAGTTCTGCAGCTTTCCCTAAGCCTGCCTGAGGGCCTGAATTGTTATGTTCATAAAATGTCACAATATTTCCATCAGGATTATGTGATCCCAGGTCATAGTGCTGGAGATATTCCTGATAGATCTGAACCACTGTCAGCACACACGTGTCCCCCCCTTAAACATCTGAAGTGCTTTTAAAGTTTCCTGGGCTTGTTCAGAGTTAGCCGTGTCTCCTTTTGCAAGGAGCCATTGGAGGGTAAGAACATTCCTGTAATGTAGCTGGTGTTCCTGGAAGAGCACTTGTGATGGAGTAGGTACGTTCTTACAGGTGATGTCTGGGCTCGTGACTGTTCCACATCTTCACAGAGCCACGGCAGGGAGTTTAGGAACACGACGATCATGGAATCATTTTAGTTGGAAAAGAACTTTAAGACTGTTGGTTTCAACCACTAACCCAGCACTGCCAAGGCCACCACTAAACCATGTCCCCAAGTGCTCCATCTACACGGCCTTTAAACCCCTCCAGGGATGGTGACTCTACCACTGCCCTGGGCAGTCTTTGGCAGGGCTTGACAACCCTTTCCGTGCAATAAGTTTTCCTGATATCCAATCTAAACCTCCACTGGTGCAACCTGAGGTCATTTCCCATTTTCCTGTTGCTTATTACTTGGGAAAGAGACTGACCTGCACCTGGCAACAGCCTTCTTTCACATAGTTGTGGAGAGCAATAAGGTCCCCCCTGGGTCTTCTTTTCCTCCAGGCTGTTCCCCCCCCAGATCCCTCATCTGCTCCTCCTCAGAGCTGGGCTCCAGACCCTTCCCCAGTGCCTTTGCCCTTCTCTGGACATGCTCCAGCCCCACAGTGTCCTTCTTGTTGTGAGGGGCCCAAAACTGAACCCAGGATTCGAGGTGTGGCCTCACCAGGGCCGAGCACAGCCCGATGGTCACTGCCCTGGCCCTGCTGGCCACACCACTGCTGGTACAAGAGATGATCCTCCAGCCCAGCAGCATGTCTTGGTGGCAGTAGTAGGTGTTTGTCCACACAGCAGGAGTTTGCACACCTGTTGCTGTGTTTCCTCAGCGTCCCCATTGCAGCTGAGGTGGCAGCTGGTACCTCCCTGACTGGTCCTTGTCGTCTTTTCCTTGTCAGTGAGACGCTGCCTTTGAACTGGCTGATGGTACCTGCCTCCACACCTTTCTCTTGCAGGAACTTCAGGAAGCTCAGTGCCAGCTGTGGAGAGGCCCTGCTTTGGAGCTGCTCTCTGGTGGTTTTCTCAGATGCTTCCTACCAATGCTGAAGGGTGGAGCTGCATGGATTTGCTTTTCCTTTTCCCTTTTTTTTCTTTTTTTCTTTTTTTTCTATCCCCCCCCTTACTTGTAAGCTGTGACTGTATTCACTGTGAACCTCCTGTCCTCCCAGCTGAGGGGCCCCAAATTTGGTAATCTATCTTTCCTTGGCAGCTGTTCCATCCCTTGATCACTTCAGCTGCCCTGCTCCACCTCTGCTTTGTATTCCTGCTGGTGCAGAGACCAGAACTGGACACAACATGTTGATGCTTTATTATTTTGCACAGTAATAGGCTTAAGTACCATGTTTTCAGTACCCTTCCTAATGAGACACAATGTTTTATTGCCTTTGGCCAGCTACTGCAGCCTGAGCTGATGATTTCAGAGAAAACAGTGACTCAGCCTTCCTCCTGCAAGCTGGAACTGGAGAAAGTGCAAGTGTTACTTGGTTAAGGAGGTATTGCTCAGGCTTTTTCCCTGGCTGCATTACATCACAGCTCTGTGCTGAAGTGTTTCTGCTGACTTACAGCAACTTGCTCCATTTTGTGGGATACTTGTTGATTTTATTTTTCTCCCATTGACGTGGCTTTTGCTGACCCGAAGAGCTTAATATCACCTGTAGACTTGAGGATTTCACTCACCCGTTTTGTGATGCTGATTAAAACCAATTCTTGGGGAACTGCTCTAACCTCTTCCCTATTCACACCTCTCTTCCCATAGGCAAGAGGTGTCTGTAGTACTTATGTAGGTATTGAGAATAAGTTCTTTCTCTGAGTTGCTTAGATACTGCATGTTCTGTAACTCACTGTGTAATGAGATTGATCCCACCTGCCTTGAGTAATGATTGAGTAATTTCTCCTGCTCTTCTTAACCTCCTTAAATGTAGCTTCCACCAGAACCTTTTCATTTAATATCCTACTGTTCAGTGTGCCTGGTCTGAAATTTGGCTCCTGGTGGCTGGATAGATAAGTGTGGTCATGCTCAGTGAGGTGGTGTAAATGAATTTGAAGTTTCCAGGTGCATGCAGAGTTCATCAGAGCAGAGTTCAGCTGAGATGGAGGAAAACATGTGGATTACTCTCAGGGTCCGTGAATCAGAGTCTGGATTTGTTTTTCAATTTCAAAAACTGGTATTTAAGAACCATAAGCAGAGTGATTTTGGAGGAGTTTCAGAAGAAGAGGGGAAATGGTGATTTGAAACTGGTGAATGTTTTTTTTTTTTAGGTAGGTACTATAAACTAAGAGACAAAATACTGATTTTGTTTTCAAATTGGAAGAGGAAAGCAGGTACGAAGAGAAGATTGGGGTAGTGAGAAAAATGCAACAATAAACTGACAACAAATGGACTAATTAAGGAAGCAGATATGAACTGAAGGTATTCCCAGGGTACAGGATGATTTAGCTGATGCTGATGCTTGTTGTACTGGTGTAATACCACAATAGTTTTGCATGTTTAAAGCTATTTGAGGTGTGTTAAACATGGTGATCACACTGTAGTTGTGCTTAGTACCTGTTTTTATCGGCAGGACATATAATCTGAAAAAGCCCTTGGTGTTCTGTGCGGGGCTTCAGTCGGTCCTCTCATTTTCCCCTGCCTTAATTTTGTGTTGCTTTTGTGTTTCAGGGGCAGCAGCTTGCCTTGAATAACTGGTTAAACAGAACTTCTCCAAAAGCATAACACAGGCAGTTCACGTTTCCTGGGGGGGGTGTCGGAGGGCTTCCTTCTCTCCCGCTTGCTCGTTAACCTTTTCAGCAGACAGAAATGAGAGCATTAAATCATTACTGCTGATACTCACAGCTGAAGCAAAGATTTAAACCAAGATAATAAAAGACTCCTGTGCAACGCGGATCTCCTGTGAAGCAGGGGCTGTAGATGCTGTTCCTACGCTGAATTTCTCCTGATCTGGCCAGAGCACAAAATAATTGCAGTCGGGTTTAGTGGATGGAGGTGTCTGTCCTATAATTGTCCCGTTCCATCTCTCCCCGGGGTAACAGATGAAGATTTGCAGCTAAGCTGGATATTCAGCTGCTGCTGTGCCTGAGGCAAATGCAATAAATATGTCAATAGGGGCAAAAACTCCATCTAAGTCAGCAAATGGTATTTTTAGTGCTGTTCTGATCGACGTACGAGGGCTGTGTCAGGTACTGGTGTTTGCAAATTGGGGGAGCTACTGGAAGCAGAAATAATCTGAGCATTTAAAGACTTGTAAGGATAATCAAAGGTTTAGGAAAAATGGGCCTTTGCAGTGAGCCCCTTCTGCACCTCATTCTACATGGCTAATGTACAGAGAGGTTTTATTGAGTCGCTCCTGAAAATTGGCCTAGAATTGCCTTAATGTGAAGTGATAGAATAAAAGGTTGTTAACATTCAGCCCTGCAGATTACTAAATTAGAAGTAGGTTAGATTTCGCTTAGAGTTAAGAGGTGCACTTCCAGGAATGAAGGGAAAAAAATACGTATACGGAACGATGCAAACGGTGGTTTATGCCATCTTTTAATCATATTGTAAAACTTTTTAATAGCTTTCCTTTAATGGGTGTGCTGTCAGGATTAATTCATTGTGTCTCCAAGGTCTTTGCTCAATAGATTAGAGGGTCATGGATAAATCCTTGAGCTTCTCAACAAATGGAATTGTACAAAGCTTTTTTTTTTTTTTTTGAGAGGTGACTTGTGTTTTCTGTTAACTTATTTGCTCTTTAAAAGAAAAGAAAAATATTTTGACACAGACAATGAGATCTCAACTTCATTAAAGATTGGAGGAACATCCAGCTGCCTTTTTAGCCTGTCAGACAATATAGGAAGGGAGACTTCCAGGCAGTTGGATCCAACCTCTAAGAGAACATCCTTCAGCATCAGCCATGCCAATTCTAAAAGCTGAAAATCCATCTGTATTCCTAAATTATTTTGGTAGATAAATATTAAAACTGCATTTAACGTTGTCTGTGATATTCCTCATCAGTTGGATTGCTGTCCGTGACATGTTCCGCTCAGCTCCCTGGAGACTGTGGTCTGTGGCTCCTCGTGTGCTGTGAGCCTTCACTTTTCCCTGGAAAGAGACTGTGAACTGAATAGCTGAATGGATTTCAAGGGAATACCATTAGGGTAGAGTCAGCCAGCTCCTGCCACAGGAGAACTGGATTAAATTTCCTGTGGTCTGTGCTTACCACAGCTCTGGAAGGAGATCAGTGCTGCAGATGGGGCGAGAGCCTGAGCCTCTGGAGTTGTCCGTGGAGCCATATTCTCATTTTACCTTGAGGTAGGAATAGGAAGCTCACAAAGTACTCCTGTTTTCGATGATTAGATGTTACTCTTGGAAGGAAGAGTTTAAGTTGTGGCTTCGTTTCTAAGAAAACATTGGGTGAAACTCTGCGATGTGAAATGCATCGTTTCATGAGAGCAAATACACTGTTAGAGGGAGCTGGTCCTCAGGGCATCCATTAATCACAGAAAGAAAAACTGTTGGTGCTGGGATCCACAAAGCCCATTTGAGGATTGTACTGCCCAAAACCATCTCAGTGAATACAGAGGTAACAGTAGTATTCTTTCTTTAAAGTACTGTCCTTTTTTGTTCCTCAGTGAATTCATGTACATAATTGGTTTACTTGGCAAGTTTTCTTTGGCTGAGGAACTTTCTTACTTTGTAGCACCTCTAATGTCATTTCAGCTTATTTCCTGGTCTGTTATAGTCATCTGTGTACAAAATTACAGAAACCTTGGGTGGAAAGGAGCTCTTAAGGCCATCTGCTCCATCCTCCCAGTGTCTATATGGGATAAAATCAGTTTTCCCTGAGAACTGGTTAACCTTTACAAACCATGTAAAAGTCTGAATATGATAAAGAATATGGTGTGAAAGTAATTTTTCTCCCTGCCTGTTCAGACTGGCAGTTTGCTCCCCACCAGGCAGCACGGTGAGAGATGGAAGAACATCAGTGCAGAACACGAGTGATCCCATGGAAGGATCAGTAGGAGCCAGAAGCACGTGAAAACTTGATTCATTTTAGATTTAGAACCAGGTTTGGAGCAGAGAGAAAAGTGGGATTGGTTCATGCTGTGCAGCTGCTGTGAACGTGGTTTGTGTGACAGCACTCCCAGCACTCAGGAACTGAGCTGTAGGAGGAAAGGCAGTCCAGGCCTCCCATCACCTGAGGGAATCCTTCTAAGAGGACAGCTCCCCAAAATGCTCTCCAGCTTTTCTTTTAGTTGCAAACCAGATTAGGACCCGAACTTTTGTTTTTTTCTCTTCAAGTCACGGCATTGGTTGAATTTCTGGTCTCTAGAGATCGAATTGCTCTCATGTGCTTCAAAAAGGGGGAAGTTCTGCACAGTAAAGAAGGCAAGTTTGTAAATGCAATCTGACATGAGTAGCTCCCTTACATCTATGTTCTCAGTTTACCTCTCAGTGAAGGGAGCTTTTTAAGTGCTGCCAGAATCCACTCATCTTTTTTCGGTGGTAGATGTTAAACGAAAAACCGTATTTGGAGACTAAAGCTGGGAAGTTTCGAGCCAGGAAAGATGAGAGTGAGGGGGGGAGATGGGATAAACCCCAGGGTGAGGAGGTTCCTGAAGTGACTCAGCAGCTGATGGGAACACATGGAGCTAATGAGCATTTCACTGACTGTTGTGGTGTCTGGATACACAAAGGAGTGGAATTGTTACTTTCATCTTTGGTATCCTGGCAATGGTTATTTCATTTGTGCTGTTATGAGTTGATATTTCTGTAGTGGCTGGTGCTTGCCAGAGTTAAGGTACATCAGCCTTGTGCTTAATGGAAATCATTGAAAAATATGATACAAGTAACTTGCTGAGTGCATTTATGCAATTGTGAGTAGATTGATATGACCTTCAGGCTTCAGTGTCTTCTGTGTGACTTGTTTTGAAATCTAATGTGTGTCAATTAATCGTAGAGAACAGTCTCTTAAAGTAAATTGTAACAGAAGAAGGGGCAGTTGCAGGAAGCTGTTCAGTGTAGTTGTCCCAGGGGTGCAGCATCTCTTCCCTTAATGCACTGATGGGACTAAATTGCAGTGGAACATGGAAGTAACAAATCTGTACAGCGTTTGACTTCAACACAGCCAGGGTGCTGATGCTGTGGGTGCCCCACTTGGGAGGGCCCTGGTGCAGTAACAGGATCTGTGTGAGTGCTGGCAGGGACAGATCCCGGCGGAAACTGCGGCTCAGGCGTTGGGGACAAACCCTGGAATATGATCAGGTCTTTCTTCAGTTAAAAATACGTGTGCCTTGGCTGCAGAGCTTTCCCTGGAAGTGTTCAAATCCTGAGATGTAAATGGGTGGTTTTTTGCCTCTCTGTGTATATGTGATAACACGCTTTTCTGGTGGTTGTGTTTAGTGTTATTTTATTGAAATGTGTTGTGTGGGCACACGTAACCAAATAGTCTGCTTTGGGTAATAAATGTTGTGATAAAACACACCCAATACAGCAGGAATTAGAAGAAGATTTTCAGGCAGTTCGTAAGTTTTTGTAGAAACTTAAATGTCTCGATGTTCATTAATTTTAATGGGACTTAGGGATTAGTTCCCATCGCTGTAGAATAATCAAATATGGTGGTTTTAATCCGTAGCTTTAGATGTTTTACTCACATGGCTGCGGCTGTCAAGTGACAAGCAGGGATTTTTTTGTGACTTTACGAAAAGAAAAAGGTACATGGAGACTATTAAACATGTAAACAGACAAAAAGATACGACACTTATCTTCATGTGACTTTCCCAGTTAACTGTTGCTGCAACACTTCTCTCTGATGGAAGAAAGCTCCGTTCCACACCTGCTGATCTGGTCTGTGCAGGAGCTGGGGCAGGAGGTGACTCGAGTTTTTAGCTCCCTGCAGTTCCTGTGTCTCCTTGGCCTGGTTTTTCCTGTCTCAAGGCATTTCTTGCATGTGAAAATGTAAGAAATGTAACATGTTTTGTTCCCCAGCAGATGATGAGCATCTCTGAAATGTACCTTCCTACCTTGTTAAACTACCTTTTCTACCAGACTGAGGCAGGCAGTGTTTTCTCTGGGTTTTTTTGAGGTGTCCCATCCCATTTTCATTTTGTACTTTGTGTGTTTCAACTTCCTGTGTTGCTGTTTCCCATCTCCTCAGAGCAGGACTGCACCTGTTTCAGTTGCTACACCTACAGTTAAAGTTTATTTTCCACGTGGATTTTGTACCCAGTATGACATTTACTACTCTACATTGCTATTTCCTTTAACTAAATAACTGTGCAGACCTTTTCCTTAGGTTCAGTTCAGGTTTCTTTGCTCATTTGTTTTACTGGTTCCCCTTTCTCATCCCCCCCCCCCCTTGTGTTTATTCAATTTTCATTAACCCCTTGATGTGTGTGCCCAGTCATTGTCCTTACAGACTTGAGGAATTCTTGTCTTCTAGTTCTTTGTGGGTTCTGGTTTCTGTTCTGAGCTCTGAGGGAGTCATTTCAACTACTGAAATGATAAGCACATGTATGATAAGCAGGCAGAAAGAATATAATGAGTTATAGTTTATATAATTAACTACTTGGGAAAACTTAATTTCCATTTTTTTGGTGTATAATTTTTAATATGATCTGTTTAGACTCTGAGACTGGTCATTGTTTGCAGCTCAAGGAAGCCTTGGAATTTACTGCAGGAAGTTTATCTTTGACACTTCGAGCTCAGTAACTCTGCAGGTGATGGAGAATTCTGTGTGTAACACCTGATTTGTGCATAGTGACCTGTATTCTGCTGCAGTAATTACACTCTTTGTCCTTCAGTTAGGTGAGCAAAGAGTAATCTTGTTAATGAACAGGGTGAGACAAGGAAAATGCTTTTGATTTGCTTGTGGCATCCCTGGCAGCCAGCAAATGGCCTCAGATAATGTGCTTTATTAAACAAGTACAGCCTTGCAGAAGATTTATTAGGCCAATGCAATTGGAGAGCTATTTTTTTCCTTCTGTTTCTAAATGTATTTCTTTATTGTTACAGATATTTCAAGACTTCCCTTGCCAGCAGGTAAGTTCTCCTCTTTCACTTATGTCTTGATGTGACAGCAGGCAGCTTTTAAGGGCTTGCTTGTGATACAGTCATGCTTTTATATAATCCGAATATCGGTTCTTATTGGCACTGTCGTGGTACTTAGTCATGTGGGGATCTGAGGTTAAAACAAAACCTGTTGAGGTACAGGGTTTTTTCACTCAAATAGCGTATTTTGACAAGGGGAGGAGGTAACTGAGGTGTATTTATAGGCAGTTGTTAAATATGTGTGATAGTTAGTGCTTAAAGCGACTCAGCACAACGTGTGATGCAGCTGTCAGGGGAACAGATTAGGAGCAGCCACAAATAGTATTAGTGGTGATTCAGAGGGCCAGTGTGCCAGGAAAGGAGGATGGAGGAGTTTATGGGTGGCAGGAATCTCCTCAGGTGGCGGTAGGGAAGGTGACACGTGTTTACCTGGCTGGGGTCACAGGAGACTTGTGTGAGAGCTGGAAATACCTCCTGCTTTATTGGGCCCTGTCTCTCCTATCAGTGGTGTTTAAAAATTAAAAACAACCCCCCTAAACCAAAACCTAAAAGAACTGACAATAAACCACACCAAAAACAAACAAACAAACCAAAACAAACCCCACTGACCTGATTATTTAAAAATAGCATTTTTTTTTTGTTTACTGTTTGTTACATTTGGTCTTTAACCAAGTGTTGGACTTCATGAATGCATTTGTGCCGTGGGCTCAAGTTGTGATGCAGAGCTCAGAGTGAGGACGCCTCCTGTTCCCTGGCAGATGGAATTTATCCGTGTGTTTGTCGTGTGAATTCTGGAATCCTGACTTAAGTGCTGGTTGATCAAGCCGTTGGATGTTCACTGTCAGACCTGCTGCCTGTTGTCCTTGCCCTCTGCCTGGGTGATTTTTGCTCATGTATCTTTGTGTGTCCTTTCATTTCTTCCTGCTGAGATGTAATCCCTGCTCTGAGGTAGTTGCTTTTTACTCTTGGAATCAAGTGGCAATTTCATTTAAAAGCTTGAGAGCTGATATGTTGTAGTCTTTGCACAGTAACTTTAGAGCAGCTCTTTTGAAAGAAAAAAAAACCCCATGTTTTCAAGAATCAGTGAAGAGAACTCTAAATGTGTTTTCTTTTAGAAGAAAACTTCTAAAGTTTTCTCTGAAGAAAGGCAGCTTTGACATTATTTTGAGTGCTGGGAGTGGTTGTCAGGCAGGCAAGTACTTACTGGAAAAAGAGGTACTTGGTGTTTAGGTCAGGCTTATGGCAAGATAAGGATCGTTGTGAGTTTTTTCTCTGCAGCTTCTAGAACGAGGATGTGTGATGAAACCTTTTCTGAGTTTATATTTGGGACTTGAAGAGTTGGTCTGGTGTGAATCACAGGGAGATTATTCTCTTCAATTCGAGTATGGGTGTGGGAGTGTCCCAATTGTACTTTTTTGCTGTGTCCTGGGAAGTACTGAGAGAGGGCAGAAGTTTGCCCAGGATTTTGAAATCGTGAGCTTTTCCCATGGCATGGCAGGAGGCCTTTATGGAGGATATAAAAGCTACACACCACGATTTGGCAATTCCCACTGATAAGGGAACTAAGGAAACCTGCTTTAAAAACGTGCTTAAAATATTATCAGAAGGGAAGGATGGAGTCTCAGGGATCTGACTTGTCTTTGTTATTAACAACATTTTTATTAATGACCGTGGTGATGGACTTCATGTGCCTTTATCTGACAGTAACACCAACATAAAATGATGTACGAGCGCGTTGAACGATGGGATTAAAATTCAAAAGAAATTTGAATAATAATGAATTGGAAAAACAGTCTGGATAAAAGATATAATATAATGGAATAAAGATAAGGTTCTGCATTGAGACGGGAAGTTTTAATCTTCAGAGCTTGTCACTGCAATAAATAATGGCATTTTCTTATTTCAAGTTTGGAAGAATTTTATCTCTTTTTCCTGGGTGCTGCTTTCAGCAGTGGACAATAGATGTCACTAGAAATGTTCTCACTTTGGCCACCTCGTTTTAGTACTTCAAATTTTCATCATAATGTGGGACAGGGGGGGCTTTTGCAGTGTTTGAAGACCTTGCAGGAGGGAGGAGGCTACTTGAAGTCATCTCGATTGTAGTGTCTTGTTTGAGGTTGTGTTACACGTAAATTTGGTACGGTCAGTGCTGCACCAAGGTCACCCAGACCACCCAGACCACTTATTTTCATAGCAAAATCTTCTTGTAAAGCACTGTTTGTGTGCAGGTGAATGCATTAGTTGATGAGGTTGTTGGTTAAACCATTACTCAGGGATGTTATCCTGCATTAATCTGTGTCACTGCTTTGAAGCTCATGGGTAACTTGGGTTTTTACTGCCTTGTCGTGGAGGCCACGGAGATGAGCACTGAAAACTTTTGGAATGTGAACCAGGAAGGGCTTGGAAAGCCACTTGCTGAAATGTAGTTTCAAAGGTGGATAGAGAGCACAGTTCTCCTTCTGTGTGTGTTCTCTTGCAACCTGAGTGTGTTCACAGTCTGCCTGGAGGCATGAAATACCAGTTTCCTTTGGTAAATGCAGTTAAACTTTCCCTGTTGACACTGCTGGGATTAGAAACAATCCCTCCCGGATTTTATCACACTCTGAATTTAAAACAGCTGTAGCATCTGTGTGATGGAAGTGACTCTTCTTCAGAGTGGGTCCTTTGTTCCTGACCCCATAGTGCAAGTACCACAGAACCAAGAAATCGTAAGGCAGCAAAAAGGCTGTATCAAAGAACTAGAGGAAAATAAAGGCAAACATAAGAAATGAACATATAATGGGTTTTGGTTAACAATGGAACAAAAAAATTCTCACAGAATGGGTTCTTAGGTACAGATGTTTGTTCTTGATAGTGTTCTCCTCCAGACAGCATCTGAGTCAAGTAAAATCTTGCTGTCTCTTAGCATAAGGTATAAAAAAGTGAATAGGAAATAAGCATTCTTTGTGTAGCTTAATCCCAGATATGCAGCATGTTTGATACCTGCTGTTTCTGTGTGCATTTTTTGATGTACAGTGGTACAATTTGGATAAGCACCATTCACACAGAATCATCGTTATCTTGCAATATTAAATGGCTTTGTAACTATTTTTAGTTCCAGGTGTCATTTAGGGGGAAAAAAAAAAAAGTTACACAACTTCAGCTCGACCTGAAGAAGGTCTTTGTGAATTACAAGCCTGTCCTCATTCAGTCTGTTCTTGGTGTGCATGGCCCTGCTGCTTCCTTAGGATGGAGCCTGCTCTGTCCACTCCTCTGTGCACCTGATCCCTGAATGAATCCAGGTTCAGCTCCTGGCACCTTCCACGGGAGCTCAGGGTCTCAGAACAACCTGCTGCTGCCCTTTTCTCTTACATCTTCCTTATCCAAAATCTCCACCTGCCTGTGTGATGATCTCGAATACAGCCACTCCACTCTCAAAAGCCCCCAGTGCCTCGTGTGCTTGCTAAGAAGCTCAGAGTTGGAAAATGAAAAAAGCAGCTGAGGAATTGCCAGAGAGTTGCAGTAGCAAGAATTGACAGAACTGAGGTTGTGCAGAATTCCCAAAATAAATGCTCACATGTATTACTTGGGGTAATAAATTATGCAGCGATTATTCATGCAGCTGAGAATAAACTCAGTAACACGAGCTGTTGTTAATATCCCTGCTTAAAGGGGGGAAAAGGTAACCGACTGTGTAGTCAAAAATAAAGAAAAAAAAAGTACAAAATAGTGGCTTTTTGGTTTGTCACTTCAACTTTGAATGAGAATTAAATACGAGCTGCACTGAGGCTGAGCAGTTCCTCTCATGTCAGAGTGCCTGGCGTGGTGCTTAAGGGATTACACGAGGAAACCTGCACTTTTTCACTAAAAGCTGCATTTTCAGTAATCCCTTTGAAAATCAGGAATTTTTTTCTTCCAGGAGTCTTTGCAAGTGCTATTAAGGATTCTGATCTTTGTGCAGCCACAAACTTAATTTTGATATATTTGTAAAGGCTGTGATGGCTTTATTTGCATTCGTACAAGTGAGAGAGTAAAAACACCTCAGTTTATGAAATATTAGTGCTATCAAGTTAGAATGGCTGCCTGCTTATGGTTCAGAAGGTTTGAGAAGAATTTCCTTTTCTTTAATGCAGATGTGCCCTGTAGTTTTAATTCTTTTCACTGCCAGTAAGGCAAGTGATATTTCTAGATTTCCAAATTACGTATCACAAAACTCCTGTCACTACTGGGTGAGATTATTGCTGAAAAAAACCTTAAATGTCACTTTGAGCAAGTTTCCCTTGCTATTTGTGTGCTAAGCCCTCCAGTTTTATAGTTTTGTAGAGTAGCTTGAAGAAGTTCATCATCTCTACCTCATAAAATGCATTTTCCCATTGTTGTAATGCCTCTGATACTTGGAAAAACAAGGTATTTATCCTTTTTAAAGCTATTGCTGTTGGATATCTGGGGTTTTTTGTGCTGAACACTTGGGGAGGTGACAGCTGAGGTCTTGACATTGAATCTTATCTGTTTGCAAGCCTTTCCAGTGAAACTTGCTGTGCTTATTTTGGCTGTGCTTTTGATGCCGCCCTCTTCCCTGTTGCCATCCATATTTTATAGCTCATGCCCACAAGGACAATAGCAGCAGCTTGGTTTGGTAAGAATAACATTTTTATCAGTGAGGCTGACCTATGGAGTAGTGCTGAGATGGTGAGATGTATTAAGCACCTCAAGAAATGGCAAGTTACTGAAATTTTAGTGTTTTTCCTTTAGAAATTTGAGCTGGACAGTCCAGAGAGCTTCCAGGTCATCTCACTGTCCATTTATTTAGTCCATAACTTCATCACTTTGTCTGTTAGGATGTTGTCATGGGAGACAGTGTTGAAAGTCTTGCTGACATTAAGAGATGATAACTCCTCATCCACCAAGCTGGTGCTTCCATCACAGAAGTTCTTTAGGTTGGTCAGTCATGTTTTCCCTTTCATGTGTCCATGCTGACTACCCTGGATCACCTCACTGTCCTTGCTGTTTGTTCACCAATGGCTTTCAGGGTCGTTTGTTCCATCACCTTGTCAGGAGTGGAGTAAGAGTGACCAGCCCACAGCCATCCACAACTCCCTTGTTGAAGGCAGGAGTTCCTTTTGCTTTCTTCCTGCTGTCAGGAACATCCCCCCTTTGCCACCACTGCCTGTGAAATGGTTCAGAGTTAGGAAACTTGCCCTGGCTGGAGGACATTGTTTTTCTAGGAGTGTGGATAAGGATGGAGGAAAAAGGAGGAGATGGGGCAGAAGGAAAGAAGTTTCGATGCAGATTATTGAGAGTAGGATTAAAAAAAAAAGAAATTCAGGACATAAATCGGGAGTATTGGGAGTGTTGTGGCACCCTTAATATCTGCTCTAGGCTGATGCTCAAAGAAGGTGGAATTTGGTATACTGGTGACTCACTGGGACTGTGACATGATGGGAGGGAAGGAGTGAGAGTTGATGACGTGAAAATCCCCTTGTTCCTATGAAGGTTACCAGGCTGGATCAATAGTCTGATAGTTTAGAACGAACAATCAGCAGTTCACCACATTCCTCTGTTGTTCCCTGTCTGGAGTTCTGGCTCCCAGGGTTTTGGGGACACCCACACTGCGGAGAGGATTGTTCTTGCTTACTCCTGTGCACTCACCTCCAAGAGGAAGAATTCCAGCAGTCGGGGGGCATCAGGTAGAAATTGTATCACTTGAATGGATAGCGTCTAAGATATTTTTTTTTCTTTGTTCTAATTAATCTCCATTTGAGGACAAATTGGAAATTTTTATCTGCTTCCTTAGAAATTAATATTCCACGTGATGTCTTTAGGAATTTAGTTCAGAGGGTTAAGGATACTTTTCCTAGGGAAAATCATTCACCTTTTTGCAAGTGGCAGAAAAAGGTGTGGCTGCTCCGCTCTGGATAACCTGAAATATCCTGATTTCCAGTGTTGTACTCCACCTTTGAATTAAGCCAACAGCACATATTCTTCATTCTTTTAGATAGTTCACTTCATTTTATTCCTGGGCTGAAAAGTTTTGTTTTAGAAATAGTAAGATTATATAAATATTTTCTCACTGAGGACAATGGAGAAGTAACTTGAGCTTCAGTGTCATGCAGGCACCTGGTGACACATCTCAGCCAGGTTTTCCTGAGAGAGGTTTCTTAGTCTTCCATTTGAGAGGTTGATAATTTGTCTCACATAGTTAGGGGTGCAGGGAAAGGGAATCATCCAGTGCTGTATTTTAAACATATTGTTGGTTGTTCTTCTTAAGGAAGGAAAAAAAAAAAAGGCAAATTTTTGACAGAGCTTTTGGACAAAATGTAAAAGAAGAAAACCCTGAAAATTCTACGGGGTTTGTTTTTTTTTGGGGGGGGGGGGGAAGTGGACACCTAGGACAGAAACTGTGGGATTCTCCAGATTTTTGGCAGTAGAATATCAGAGGAATTGCAGCGGGACTTAGAACTCTGTACTAGGTGCTGTCACAAAATAAATAACTTGTGGTAATGTTTGGCTTGGAACAGGTGCTTGTGTGCGGAGAGAAGCTGTTTACCTGTTTTGGTGTCAGAGGGATCCAGAGGAACACACAATAAATACGTGTGTCCAGGACCTGGCAGCTCAGATTCCCAGGTGAAGGAAGTTCACTCCACTCTGTGCACCCACAT
This sequence comes from Myiotriccus ornatus, assembly GCA_036023395.1. Classification (NCBI taxonomy): domain Eukaryota; kingdom Metazoa; phylum Chordata; class Aves; order Passeriformes; family Tyrannidae; genus Myiotriccus; species Myiotriccus ornatus. The sequence goes on along the minus strand of JAYRBT010000082.1, from coordinate 148,383,239 downwards.
GTGTGTTCTTGCTGGCAAACTGGCCAGTGCTGGTTGTGCAGGAACAGCTGAAGGGATGTTGATAAGGATTATTCAAATGATGTACTTGGAGATCTAAATTAGAATTTTGACTCCACCAAGGTTACAAAGACGGGACATTTTCGTACAAATTTTAGAGGGATTTTTAAAGGGTATTTGGTAAGGGGGTAGGAGCTCCCAAGGTTGATTTTTACTTTTGTAGTAGCAGGGTTTTTTTTGTTTTTGTTTTTTTTTTAGTTTATGGAAGTTTTTGTATAGGCAGTTAGGGGGTGGGTATCTGCTAAGAGTGACTGGAGAATTCATCTGTCTCCTTTTACAGGATAAAAAATAGATCCAGGAGCAGAGCCAGCCTCGCAGATGGAGGGCAGTGAGCTACAGTCAGGGCATCAGGTCATTGTGAAGGACATTCTGTTGGTCCTTCAGTGGCAGTCACTGAAAGGGGCTCGTTCTGGTGCAGAATTACTTGAGGAAAAGATGAAATTTGGCAAACTGAAGGATCCAACAATTATGGTACCTAAACGTGTATTCTTTGTTCTGCTGAGGCCTGTGATGCATTTTCACCCAGTTTTTAAATGAGTATCCTGCAGAAAGTGCAGTTTCCCTGAATTTCTGTGACCCCCTGCTGTAGTGTCAGTGTGTGTTGGTGCCCCAGGTTTTCACAGCAAGAGCTGTGGACTAAAGGAAGGGTGGGGATAAAAGTGTAACTGAGAGCAAGAATCTGAAAATCAAGCTGGATCTTGTGTGGTTGGTTTATACAGAGTGTTAGTGTATGTTTTGTTCTGCAAGACCTGGGCTGGGAGTGGCTTGGGATCTTCTCCCAAAATACACATGGGCTTGTTTGAAGAGTAACATGCCGGACTGCAGTGAACCCAGAGGAAAAACACTGCCCAGCTGAACTTTAATCAGCTACTTTGTTGTAAGTTACGCCTAAAATGACCATAAATAAAGGATTTATATGATCTTTCCTTTAGTTTATTTTTACATCCTGGACAGCTCTTAATGTATAGCTCCACTGCTCAGCTCGTGTCTTAGCTCATAAATTATTTGTGCTGGGTTTGTTTGCTCAGCAGAAGACTGGAAAAGGGAAGTAGTAACAAAAATTGTGCATGTTGTACCTATGGCTTCTCCCTCCTTCCCTTTTTTATTTGCAGAAGGTTAAGAAGATATTTTTAAGAACATATCCCATCACCTTATGATGGCTGCGGTGTCTCCTGCAGGCAGATCAATAACCTGAATATGAAAAACTGCACAAGTTATTTTGTCAGGTATAAAGCTGATGTTCATCAGGTTTTCATAAAGAAGGGTCAAACTTACCAGCACTAACAAAGTCTGTTCTTTGCAGCAAGCACTTTTTTTTTTTTCACAGGACTTCATCTGACAAAGGGTCAGGATAGCAGAAGTGGGGTGTTAAATGCCTGTGCTTCCATTAGTGGGCTGGAATCACACTTGAGATGGATGTGCAACTTCTTAAGAAATTCTTAAATTGTTTAACTCTGGCACAGAGATGGTTTCCAGATTACATCATCATTCACTAATTATTCCTTTAAGAAGATCCTTAATACTAAAGTTACTAGTTATTGTCCATTCAGATGACTTACTGGAATGGTTTCACATGGTTTGATTATTTAACTTTTTTTTTCATGGCAATTTGTGAGAGTTATCTGTGGTAACTGTTTCTGTGGAAGGCTTAATACAGAGAAATAGTGGAACTGTATTTCCAGGATTAATAGAACTTATGTTGTGATTCAGATTGTCTTCAGATGTTTTAGTGGAGCAAACCCAAGGCTTTACGATAGAGAAGGGTGAGGGAACCAAATGATACAGTGACATGTCAGAGGTGGTGACTGTGGTTGAGGTTCTGGAAACATCACTAACTGAAGTATTGAAATGTTTTTATGTAGAACTTCCTCAAGTAGGGTTTTAAGTAGAAATTTTAAGGACAGTGATCAGGCTTTGTCTAATGACCTGCATCCTTCCAAATTTGAGGGGATAAGGGAAGTCTGTCCTTCTACCCTAAGGCAGAGGTGACTAAAGTCATTCCTTGAAGATATTTAACCTATTAAGGTGGCAGTTTCACACCTTGTGCAATTTAAAAATTCTTAATGTGCATTTATTTCGGGGTACTTGAACTTCCCTACTCCCAGTCGAAGTTTGCTACCCCTGTTGTCCACGTCTGGGTGGCAGAACAAGGTTTATGTTGTGCCTCTGGTTACGCAGTGACTGATTTTTATCCCGGTCTCGTGTTCACTCAAAAGCTTTAGTACTGAGTCTCGGTTGAAATGCATCAAATGGGACTGGGGAGAGCAGTACCGGAGGTTTTTTTGGAAGCTGTGCTCTACAGCTCAGCCCTGCACAAGAGATGAGCTCCTGGCCCTGTCAGATGCTGTTACATGCTGACAGTGTTGTTCCTGTGATGTTTGCTAATGTAGGTCATTCAGGCTTCCATCAGAAAGTGGCTTTTTGATGTTTTGTTTACCGTTTGAAGACATAGGATACTTATCTAACATCCCTTCTGTAGATCTGAAGGAGGGCTGTGCCCAAACAGCTCTTTCCCAGCTGGATCGGTTGGTCTTGTACATCTTGGTCTTGCCTGGTTTAATTTTCATAACAATTCTTGCATGTGTTTCCAGCTTCATCAAAGCACTGCCTTTCGTGCTGAAGTTTGTCCTCCAAGTTAACAGGTGAAGTTTAGCACAGTTAAAGCTCAGTTGAGTTTGGAGCTACAAACATGTTTTATTGGTCTGCTCATCAATTTATGCATCAATTTACACATCAGGAAAGGTGGTGTGAGCTGCCTTTGACACACCGAGTGCTGTTCCATCTTGTTACCTAAACAAGCTCGAGCTGTATTTGGTGGTGAGCTCCTGGAAGCCTTTTTTTAAAACTAAGCAACATGTTCTTGTGTTCTCTGAGCTCTCTGATACCTCTCTGCAGGCATTTTCATAGGTAAACACAACTTGTTCAGCAGAACTGGGCTGTCTTGAGTAATTGGAGGAGCAAATGAGGCTATTTAAGGTGGTGGATTCTGCATGGAATAAAAGGTTTTGTGTTAGCTGAAGATGACCTTTCATTGCCTGTAACAGCAGAAAATGACTGCCTGAAGAGCTGCTCCTTGAAAGTTTATTGCTGTTCTCATGGAGCAGCGATACAGGTTAAAGCCCTTGTAAATGGAATGTCCCTTCTTGGTAGGGAAATAGGGAGAGGGATTGATTAAAGTGAATAAGAATTGAATTTTCTGTGGTTTGGAGGCTCGGGGACACCTGGCTTCTACTAGTGCTTCTCCTAAACAAACTGGTTTTTTTGGAATTTTTCAATCCAAATTATGCTAATTGGAGAGGGAAAGGGAGATCTGTGTCTATTTTACAATATTTTCTTATTTTTTTAAATACACTGGTCTTTGCTTGACAGCTCAGGCACAGAATTTGCTTGGTCATAAGAGCAATCCTGTTTGTACCATAAAACTTTAAAAAGATGCTTTGTAAAAATTAATAATTCATTTTTAATTTTCTGTTTTCTTCGACTTGGAGGGTATCAGCACTGGCTTGTTGATTTGTTCTGCAACACTGGAACTTGAAACTTAAATAGCCTGAGCCTATAAGAGTTTGTTTATACGTAGGGGATTTATGCTGGGCTCATCCTTCACTGAGAAGTACAACGTGAACTGTTCCACCAGTATGTTTATATATATATTTATACATATATATATAAATGGAATAATGTGAGCTCATGGATTATTTTTTTATTCAGTTTGTAATTGCATTTAATGGTTTGGAAGTCTGAGGAGTTTCCAATGTTGTATTTGTGGTTTATGTAACACTGGGAATCAGGTACAACTCATGTTAATCAGTACAACTTCATGCTGAAAAGATGTTTGCAGCTCTAAGTTTTTTGGTAAGCTGTTGCTCTAACTTTATATTTAGCATCTGAAGGAGAAGCAGGACAAGGGAGACGTGTCCAGACTGCACCATTTCTGATAACTGCAGCCACAGAGAGTAAAATTAATTTTTCTTACTTTCTTTCCTGTAACTGGTATTGGATGAGTGAGAAAGCAGCCCAGATATGAACAGACACTAAAGAGACTTGCTGACCCATCAGCAACTTCATTTTCCTATGTCCCTCTTGGCAGATGTGGCTAATTATTTCTAGGTCACCCTTGAATTAATAAAAATGGATCTTAAGAAAAGTCAACTGATCCACTCATGGATCCCCTCCACTGAACAAAAGTAATCCCCTCAGAATGCATTTTCTTTAAACAGCATTGAAGGGTTGAGGTCCTCCCCCTTCAGATACCTTCTGCTGTGTTCACCTCATAAATGGAAGGTTCTCCCCGTAAATAAAGGAAGTTTTAAAAGGTTCTGGTGACTATTTGGGTTGCTTTGTCTCACCCCTGATGCTCCCCGTCGGAGAAGGCTGAAGAGAAGCAGTGGAAACTGGTGCACACACTGAACCTGAGGCAGAGCAAATCATCAGATTTTATGTTGCAGTAAGATGAGGAATAGCATGTGCAGGGTTCACTTTTCCTCCTCTTTTCACCTCTCCTTTCCAGGTCTCCACGAAGCAGATTTTAGCTTTAAGCACTGGAATTGTGAAGGAACTTCTCGAAGATGTGTTGAGGATAGCAGTGGTTTTGTTAGTTGGGGATTTTTGTAAATAGCCTAGAACATGGAGACAGAAGACTGGAATCACTGCCCTAAGGAAGGAGCAATTTTAAACCATTCTAAGCTTTCATGCTGTTGACTTTATCCTTCCCTGCAGTAAAGACTTTGAAAAATAAATGGAAGGAAGTGGGAGAAAATGAGCGGGTGAGTCCTCCCACAAGGAAATCTGCTACAACTTTCATGCCTGAAAACTAATACAACCCATATGGGTTCAAAAAATGGCTAGTCTTTATTTATGAAACAATAAAAATAAAGTCAACTCAGTGGTCCTTCTAACATCTGCTGTGTCAGCAGCAGGGGCTGGCAGGCTGCGGTGCTGTCTGCTCCGCTGCACAGCATCGGGGGGTCCCTAGGGAGGGGAGGTGTGGGAAACTTCATTAACACTGCATTCCTCCTGCTCTGTTTTGTCCCCAGCCTCACTACTACCAATGGGTTGAGATTTGGAAAGAAAACCGGTGAATTCTGACCGTTCCTATTCTAAAATGTAGCTCAGAGGATACTAAGGCTGAATAAGTGACCGTGGTCCGGAAGGTGATGAAGTGTTGCTTTAGAACTCCGCACCTTTTGGGAATACTCAAGATGTATCCTGCTATAAAATTCACCAGTTGGAGGAAGATAACTATAAATTCACTATTGGACTGAATTTTTGACAAGAGAATGTCCTATGCAGAGCTCCTCAGCAGTTTAGATTCTAGAATGAGCTTATGTAAGTCATCTCTTGCTTTTTCAAACTTGAAGAGAAAAATGTCCTAATGTAGTTTGGAGCATGGAATTAGAGTTTGTCTGTACTGCAGAGAGTCAAATGCTGAATTATCTCTGTTGAAGGACTGGACTTGGATTTTGACACTCCAAGTAAAATGTCGTTTTTCTTTCAGTTTTACCTGTTGAAATGCTCATAGTTAAATAGGAAGGACCTTCTCTGGTGGCAGCAGAATGATGACTGAGCTTCTCAGGTGTTCAGAGACCCTTGGAGGACATGAAACCCGTCACTCTGATTCTCCTTTAGAAGAAATCTGTGCTAGAGAAGATGTGGGTGGAGAGGGAAGAGCTTGGTAGTGGGCAAGGATGACAGGTTTGCCTTAGCAAACCTTTCTCTGAGCTCAGAGTAAGGCAGACTTCAGGAACCATAATTTGAGATTTGATGTAATGGCAGTGAACCATTTGTCAACAGTTCTGTGAACAAAGATGATGTTTGTTTGACTCTTGCTAAAGGGAAACTTAGGGCAGATCATCTTTTCCACTCTTAAATATTATGCGCAAACTCACAAAATAACAATAGTAATTAACAAAAAAAACCAAAACATAAACAAACTTGAGAAAATGAAGAGGAACAAAGATTACAGTGCAGTTTCAGTGCCTGGAGAGGATGTTTGCAAAATTCTGGATACTAACACAGAAAAGCAAATTAATTAGGATGCAGAAGATTGTCACACAATCAATAAACACGTTTTAATTTTTAGCACACTCATCAGGCACTCTCACCTTTACAGGCTGTTCTGCAGTTCTCTCAGTAAAAAGCATTTGTGGCTTTACCAAAAGAAAAAAAAATTCCACTTGTCCTGAGGGCATCTCTGGTTTGGAAACTTTCTTTATTAGCAAGATGTATGTAATGAATTTTTTCCGTTTCCTACATGAATATGCAGATCTCCTTCAAAACAATGCATTTGTTCTTCAGCTTCTAGTAACTACTGGAGAGATAAACAGTAGCTGTGAAGTGGCTAAGACTACAAATTATAAACATAAATAATAACAACCTTAGAAGGGTTTGGGTTGACCTTACCCTTGCCATGGGCAGGAACACCTTCCAGTAGACCGTGTTGTTCAGAGCCCCATCCAACCTGGCCTTGGACACTTCCAGGGATGGGGCAGCCACAGCTTCTCTGGGCAGCCTGTGCCAGGGCCTCCCACCCTCACAGGGAAGAATTTCTTCCTAATATCTAATCTCAACCTACTCTATTTCATTCCAGAGCTGTTCCCCCTTGTCCTATCACTCCATGCCCTCGTGGAATGTCCCTCTCCAGCTCTCTTGTTGCCCTTTAGGTACCGGAAAGTCTGAAGTCTCCCTGGAGCCTTCTCTTCTCCAGCCTGAACAACCCCAGCTCTCAGCCTTTCCTCTCAGGAGAGGCGCTCCAGCCCTCGTGCTGATGCAGTTATTGTGCTCTAGGCTGGAGCTCTTGGGGTTTGTTACGACAAGTGAGTGGGCTGCTCTCCTCTCTCTTGGAGGAGATCTCTGGTGCTGGTGTGTTCATCTGGTGGCTGAGGTGTTGCAGGAGAGGAACTGAAAACAGATCTCTGTTCTGCTGTCCAGCACTGCTCTGGGACAGCTCTGACTGCTTCCTTCAGAGTCTGCAGATACCGAATTCAGTTTGGTTTCTCGGGGCAGTGGGACTCGGACAAGTGTTCTCTGTTTGGCCCTGTCCCGGTGCCCTTCTCAGCAGTGCTCCCCCTCGCCTGCCAGTCTGATGGACATTTGATGAATAGAGATATTAACTGATGTGAGAACAGTCAGCTGAATAGCAGACAGATCCTAATGATGCCGTTCAGTGAGGGAGAAACCCTGGCTGGCTCTGTGCTGATGAGATCTCCGGGACACCCCCCAGGAGCTCAGGCTCTGGGCACAACCCTAGAGCAAGCCAGGCCTTGCCAGTTGGTCTGACAGGCGGTTTAGAGCTTTTATTTTTGTTTGGATAAGCTTGGGTGGAAAAAGTTAGACAACCTTTTATGTTGGCCTCCCGGTTGTACAAAACTGTTGTTTAACCCTTTGTTCCCTGAGGCTTTGTGATTTTTGCAGGTGACTTCACTGTGAGATCCCGCAGGCAGAATTAAAACAAAAACTAAATGCCTTGATACAATTCAAAAGAAGCTTCTGACTTCCCCCTCTCACTTTCCAAAACCTGATGCTGATTTCAGTAGTCTTTAAAAACCAGGCTGAAATTGAGCGACCAAAATCGTGGTCACAGCAGAAAAGTCTTAACTTGAATTTCCTGGGGGCAAAATGCCATTTCTTCGCTGAGGACCTTGGTCTGTCTGTTGTTACTGGGGTAGTCTGAGCTCTTTTTTTCTGATTACAATGTGTGCTTTAGGAAAATAGCCAGTGCTTCTGTGTGTTCTTAGTGGAAACCGATGCATTCTTTTTTTAAAATAAATATTATTTTGGATCTATCTTTGATAGGTGTTAACACGATTGCTTATGCAGTGACTACTGTGCAGATACTATCAGCGTGTGTCAGCAATATGCATCTTGCACAACAAAAACTAACGTTCCTGTTTCACAGTCCTAATTTCTGACAGATGTTGCTTACCTCAGTAAATGGTATAATCTGATTGGCGTGATTTAAAACAGATTATTTTACATAAATGCTGCTCAGATACCTACTTGATGAGCAGTATTTATAAAATGTTGTAAGTACTTGATATTAAGTATACTGGAGACATATTTAACTTTTCAAGTTTTGTTTTGTTTGTTTTTTTTTTTTACTTCGTGCCTTGTCTCCTGCTCCATCCCTGCTCCCCTTCCTTCCTGCAAATTGGAATTTTGGGGTTGCTGAATATCTTCAGAACACAGATTTTATGCATTTGACCTTTATTTTGGCATGTTATTTGAAAGAAGAGAATGAGCACATACCTACTGGGTACTTCTAACAGAAACAGTTCTTGATTGAGGTATTAAGTATTTTTTTTAAAATCTTAACATCAAGGAAGTACCTGGCTTATGTGAAAAAATAGAGTATAAAATGCTGGGTAGCTTCTAAAATTGAATAAAAGATCTGTCATGCTATGAAGTACTTTGTTTTCACCTTCATTTTGTAGCCTAATACAACAAGAAGAAAGTATGTCCTTGAGGAGAATGATGCTAATGCTGGTATTATATGAGCAGGCAGTTTCTCTTGACACTTGGATTGATAATCTGTGTTACCCTCATCTGTTAAAAATGTAAAGAAAAATGTGAGTCCACACATTCTGTTTATTAAAACTCTCCTTGGTAATGCACTTACCAGTTGATATTTAAAGGGGTTTGTTTTCATGAATAAAATTTTAATTTAGACCTTCTCCTTTTTACTTCTGGATTTTTGTAGCAGTTTTTCTACAAAAGACTTTGTTTTTATGGAAGAAACACTTTTTTTATATATATATATTACACCCCAGAGCACAGATCAAACCAGCTTAAGGAAAACTGAAGAAGTATCTGCAGTTTTCCTTTCCATGAGGAAACGAGTCTGACTCGCTCAAGGTCACCAAGGAAAGCTCCTGGCAGAGCTGGGTGTGTAAAAGCAGCTTTTCCCTCCTGTGAGCTGCAGAAGCAGAAGGGCACTGAGGCCCTGTCTGTGCCTCTTCTGCACCCACACAAACACAATAATTGCTGTTTTAAAGGTTAGTAGAGCGCGCTTTGCTTTATTACTGAAGGTAAATCCGATCGACCTTGTGGCTGAGAGTGTTTGTCTGTCTGTGTAGCACCGAGGGGCTTTGAAAACTTTGGGGTGGGGGGAGGAAGGCACCCAGGCATGTCTTCAGTTCCCTTTGGCTTTCTCCAGCCCCAGAAAGAGCTTTGTGCCTGAGCAGTGATGCAGAACATCTGATGGGCCTGGTTGTGGCCTAATCTCTCTCTCTTTTTTTTTTTTCAGTGAGTATTTTTTCTCCTCTAAATAGAGAAGAAAACAATACTTAAATGCAGTTGCTGCTTTGTTCTTTTTTTTTTAATCAAGAATTTTGACGTACACCACTAATTCTGCATAGCCAGTGTATTGAGAAATGAGGTGGCAGCAAAGAATGGTAATTAAACATATGCTGTAGACCAGTGCGTGCTGCTACAAGTAGGCAGATAGGTTAAGTTGAAGGCTGCTGGCTTTAGATTAATTCCCTTTTGGTGCTAGTCTTGGATAAGCCTCATGCCTTACTGCTGAGGGCTGGGAGTGAGATTACCGTGGAATATATAAAGAGCTTTAATGATCAGTGTGAGTCTTGCTCCTGTTGAATTTTTATTAATATGTATTTTAGCTAAATCAAGTTATTTATAATTTTTGTGAAATATTTTTGCTGGGTGTAAAAGGGATTTTTTTTTCCCCTTTAATTCCGTCTACACATTCTGCCTGGATGCATGTTTATAAACGTAGGCTCTTTCAACTTTTACACTCGTGATTTTAGAAGAAAAATGATTGTAAGCAGTTTTTGACGTTAGGTGCTGCAAAGTTAAGAGGAAACAAAGGCCGTGCGCCATCTGGGGTGTGTGTTTGAGGTGACCCTTGCCTTCTGATGAGATAAAGAAACCCTGGGTTGTGGCGCTGAGTAACCCGTGGCGTGGGCTGTGATATTCACTGTTCAGGGCAAAGCGTCAGCACCAGGGTTCTTCCATCAGTGATCTTGTGCAGCGAGGCAGGTGGTGATGGAGGGTGTGACCCCCGTTCCCGCTGAAGTTTAGGGAAGTTGCGGTGCGGTTACAGGGAAGCTCTGCTGTGCTTTCAGGGTGGCTGGGGTGGTGTCAGTAAGCGGAGATCAAAAGCGTATCAAGGCGATGGCAGAACGCGGGTTTCGGGGGGTAAGGGGCTGGTCGGGGGAGGCCGGTGATGCAGCCGGGTCGGGCCGGGCGGCATCTCCAGCCCAGCCTCTCCGCAGCGGGTGAACCGGAGGCTGCCGGGCGCGGGCAGCAGACGGGGATTAGCATATTAATGAACGCTGGGTAATCGCCTCCCGCCCCTGCCCGCCCTCCTCCGCAGGGCTCACTCCGCCTCGGCACCGCACCCGGGGAGGAGGAAGAGGAGGAGGAGGAGGAGGATGCTCCGGGGCGGGCGAGGATGAGGCAGCGGGGCAGCATCCCCGCTCCGGAGCGCGGCGGTGCCCCGGGCGGGCTACGGGACCGCGCTCCCCCCGCAGCCGGCTGAGGCCGCAGGGCTGGGGCTCCCTCCTCCTCCTCCTCCTCTCCTGGGGCTCCCTCCCCGCCGGGGGATCCGGCACGTCCGGGCGGCTCCGGGAGCGGTGAATCGGGACATTGTGTGCCGGGGCCGGCCGGGATCTCGGGCACGGTCCGTGTATGTGGCTGCTGGAGGTGGCCGGGCAGCAGCCCCCGAGGCGGGCAGGTGCGGGCTGCATGGAGAAGAGCGGCTGCAGCCCCTTCCCGATGTGCTGGGCGAAAGGTACGCGGCTTTTACTTATATTCAGGTGTTTATTCATTTAATGTATAAATGTATGTATATTTATCCCTCCCCCCCCCCTTAATGTAACGTTTTACCACCTGTGGTTCTGTAGGTTTTTCCCTATCAAAGCAGAAAGCAAAGCGGGGAAATAAAATATTCTGGTCATGCGCTTGCAGTGCGGAGCTGCCCCTCCGCAGGAGCTGCTTCACCTGACAGCTGGGATGCTTTGGGGTTGGGGTTCTCCCCCCTCCCCGCCTTTAAGAATGATTTGAAATGAAAGAACGCTTGAGCTGTTTGGTTTGTACTTGCACTGATGTGAGGATCTGACGGCTTTGTTTGTGATCTTTGTATGTTTGAGGCGAGGGTGATTCTGCTTTTCACTCACCTTTTGGAAGAGGTAGTTTTTCAAGTGTCTGAGCGGAGGCAGCGTTTGCAGTGGAATAACATCTTTTTACTTGATGTCTCGGAAGTTGCCACCCCTGTTATCGGACCCCCAAAACAGAGACAATAAGTAGCCACAGAGCATGCATTTATTACAATGAGAGGGTTGGACTTGAAATTGAGCCTTAACAATAGTTAGATGGACATGGGAAGCTCATTCACGTGATAATCTTTAACTTGCACCCCGAGACGTTATTATTTACCGTATTATAATCCAGGCGGTATTTGTGTATTGGAGTTGTGGGTGTGAGTACACAGGGATTAAGCTCGAAATTCTGTTAGTAGCCGAAGAACCAAGTCTTCCTTAGATGGAAAACAACTAAAAGGTTGAGTGTTGCTGGTCGTAAGCATAACTTTCCTCGTGCTTGCTTTCATTTCAGTGTACTTTCTTTTTTGGAAGAGAAGCTGGCAGTGAAGTATTGCGTCACCGTAATCTTGGAGCACAGACAGGCTGTTACTTCAAAAGTTCAGGGCAAACGTATTTGAACTAAGGATTTGGTAGGCAGAGCTGATGATTAGTTGTCTTGGAAAAAAATAACGTTACGTTTATTTAGAATTTTTGTTGTCTCGTTGTTTGGAGGACACACGAAGGAGCATTTAACACTGTCTTGCCTGCTTTCTGCACCTTGCTGAACTGTTCAGCTGAACTAGTATTTGCCACACGTGGACATATTATAGTAGCACACAGAGTAGAAATAACTTAGGAATGGGAGACCTTGGAACACCACGCCCTGGTAATGTCCCACAAAGCACAGAACCTGTCACCTCTCGGGGGAATAATAGTTAATAAACAGTGCGTAACAGTAGCTGGAAACAAAGCTAAAACAGAGTGTGCTTTGTGCTTTGCTTTTAGTAAAACTTGTTTACCGTGAAGGGATAATAACAATGCCAGATCCTGCGTGTCATAAACTGGGTAACAAAAGTATAAGATGACATTTGGATTCGCCTCCTCGGAGTAGGGTCAGGATGAAGGTACCTCTCAGACAGTAACTTCCAAAAGTAGGGAAGAAAAATCTTCTTAAAGCAAAAGCAGGTAGTTGCCATCTGTTGTTAAGGCTGGTTAGTATTGGGGTTTCAGTTTTCCCCCTCCTGCTCCAGCCCCAGAGGATGCCACAAGCAGGGCTGGGGTGGCTGCCTTGGGCCACGATAAATGATACCGATTCCCCCCCCCACCTACTCCAGCAACTAAAATGAATGAAAAATAATCCCCCTCTTCCCCTGGTCACCTGTGTTCTCAGAACACAGCTTCAGGGGAGATTGCTTACCCAGCCTCCTCTGCCCCGAAATATGGAGAGCAGCCCTGTAATCTCTCTTTATTCCTGCTGGGGGAAGAAGGGGGACACCAGGAGTTGCGTAAGAGGACAAAGGCACCGGCGTCTTTGCGGCTGCCAGTTGTGATGATTTCCAGAAAAAGCCGCATCTCAGGCTCCCCAAAAAATAGGGCAGATGAGAAATAGCTTGAGCTATATTTGTCATTGAATGGTGGCCATGCCTTAGTCGATGATTACTCTGTGTACTGTTCACCGGCTTAACCTTAGGGAAATGAGACGGATCTGGCCTACTTTGATAAGGGCTGTGAGATATCTGCAGTCAAAGAAAGGTAATATATTAATGAGAGAAACATTTAGTTGGATATCTTTATGCTGGCTCTTTGTTTCTTCTGTTAAGGCTTCAGGTTACCTGCAGCAAAACCTGATAAAACTTCTAAAAGTATTTTATAACGTCTTAAAATGTGGTCTTGATGAGTATGTTCTGTTATCCATAACTTCTTTTTAAGTGGCCCGTTCTCTTTTGAATGGGACAGATTAAGCTCTCTCTGTATCAGGTGTGATCTCAGCAAACGTTTGTTCTCTGAAAAATGCTTTGAAATATTTCAGTGAGTCTGTGTTCATACAGAGCTTCTACTTTTTTTTTTTTTAGCATTCTTAAATCTAAAATCGTCAAATCTTCTTAGCGATAGCGCGGGATGACCTAATTGCAGCCAGTTCTGTGGCTCTGTCTGTAGGGCTGCATCAAAGAATTAGATCTTTGCTTGATTTATAAAGTACTTCTGTAGTCTGTGTTGACAGGTTTTTGCCTCCTCTTCACGCTGAACTCCAGTCTAAGCAGTGTTACTGAATTGAGTAATTTAGTCTGGATCTGCACACTCTGGATTTGAGGGTATTTCCATGGGTGAATGAAGAGAAAAATCGTGTTTTGTTACTGTCGTATTTCTTCTCAGTGGGTCTGTATTACTTTACTTCAGTAGTGATAGGAGTAAGACATTTTTGGCTGCTTCCTTCCCTCTCCTTAAGCAATTTGGAACTTAAAATATCTGGTCTTGTGGAATAAACATCCTCAAGCTCGGGACTCAAGACACAACTTCGGGTGTCTTGATCCATGGAAAGGCAGTACTTTTTTCCCAATTAAGTGCTAGAACTTTGTGCTGGTATCATACTGGGATGTTTTCTTTCTGCCTCTAACAGACTAAAAAGTAGTCATGGATCATTAAAGACTATTCACTAACAGCTCTGAACTTTGCCAAGACTATTAATGGTATGATGTGTTGTACTTTGGCTTAGATACTTTTTTTGGTGAGCTTTTTTCCCTGTGTTCCTGTGAATTCCTGCCGTGTTAACCTTACAAAATAACTAGGTGAAAGCAACCTAAATGTGACAGTTCAGGATAGTTGGGCAGCTCTGCTGTAGATCTGTGAATTATCCACTCCAAGGAGGAGGAAATTTATTGAATGACTTCCATGTAAAGAGCTTTAGTCATTTGTGAACGATTAGTTGACGTGATGTTAAATGTGTGTCACACAACTTAGTGCAGGGTGATGGCAGTTCTTGAACTCAACCCTTCAGACCAACATGGAAAGGTCTGTACTGGCTTAAGATAACCAAGCCCAATTCACTCAAAAACCTTGTCTTGAATAAAATAACTGTTAAAAAATCTGAGCTAGTGGCGTTATGAAATATATTCAATCCACTGGGAAAGAATTTTGCCCTGTCTATCGCAATCTGTTAATGTTGCAATCTTTTTTTTTTAAGAGATAAGCAGTTCCAAGTTAAATGTTGTTTTATTTTCTGGTGAGCCTTGCTGGTTCAGGGGGTGTGTTCCCATGGAACTTGCTGCTGCTCTGTTGAGTATAAGCAAGGTAGTTGGATACAGGAGAGAAGAGTTCAATGCTGTTTCTCCTTTGCCTCCATATGATGTCTTTTGTGTTTTGTTAACAGCAGAGCGATGATTTTCAGTCCAACAGACTGGCTTTTTAGGTGAAAGGTAATCACTGAGAGGGACACGGTGGTAGGAAACGGAGTAAGGGAGGTTGCTGATACCATGAAGGTGGGCAGAGAAATAATCTCTTTCTGCGATGCAGACACTGTGTTTATAACATAGAAACAGAACTGCCCTTGTGTATCAGGAAAGGAAGAAAAGCCGTTCTGTTGGCACGAGTGTCCCGAGTGTTCTGTTTCGGTTGAGGTGCCTGGAGGGAAGCACCCACTGTTGCACTTTTTGTGGATCCACAGGCGTAGTTTGGGAATGCCTGAAGTGCTTTTTCCTTGGTGCCTGAGGGCATTGCAACCGGGAAGAGCCCAGTCTGTCATTTGACAGTGTGTTGTTGACTTAACTACTCTGGTTACATCAGCTGTTTCCTTCCAAATCATAAACTTGCCTAACCTTTTGTTAAACTTCGTTAACTTCGTGGCTTCTTAAGCTGTGAGATTTGCAAACCGTAAAAAGCATCTCTGAATTCCTGTGTGCCTGGGGTTTTGTTTTTAAGTCTTTGTAGGAAAAAAAAAGAAAAATAACGTTAATCTCATCAAACTAATTTAAAAATTAAAAACAGTTCATAGAATGGTTAGAAGGGACCTTAAAGATCATCTTATTCCAACTCCCCCCGGCTGTGGGCAGGGACACCTTCCACTAGACCAGGTTTCTGAGCGTATGATGTTCCTGAAAGTGGAAAATAGTCTGGAAAAGCAGGAGGGACTCTGCCCTTCGGTGTTCCAGCACAGCATGCAGTAGCACTGATACTCTTCCAAACATCCAGGAACTCTGGAGTTATGGGAGTACTGGGGTATTCCCATTAGGGTGATTTGTTCCTTATTCAGAGACTGCTGGAGTGGAAGATGGAGCTCGAGATAGTTTTGCAAGAAAGGAAAGTGATTGTTTTAAGGGCTGGGGGAGCATTTGGTGTTCCCTGGGTAATGGAGATGTGAGATCTTATCAGTTGTAGCACCTGGTAATGAGCCAGTGAATCAGCTTGGAATTAAATCCTGAGTTGCCTGGGAAAACATAAAACTTAAGTAAGGGAAACAAAATGTTTTAAATATCCTTTTAAAGATGCATTAGAAGGAGGCTGAGGAGCAAAGTGGGGGAGTCAGCACTTAAGTGGATGTTGCATTGATGGAAATAAGGCATTAAACTGAAAAGTGAACGGGGAGTTTGTGGCCCTAATAGCTTTCTTATTCAGTTTATATTAGAAATTTTTTATCACGGGTCCCATTGTGTGTGTGTGTATATATTTATATATATTTACTTTCTGTACGTAAAATACATATACAGACGTGCATAATTTTCCTTGCCCAGTTAGCCTGGCAACAGTTGCAGTATTTCATCCTTGGATACTGAACATGATCTCTTACCTGGTTTTGTGTTTTTAGCAAACACGATTCACTGGGCAACTGATCTTAATGCACAGCTTTTATGGGAAGGACTGTGGTAATGAAATTAGCTTTTATGGGTTTTTTTATGTTGCATTTTAAGAAATATCTTGGCTTGTCTCAGTCCTTCACTTGTTGAAGTGTTGGTTCTATAAAATAATTGCACATTTGTGTCTTGTAAAAATGTTGATGTGCCAGCAAAGAGTACGTATTTTTCATTAATTATCTGAAAAAAACCCTCACTAGTATTCTTAAATTCATGACCTGATATGGATTTGTTCATGGTAATCTACTAAAAACTGGAGAGATTATAAATCAATATATGCTGTAACATTACAGGAGGCAAACCCTTCAAAGCTGCTGAATTCCATAACTGAAACAGCAGACAAAAGCCAGACATAAGGAAATGTCTTTGTAAATGTTATATTAAAACAAGCTTAAGTACGGGACATCAGAAATGTATTTGATTATAGCAGTTATAAAAATACTGTAGCATTCAGGAAGATTTCATCAACTTCCGAAATGGATGAGACCCCTGCAGTATCTGCTGTTGAATCCATGTTGACAATTAATGGTGCCAGTTTTTCCTGGCTGGTTATAAAGGATGGGGTTGCTGAGGTTGTGGAGGTAACTGGTGGCATAAAGGCAGAGGGTTGGATTTTCCTCTTCTGATATTTAATGTATCTTAGCATAGATGTTATGAAAAGTATTTCTGTGTGCATTCAATCCTGCTGAGTCATTTCATTGGAAATCATCTGTAAACAAACTCCTTTTATTTATTTATCTATTTATTTGATAACCAAGGTTTGTTACTTTGCCAGAAGAGAGATTGCTTATCCTTTTCCCAAGCACCATCATTGCTTTCTGAAAGAGTGTTTCCTCTGCCAGTGATTTCAGATCATAAAACTGGGCACTAGGGGTTTTGCTTGTCTTTTTTATTTAAACTGGACTCACTCTGTGAATTAAGTATTGTCCCATGCTGTATTGAGGAAATGTCTAAGGAACAGCAGCTTTTTCTGTGGCCTTAGTGTCCTCATCTTCAGTAAGTACAGGAGGAAAAAACAATGTGTGGGACTTTGAGTT
This sequence comes from Myiotriccus ornatus, assembly GCA_036023395.1. Taxonomy (NCBI): domain Eukaryota; kingdom Metazoa; phylum Chordata; class Aves; order Passeriformes; family Tyrannidae; genus Myiotriccus; species Myiotriccus ornatus. The sequence goes on along the minus strand of JAYRBT010000082.1, from coordinate 148,366,265 downwards.
CTGCCATGACTTGGTACAGCTGCTCAGCAGCTGAGCACGTCCAGGGTGTCACGTCAGCAGCTCACAAACATCATAAACTGAAATGTGAGTGGCATTTGGAGACCAAAGGCCAAACTTTAACTTCAGGCTGGTGTGCTGCAGAACTAAAAGTAAAACCAGACTTTCCTCACTGGACAGATCCTTCTTGGTGAAGGTGAATTAATTATTGCCGGTGTTTGGTCATGGATCCCCATTCTGGCTGAGTTTTCTCTTCTAATAACCTGATAAAGATCCTGGCAGCAAAGAACAAGTTTCATCCCAAATGGTTGCAGGGCGAGTAGTTGTCTGCAGTCCTCCTAAATCTTTATTTCTAGGAGGGAGGGTGAGAAGGAACTGGGTGTGTTCCTGAAGCTTCTCAGCTGACTTTGGAAGGCAATGGGGCAGGAAGGTTCAGGCTCTTCTCATAGGCTTTCAGCTCTTGTGGTTGCAACTCAACAGTGATCTGCTGTCCTTGCTGCTGTGGGGAGATACAAGGAATCATATTCCTGAAATCCCAGTGTGTTCAAACAAAGGGGGTTTTGTCTGGTCTGTGACACGATGGTTGGTCAAGATAATCTGGAGAACTGCAACAAAGATACTTTAGAGTAGAGCAACCTTTTCAATTTGATCCTAACAAATGATTCCCATACGACAACTTGCATTGCCAGGGACCTGAACAGCAGCTTTTTGTCCATTCAGGTGTTTGATTGCAGTGGTTTGGACTCGTCCTGGCAGAATTAAAAGGTCTCTGAGTGATGGTTGTGTGTGATGGTTGTATGTGGCTGTACCTGTCCAGTGGGAGCATATTTGAGCTGCAGATCCCATTCCAAGCCCTTACAGAGGGTCAGAGCATCACTCAGGGGACAGGGAGCTGTGTGTCTGTTCTTAGTCCACTGGTAATTCCTGTGTTGTGTTCATGTGAGCAGGAAATAAATTAAGATTCTCCCCCTGAGCTATTCTGAGCACGGTGCCCTCTGGCACGGAGGTGGGATGGGCAAATAGTGCCTGTTCCTGTCAGGTCAATAAGTTAATGTTTTATCAACTATCTGCAGGTTTAGCTGAAGGCAGGCTTTTCTCTGTGTGTTTCTGAACTTAAAATTAAGGGGATTTTGTTCTAGTTATAATTTGGAGAACTTAACACCTGGGGTTTTCTACCCCAAAGGAGAATGTCATACAGTTATAGAATGGTTTGAGTTGGAAGGAATCTTAAAGATCCTCTAGTTTCAATCCCTGTGCCATAGACAGGGACACCTTCCACTATCCCAGGTTGCTCCAACCCCCATCCAACCTGGCCTTGAACACTTCCAGGGATGGGGCAACCACAGTTTCTCTGGGCAACCTGTGCCAGGGCCTCCCCACCCCCTCAGGAAAGAATTTCTTTCTTTTCTGCCCTTGAAATGAAAGATTCTCCCCTTTGTAATTTTGTTTTTGTTTTCGTATTTTTATATATATACACAGTATTTCATAGAGTATATAATATAAAGTACAGAGTGTATTGCATACTAAATGCATTATTTTATAGACATATATAAACTGAATATATGGCTACAAGATATAATCAGTGCTTGGGAAGGAAAATGTCCGATACTTATTCTTTTTTCCAGAGTAATTTGGGGAGTGGTATAAGTTCTGGTTTTATCTGATACTGAACAAACCTTTTGCTGTTTTTGGGGCACTTGATCTAATTTTACTGGAACAACTGTGTGACCTGCATTGGTCAGTAGTGTTGGACTTGCATGTTTGAAGTTTGCACATCTAAATATAATTCAGATATCTTTTGTCAGTCTGGAGGTGCAGGAAAAATTCATTTGGAATATTGCTCCCATCTGTCACATCTCACTTGGGAACTCTGGATGTGATGCATTTGTGCAGTTCACGTGCAGTGTCCTACGCTGGTGGAAACCAAGGTGTTACAGTAGGAACACCAGCACTTGCTGTGGCTGCCTCATAATTTCTGTGATAAACCCTCCTGCAGGTCATCTCCTACTCAAAATTATCAGTCCTTATTGCTCCTGCTGAAATCGGTCTGGAATCTCTGAGATTGCCCATCCCTGAAATTTGAAGGGAAAATATTTGCGCTGTTTCTGCATGGGAGCAGTGACTGTTGGAGGCAGGAGTGGGAATGAGCTGGGAGTAAGAATTATCTGAAATCGGGAACAAGCACGCCCTGGATACTCCTGGATACACAGCAAGGTCGTGTCCATCATTCCTGTTTCATACTGTAGGAAAAGCAGGGCAGGTTACAGCACGCTGACGTTTATCCGGTATAGGAAAGCAAAGCAACCACTCACCTCTGTTTAATCCAGATTTATCTCCAGTTTGGTTTTTCTCATGTTAAAACCACAGTCAAGCAAAAGTAAAATAAACCGGGGTTTGGATGTAAAAATCTCAGGAAGAGCTGAAAAAAAAAATCATCAAAACGGGGGAAAATCTCTTGCATTTGAAACTGGTTGTAAGATGGGATCATACTTAGATCTGCATTAATGAGTAGAAAGAGGTCAAAAGTAGTAGCTTAAGAATTTTTACATTCAGGTATCTCAAGTTCCTTGTGTGGCTGCCTTGGCTTGTGCATCTTCAGCATGAGAAATGAAGGCAGCTTTGAGACTTGCACTCACAGCTCTTTCTGCAGCATGATTTTGGGCTGTTCAGAGAAGTTTAGTGTGAGCACAGTATTTGGACACATAAAATCAAAAAGCAGAATACCAAATCTCACCTTAAAGTAGTTTTTCTCATCTGCCAAAAAGGATAATTTTATTTTAAACAGTCGGACAATGATGCTTTAATCCAGTCAGTCTTTTCCTGCTCAGTGATAGGAATATAAACAGGTGGTGGAGTAAACTTCAATTATTTGAATAATCTACATTTTGGGGAGTGGGAGCCATTCCCTTTCCCTGGTGTGGATGGTGCCTGGACAGAGGAATTATCTTGAATTTTGTTTCTATCTGGGGTACATGTGATGCTTCAGCCCTAGAAATAATCCTACGAAGCAGTAGTTAATCTGTAACTTTTTGTGAGTTACTAACATAAAAGTCTTGAAGAGAATATTTTTCCTTCTTTTTATTAAGACCCACTTTGCTCTATATATCCACTTTACACTCAGGTTACTAAATTTGCTCCAGGTTTTTTTGGAAATGGGAGTAAAAATACACCGGTTTGCTTCTTTTCTCTGCTAGGAGAAGTATTTCTCAGATCAGGCAGTAGGTAGGACGAGAGCTGTTGCGCTCCTGTCCTTGCAAGGACTGTAATGTAATAAAGTCGCTCATTAAATGTGTCCTTTGTGACCGACTGGGCAGTTTTTGTGGGGCCAGGTCCTTTCAGGTGTTGGAAGCCTCCTCCTCCTTTATCCACGTGCTGGATATTCCAGCACTGTCCATAAAAATCTCGTGGATTCACATCTGACGTTCTCCCGGCAATCCCCAGGGATGGCCATTGCTTTGCAGAATTAAGGCTGTACTGAGGAAAATGGGTGGATCTTGAACACTTTGGGTTGTGGATTTGTTAATTATGGCCTGTGTTTTCTTTGCCATCGGTGGGACGGTGTAATTTGGCACTGCAGTTTTGGATGGCCTGTTATTTTTGGGTTTAATTACTACTTATTTGTGTTTTTTTCCCTTTACTTGAACTCCTTTCAGGCCACAGAGATGCTGTTTGTTTTATCACTGTGAACTGTTTTGTTTAGCATGTAAGAGTAGATTATATAAATGTTATAATAACTTGATTTATAGTTCAGAGCTTTCTGTCAAAACAGCATGTTCTTAGGAATACTCCCAGCATAATTTGTTGTCTCTCTTTAATCTTAATTTTGTTTCATTGAAACAAGCAAACAAGGAGTTTAAGCCTCTTCCTGCAAGATGTCTTGAAAGAATTGACAAACTCTATCCAAAATTTCATTCATTCATGGCTAGGCTTCGCGAACGAAGATTCTAGGAGGGCTCTACCCACGCTTGGGCTCTACCCACGCTTGCTAC
>JAYRBT010000082.1:148333769-148362179 GCA_036023395.1 Myiotriccus ornatus | reverse complement strand
TAATGTGTTGCCAAAGCGCTTCGGGAGAGGGATCTGTGGAATGAACTTCGAGCCTGGACTGAAGATTTGCCTGGAAATCTATCCAAAATAATTACTTTGTAAATACCATATGTTGGTCTACACCTTTTCTAAATGCCTTTTAAAACATTAAGGTAAATCTGTAAGTGTAATATAGGCTGTGTAGAAATACGTTCCCTTTTTTAAATTAGGCTTTGAAAGAACAAATCCAGTTCTAAAATTACGGTTTATATCTGGAAAATAAGATTTTTTTTCCTGGACATTTGTCTGAATTATAAAAGCATCAACTCTAATTTTACAATGAAGGCAGACACTCCAGTGAAAAATATTCTCTCATACTATTACTATTGCAGTGACTAAATTACAATATGCAAGGGAAGATGGATAAGAGATGTTTTTAAGAAATAACCTTTTATACCATAAAAGTGAAGTAAACAGAAACTGAACCAAGCTTTTGTTTGGTGTTGGTATTAGCTGTCTTTGTCTCCATAGTCTTTATGCTGTTTCTTTTTATTCATTAAATAATACGTCGTTGAAATGAGTGGGTAAGTGGGGGTGGGCTGTGCTGCAGCTTTGGCACTGAGGAACCACGCCACGATCTGTTCCTGAAGGGTTTTGTTTTTCATTCCAGCATCACCCATGTTGTGTGTATCTCACTTCTGCTGTAAGGACAGCGGTGTCACAGTCTGTGCAGCTCAAGTTCTTGCTGTGAAAAATGCATATTTCCACAAGTAGAGTGGAAAAGGGATGTTTTCAGTCTCTTTATTAACTGACATCTTAAATAAGGAATTAGTGTTGCACGTTAATGAGTCAGAATTAGCTCTTTCTTTTCAGAACTTTTCAATTGCGGTAAGTGAAAGATGGTGGCTTGGGGGTGTTTGTTTAGGGGGTTGGTCTTGATTTTTATATTTTTAAATTATTTGTTTTGCCTAGAGGGGTAGAGTAAACCATGAAGTCTCATCAAGTGTGCTGCTCTGTACTCTTTGTATTAGCAAAGTATTCTTCTGTTCACCTCCTAAAGTGGGAAAACTAATTTCCTTCTGGAGTGTGAAAATCGTTTGCAGCTTATTTCTTTGGAGCAAATCGTGTTAACTCTTGATGTCTCCGGTTTTCCTCCGAGTAGTGTTGTCGTTGACTGCAGAAAATAAATAACTGCGTTTTAAGTGAGCTTTTCCCTTTGGATTCCTGTCAGACACGAGACTCACTCGCTCCGTGAATATTCTGCAGCTGATTAAAACGTGATGGAATCGTGTTCCCGACAAATGCTGAGCATCTTTAAAGACCGTACTTTGACATTTACAAAATATTGGGAAATAATTAGGGGTTAGTTGTGCTTATGCTGCCGTTGGCTGTGCCAGGCATATCTCACATTAACCTCTTCCTTTACGCTGCCTTGTAGCTGCTTGTTCTGCCGTGTGTTCAAATGGTCTCTGGCCAAAAAGAAGCAACCAGCATAATCTGTTAAAATCAACTACCACCTCTTTACATTCCAGTCCCTGGCTGGAGACCTGTAGATGGTGCCGGGATAGTGAACTCTCAGGGGCTTTGTTGATTTTGGTGCAAATTACAGGTGCTCATCACCGGCTTCCTGGTATCAGATGCGAACAAACCCTGCTTGTTTATCCTGTTCTCTGGGAATTCCATCCACTTCTGCCCGTGTCAAAGGTTATTGGTCTTTTTTTTCCCCCCCAAATCTGCTCATTTAGTTGGTCAGAGTTGTCTGGGTACCAGCTAATAGTCGATAAATGGCTTTAAAGGAAGAGGAAAAAAGGTTAAAGTTTAAATTGAATTGTTAATATTGGTATTTTAACCAAATTATTTTTGCTTTCTTTATTCATTACAGTGGAATAGTTCCTATTCCTCTCCTACCTGTGCTCTGCCCTCCTTTTTCCAGCTGTTGAAAACCAGTAAATGTTAAATAGTTTGGTGTCAGGGGCTCAGAGCTGTCAGATTTGCACTGTTGAACACCGAGCAAAACTAAACCCCCACCGAAGCCAGGAAACAAGAAGCCTGGACTGATCTCTTTTGTCTTATGACAAAAAGCAACTCAGAAATCATTTACATGGCACCAGGAGGCCGCAGAAGAGAATCAAGGGCTGCATAGCTGGGAAGAGAGAACAAGGAAACTCTTGGCAGGGAGGGAAGGAGGGTAGGAAGTTCTGCAGCTTTGGCACCAATAAGGACAAATTATTAAGTTGGTGAGGCAGCCTGTGGTGACAGCTTACTTGCTTTGACAAATTAACTCAAACCTCTATACACTCTTCAGAAACAATCATAGATCAATCCTGTAGCATCTTACAGAGGCAGATCTGAGAAACCAGAAAAATTCCCTGAAAATGATATTTGACCATTAAACTCTACATGAGAACTTAGTGTGTGCAAGAAAGTATTTTATATTTAAAAAAAAAAAAACCTTCAGAAAATATTGCACGAGTGATGGGACATCTTTAACTTTATTGGGGTTTTTTTTTACAGACATATATGAACCTTTTTAAGGATCAGAATACACAGTGTAGGCTTTTTGGATGCGTTCATAGATGTGCTTTTTTTCTTCGTTTTATTTTCTGATTTGTTCTATCATAAAAATGTTATTTCGACTTCTTTTAGTTTTCTGACTCGATTGTCAATCTTTTCCAAGCCTGGAAATCATCATCTTGCATTGGAACTGTTGACTTGATAAATGTAGTCTATAAAACACGTGTTTCCAGCTGAACTTTTTGGAAGCACTGGTGGTCATATTTGACCTGTTGTAATGAGTCCAGAGGAGGCCATGGGCCTGGAGCACCTCTGCTCTGGAGACAGGCTGAGAGAGCTGGGCTTGTTCATGCTGGATAAGAAAAGGCTCCAGAGAGGTCTTGGAGCAGCTTCCATTACCTGAAGGGGCTCCAAGAGAGCCGGAGAGAGACTTTCCAAGGGCATGGACTGATAGGACAAGGGGGAGTGGCACAAGGGGGAATGTTTTGAAGGAGGGCAGGTTTAGATTAGATATCAGGAAGAAATTCTTCCCTGTGAGGGTGGTGAGGCACTGGAATAGGTTTTCCAGAGAAGTTGTGGCTCTGCCTCATCCCTGGAAGTGTTCAAGGCCAGTTTGGATGGGGCTCTGAGCAACCTGGGATAGTGGAAGGTGTCCCCGCCCGTGGCAGAGGTTTGGAACGAGATGGGAAGAGATCTGTTCATCATTTTCTATCTTGCTACTGTGAAGTCTTTCTTTTAAGATAAGTGTAAGCATATTAGGAGCACAGATTGCCAGTATATAAAACCTCTACTTCTTGAAGTTCACGTGCAAAGGTATTTTAGTTGCCAGATCCTTTTGTGTTTTCAGGATGTGTTTTCAGGCCAAGTACAATTCAGCATTTAAAAACTTGCACGTGTTGAAGTAGCCCCTCCTCCCCCCAAATTAATATTCCTGTATGTTCTAATAGGGGCTGAAGGAGGATGGATTGATGGCTCTGTGTGTGGTGTTGGCTTATGGAGGTGTCTTGTTTGCGTAACACCAACTTAATTTATTACCACCTGCTGTTTCTGCAAATGGTGAGATTGTCGCACACAAATTGCATATTTCATCACCGTGATGGTGGGAATTGATTTATTGTTTCCAGGGAAATAATTGAATAGAATAAAGATGCGCTATAAGGTAAGTTTCATGTTTATGAGCTCCTTAATACCAGTTTGTGATGAAATATATTCTAAAAAGATGCAGTAGATTCCTGTGGGGGCAGTGAAACCTGCTTACTTGGTGTGTCCAGGTTTGGCCCAGTTTCTTGACCATGAAGATGTTAAAGCAGTCACCCCTTATCCTCCCTGATGAGGGCACACACGGGTGCTTTGGTGGATCTGTGGTCACGTCTGTGCTCGTTCACCCGCTGATGGGCTGTCCAAGAACGTGCCAAGGCTGAATTTCGCTGCTGGTTTTGAAGCGTGGAATTAGATACTTCTGATATTTCTGACCCCATTCCACGTTGTTTGAAATTAGATAACTTGTCAGTAACTGCTGAATATCTGGATTTTCTCAGGTGGGATGAGGTGGACCGAGCAGTCACTGAATGGAAGCGGCTGACGCTGGTTGTGGTGAAGGTTGTCTTGGGTTTATTGCTCATGCACTGCAAAGCACCATGTGCTTCTGACCCAGGGTGTCCCCTGTCATGGGAGGCTGGAAAACGGTGCCACATGCCATGACTGAGTATTCTTGAGGTGTTCCTGCGTGATTTCTTCACAATTTGAAGTGACAAAACCGATGAAGGTTCATTGTATCAAAACTTGTCTTGCTGTAGGGGATTGAACCCAGGCCTTCCAGGTTCCAGTTAACTTTTCTGCCACAGACCGATATTTTATACTTTGAAGTATTAGGTTTCTCTTCAGGAAAACTTTATTGAAGGAAGTCCTAAAGTTAATGTATTTCAACTGATTAATACCAGTTAGAATGGCTTTTTTTTCCCCCCTTGTTTAAAAACTCAAGGAAGAAGTGACTCATCTGGAAGTAGAATGGTGTAATTGCAAGTGTTACCTTTTTCAGCTCAAAAGTTTTAACCTTTTTTGGTGGTTTGTATCTCATGAAAAGCCAAATCTTTGGCTGATCTGAAATGATTATAGGAAAAAATTATTTTAAAAGCCTATTAAATCATTTTTCAAGCATCAGTTCTTTGATAAGGGGCTGTCTCTTTCCTGTCCCCACTTACTGCACATTGAGGAAACCCCCAAAACACACATTCTGAACAAACTTTATATGGCAATTGAGTTATCTAAGTGAGAGCTTTCCCTTAAAATTGTGACTTCCTTATTGTCAAACATCAGGACCTCTGGTATTTTAAACGTGCTTTAATTAATCTAAACTCAGGGAAGGTTCAGTAATCCTGTGTTAGTACACTAGTGGTAAATGGGTGAAAAATACCTTGGGTGGAGGCTAAGGGTGTTTTCCTGGACAGTGCCAGTTTTCAGAGCTTTTCAGTGTTGATGGTTCTTTTCAGGGACTTAATGGAACATTCACTGGAAAACCCCACAAAAATCAGTAGCATGAACTTCACTGGAATTACATTAAAAAGAGCAAAGGCAGTGACTGCCCTTCCCAGTAGATGTGCAGTGTCACAGGACAGAAGTCCCTGGTTTTGAGGGGACAGGGACTATGTCCAAGGGACAGTTCCAGCTGCACTGAGGTTGTGAGTGCAAAGACACAGGTCCTGGGTTTAGATTCAGCCCTACACAGCATGTCAGGAGCATCCTGGGATGAAGGAAGTGGCAGAGAATCCATAGATCCTGTTCTGCCACAAAGCAATATGGAATCATTGGTATTGACTCCAGAAGTCTTGAGGGGGCTCTGATGTTCTGAGCCTTTCTAAGGCTGTATCAAGTTGTGTGGGATTTTGGGGTGTTTCTTTTTGGTTTGTGATTTTTGGTGGTTTTTTTTTTAACTAAAAAAATCCTAGTGTGGACTGTACAGTGTATATCTATCTGCTTCCAGCTTGACTTAGCCAGAGTACTGAGACTTATTAGTCATCATCTTAGAGGCTTGGACTTGTGATCCTGTCAGTACATGAATCCTGGAGGCCACGAACTGATTTCTCCCCAGCCACAATGCCTTTGACTTGTCTGTTAAATCAAATACCACGTTTGGGAAGGTTTTGCCTTTCTTCTTTAACAAATTAAGCTAATTCTGCTTGTGCTTCTCTTGGGGGCAGGAAATGGAGATTGCTGGGCTGGTGAATGGTGTTGCTGGTGTTCAGGTCCTCAAACACAGCACAGCCTTGAGGAGCCAAGAAAACTGATTCCTAAGGGGATCCAGGAAAATATCACTACCTAGTCTGGTGTTCAGCATCTTACGTGAGAATGCAAAGAGACAAATGGTACATGCCCAGTTCCAGTTACGAAAATCACTGATATTTTTGTGTGTGTGTAGATACACAGAAAGATCATCTCGAAAAGCTTGTGATAGGAAAATTATTGTGGTCAGCCTACACTGGACTTCCATTCAATCGTTTGAATAAGAACCACTTTATTCCTAATTTCTACCTATATACTGAAGGCTGTAATTACTGGCTTTGGAAAACAATCGAGCCATAATAGGCTTGAGGAAAACTTTTTACAGGTCATTGGATTTCGTAATAGGCCATTGTCGTGCTGTTCCTCTCGAGCACTTAAGTGCCTTTTATCTGATGGTTAAAACTATTAATGGGGATTAAACATTAAAAGACAGTTGGAACATTTTGAATTATAGACTGGGGTGGTATCAGTCAGTAATGTAAAACTAGGAAAGGCAGGGTCCAAGTCAAGTGGTAACCAAACCCGAGTGTGACAGTGCATAGCTGGGATACCTGACTGCTCTCCTCAGCTGCCTCTAGTTTCAGGCAATTCTAGTTTTTAATTTCTGAGATCCACACTTGCATCATCGCCAGTTCTCACGAGTTTTACTGTTCTAGAAGGTCAGTAAACTCCCCCTGCTTGTATTTATTTCTGAAGGTGTTTGGAAGAAGAGCCTGTGCCGTGTGTGGCCTCCACGGAGCAGCATTTCAGTCAGGAGCATGAGAAAAGGTGGTTTGAATTCACCCAGCTTACTTTGGTCTCTTGTTTTGATGTTCGTAGGGAGGGCTGCTGCCGACCAGTAGTACAGCTTCAAAATAGATAAGAGTTTAATTTTAACCTTTATTTTAAAACTGCGCATTTATTGCTGGCTCGTTTCTGTGGCGCCTCTTGAAAGAAAACTGCACCCCAGTAATTCTCTAGAGCTTGCTAGAAGCAAACAACAGAAAATGCAAGGGAAGATCAGCGTTTACTTGGATTTCAGTGGCGCCAGGGGACCCCAGTGAAAGTTCAGAGTGCTATTGAGAAATTAGGCAAGTATCTGACTGGATACGATGTTCTAATTAAAGCGTGTACAGACACTGATTTTCTTGTATTCCCAATACAACTCATGTTTCCTCACTGTTAATTTTTTTAACATTAAAAATAGAAAACGGTGCCAACTCCAAAGGGAATTGCTGGTAGTGGATATTATGCAATGTTTCAGTCAAATTGGGTTAAACTGAGTGTTTAAGGTACCCTAGGGCTGAATCTCATGGGATTTTTGGTGAGAAGGGTAGGTACCGTTTTCAATGTCACAGGGGTGGACAGTGAGCAAGACATCTTGGGGAACGTGAAAAATCGCTGCTCGACACTACAAATAGTTCAGCCTCTTGTCAGGCCACTGAAACTGTTCCCTCTCCCTTCATCCCAAAGTGCAGCTTCCCAAGTAACAGCTGCCACTTCCCTGGCACTCGGCAAAAGCCACTCACGAGTCCTCGAGCAGCCTCTGTCCACAGCAGCTCTATGGGGAATATGCCCTTGTTTCATTTAATTCAGGCAATACACTTATTTATTAATTGAATTTTTGCTGAGTTACACTTGTATTCAGCAGGCCCAAGGTTGTCGTGTTGCTTTGGTTCTCGTGGGCCTTGTAGTTCACAGTCTCTGATCTTCCCTTATGCTCCCCTGAAGGTTTAATCTCCTAGGACATTGATATAATTGAAGTAAATTTTCCCATATTGGCAACTTGTATTGCTAAACTTGTTTTGACTTTGGTCTGTATTACCTTTGAACTGTGTTGAGACATAGAATTAGTAACTGTTCAGGCAATATTATTCCCTGAGGGGGGGGGGGGGAAATGGAATTGCTAGTACTGTTTTTCAGTTTCGTATTGATACACTGAAATACTTGGTGAGTCAATTTAGGTGAAAATAGATACTAAGAACTCAATTTTGAAATCGTTTTAATGTGGCTGGCTTTGTACTTTGACCTGGGAGCCTTGATAAATGCTTTTGGCTGCAAATATTATACTTAAAAATACCTATTTTATCTGGAGGAGTGAGGAGAGAGCAGTGACCAGGAGGGGATCAAAGAAGAGACAGTAAGAGAAATAAATAAATAGAGTTCTTGGATGTAGTCATAGCAGATATTACCAATAACGGTGGATATAGCTGAAAGATGTCGAAGGAAGAACAAAGGATTGCTGCTTTTTACTTCTGCTTTTGAACATCAACATCAGCTGAAAGGAGAAGAACAAGAAAAATAAACTCAGCAGGGAATAAACAGGGACATTCCAACGTGACTTATGGAAATAGCTGAAATTATTGACTGTCTCTGAAGGCTAAAGTGATGATTCAGGGAAAAAACACCCTTTTCTCCCCTCTCTATATATTTACTCATAATTTGGAATCACAAACCTAATGTTTTTCTCGAAGTTTCACCCTTAAATCTGCATCCTTAAATGCGTAACAAGATGTTGACATCAGGGAAGTGCGGAAAGCCTTGTGGCACACCTGGAATATTTGCTGCTGCTTCCCTGTGGCATCTCTGTGTTTATAACACACCAAAAGTCAGCAATGTTCTGGCTCTTAACACAGACCCTGAAAATACCAGCTTTGTCCTGGGGATCGTAGTTGAAATGGTAGGTAACAGCCTGGCTGTCTGTGGGGTTGAGATAGTCAAGTGGATATTTGCAAGGTGAGTTACAGCAGGATTTAATGCAGGCTGTGAAAAGGGATTGAGCTTGAAATTCATGAGATGTTTACTGTCTGATGTGAGGTGAGATGTGTTATGGATAATATATGAACTTAAGGGTGTGAAATAAATTCTTAACTTACTTTTCACCTCCAAATCACAAAATGTCAGGGGTTGGAAGGGAGGTAGTTTGGTCCAACTCCTGCCCTGCTCAAGCAGGACCAGCCACAGCAGGTTGCTCAGGACTGTGTCCAGTTGTGATTTGAATGTCTCCATGGATGGAGATTCCTCCCTCTAGGTAACCTGTTGCAGGGTTTGTAGTGCAAAAACTTCCCTTAATATTTAAAATGGGGATTCCTGTTTTGTCACATTATGTCCATTAAAGCAGTGTTGTTCATCAAGGACACAAGTAATCTAAGGTGGTTTATTTATTTTAGTAATTGTAATATTTGAAAGGATTTTAAGTCTTGCCGAAGAATTATTGCCCCAGAATCAGTGAAAGAACTGAACTGTGAATTTTTATTGTATTTTTTAATAGATTTTAATATTTTTAAACAGATTTTGTAGGTTTTAACAGATTTTTATAGGTTTGAGTTGAGATGGACCGAGTTATAGCCCGTAGATGTCTGTGCCTTCAGGCCTGAGATGGGGATCAGAATATGGAGGTTGAGCAGCGATAAAATTTCGTGGTGTCTACAAAGGACGACTTGAAGTTACAGTGTGAATAATTAGAGCTTGGTTCCTTGTAACATGAACTTGTTAACACCGTGTTGTTGGCCATCTGCCAACACTAATACGAGGAACTGTTGTTTGGGTTTTTTAATTATTTTTTCCATTGTATTATCAAACTGCTGATGTTGAAGACATTATTGGCATTGAAACTATTTCCCATATGAGAAGACTTGACTTTACTATCAGTTTATTAATCAATTTGTAGCTAATTGGTTTAAATATTTTTTAATGACTTTTGACTATCTCGTTAGTGGAAGTGATTTAATTTCTGAGCACTCAGAGGTGGTGGCGAAACGTGACTTTGAACTTTGATTGTGCTACTGGAAGTCATAACGCTGACTTTGTTCTTGGGGTAGTTAGCAAATGTGGGGATCTGTCAGCAGGAGTCACACTGAGCAGGAAATGGCCTCCAGAAGGATTTGACTTCCCTCAGCCTCAGGTGCTCCCACCACAGTAAAGAAAATCATCTGAACAGTAACGCAAGTCACAGTCTGGTGACAACTGCAGCACCTCAGCAGACCCACTCGGGATCAACCAGGCCAGGGCTGGTTTGCTTTGCTCTTCCCCACAAGCCTGGAATAATCCTTTGCAGCACTGAGAAATCCATGTGTTTTCTCTGAAGGGGGAGCACTGGAGAACAATAAGGAAGCTCCAAGGCACGCTGGCACACGTGTTTGACCACACGTGATTTCATACCACTGCCCTGAATGTGCCCCAGCTCTTTTTTACCACAATATCCAATAAAATACAGTAGAATGAAGTCACAGAATCATAGAATGGTTTGGGTCAGAAGGGACCTTCAAGACCATCTTGTTCCCCTACTATGGATGGACAGGGACACCTTCCACCAGACCAATCTTAAGTACTTCCAGTGATGGGGCACCCACAGATGTGTGTCAAAATTTCTGACCCATATCTAATCTCAATGTGCCTTCTCTTAGCTGACTGTAGCTTGTTTCTGCTCCATGGTAGCACACACTGCTTTTCTGTTTAATACCAAAAGGACTAAAGCTGCTTATTTAAATCGAGATCTGTAATGGCAGGATTACACACTAGTCTGGTTTGAATTTAGAAAGCCCAAATAAGCATCCTGGTCTTGTCTGAGCTTTCTCTGTGTCATAAAACAACCAGGCAGCTCTTGTGAAGTAGCTGTTTAACAGCAGCTGCGTTTTACAAAGTTTTGGCCTGGGGCAGAGTTTTACAGGCACATTACAAACTCAAACCCGGGGGCTAGTTTTAATGGGAATGTTAATAGGTCCATAACCAGAGATATGGCATGTGTTTCTATACCTCAAGCTGTGAAATCTATTGCTCTTTTGGTGCTGCATAAAGTAAGCATTCGGATTTTTAAAGGAAGTTGTAAGGAACCCAGCGATGATCAAATTCTGAAGGAAAACTTGCTTTTTCTGATTTTTTAGAGAGGGTTGTTTTACCTTTAAAAACCTGTGAAATAAAACCTTCTAAAAACTGACCCCGTATCCAGTACTGTCAGTCTGGTGTTTAATTCCACAGTTTCCCCTCAGTGTGATGAATATGGATAAAATTATAATAGTGTTTTGCCTGTCCATTGAAGTTATGTCTCGTAAGAGCACTCCTGTTTGTAGAAACTGGTGTCTTGCATCGCTTTTCTGCTCCAAAGGGATGTAGATTGTCCATCCCAAGTCTGTGGTCTCCTAAATGCTTGTTTTGGTATTTCCCTGTGGCTTTTCTCCCTTTTCATTTTCAGCCTCTTAAAACCTGACGAATGTGTGTATGCAGTGGATGGAGTATGGTGAATTACTATTAAAGCAGGCATTCTTTTGGTTCTCCTCTATGAAAAAAAATGACTCATCTCGCTTTGGTTTGCACCAAATTTCCCTGCTGTTTGCATATGTAAACTTGAAATAAAGCTCAGTGGTTTCACCGGGGACCTTGAGGATAGGGGAGGATGTTCTGAAGGGGGCAGAACGTCCTGCACAAGGTCAGTGGCTTTGTCTGAGCCTGAGAACCAACTTCATTCTGAGCAGTTGTACTGTTGAAGGGCCTTTGGAGTGAACCTATGGCTATTTTAACCCTACAAGAAAGGAGCCCCGCAGTCAGGAGCTTGTATGGTCATGTTGTCTCGGTCTTGAGCTGCCACAGGGGAGATTTTTGTGCCTGTTTCAGCTTTAAAGTCAGTGTTTATATGAAAACAGCTCGCAGGCTACTTTGGTGAGAAGTCAAGAGTTGCTGAGAGGCTCCCGGTATTTTCAGATCTGTATCTGGTGGGGTGGGGAGGAGGAGAGGCTTCAGTGTGAGCATGAGGTTGGCTTAGGATGTTTGTCTTGATGGCCAGAAAAAAGTAACTATAAAGATGTAGTGGTTTCCTGAGTTTTCAGACAGGTACGAAACTGTGACTGGTGGGGAAGTGTCCCTCAGTGGTCAGACACTTCGGGAGTGTTCGGGAGAAGTGTCTCCTTGGTTTCTTCCCTGAGGGCAGGACATTACAGGCCTTTTGTGTGCCCATTGTGAAGTTCTCACAGTTCTGTTGGATGAATGCAATTCAACCATTTATTCAGGAGGTAAAAAGACATCCTGCCAACACTGGCACGGGCTCTTCTTTCCTTTTTATCTGGTGGGCTGAGTCAGATAGATGATGCTTAAGACTTGTAGTCCCGTTTTAGCTTCGCAAATGTTGTTATCCACGGTCTGTAGATTTCAAGCCCTGATACTGCTGGTGTTAATTCCTGTTAGCTGAGCTCATGGCGAGGTTTGGCCGTGCTGGTGTGAGGACCAGCTGCTGCTGTGGGGGAGGATGCTCTCCCCTGGCTCCTCACGCTGCCCACCGGCTGCCTCTGCTGCTCTTTCTGTCTGGCAGCTTCGGGCAGGCACGGTATAAAACTGAGTCAGCCCTGAAAACCAAATCACCTGTTGGGTTTTTTCCCCCTTGCTAGTTTCCTGAAGCAGAGCACCGTGGTGGGTGGCGGGTCGGTGAGGGGCAGCCAGGCATTCCGGGAGCTCAGCTGGGATCAGGGATCTCTCCCCTGACTCACCGTGAAGTAAATCCAGGCTCAGGCATTCAGTTTACTATCAGAAAGGCATTTGGAGCACTATGCCAAAAAGATCAAGTTTAGTTTATTTTTAACTTCTCCACATTTTCAAAACTGCCTCTCCGCTGGCTGCTCACTGTGAAGAGGAGGAGGCATGGAAAGCTCCGTGCACTTGTCCAAGCCCTGGAGCAAAGCCCTGCAGTTCTGTGCTCTCTCCAGCCAGCAGACTGGAATGATGGTCAGGACTGGCAGGCAGGGAGGAGGTGCTGTTTGCTCTTTTTCTCTTGGGCTGCACTGATTTCGCAGACACCATCTGCTTGTGGCTGACTAATTAGGAGCAGTAGCCAAGAGGCAGTTTTCTTCTCTTCCCTTTGAGATGCAGACTCATACCAAGGCATGCCTTTTGCCACCAGAGTTGGAAATCGGGCTGGCTGAAGATAAAACTTGTTCAGGAGTGGATGAGGGAAGGTCAGGAGTCTTAATGCTTCCTCAGCAAAGAATGAATTTAGCTCCACTCACGCTTATTCCCAAAAGAACACAAAACAAGTGATGTGGCGGTGTCTGAGCCTTGAGCAGGAGAGCCTGATGTTAGTGTGCATTTTTGTAGTGGGCAGGTTCCATAAGACCAAACTTGGCAGGTTTTAGGGATGGAAACTCCTGTTAAAACTGGAAGGTGCTATTTTGGTCTTGAAGGCTTTGTTAGGGACCTGGGTTAAGTCACTGGCAAACTGAAAGAAGAGGTTTTGCTTTAGATACCGTTTCTGTAAATGATTGGGTGGTTCAAATTCAGATCACTTGCTCCAAGGTGGTTGCTGTTTCTCTGGTAGTCATCTGGATAGTTTTTATGTTTGTAGATACATAACTATTTTAGTTGCCTTCCAAAAAACTAAGGAGTCCTTATTGTTTTCTGATAAATGCCTTACGTGATTCGGTGTAAAATTCAGGTGTAACTACAATGAATTCCTTTTTTGTTTCCCTTTCCTAGAATATGACAGATACCTAGCATCCAGCAAAACCATGGCAGCAGCTTACCTTGATCCAAACTTGAATCATACACCAAGTTCAAGTGCAAAGACACACCTCAGTACTGGGATGGAGCGTTCCCCGGGGGCCATGGAACGAGTCCTAAAGGTTTTCCACTACTTTGAAAGCAGCAGTGAACCAACTACGTGGGCCAGCATTATCCGGCATGGAGATGCTACTGATGTCCGTGTAAGTCTGTTTTTAGCATTCTTGTGCTGTTCTTTAAGTTTTAACTTTAAAAATGAGAGGTAGAAGCCTGCAAGCAAGCAAACAAACTCAAAAGTTTCGAGGTTTGTTTTAAAAGAATCTTCACCTGTTGTATCTTGTGAGTAACTTCAGAAACTTTAAGTGGTACCAACCTTCCTTGAGAATAAAAAACCTTAATGATCATGTATCGTTCTAAAAAAATGAGAATTCCTGTTTTGCAGAATAGAAACTTCTGCAATCTTAGCTGTATGTGGAAATGTTATGTGTGCACGGAAACACTTTATTCTGAAGCATCTTTAATGCTGAGGTATTTACTTACCTTTTTGGTACATTTATTCTTTCGATTTTTGAGGTATTGCAGTATTTTAAACTGAAACGAAGCTCAGTTGAACGTGTCAAAATGCCTTTGTGGTTTGCTTGATTTTTAGTTATCCTCCAAGAGCACAATCTTACATGGGGGTGGGTGGTGTGGGGGTTGTTTTCTGCAGTGAGGTTCTTGCTGTAGAAGCAGGTTCCCATCTGCTCCTTCCTTCCAACAGTACTTCAGATTCCACTCCAGAGACGTGATACTGCTGAAGGGAGAGAATTGTCAGAGTTAAGGTGACCTGTTGTCTCCTTCTGCCCACTAGAAAACCAAGTAAAAAAAATTACTGAGGAGTTTTGGATGTTTGCTCTTCCTTTCCTGCTGTTTATTTCCACGACTGCTCATGCTCGAGACCCAGGAGCATTCCACAGTGGAACAGGTCTTGTGACCTTGATCTTACACCTGTGAAATCCAAGGATTTTCATTGGTGGTGATCAGGAAATCCATCTCTTGTCAATTCAGTAAACTCATCTCAGTGTTCAGGGATAATTTGGTGAGCGGACAGATTAGAGATACAACAACAGCAACCATTATTATCAGCTGCATAGACGTATTTTTACCTGGAATAGGTTTTTTGGGTGCCACTCTGAAACCTCCCGTGAATGAACGTCCAGTGCTCTTAATGTGGTACTTGAAATGGAGGCTCCTTTTTCCAAAGAAGTATGTAAAACCTGAAGAACAAAAGCAGAGATTAAATCTGTTCTTTCCAGCTCAGAAATACCTGTGGTTATGAACTTTAAGGATTCAAAACTTACACTCCCTGTAAGAAATTCAGTGCTGAGTTCAGTTTGCAGTTACATATCCTCGTTTTAAGCAAGAATGTGTCTTTTTTTTTTTTATATAAAAGCAGGACCAAAAGAAAGGCAAGTAGCAGTTATTTGAGGCTTGCCTTAATTTTTAATTCTTATATGTACATTTATTTGGGTAGTTGTTTCCAAAAGAAATAGGTTTTTTGTGTTGTTCTTTCCTGATGAAGAAGCTGATGGGAAGCTGTTGAACTTCCTTCTTTTAACAAATAGTGTTTCTTTTTTTATTTTGTTAGGCTGGGACAGTGACTGTTGAATGTGCAGGTACTCCATAGTAAAGGACTGGCATTGATGTATTACCATGACATTTATTTTAGAAACAGTAAACCCTTGTTGGAGTACAAACCTACATTCCAATGGAATGACTGCTGTTCGACCAAGCCGAATAATTTAAGATTAAAATAGCCTTGGAGGTTTTTTTGCCTTGGTTTTACCCCCCTCTCTCCTTTTGTGGATGAGACAGAGCTTCCATTTCTTCTGAATTACAACCTGGGGAGGACACTGGAGCTGGGTTTGGCCTTTGGCTTGTTTCCAGGGAGCTCTGAAGGAATATTCCGAGGTGAATGTCTTTGAGACAGCTCTGCAATTGAAAGAAAAAAAGGTCTTTTAAGACTCTTCCCTGGTCAGCACAGCTGCTGGGATGATGGCTGGGGGAACATTTCCAGTACTCAAAGGAAGTCAGACTTGGTCTGAAATCTCCACAAGAGCCAATTAAAGGCACTTCTGCTGGTAAAGCAGAGGCCTTTATGGAAAGTACTAATATCGAGGGAAAATAAATCCTGATTTGTGGTTTGAAACATCTTCTGTTCCTAACAGAGTTCACTTTGTGAATGGAAAAGGATGTGTTTGATGGTCAAAGAAGTGTGGAAAAGGGCCTTTCACTACTTCCTAAGAGTAGAGTAGACACAGTGCTTTAGCTGTACGCCTTACCCACAAATCCTTGATCAGGAGAGGAAACCCTTTTCATTAAAACTCACGTTGTTAAGCTCAGAGGAACAGAACTCTGCTTTCTGTAGGAGTCTGTTAAGAGGCCAGACTGTGATTTCCTTGCTGTTTGTCTTAAAATACCTTTCACCAAGACAACAGTGTGGCTGCACGTAGGCTTTGCTTTCTTGAGGAGAACTTTGGGCTGTGGGCCTCTGCTTATTCTGGGTGTATTTAGCCCCTCAAGGACAGCTGTTCCCTCGGAGGGATGAAGGCTGTAGTCTGCAGTGGATGCAAGGGCAGCTTCTCAATTCTGGGAAATGCTTTCTTGGATTTCAAAGAACTGGCATGCCCCCTTCACCCTTTTTCCTTTGGTATTATACTACAGACATGCTTCACTTCCAAAGGAAAAGAAAGGCTTTTATGAGTGTGCAAGCAGTGGTGTCCTCCTGTGAATGTGTATCGAGACAGACATGCCTTTTCCAGGGAGAGAAAGGTTGTTTATCTTCCCTGTTTATCTTGGTATGACTTCACTGGGACGTGTTGTCTGGGTTCAAATGCACAAGGAGGGATTTCCAGGCTCTGGGCTTGGAGGGAATGCAGGGCATGCTCTGCCCTGCTCACAGCCCCAGGTGTGCCATGTGAGGAGGTGGGTGTTGCTGAGATGGAATTTCTTTGGGCTCAAGTGCACCCTGAAAGTAAACACTGCCACCACATCTTGATCAGCACTTGGAGTAAATCCCCTCTCTTTGTTTCACAAGATGTGGTTGAAAGCAGAATTGTAGCCCTATTTGACAAAATAAGTTAGTGCTATGCATTTAAAAGATTGAGGGGTGGGAAGGAAAGGGTGGGATTTTTAGAAAAGAGGCATTTGGAAGCCTCGTGTGAGCTCTTACCAGGTGGCTTTTGGTGAAGTGCAGATCTTCTACGTGGTCTTGCTTTCCCACCCCAGAGGTGCCCACTTTGCATCCATTACACCTTCTTTGACATTTCTGGCCCTTAAAGCTCATCCTTGATTCTTGACTAGCAGTTGTGAGAAGTAAAGGTGGCATCATTTATGTGGCAGTAATAACAACAAATCTCAAACCAGGTTGTTGCCAGACATGCATCCTGCTGTGATTACCGTACAGGTTTATTTTCTTCCAGTTTTGTTACACTGTCTAAAACATAAACTGCATAGACACAGCATTAAAAGTTTCAGCTGTCAGCTTTGTCCTTGTTTCTGGAGTTAGAGACAAGTGTGGATAGAGCTCTTGAACAAATAAAGGTACAATGTCCAGGGCTCTCTTAATCTATTCAGAATTTGGATGTCTTTTTCTTCCTTTTCTATCCAGTACCACCCCAAAATGTCAGCTTCTTTAATATTGACAGAGTAAGAACTCAAAAAGCTGAACAAAAAAAGAACAACATCCTTAGGTAAGGGTAAGAATATATCTAACCTTAAAAAAATTAAATTCAAGGAGCACGCTCTGGCTGTCCCATCCCTGCACCACAGTAAAAGACCAGAGCAAGTTCATCAGCTTCCCCATCCACCTGCAAAATCTTGCTTTTCACAGGTAGAAGGCGTGGGTGCAGGGTTGGAAGGTTGGGTATTCCAGCCTGTTCCCTAAGTTGAACTTTTTAGGAGGAGAAGGCCCGAAGCACATTCAGCTGAGTCATCACTGAAGTAGTTTATTCCACTGCGTTACTGTGTTAGTATTTGTTGGTTGTTTTTTCCTGTTTGCTTCCCATCAATCCATGCTATAGTTTTACCTTGTAGTACAAGAGACCAGAGTACTCGACTGGAGGTCCAGTTTGTGGTGGAGGAGTGGAAAAATTGCGTAGTGCAGAGGTCTACAATTCAAATGCTATCCTAGTTAGACACGTGTTTCTTCTGGCAGCCGTGCCAGCTCCCTTCTTGCTGTTTGTTTTCTTATGCTACCACCGGAGTTGTGCTGGCATAGGTGGTGTGATTGTTTGGCAGACTCAGTCCAAGTTAAAACGAATGCTTGTTTTACTGTTGCCTTTAATCCAGATCAGTTCTGTAATCTTGTTAGCTGCATCGTCTTGCAAACTGACACAGCCGAGAAGGCTGGGGGAAGAAAGGAAATCCCTGTTTATGCTGGCACTGTAGCATGCACCACTAGTGAATAGAGTATTAAAGCCTTACTGATGAGCAGCATTCCTGTTTCCAAACATTTCCCAAGAAGGATACTGCCTGTTCTGAGAAAAGGCAAGAGGTTTGTCAGTCCAGCCTCAGTCACAGAGAAGACTTAACTCCCAGCCACGATTCCACCCATTCACCTTCATCTCTGTCTTCCAAGTCTGTCCCCGTTTTTCAAACCCACCTTATTTTGACCCAGTATCTGGACAAAAGGTCCCCAAAGTCTACTGTGGCTAATCTGGAGCAGAGCTGGTCTACACAATACTGGTTCTGGTTGACCAGATATCCAGCAGCTGAACTCACTTCCCAACTGTGAAATGGGCCACATGTGCTTTGTTGCTGCTCAGTTCCTCCTAAACCCACCAGAAACTTGAAGAGTTAGAGGAGAATAAGCATGTGGTGGGGCTGCTCTAAAGTATCTACTGCTGTCTGTAAAGGAGATACAAGTGTATTCCTCAGAAAAGGTTTAACTACGGGATTTCTCTTTAAAAACAGATTCTTACGATAATACAGTAACATGGTAAGCAGGTTGGTCACACCTGTGGAAAAAGTTGTGTGGAAAGAGTCTGAGCAGTAGCAGGACTGCAAACCATGGCAGGTTAGTATTTTTGGTGAAGTGTGCTGTGTACAGCAGTGGTTACATATTCAAATCTAGTTTCTATGGGTATACAGTAATGTATGTGCTTTGAGGTAGTGGAACTGTTTGATGTATAGAAGCAGACTGGAGTGCACTGGTTCTAACATCAACCAGATATATGTAATAATGTATAAAATCATTCATGATCTAGTGTAAAAGCTAGAAAATCGGTACCATTTACCTTTCTCCCTTCTCTCCTCTGTGTGCCTGCATTGTACCAGGTGAACAGGGTGTGGTTGTACTCTTAGTTTGGAGGTGCCTCCTTTCTGAGAACCTGAAAAAAGCAGTAAGGACTCCAAACTACAGACCTGCAAATGTAAACAGTACAAAAAAGGGTATATGGTACTGTGATAATCTATCTGATTACAACAGACTTGGGCTTTAGAATTCCTGTTTTACTTGTGCAGAATACTCTTGATAGCCTTGGGTGAGATCCACATGCAAATTAACGTTTTAAACCCAATAAAAATAGCCCTCTGGTGTTTTTTCAGAAGACACCTCGATCTGTAGATGATTTCAGGTGAACAGCACATCCTGCATCAGTGCTTAACCATACAAGAACTGGGCCCAAGGGAGCTCTTAGACTTGGCAAGTGCAACTGAGGATAAGGAATAGTGAAATACAGAATCAGAAAAAATCTGGGTTGGAAAGGACCTTTAAAGGGCATCCATTCCAGCCCTGCTGCAATGAGCAGGGACATCAACTAGATCAGGTTGTTCAGATCCCAGTCTAACCTGATCTTGAATCTTTGCAGGGATGAGACATCCATCACCTCTCTGGGCAACCTGTGCCAGTGTTTTACCACCCTCATTGTAAAAAAACCTTCTTCATATCTAAACTAAACCTAGTTTTTTCCAGTGTAAAGCCATTCACCCTTGTCCTGTCACTGCATTGCCAGATGTGTGTATGGCCTGATTGTGAAAGGCTCTGAGGTGCTTGAGCTGGGGGTGTCTCTGGGCTGGAATGGTGACAGGAGCCTGGGCACCAGCACAGCCTCTGTTCAGGTGGTGTTTTCAGTATAAACTTGTAGGGCTTCAGTGGCAGAGTCTTGTTCAGCCTGATCAATTCCCCAGTCTAGTTTGTCATAAAAAACAGAAACTTGTTTGCTGGATCAGCACAGGAGAAAGCACCATAATGAGAAAAAGGGGCATGTGGGCTTTTCCCTTTGAATGTCAGACGTGGTGTTATCTGAGGACAAGCCGTATTTTGGTGTTGTGAGCACACTCTGGAGTTCTCCTTTATAGAAATTATAAGTAATTTCCATCAGAGCTCTGTCTTTTGCTTTTTGTCCAGCTTTTCATTCAGGCTCCCCACATAAATCTCTCATCAGGAGTTACAATACTTGATATAAATAGTGTTGGACATATTTGAAGGGCTGCACAAACATTAGCACACTGTCCCTATGTCAGAGCTGCTACTTAAAGACTTTTTCTGGTGCAAGAAACTTTCTCCTTCCTACTAAATAAGGAAATTAGGTTTGTAGTCACACTGGGAGTATATTACTCCATCTTCAATTTATTCATAGTAGCACATCAGCTCTGTTAATTTACAAGCAAGCAATTCATTTTCCCTCATTTACAGAAGCACGAGGTGGTATTGGTACATATTGGGAGAGCCAAGGGTGCCCTGTGCCTTTTGGCCTTTCTCTGGTCTTGTCTTGATTTTTCAACATTCAAATACACTCTGCTGTAAATGCTATTTTTGCCACGTTCTCCTAATTTAGGACAAATATTAATTTTCAAATTAGCTGTGTTGAATATCTGTGGGTCCTTTAGACAGATGAGTAAAAATGAGTGCTATCCAGTTTTGTAGCTGCAGAAAAAGCTTTTTCTCCTTCCCTCTGGGGTAAAAGGGAGGGAAAGGTGACCTACCATTTGCCTGTTATTGGTAGGAAATTCCTCTAGGGACTCCCCACTCTCTCTTGCTCAGCTGTACCGGCCTATTTTGTGTTCAGGATGTAAATGTCAGCTTTGGAAACCTAATTAAAGTCAATGTGATTACGGTAAACAGCCTTCAAGTGGCCCCTGATTGTGTGACTGCCTTGCAGTTGGGGGCAGTTGCCAACAGACACATGAAAACTCCCCAGAGGAATTTATGGAGGCACCCCATGTACCCACAGTGAAACCTCATTCCAGAGTAGGTTTCTGCTGGAGTTAAGCTCCAAGATGAGTATTCTGGCTGTGATTAATTGGGGGTCAGAATTTTGTAATCCAGGTTGAAACTCTGGTGTTCCCTACCTGGTTTTTTTCCACTCAGGAATGCATCTGAGGAGCTTCCTGAGCTACCAGGCGGGTTGTAGCAGAGTCTGGAGAGATTTCAGATTTCTTTGGCTGTGCTTCCAGTTCAAGCACTGTGGTGACATGTCTCAGCAGGATGCTGTAGACACTGTTGTGCAGTGGTGAAGCAGTTAAATTGTTTGTCTGGAAACTTGTGATTAAGCATTCTGCTCGCTGCCCCCGAGAACATCGGGCTGCTGCTGGCAGCGCTCCTCCCACTGCCGCCCTGCAAGGCAGAGAGGTTGTCACCCGTCCTGGAGTGATGGCAGTGGCTTGGTTTGACATTCCAGGCGTCTCCACTGGGTCTGTGGAGGATGTCCAGGGCTTGAGGATACTGGGCACGTTGTTCGGTACTGATCGGGGTTAATCGCGCTGACCTGGCGATGGCTGCGGTGCCAGCGCGAGTCTTGGGGATTCATCTTGGGCTGTTTGGAAAGAGCAGCCAGATAAAACAAACCCCGTGGTGCTGCAGGGAACTCACTGTCCTGTCTGTGTGTTGTGCTGCTGGGTTCTTTTGATGGAAGGTGTGCCTCTAAATGTTTTAAAATTCAAATTCTCTGGTTTATTTTTTAAAAAAAATTAAATAACCAAATAGATGTTTTACTTGAGAGGCCTCCTCTGCAAACCAAGGGAGTGTTATTAGTGTCTTCATCACCTGATCTCTTTATTTCTCCGGTTTTTGTTTCTGGCTGTGGTTTGATAGCACCTGGAGTGATTTCTGCGGCTTTTCTCAACAAAAGAGGAGCCACTGAACGTGTTTGTTTCACATAAAGCATCACTTCTTCCTTCCTGAGAATACATGACTTTATAGAATATATTTCCAAACACCTGCACTTGACCTCCTTTGCACCCATGCTGCTGTCTCCTTAGTGTTTGCATTGACTTTTTCTTGATTTGCTGTATGTACTAATTATTTTCTTGGGGTGATACCGACTGCCTGGCCAGAAGGGATGGGTGTATCCTTCCTGCATAATATTTGCTATAATTTTGATTCTGTGATAGGTTTAGAATGGATGGATGAAATAAAAGCATAGAGGCTTAAAAATCTCACTCACTGGTGGTGGGAATTAGGACATCTGGCTTCTTCAGCCCTTATGAAACCCCAGCCTGAAGATTAGAGAGAGTCTGAGATGTCCGGCTTGATTCTCTCCTGAGTAAACACCCGTGGTTTCAGCTGAGCCTCGTGCATCGGTAGCTTCGGTGGTTCAGGGTCACGGATAATTTTGCCCTAATTTTTTTCCTATCCAAGGCCATTTCTTATCACAGCAGACATAACTATCATTTAAGAACATGCACCTCCGTTTTCATTCTCAGTTGACAGTGTCAGAGGCAGGGGAAGGGGTGGATTTCCAAGAAGAAACGCTGTACGTCACGTGCTCTGGGCAGGGTGCAGGGAGAGATGGAAATGAATGAATCTCTTCTTTTTGCATGTAGAGAAGCTGGCAGCATTCCCTCTGGATGAGAGCTTGCCTGCCAAAATGTTAGGCTTTACTAACTAAGCAGAGATTGTGCCTTGGGTGAAGAAGAGGTTAAATGTGCCTCTGTTGCTTCTGGGAGCTCTTGGTGGTGGTTGTGTGTTTCCAGGGATACAGGCAACTGTTCTCCTTTGTAGTATTTGATACAAAGACCCTCAAATGCAGGCAAGAAACAAACTTAACCGGTTTACATTTAATTCAGATTTAAAGCCGTTCGCTGACCTGATCACAGACCTTTGGAATTGCTGGGGAAGGTTGCAAAAAGTTAACTGCTTTAAGAGGAGACAGAATGAGTAATTGGAAGAGTTTCACTAAAGGCTGATGAATGACAAACAATGCTTGGCTTGGGAAATCCACTGGGATAAAAATAGTCTGAGGTTAGGAGAGCACTTGGGAAGTGCCCTGTGTGCTTGCCTGGTGTCGCCTCTTTGCCTGTTGCAGGCTTTAAAAAATTTTGTTATAACGTTTCACTGTGCACTGCGTTGCTTCTGGAACATTATTTAAAGGTTGCACTTTGAGATGTGTGAGCTGATTTAGCATCTTGATATCACCTCACCAGCAGCATGATTCCACTCCTACACGTGTCATCTTCCCCCTCGATTCAGATTTAGTGCTTCCTTAATTGTCTTTTTTTGCAGCTAGTTTTCTGCTTGCTTAATTTGCAGAATCAGGGTCTTAAACAACTTCTTTGGGATATAAAATAATACGTTTTAAGAAGCAGTCACAGAATCATTTAGGTTGGAAAAGGTCTCTGAGGTCATCAGGTCCAACCATCAACCCGCTCACCACCACGTTCAGCACCAAGCAGTGTCCTCAGGTGCCACATCCACGTGTTTTTTGAACACTTCAACCAATGACTCCACCACTTCCCTGGGCAGCCTATTCCAATGCTTGCCAACCCTTTCAGGGAAGATATTTTTCTTAAAATCCAATCTAAACCTCCTCTGGTGCAACTTGAGGCCATTTCTTCTGGGAGAAGAGGCCCCTTACCTGAGAGAAGAGACCGAGATCCCACCTGGCTGTGACCTCCTCTCAGGGAGTTAGAGAGCAGTAAGGTCCCCCCTGACCCTCCTTTTCTCCAGGCTAAACACCCCCAACTCCCTCAGCTGCTCCTCACCAGGCTTGTGCTCCAGACCCACAGTGTCATCCTGCAGTAGAGCTTCCACCTGGCTACCTGTCGATGTTTTCTGGAATTCTGAGGAAGAGTCAGCAGCTTGTGCATCGTTGTGTGCTTACACTGTGTGCGTGTCTGTATGTGAGTTGGTGCACACGAGCATTTTCAGCAGGACATTTTCAGGCCCTTCCAGCCTCACAGGCCAAGGGCTGTGAATTCCTGGAAGGAGTGTCTGGGAGCAGGGATATCCCGTGCTCCTGCTGAGCCCTGAACTCTGTCCCAGAGGGAATCTGCCGCCTTGCAGGGAGAGGAGCCTTCCCTCCACGGGGCTGTGAGGCAGCACTTGGATCTCCTGCGGGCTCCCTGATGGGGATAAGATCAGGACATGCTCCAGCTGCTCATCCCTGTTCCACTGACACATCAGACTGAGTTACTGCGTGTCAGACCTGCCCCGTGTCTGACACGGAAGGGCCACGGCACCTGTTGAGGTTTCATTTGACAGGTTCCTTTCTTGGGCAAGAGATCCTCAAACTCTGAAATTAACTCAGGGCACTTGTTTTGTTTAAGGATCTTCCCAAATAATTGTCTTCTTCATCATTTTATAAGGGATCTGTGCTGAATTTCAGGAGAAAATGAGTGGGGGGAGTGAAGGAAACCAGGGGCTGTGGTGTGACCTCCCAAATCCTGGCTGTTGGGCCACTAAAGAGGATGAAAGTCTTTAGATGATTTTCCAATTCTAGGTGGAGATTGACTTTTAAAGGTGATTTTTTTTTTTTTTTTTTTTTTTTTGACAAATACATCCTGGCTTTCATCCACAAATCTGCTTTTTATATTTTGGCTTTCATGTTACTCTGTTTTCCTTAGAGGAAATAACGGCTTAATTCTGATAAAATGCCTGGAAATATATTTAGTGTTGTTTCATGAAGCCGTGCTGGTAAAACTTCAGAATATGTAAATATTGTCTGAAATAGCAGCTTGTTTAGTATTCTTAATAAAAGTTCTACCTGATTTATTGCTTAGTATTTTGTGTAGGGTGTTGCATAGTAATATTTTAATTTTTTTTAAATCTCTCTGCATTGCATTTCACAGCTTGTAAGGAGTGTGTGTCTCTCTGTTTCAGGGCATAATTCAGAAGATTGTGGACAGCCACAAAGTGAAAAACGTGGCCTGCTATGGGTTACGGCTCAGCCACCTGCAGTCTGAGGAAGTTCACTGGCTACACCTGGACATGGGGGTGTCCAACGTGAGAGAGAAATTCGAACTAGCCCACCCTCCAGAGGAATGGAAGTAAGAGTATCAGTCTGTTCAGCGTCAAAAGTCGAGTCATGTCAATCTTTTGGCCTTGTCTTTAAAAAGCATTCTGTAATTTTCTTTATTAAGGAGGATCGGGTGGAATAGAGGTGGTGGAACGGCGGGGGAAATAAACCTACCAGACTTTTCAGTGAGAGCTGTAGCAGGGTTTGTTTGCTTTAAGGGGGGTTTGTTTTTGTGAAGGGTTTCCTGCAAACTGAAGAGAAACCTGGGATTTAGAGGGAGCATAAAATAGGAACAGAAATCTCCTATTCGTTTGCCTTGAAATCTGCAAGTTCTGTCGTCCTTAAAAGTTTTAGGACGGAAAAGCTAGTCCTGTTTGTGGTATAAGCACACGGCTGCAATTTTAACAGGATAAATCTTGTTATTTAAATAAAGCCAAAAAGATATAGTTAAGTACTGGTTGTATTTGTGTGAGTGTATATATATATATATATAAATATCCATATATAAATACTTGTATATGGATATAAGTAGGAGAAATGTGTTTTGAAAAGAGTGAAATGCAGTCCAGTTTATCCTTCGGCTGTGGAAAAACTTTTTGGTTGTTAAACTTCTTTATTTTGAGGCCCAGAGCAGTGAGTGACGTCTGCTTTCCTTCTGACTGATCTTCTCAAGTTATACCAGGAGCAATGAACAATAGAAAAGGTCACTGCAGAATTTTGAGGGTTTTTTCATAACATTTGCTGAGATATTTTTGTGATCTGGTTACTTGGTTCCAAGAACTGGTGTGATTTGAGTTTCTTCAGCTTTTTAGGAGGGTGAGCTGGTGGTTTACATGCAGGAGAGGAAGGAGGGAAACACTGTCCACTTTCCTGGTAGAAAGACAAGAGAAAACTAAGATACATTTAAAACTGAAGTTTATTTGTGCAGAAGAACATTAATAGTCCACTAGAGAAGATGGGGACCTCAGAGAGTTCAAAATGCTATTAAAGGTGGTACTAAACTCTCCTGGGAACTCCAAAACTAGTGGTTACTAGTTCATGGCAGGGAGGTTGTGCATCTGTTTCTGTGGTTCATGTACATAACCACAGTTTGTGCAGAAGTTATTTTAAAGGCTGCACATACCTTTGGGAAAATTACTGTAAATAGTCTACACTTAATTTCTCTCAAATGGAGTTTTAGTCTAGCAGATGTCACAGTTGGCAGTCTTTATTTAGAAAATTTCTTTAGGGTTCCAATTTTAACAAATTCCACAAATTCAGAGAAACTAGGAGTTTAAAAGCTGGGTTTCAGAAATGTTGCACATTGTCTTCTGTGCATGCTACATTTTATTGTTCCTGGGATGTGCGTGGATCACAAGTAATTTTAAATTGATAATACTCTAAAATCACAGGTTAGAAAGGAGGAGATGCCTGAATCTTTTCCAGGATGGTGGTGCTATCGTGTGATGGAGAAGATCTGAATAATTTATGCTGTGGAAATTTGTTACCTGATGTACAAGTGTCAGTTCCGTTTTTTATTAGGCAGTACAACGTGCATCGTGCACACTGCAGAACACATTTAATTGGTTTTAAAAGCAAAGTTAGATATTGTTTTGAAGTTTGTGGAAAGGAATTGTATAAAACACTGATGAAAGAGCTGTAATAGGGTGTAAATTATTCAATACCTTTCCAAAGTGTCATTTAGTGTGTTATCGAATCCATGCAGCCTGACATACCTTTTAAACCCAGAGAGATTTGCTGTGCATAATCAAAACGCTGCTGTCATATTTGTAATACCACAGCAGAGTGTCTGAGATCATATGACAGTACTTGTAGAAATATTTAGATTACCAAAGGGGAAGTAGTCTTGGAATGGTTCTTAAATGAAAAGCTTCCTATAGTGTTAATAAACCACTAAAACTGAGTCACATGTGGTGGTTTTTTCTTTTTTTTTTCTTAATCATCTAAATTAAAAGGGTTTTATATTCACAGTGTTCAGAAATTAGAACTTGGAATTCCCCTGGACTAATCCAGGTACTAGAAGTTACATGGATTGTGAGGTGGTTGCACACAAAAGTTAACAGAGTAAAATCCATCCTGTTTGGTGCTGGTGGTGATCCTGGAGAAGATGAATTAATGAAGGGAAGAAACGGGGTATTTCTTGTCTGGAGAAGAGAAAGCTCTGGGGAGGCCTTAGAGCCCCTTCCAGTGACTAAAAGGGCCACAAAAGAGCTGGAGAGGCACTTTGGACAAGGCCAGCAAGTGACAGGACGAGGGGGAATGGCTTCACCCTGACAGAGGCCTGGATTAATTTAGATATTAGGAACTAATTGTTTCCTGGGAGGGTTTTGAGGCACTGGCACAGGTCAGAGCTCCATCCCTGGAAGTGTGTTTGCTTTTGTATTATAGTAGTCTGACCTTCTTCGTGCTATAAAAAGGTTTGTATTTAGCATGAGATAGTTCAAACCTTTGCTGTCTCGTGGTGGATTTTCTGTTTGCTTTAAATAAAAATCAGTGAAGACCCAGTGCTTTGCTTTTTCCTACAAAGAAGAAAGGTGGGCACCAAAGGTCAAAAAGAAGCATTTAATTCACTGGATGTTTACTCTTGGAACGTTCATGCTAATTAACTAGCGTGAATGTATCAAACCAAATACCCTGTTTCCACTTTATTTTATTCTCTGGGTATGAAGATAATCCTGTCCAGTATCACAGAATTCCACATGGGTCTAAATCGTGCTGCCAGAAATGGTCAGAGTTATAATCACTTGTTTGTTTGTAGCAGTTTGTTCAGGACATAAGTCTTTGTGTCACATTGGGTAATAATGACTTACTCCTTTGAGCTGTGCAAGATTTAGCACTCCAGAAGCATTGTATAATTTGAGTGTAATTCCATGTAATTGCTTCGGAATAACCAGAGCCTTCCAAATGCAGCCTGAGAGTTCTGTTCAGGACTGAATTGCAGTAACCCTGCTGCTGCTGGGTTTAACTTTCAGTAGCATGAGTTGTAGCTGTTGCTTAAACTTTTGCTTGTCTGGAGGCCTGTAAACCTGTGAGGTGATCCCGGGTGACAAGTGAAGTACAAACGAAATCCCAGAGCTTTCTAATGGGAAGGCAGTAAAGACTGGAATGGATTGGTTTGCTTGGGGTTTCCTCTTTAGTGTTTGTGCCAGTAAGGCATGTGTTAAACTCACATTTTTATTGAGGAAATTCCTCTTCACTTGTAATACTGCTTTTGTTTGAATGATTGGATGTTGCCAAGGGCAAGGGGAGGAGAGGTAGAAGAGCCTTCCACCCTTAACTTTCATCTTTATTTCTGGGTACAGATGAAGGTTACAGCTGGGGGAACCAGGGTTACCAGGATGAGGGACTCAAATCGTGGATAGCATCAACCCTCATCATTTTTTGTAATACTGAGCCTTAAAACAGCAGTCACAGGTGGTGTCCTTTATGTCTCCAGAATCACTGTGTGCCAGAGCACCGTTCCTTTTGCTGCCCTTTTTTGTCCCACAAAGGAAATACCAAGAGGTTCAAGTAGCAAGTTGTGTGTCTCGGAACACGGTGTGTTCCCCGCAGGGCAGACACCTCCTGGTTCTGAAGTTAAGGTTTGTAAAGCAGGTCCTTGTGACCAGGTGACATTCCTGCTTTGGCTCTAACAGGTAGAAAACACCCCAGTGCTCTCAGTCCTGGGCTGTAGGTTTTGGTAGCTGTGACGTGAAGGCACTGGCACAGACACAAAGGCCAACTGAGTTGATCTGATAGCTCCGATCCTCTCCTCTCCACAGTGTGTCTTCTCCCTTCTCTTGCTTCCACTTATCCAGTCCTGTAAGCCTTAATGCCTGTCTAATCCTTCAGTGAGCTGATCCAGTTCATTAAACTCACACAAGCCTTCTCCTTTTTCCACCCCTTTTTGTTCCCATCCTCTCTCTTCTGGTTCCTTTCCTGTTGATGTGAACTGAATCAGAACCTGCTGGAGGCGACCTAC
>JAYRBT010000082.1:148318363-148333669 GCA_036023395.1 Myiotriccus ornatus | reverse complement strand
TTTTGTTCCCATCCTCTCTCTTCTGGTTCCTTTCCTGTTGATGTGAACTGAATCAGAACCTGCTGGAGGCGACCTACGTGGTTGGGACTGGTGGGATTCTTTCTTTCAGTGACTCAAAGTGTTGAGTTGGACCATTCTTTCTTTTTTGGCTCCACCAGTGGCCCAGGCAGTGCTTGTCATTGAGAGGGAAGCTCCCAGAACTGCTCAGTGATGTTCACTGTGCTGTGGAAGGGTCACTTCACTGAACAACTTGTGAACCATATTGATTCCTACTTTCCTGAGGTTTGAGTAGAGGCCCATTGTGTGCCAGAGTGCTTCTCTACCCCAGTATAGATGCAGGGCAATAAGTAGGATAGTGATCTTCAAATAATAATTTACCAAACATGAGGGGGGTGATCAGCAGCTGGGATACTTGCTCCAGAAGTAGGCCTGGTTTGTAAGGGGCTTGTCATCCTCATCACTTGGCTGCACTTCAAAGACAGGAAATTTAGAGGGTGTTGGAATCAAGCCCATCCTTGAGCTGGCCTTTGGAAGTCGGCTTCCGTATTCCCATAGGCCTTGTCAGAGATTAGGGTATAAATAGGTAATGGAGGTCACCCGAGGTGACTGTCCCAGCCAAGCTGGTTGGCTTTAACCTGATTCTCTCGTGAGATTCTGTTGCAAAAAGCAGCACTTCTCGCAGCTGCTCAGGGAAGAAGACAAGTCCCTGTAAAGGAGAGAGAGAGGTTGCTTTTCCTCTTTATCCCAGAGAGGGATGGTGTTCTGCTTCCTGGGATCACGGAATTGTTTGGTTTGAAAGAGACCTCTAAGATCATCAAGTCCAGCCATTAACCCATCGCTGCCCAGTCCACCACTAAACTGTGTCCCCAAGTGCCACATCTACATGTCTTTTAAATCCCTCCCTGAGCAGGTTGTTCCAGTGTTAGACAGCCCTTCTCCATGAATAAATTTTTCCTAGTATCCAGTATCCAATTTTGTAATATCCAATCCAACCTAAACTGCTCCTGGCGCAACATGAGACTGTTTTCTCTTGTCCTAACACTTGTTACCTGGGAGAAGAGAGACCACCTGTCTACAGCCTCCTCTCAGGTAGTTGCAGAGAGCAGTAAGGTCCTCCCTGAGCCTCCTTTTCTCCAGGCTGAGCCCCCACAGCTCCCTCAGCCGCTCCTCCTCACACCTGTGCTCCGGGAGAGGTTTAGGTTGGATATTGGGAACAGTTTCTTCGCTGAAAGGGTGGTCATGCATTGGAACAGGCTGCCCAGGGAAGTGGTGGAATCACCATCCCTGGAAGCGTTCAAAAAACATGTGGATGTGGCACTTGAGGACACGGATTAGTGGTGAACACGGTGGTTCTGCTGCACTGAGGGTTGGACTCGGTGATCTTAAAGGTCTTTTCCAACCTTAACAACTCTGTGATTCTAAAATGCACTGGGTTATAGAGCCCCTCAAAAAATCCAGCAGGTAATTCTTTTGCACAGAGCTGTTTTATTCCATGTCAGTCTCTGCAGTGGTGTCCAGCAGCAGATTTCAGTGGATGTGGCACAATCAGGTGGGCAGTGTGCTCGTGCTGCCTTCTCTCACTGGCCTGTCAATACCTGGAGGTGCAGTTTGGTTGATATCTAAAATTTTAGGGAATAATTAAATGTCTGCAGTGTGTCATGGAACATACAGGCTGATGAGCAATAGAAGGTGATTCTGTGAGCCTTCACAGGTTGGACTAATCTGTGGAAGTTTGTCTGAACTGTGACTTGGAATGTTTCTGTTTAAACGTGGCTGTGTCATTGTTTCAGAGAATGGTTTGGATTGAGAAGGACCTTTAAGGGTCATCCAGTCCAGCCCCCCTGCCGTGGGTAGGGACACCTTCCACTATTCCAGGTTTCTCCAAGCCCTGTCCAACCTGGCCTTGAACACTTCCAGGGCTGGGGCAGTCACAGCTTCTCTGTGCAGCCTGGTCCAGTGTCTCATCACAAAACATTTCTTCCTTGTTATATTCTAAATCTACTCTCTCTCAGTTGTTCTCAACCTTCCCTATATATCCTACAGCCTGAAGACTCTTTCATTTAAGAACATATTTTCTGTGCAAAGGAATTATGAAATAAATTGCCATACTACAAAAAATGTCCCTCTGAGTATTCCTCACTTGTATACTGTGTGTGCACGTGTTTACAGTTTCCAAATATTTTCCTTATTTTAACGATTTCCAACAGGACAATTTATTTTCAGGGATTTCATAGCCAATAGGAATATTTCAACTTCTGCTTGCAGTGGAATTCTAAGGAGCACTTATTCCTAGTAACTTTTTACCCAGTCCCCACATAAATCTTGATTACAGGCAGCCAGATCACTTGCTGAAAAGAGGTTCTTGACCTGCTGAAGCCAACAGAGGGAAATGTTGTAATACTTGCTCTTATCATGAGTAGATCATTAAATATACTTATTTTGAGAAGGACTGTAAAGAATGTTATTTAGGATACGCTGTATTGGCACAGCCAAAGGGAGGGAGACATTTATCATCAGAATTTCACTGAAGGAATATGTCAGAGGAGGAAGCAAGCAGTGTGTCAAACATTGTGGTTTGTTACCACAGGACGAGCAATAATACTAAATTTGGGGGTTGAAAGCAGAAGTTTGGGTTTGAGAAGGGACACAGATTTGTAGAGGTCGTGGATCAAGGCTCATTCTAAGTTCCCTCACTTGTGGTGTACTGTTAACTTGAACAGTAGGGCTGTCAGGTTGAAAACCGGTTTGTTGGGCTTTTGTGTGTGTCCAGATGATGAATAAGGGAGCAGGAAACAGAGAAATTCCTACAGAACCTGTGGAAAATTCAGAGGTGGATATTAGAGATCACTCTGGAACAGAGTCCTGTTCCTTGTTCTGTCTGTAGGATGTGGCTCCCTGGGGAGTGACACAGTTTGTCACCCTTGGAGCAGCAGGATCAGTGTTTGAAGTACCTGCTTGTGATAACCAGAGATAAAAGCTGTTGCCAGGGGTTATGTTGTGGTTCTGGCAGCTCATCTGCTGTTGTCACCTAATTGGGGCTTCCCTTCCCATGGATTTGGAGCTTTATCTGCTCTAAGTCTTGATGTTTCTGTCCCCTCTGAAGCTCTGAGAAGGCAGCAGGGCTCTGCTTGCTTCTGTTACAAAGGTCCTTTGTGAACATCTCTAGGAAATGCCAGGTACAGGTAAATTCTCTTGATTAGGCAGAGGAAATTGTCCCTTACTTAGAAATTCTAAGTTTGTTTTGATTTTATCCTTATTTTTACGAAAGTTTGAAGGCATCTTTTATATATGAGGAAATCTTAACCAGCATTTTTTGCTCAGCAGTTCTAATTCTCTTCTTCTTGTTTTTCAGATATGAGTTGAGAATTCGGTATTTGCCAAAAGGGTTTCTAAACCAGTTCACTGAGGACAAGCCCACCCTAAATTTTTTCTATCAGCAGGTATGTTCAGTTCTATTACTTTGTCTTTTGCTGATTTTGCTCCATTTGGAGGACTCTGGATTTGTTTCTGTGGGTGACACATCACTGCAGAAACACAAACTGGAAACAATTTAAGGTTGCATATATAAAGTAGAAAAGGCACAAAACCCGTGACACCTTTCTCCTTGAGAAGCAGCAAGGAATATTTTCCAAGGACAAGGTAATCGTGCAGTTGTCTTAACTCAGATCAATTTGACTGTTGTTCCACTGGCTTCTTACAGTTAATTCACACTGTATTAAATTGTTGAAGTTCTTAATTTTTGGAAGTGTAAATAAGTGACAGTTTCACTACAAACCATCAAATATTTTTTCTGCTTGTGTTGTTAGGGGTTATTTTCTTAGTTTGAGGCTCTCTTAATTATTTTAATCTGCTTTTAGACTGACGAGCTCACTGTAAAACTTTGTGGGGTATCTTTTAGGGGAGTCAGGACTAGAATGGTTACTGTGTCCCCTGACTTTAAGAAGCACAGTTGTACCCACATGTTCCTGTCTTAGGTAAAGACGGGAATATTTTATTTTTTTTTTACTGTGTGATGCAATTTTTAAATTGATATATGGTGGAGTTGACTTCCCAGAAGATAATTCTTCTGCAGTGCTTCTCTGGACTTGGCATTCTAGTTTAACTGACCTTTGTGATACGTGGTTTCAGCCTGAAGATGTCTGGATTTTGGCAACTTTCTAGTACTGCCAGGGGTTCTTGAAGAAAAATCAAAATCATGTTCCTTACTCCTTTTATCAGCAAGTGACTTCCTTCATTCTGGCTTTAAACACAGGAGATCTGTGTTTCCCATGAGGCAGGAGTGGGTGATGAGCTCCAGAGTGATTTCCTGAACTCCACCACTTACCTGGTCCAGTCCTTGGCAAGCCTGCAGTGCCCTGTCACTTCTGCCTCAGAGAACTGTTTCTTTCCAGCAAGGAATTTGAAATGCCACAGGAATATTTGTTAACATTTTAATTAAATTTGGAGATATCATTAGAAACAGATCAAGTGGCTCGGAATAGCAAGGTTTGTGAAGGTGATTTGATAGGCAGAGCTGAGAGCTGTGTGTCTGACAGTGCCCTGAATCCCAGTTCTGCTATGAAGTGAAGATCAGAGGTTCTTGTCTCCTTGCTCTGCACACCATCCAGCTTATTTTCTCTTCCCCTTTTTTCTTCTCCTTATCATGAGGTATTTCTAAATTCAGTTCTTTGTTTTGGGGTGCTGCAAGGTATTTGGGTCTCCGTTGTCATAGAAATCAGGTGCAGAACTTTTCCAGAGCTGTCATTCTCTATCCGTGATTCTGGTTTGCTCCATAAATCTCACTTGGCCTCTTGGTTAAATTAGGACAATCACTTTTATCTGGTGAAGTGTTAATGCAGCACCACTGACGTATGAAAAGAAGGCAAGGGAAGAATTTCAGCAGTAACAGCGCGTCACAAACCAGACCTACAACGGGGGGGGGGTGAAAAAAATCAAGGAAAGATGATTTTTCACGTTCTGCTCCTGTGTCATTCATGCAGCATTTTAGCATCCTCTTTTGCTAACCACAGCTCTCAGTCAGACACATCACGTTGTATTTAGGCAAGAAAAACAGACTGTACAGAAATTCTACGTGAATACGTAGATACCTTGAGCTTTCAGCACAGAAATAACTGTCAGAGGTAATGAACATAGGACCAAGTTACACAACTGTAAAAATCCAGCAGAAAGTCTTCTGTGGTCAAGTTGGTTTCTGTGAATGTGAAAGTCAAATAAATTGCTTTGTGTGTTATAAATGAGGCAAAAATTAGAGATTTTTTTGAGGACCAGATGCTGCCTGTGACTTTCTTTGCAAGATGAGACTGGGAACCTATTGCTGACTTGGTAACGTCCAAACACATGTTGTCTGCCTTATTAAAAATGTACAGCATCAAATTAAAAAGTTCACGGGGAAGGAAAAGAAAGATGGTGACCTGTCACCTGGGGATTTTGGAAACGAAATTATTTTCTTGAATGTGAGCTGCAGAGCGGCAGCACTGTTTGAAAGAGAGGCCGAAAGTTTAAATCCTCAAGTGATCTTCATCTTCCAGAAGGGCACGGAACGTTTTGTAAAGATAACAAAATGTTACATTAATCGCTGTCAACAGGCAGGGTTTATTCACCCAGTTCCCCCAAACCACAATCACCAGGCTGTTAAACCCAAAACTGGCACACGTTTGTGCCTCCGCATGCATGACTTCTCCCATTCACTGCCCTGGGTAAGTCCCTGCATTTCAGGCTTCTCAGCTTGGACTTCATATGACAAGTCGTTATTTTCTCCTTGTTTTTGATTGTTTTAAGGATTGCTGTGACCTTTCTTCGCTTCTGAATATTCTTTATTTCCCGGAGTCTTGAACAGACCAAGGGCCCGTGTTTGTGGCTCGACGTGCTGCGGTCGCTCTGCCATCTGCGGTGGGCGTGAGCCGCTCTAATTGGGAGTATAAAGCAGGGCACTTAACGAGACCTTTCACGGAGTGCCCCTGGTCTGCAATCTGTACAGCAGGGGATTAAAGTCAGTGTGTGTGTGTGTGTGCAGGGAGAAACCCACACAACTCGTTAATAACATCAGGATCAGTCCTGCTTGCGTCGGTGCCGCGTGGTGCGCTGATGGATCCTGTGCTCAGAGATGGGGGAGAGGCTGATGTGTAGGTCATTCCCCTTGACTGGAGGAGTTGTGTGCTCAGGTCATGTCATTTTAAATCCCAGCTGAGAGCTCTGATCAACAGACTAATGCTAAAGCTGCATCTTTCTGTTTTGTTCCTGCTCTCTCTGGCAGGGGTCGGGGGTAGTGAGTGGCAGGTCTTCAGGTGTGTCTTCTCCTTTTTCCATCACTGGAGCATTTAGGTGGTGATTCTGCATCGACTGCATTACTCCCTCGGGCCCAACTGCTTACAATTTCAGCCAAATTAGGCAAATTGGATCCCACCCAGTGCTGTTGGAATTGTGAGGCTGAAGTATTCAGAAATCAGGAGAAGCCAGATTTATGGTTGTGTGCACAGTTGGCAGCTGCTCACTGCACAGATTTTATGTGCCAGCCTTCAGTTGTGTCCCCTGGTACTGAATAACCCAAACCTGAACCAAAGTGAACGCCAGTCCCACGCCCAAACCCTTAAACATGAACTGCACAGGCTTCCTGAGTCAAAATACTGTGAGTTTTATCAAGAACCAACACCCTCTGTGTGTGTGTTCTGTTGACTGTTTTGTAAATCCCAGAAGACTGAAGGCAGCTGGTTGTTGTTTGATTTCTTTTAACGTTTTTCAGAGGAAACGACTGTAAACGTACAAAAAGGGAGAATTAAAAATCGTAGTTTTTGAGTAATGAAAATGGGCCTTCACCTTTTTCTTGTGCTTTTTTGGGAGCACTTGGGGTTGCTCTGGATAAGTGCTGGTGAAGTTCACTGTGGGTGTCTTCCATTGCCTCTGTGCCAGTGACGTGGCTGTTGGGAAGTGGAAATAAAGAGAACGGGTTCCTCTCTTTTGCCTTAGTGGCTGAGTGGGGACCAAAAGCCCTGTCCCAACTGGAGATGGGATACAGCTTTTAAAAGCATTCTTATAATGAGAATCAGACGTAAGCTAGTTGAATTGCCTCCCTTTTATTGTGGGGCAAGAGCCTGCACACATTTATCCTTGAATAACATGTTAGCCTGCAGTAATTGGAGATGGTTTATCCCCTGCTGAAAAGGGAGTGAGCATCTGTAGAGGGGGGTGGGGGCAGCTCCTGGGCATCAGCTGTTCCATTGTTGCTGTCCTTGTGCTTCAAACAGAAGACTTTTAAAGTAACTTTTTGGGGTTTTTTAGATCCCAGCGAACAAGAAGAGGTTGTTTTTATCAGTGTGGAATTTGTCTGTGCTGCCTCGTTTAGCCTGCAGCGTGGAGCTGCCCTGGAGATGTTCAGATGTGTAATATATAATAAAGGACTGAATATATAATAGTAGGACTGAACTGTGTTTTGAGTTCGCTTTTTAAAATGAGCCAAAGTTTGTGTAAGGCACAAGAGAAAAATGGAGCTGAATTCCATGCCACAAGGGCTGTATCAGACAGGTACAAGGTTCGTTTTTGTAGGAAAACTGTTATACTTTTTCTTATTAAAAAAGAAAGGTAGGAAAAAGATCCTCTAAAAAGAGGGGGCAAAGTTTCTTGTGGACAAATGGCACTTTTGGGCTCTGTTTCTGTAGTGTCTGTAAAGATCATGCTCTCACTTAAAATGTATTTCATGGCATGAGAAATCTCTTTATATTGTGGCAGATAAATACATCATACAAATTAAATTATTTTTATAACTCTGTCCCTGACATGTAGGAAATTTTAAGTCCAAGCAATTACTGTAATAACTTAATGATTAAAGTTTTATAAGGCTTAGGTGCCTGAGATGTAATTTGAAATGCAGGCTGGGAATTAGACTCTTTAACCTAATTAAATAACAACATCTCTTATATCCTAATAAAAATAGGAGACCTAAAGCAAATGACTTTGACGGGAAAAGCTTTGAGGGAAATCAAGGACATAGGGAGAAAAGCTGGCGTTGTTCATGATGTTGGCAGCCTGTTTAAAACAACAACAACAAAAAAATCAAACCAGATCTTCCAGGAAGAGTTAATGGCTGACACATAAACTGTGCCCTACAGGGAGGTGGCAATAAATGTAAGAATTTCAGCTGCTTAAAAAGATAATTAAAAAAAATACAATTTTTTGAAAAATATATAAATCGAGCTGGGCATCTGTCTGCTCCTTACAGCTTGCAAAGGCAATTTTAATTGAGATTTCCTTGACAGGGGTAGGTTTCTGAAGTTGCTGAAATTCACTCTGCCCCATAAAGTACTTATTTTTTACCTAAAAGAGTTGATTTACACTTTCAAAACTTTGCTGATGTTCTTGTTTTAGGCTTTGCTGTTTGTGTTGTTGTGGAGCTACTTTATTATAATCTCCCAAATATTGTGTGCCCAGTGCCTGCCTTCCCTTAGCAGTGCTGTGTGGTAGGAATGTAAAACTTACACCTATTCCTTAACACGTCTTAAAAGGTCAGCCAAGCTCAGGCCGAAGAGAAAATTGATTTGATTTAAAATTTCCACCTGTCAGCCAGAGTGGTGAAAATAATCCTTGTGGGCTCTTTTGCAGTCCTGCATGAATTGCTCTTAGTCCAACACGATAAATTTAAAATGCTTGGGGCAGGTTCCCGTGTACTGACGTGTGGGTTTTGTCTTTGTTAGTGCCCCGGTCCAAAATGGTTCTCCAGTTAGTGTATTAGGTTGTATATAACAAAAAAAAAAAAAAACCAAAAAGGTAACTCGTATTGATGCTCGGACTCGTTTGTTCTGGAAAATCAGAATTGCATGTCGGAGAGGAGAAGTGTAAAATTAGCTGAGAGCGAGCCCTGCTTAGTAGGTTGAGCCCCGTGTGGCTCCCAGGAGGACAGTCCCACTTTGTGGAAGGTCTGGGAGGCCGCGGCGTCCCTTGCAGTGACATCTGGAGCTCGGCCCACTCGGACAGACGGGGTGGTTTTTAGCCAGCCCGTCCCTAACAATGCCTCCTCAGAAGTTGGTTCCCCACCCCCCCATCTCTAATGCCCTTATTATTAACAGAGGAGCTTCCAAAATTAGTTAGAGATGTCAAAGATCACCTCTAGATAATACAGAGACTGTGACCTTGGGAGAAGAGGAGGAGGAGCAGCTGAGGGCAGATGGCAGATGAATGTTATCCTGATACTGGATCTGGGCTTTCAACTCCCCTAGATGAGGCCAAAGCCCTAATTTTCCCTAATGTTGACTTATCTCCTGTAGCAAGTCTAATATTATCAGATGGGTAAATAGGGGTGGAAACACACATGTGTTTCCCTCCTGTGTGCATTTTAAAAACTACCATTACGATCATTAAGGTGGCTCCTAAAAATACTGATGGCATTAAGAGCAGGCCATGGGCTTTTGTGCACATGGGGCTTCGTTCAGAGCAGATGAGGCACAAATCTTACAGGGTTGGTTCTGCATCAGATTTCTGAAGCTGTAGTAATGTGGGTTAAGACCCTCTTCTTTCAAGCTGGTTATTTTGATTTTGTAGGGATGAAAGTTCAGTGTCCTTCCCGTTGGGAAACAAGGGTGGAGGAGCCCCCTCCTTTTGCAGTTTGGTGATGAGATGTGAGCAGTTCCAGTGGCTGTTCCTCAGTGAGCCGGTGATGTGTGTCCCAGGGTACACTGCAGCATTTCTGGGGTGCACGTAATGCTGCAGGAAGGATTGCAGTGGAAACCATGGAATATCGGAGAGAGCTCTGTCTGGTGGGATACCACGGAAGAGCCCTGTCGTGGATCGTGGTGGGTCTGTGTGTGGCACCTGCTGCGAGTGCAGGATTAGAGACGTATCTTTCGTTTTGACTAGGAAATTGTGATGAAAACAAATATGCTCTGTACTTCAGTTTTTGTCCTGTCACTAAGTAGTTCCTCATGTAGCCCCTTGTAAGTAGGAGATCAGGTTTTCCCGTGGATATATTGAGGTGTTCTGGTCTTTTGTGTTACGGAAGCTGGAACTGGTAAATCCACAGGAATGATGTCTTTGGATTTTGGTAGGATAGGTGTCACCAGAAGTGTCGTGTGTTAGTGTGAGACAAAGATCCTGGCTGAGTTCTGTTGTGGCTGAGGTGAAATTACAACATACGAAACCAAACATGGAATCACCTGCCAGTGTTAGAAAGCTGAATGTTTAGAAGAAGGTGCTAGAACACAACTGAGCTGGTGAAAACAAATTAAGATAAATAACAGAGAAAAAATAAACTATTGCATATACAGGATAATTAAGAGGAAGTTGTTTTGGTTTTTTTTAATAGAAATGACACCAACTAAACATAAGTATGTAATTTCTGAATATATAAAAGCACCAGCTACAATTATCTGTATAGAACAAATGGATAATGAGAAAATGGTGTAATGTAAATCCTTGTTTTCCATGCTTCATTAAATGGTTATAATTACTATTCATGTGCTATGTACTAAACGGAGTACAGAAGACATTTTGTTTCTTTCTTTGCTTATCTAAGTATCTTATATGTTGTGATGATTTTTTTGGTTGTTCACTTAACTCTTCAGGGGGTGCTTAGTCACTGGTGTATAAATGCAGTTTTCAAAGCAATGCAAATTTTTTTGGGAAAAAAATAAAATAAAAAAGGACTAAGTTGTGTAAGTAGGTCATAGACATTGAAAGAAAAGCCAGAAAAATAGATTGCTTATTTTTAAACTGTCCTGAAAAACTGGAGATTATCCTGTGGGAAATTTCTTGGTACCATTAAATGAGCTGGGAAAGCAAGTGTGGTGGCTAATTATTGGTATTTGCCCTTTTTGAGACACCATTTGATAGTACTGTTGCTAAAGAATTTCCACAGTATTTACACCTGAAAACTCAGTGTGAAGTTTTGATCGTTTTATTTAATAATTTCTAAGGCTATAAACGAATTTAAACCTAAAATATCTTTCTAAGACATAGTACACAGGGTTTGATTTGTTTGTTTGGTTTTTTTGGTTTTTTTTTTAAATCCCTAAACTCCTGGAAAGCATTTAGTAAGTTCAGAATTATTCTACTCTTGTTCTTAATAAAGAAATCTAAATCCAGCGTGGTGTTTTTATGAACTGCCTGTCAGCTTGGGTGAACCTTCCCCTGAAATAGCGCAGCTGCATAAAAAACTCGTGTGCAGGAAAATGAAGCAGATGGCTTTTGAAAGTAGCAGCTGGTATAGAAAATACGAGGCCAGTGATAGATTTCTCCTTAAATCATGTGTGCTGGCGTGGGGCTGTTCTCTGGTTTCCCCATCTTCACCAACACGGGCTTCCCTCTTGTCTCCAGGTTTTGTTTTCAATTATTCCACCTGGGATTTGCAGCCCGTTCCTGTAGCTGGGAAACTGCCCATTAGTTCCTAGTGAATTTTGAGGAGTTGGACTTGGCACCATCGGTAATTTGCCCGTTCAAGTAAAAGAACAAATATTTTACAAGTCTGGCATCAGGAATGAGACGGGGCTTGTGTTTATGGGCCCGTCTTCCGTGTGGGAACAGCTTTTCAGTTCACGGTTCAGTGTTCACCTCCTTTCTTTCCTTATGATTTAGGAATATCTTTTAACTTTTAATGCCCGAATGACTGGAGACAGAGGGGAGATCTGGGCTCTGGCTAAAAGATGAAGAACAGTGATAGAAAATAATTTAAAAATATTGTTAAGAATAGAAAGTGAATAAAGTGAATTCTCATTGAATGTCAGGAAGTATGTTATGGTGTAGGATTGTGTTGGGCTTCTAAATCCACGTTTGCTTCAAATACTGCTCCCCTTTCTGAGCATGTACTCACTGAACACAGGTG
The DNA here is from genome assembly GCA_036023395.1 of Myiotriccus ornatus. Lineage (NCBI taxonomy): Eukaryota > Metazoa > Chordata > Aves > Passeriformes > Tyrannidae > Myiotriccus > Myiotriccus ornatus. The sequence continues at coordinate 148,321,866 of JAYRBT010000082.1, read as the reverse complement.
TTGAATGTTGGGGGCGGAGGTGACAATTTTGTTTCCCTTTTTATTTTGTCAGGACACCTTAAAGACTTTTTTCCTGCCTCCGAGGGGTGCATTTATGTTGGGCATTCCTGTTTTCCCCACATTGCATCCCTGCCTTGTAGCGGACTGTTTGTGGCTGTCCTGATCGAGCAGTTGGCTCCAAATGGGAGGTGTAGGTCACACTTTAATTCTTACTTGGAATCAACACCACAGTTTGCAGCAAGAAATTATTTTGGTCTCTCTCCTCCTTTAAACTGATTTCCAGTATATCTTTTTCCCTGTGAGTTCAGATAAGCACATTATGCTGGAATGCAAAACGAGTCAGTCAGGGGAAGCAGGTGTGTTAAAAGGAACATACACCAAAGTGATTCGCTCCAGGCATCATATTTTGGGGGTTTGATTGTTAACAATTAAGAAGTATGTAGGCTTTTAGCTGTTGAATTCATAATCCTGGTGTAAATCGAGGTGTTTGCCTTGTTAATTTGGCACATTTTTATTTAATAGTGTGACCACGAAGTATTTAAGATTACTACAGACTTCATGTAGTTTTATCGTTGTGTGTGTGTATATATATATTATATATAAAAAAAATTATCTCTTGATGTACTCATGAGCCTTCCTCCAGGCCTTGCACACTGGTGACTGAATTTCCAAGCGATAAATAAAGGTCTGCACATACCACCAAGGAGGGCAGTTCTGCAGGTGTGGCACGAACTCACAGATAACAGGATCTCCAAACTCCCAGAGATCAGGACTCATTCCCTCTTAACATGTGAATTTGTAATAAACAGGAAAAAAACTGCTAGATTTTTTTTTTTTTAGATCTGTAAGAGTTCATGTTTTGTGTCTTTGTATGTATATAGGCTTTATACTCTTGAAAGTGGGGCCTGTTTTGTCTGAAACAGGTAGAAAATATTCTCGTTTCTCTCGTTTAATTATATTAACAACAATAATAATAATAATAAAAGTTATAATTGAGCAAACACAAAAGACTTCTAGGAACACTATTCAATTGCCTGTGGCAGTGCACTTAATTAGCATTAAATTATCTCTTGTATCTCTTCCACTTAATATTTGTTCAGGCTTTTTCCTTAGGAGATTGTGCTGAACCTCTTACAAAATTCTTATCTAACCTCTGCACGAGCATTAGTTCATGCATGGATCTGATGCCATCTCAAGGAGAGTAGTCAAGCCAAATTAAAGGTGATAAGAGATGTTCTCATTAGTATTCTGGGAGTAGAAATTGAATCTGCTGGGGTTTTTTCCTTAGTGAGATTTGAAGAATGTGTGCGGGCAGGTTTCTGAAAAAGGATAAAATTAATTCCTTCTATCAATTTATTACCTCTGATATCTGTAATAGGACACTGCTCAACCTAGACCACTAGATTATGGCCAGAGGCTTCCTGAAGCTTGTAATCTCTCTGCATACCTTCCAGAATTTAAACACCAAAATAAATAGCTGTATATAGTGACAAATACTTATTTTTTCTTCCGAAATGTTGGACTGGGGGAGGGTCTTTTAAATTTTCTTAGAGCTCAGTTTTGGTGCCTGTGGTTTCAGTGTCAAACTGAGGAAAATAGGACTGGAATTTGTGAAAGCTCACAAGCCAGAGGGCACGAGGAAATAAACCCCAGAATGTCTGGTAACGTTGCTGATTTATTTATGGAGCAGTAGTTTTCTGAGGCTGGCAGCGTTTTAAAACCACGTTTGCGTGACACTGGAGATGTCTGGTGATGCAAAATTGCTGAAATGGTTCAAAAAAATTGGAAGTGTAGTTAAAAAAAAAAAGAAAGTTTAATTAAATGTAAGTGATCTAGGCAATGGGTATTTCATTTGGGGGGATGTAAGGCTGGCTAGGGGTTTTGTGAACAGGTGTGTGCCTTTTAGGTGAAGTAACTCAGGCTGTGCATGGAGGTGAATTCTCAGAAGAGGGATGGGAGAATTTCTGCAATATGAATATCCATATGTGATCTTAACTCATGTAGAAATTTGCATCTTCAGGTTTGTTTCTTCCTTTGGAAATAACCCTGTGTAGACCTGAGGACGAGGAGTGCTGTGCTGATGTTTGACACCAGTGTATGATTGCAGAGGTTACCGATGGCAGTAATGTGGAGACTGAAAACTGCCCTCCTGATTTCCCTGCTCCGAGCTTGGGGCTGACTGTTCTAGTGCAGGAAGAGTTTCATGTCCCTGCTGATGAACAGAAGTTCTGGTTTAATTACCTAAGTTATTGTGTTGTATTATTTATAGAATTGTAGAATCGTTTAGGTTGGAAGAGACCTCAGCCAGTATTGAGTCCATCCATGAACCCATCACTGCCAGGTCCAGCACCAAACCACGTCCCCCAGTGCCACATCCGCGCTCTTTCTGAACACTTCCAGAGATGGTGATTCCACCACTTCCCTGGACAGCCTGTTCCAATGCCTGACCACCCTTTCAGAGAAGGTATTTTCCCTAATATCCAGTCTAAGCCTCCCCTGGTACAGCCTGAGGCCATTTCCTCTGGTCCTGATTTATCCGTTGCGGTTTGTAAATTATTTAATAAGTTAGAAGATGTTTCATCCATTGGAGCAGGGACTGTGTACTTTGCTAACTCAGGACTCTCTGCACTCAGGGACTCTCATGGTTTTGAATGAAAATACACAATCAAAACATCCTGACTTCCTGGAAGATGCGTCTCTCAGTTTATATCGCTTAAAGCCATTGGAATTATCAGATACATGTCTGTGGTTTGTGGTTGACTTTTTCTTTTAACCTTCAATCAGATAAACCTTTTTAAATGTTACCAGAAAAATTCAAAATGAAGGCTGTTTCACATGAGAAGCTGTTTGTTGGTTTTGGTTTTTAATTGTGAGCATAATGGAGAGGCGAATTATGAATTCTGCATATTTTGTGTACTATTACCACGGGAATACAGAATTATTATTTCCATATGTGTATACAAATAGCACACTACATGATGCTGAAGGACAATTATTCTCCTGTCTCATTAGTATTTGTAGGAACTGAATTGAGAAGAGCTAAAAGCTCATTGTTTTGTCATGTTGAGTTCCTGTATGAATTCAAATGCAGGGAGATTTTTTCCCACCTCACATTTCAGCTGTCGCAGTAATTCATTTTCTCACTCCTGCACAGTTTATCATGTTTCTTCTTTCACATCTTTCAAAAACAAAGTACAACTTTTCATGCAGTTCAGAAGCAGGAAGGTCTCAGGGATTTGTTGCTTTCTAGTCCGGGGCTGGATCCAGCTGCCACCCCGCGCTGGGGGAATGCTGAGGTGGATGCTCACACGTCAGGAGGAAAATGCTGACTCGAGAGCACTTCCAGCTGTTGAACCCACAGCTGTACTTCCTTATCTTTTAAATTAGGAATTTCATAGCAGTAGCAGTTTGAAATAGTTTTCCTCACAACTTGTCATCGCTCGAAAACCCCATTTTGTGAAGTGTGTTGCTTTCATAGTGCGTCATCTCTTTGATCTGCGAGT
>JAYRBT010000082.1:148292341-148305473 GCA_036023395.1 Myiotriccus ornatus | reverse complement strand
GTGGGGGGAAGATACCACCTGTAAGGGCCTTAAGGAATAAGCAGCTTCTTCAGAATTCTGATTAGAGCCATCGAAGTGGGGGGAAGATACCACCTGTAAGGGCCTTAAGGAATAAGCAGCTTCTTCAGAATTCTGATTAGAGCCATCGAAGTCGTAGCATTTGTACTGGACAGGGCTCGACTGGAAGTTCAGCCAGCAAGCCACTTCATAAGCCCAAATTAGTATTACGTGTGGGTGGAGGGTTTTATCAGCTGTTCTTCATGAACCTCCTGTTGGGAACCTGCTACACCAAAAGGTGAGGCAGAGAACCTCTCTGGTGCTTCTCTGCTCACCCGCAGTTCCCTGTTTACTGTTCGCAAGCGCGCGTGAAGTTCTGATGCAACGACACAGCTGCTCTGCTCGGTGTTTGCAACCACAATAATCCCTCTTTGTTGGTGCCTTGTTGTTTTTTTTTCTCTCTCTCCCCTCTGTAGCCTCTGACAGTGACAGCCCCGTCCTTGACCATTGCCGAGAACATGGCAGACCTGATAGACGGGTATTGCCGGCTGGTGAACGGGGCCACGCAGTCCTTCATCATCAGGCCACAGAAAGGTAAGGGCATGTTCAGCCTGGTGGTTCCTACACTCCTGTCTGCTCGGAGCTTATTTTGCATTTGAATGGAAGACACAAGGTAGCAGCAAAACCCCTCGCTGGGAGGCTCTTTCCTCTGAGGGAGGAGCCGTGAGGTATTTTTGTTCCGAAGAACGATGATAGTAAATGTCACTGCGTCGAAAATTACTTAATGGCTGATAAGTTAGACTAGTTTTCAGCAGTCACTGCTTTACGCTGATTCTAGACTTAAGTAGCAGGTGTAAATTGTAGTTAAAGGCACCCCTTACAAGGGTGTGTTATCTTGTAATATGATTCCCTAATACACAAGTGGAAATTTTGGCTAGAAAGATTTTGGATAAGGTCCTGACTAGTGATGATTTTTAAATTTCTGTTTAAAAAAATAACGATATTAAGAGAAGTCTCATGAGTTTCTCTCATAAAATAGAACTAAAGCAGAGATGCATTTTGGAGTATCAGTCAGTTCTTATAGCATCTCACAAGCTGAAAGCTGTGAGATGAGGGTGCAGGTACACCTGGATTTAAAGAGAGAATTTTAATAAATTTTATTACAAATTTTTCAAGTATCAGTCATCTTTTGTTGTGGAAAAACATCCAAGCAAAGCTGCTTAAGAATGCAGTTTTCTGTCCTTATGTACTAATCTTTACCTGTGGAAATTCGTCCAGCTTTTCCTCTTTCTAAAACACTTATTTCCTTCTTCCCTGTTTGTAATACAGGAAGGTACACAAACTGTCCCAGCATCTCTCCAATCTGAAACTGAGGCCCTTTCTAGCCACGCACTTGCTCTTTTGTGCCACTGTTTTTTTCCTGTTCTCTACTTACTCCAGTGGGGTGACAGTGTTAACATAGTTCAGGTTCATCTGTAGCATCTGTGCATGGCACAAAAATTACCCAGGCTGAAACTTGGTCATTCAGTAATGAAGAAAGGTGATTTTAAGGCGGTAGATGCTACGACAGCATTCAGTAGTTGTTCATATTATTCTTAAATTTACCTGTTTGTTTGGTGTTTCTGACCCCTAGTGTGTGTGACTGACCTTTAGCTCCAACACAAGCAGCTTTGTTGTAACTTAGGTTACTTGTGCAGCCTTATCTTCATACAAATGAAAATCTTCCCTCAACACAAAGTCAGCCCTCCAGGCCAACCTGGTTCACAACCCAGAGATGATGAAGCGTTTGCCCCAAAATTCACACCAAGCTGGCATTGGTGATAATGATAGTTCATTGTTCTAGAAATAAAATAGGCATCACAAACCAGGATTTTCATTTTGCGAGACTAGTCTGCTCCTGTGAGCCATTGTCTTTTGTGCCTTTTCTTTTCTGAAAAATCATGGTTTGGGGTTTGTCACAGTCCTTATTATTCACTCCCCAAACTTTCCTTCTAATACCAGTGGACTGGCTCTTTTTCAGCCTGAACTGTAGTTGCCACAGTTGAGCTTTTAAAACTTTTTCATATCTTAGCACGTCACCTCTCCCCACCTCTCTGTCTGTCACTGGGTCAGTGGGTAGCTCTGACTCTGTCTCTGCTCTTCCTTTAGGGACACGTGTGGACTGTGTGCAGTTCTTGCCACTCCCACACTGGTGGCATTTCAGAAATCTGGTCTGTTCACTCTGCACTGCCAGGGCTATTACTGGCTTCTCTTTTCTTCTTACCTGTTCTTGCCCGAGCAAGGGAGCAGCTCCCAGTCCAGACCTCTGCAGGATTCACCATGTCCTGTTTAATACCTGGTGCATACAAGCAGCTGCCATCTCATGCATCAGCTGGGCACAAGGATCCTGACTTACTGCTGCTAAAGTTGCCCAGAAAATTGACTCACTCTCTTTGCACTTCTTCCCATTCTTGTCTTGCTCTGGCCTGGCTTGCTTATTGTGAGCTCTTAAATCTTTTCAATTCACTAAGCTCTGTGAAGGGCAATATCTCTGATTTCCCTGTGCCTTGCACTGAGGTTTGCTGGGAGCTGTGGATGCAGAATAAATCAGTGCATTTAATGCAGTGTGTTAATTTGAGTGATACTCTAATAATAGGGAATTTTAACACGGAGCAGATAACGGTGTTTGAGTTAAGGGAGCATCGTGGAGCACTTTTGGGAACAGTCCTTTTTATGCATACATGAAGAGAACTCCTCTGCTTAAAATAAATTGTAGGTTTCTTTTGTCTGAGGTTTCTGATTTTGAAGTCCATAGCAATACTCAATATATTAATTAAACATCTCATAGGAGAGTTGTCCCCACCATGATCTTGCGTTCCCACAGTGAGCTTTGACTGTATAAGACACATCAGAAGCAAATCATGTAGCAACTCTTGATCCAACAGATGTGTTTTATCCCCTCTTTGAGCTTTCCCAGCCCCTCTTTGTTGTAGATTTGAATGTTTATTGGAAGTCTCCTCATAAATTGTCCTCTTTAATTACTAGTAGAGCCTGTTTTTGTGATATCTGCCTCGCTCTCCATTAGTGATCCAGTTTCTCTTAATTTGATGAGAGCATGGAAATGTTTAAGACCTGGACAGTGTTTGGCATTTTTCCATTCAGTTTGCTTTATTTTTCATAAATATTTTAATATACAGGTCCCTTTAGACCACTGTGGAAACTTTTCATTTAATACTTGTGTTTCCATTATCACACTTAACACTTACAGACAAAGAGCACAAATGAAAAAACTCATAAAAAGGTGAACTGATAAAAGCTTTAGTTTAGGAGGTGTTTAACCATGAGCCAGCTGCCTCCACACCATTCCCCCATTGCCTCTGTGACACCCAGACTTGATAATTATCATTAAAATACACATTCATCACACATTCTTAATGATTTTCACCTCATCAGCAAAAATTCCCAACGTAGGATGTGGTGGGACCGGCTGTGTCCACCATGGGACAGCCCTGGATTCTCCTCACAGTGGAACACCTGGATGTGGACACCCCGATACAGTCACACAGAGCCCTCTTTTTTTAACAGAATATAGAACTGGGCAAAATGTTGTGGGTTTCAACTTGTGAAAAACAGCATATGCTTTTACTGGGATGCTGTTAGGCAGGAATTCTGACTTCAGACCCACAAGGGTCCTAATGAATATTTGGGGATAAAAGCTGTTAAAAGGATGAGCACCAACGTGGGAACCAGTGCCTGAAGTGAGCAGTTTGTATCCAGAGAGCACGTAGGCGTCTGCAAGATCAGTAGTTCCATGGGGATTTTTTAATTTTCTCCAGTGAAGGAGGAGCCACAGAATCCTAGAAAGAATCATAGAATAGTTTGGGTTTGCTGATACCTTTAAAAATCTTCTCCTTCCAACCCCCCTGCCATGGGCAGGAACACCTTCTACTCTCCAAGGTTGCTCCAAGCCCCATCCAACCTGGCCTTGGACACTTCCAGGGATGGAGCATCCACAGCTTCTCTGGGCATCCTCTAGTACCTACAACCTCTGGGCATCTCTGGTTCTACTTAATAGTAGGGGTTTATTTTTTTTTATGCCTTTTTTTTCTAGCATCTGCTTGCTTTTCCAGTTTCCCCTGTCCCTTTATGACCCTGCCCTTGACACACACCTCCAGCAGCCAGATGGGGGATGTTGTCCCTGTAACCAGTCAGTGCAGATGTCAGGCTTTGTCTTCAGAGCAGTGCCAGGTGCTCCTTCTTTCTTCCCGTGGCTGAACCTGTGTTGTCCACATCTCCCAGGCCCCTCAACCCTGAAGACAAGGGTCCAGATCTGTTGCTCTGATGCAAATGAACACAAAGCCACTCATACCCCATGGAATTTGGCAAGGAACAGTGAAAAGGAACGTGATGAGATGGCACAGACCCGTGCATTCCGCTCGCTGCCTGGTTTTCCAACCAGACATTCATTTGAGTTGGGTCAGAGTTTCTGCTTTTCCCTGTCCATCCTCATCTTCTCCTCACAGTTTTCCAGGCAGCTTCAGTTCCTTTCACCTTTCTTTCAATTCCTTCACCTTTCCCTCCGTTCCTTTCCTCATTCTCACACTCCACTCATTTCACTGGGTCATGCTGCTGCTCAGCTGACTTCACAAGACCACTTGTATTCGTACTCTCCTTATCACACAGAACATGTAGAAAGGATTTGCAGTTACAGTGGAATCAAAATTTTGTTTTGTTACGCTTTTTTACCGTTTATTGTGATCTTTGCTTTGCATTTTGCTCTGATGGGAGGCTGTTCAGTCACTGGAATGGAGGCTTGCAGGAACAGAATGAGATTCCCTTCGTTAAGGAAATTTAATACCACACTGGAGAGTTATCTCTCTTTTATCTCCCTTAGATCCTTTTTGATAGGTAGTATTTGACTTCAGCACACACTGGCAGTTGCCACCTGTGGCATTTCTCCCTTTCCTGAGAGGTTGGAGGAGGGAGAAACAATGTGATCTGATCTGAGGGCAGTACCTTGAACATATGAAGCATCGTGGCCCTGCAAAGTATTATGAAATCATTGCTATCAAGTGTAATGAAATCATTTGCTGAAGTCCCCAAATATGATACTCCACACCCACACACAAAAAAGAGCCCTGGAGGAAATTAAAATTCCATCTTTAGAATACAGTGTGAATAGCGTGCAGTTAATGTGCGATGGAGCTACATATTAAAGAGCACGGAAAATCAGTTTGAATAGCTGCTTATTAATTATGCATATTATCTTGATTTAAAAATATGGAATGATAAAGTTAACTGTGCAGTTTAATAAAGCTCTTTTATCACAGAGGCTTGTATCTTTCTAAACCTTCAGAAATAATAGACTGCAAGTATCTTCCACCAGTAACACGTGTGATTAATCAGCACCATCTAAACCCTTAAATCCATTGCCAAATGTAGGGATAGCATTGGAATAACCAGCAGTAGCAGCATATCTTGGTGTGAACCACAACACAGAGTGCTTTCACAACTAATGACTGACAGGTAATGCAGGTGTCAGGTAGAATTTAAGGTTTTTTTGAGTGTTCTTCACAGCCCTGGGGAGGCCTGCATAGAATTGGGCGGGGCTCCTGTGCCTGTTTCTCCAAGTTGATGTCTTTTGCCCGGTTTTATCCAGCTTGAATCCTGTGCCTGTTACAGTCTCTCTTTTTAGGGTCAATCTTTTATTGCCAGGCTCCACCTTCACACCATTGACCTCATACTTGTCACTCCACACTACCCTTTTGTTTCCTTCCCCAAAAGGTATCACTTACCTTAACAAAGGTATCACAATACCTTTATCCTCCCACCTCCTGGTGCTTGTATAATCTTACTGTCCTTCCTCTGCCCTCCAGTTTCAGGTGCTTGCTCTTGTCACTTTGCTGGGCCAAATGATGTTGTAGACAGCAGAAAACTTGTACCAAAATATTGTATTTGAGAGTGGCTTCAGGGCGTTGGTTGTTTCTGTGCTCAGTCTCTTGATACACAGAGGTGAAACTGCAGTTCTTTAATGTCTGGAAATGCCAGAAATTTAAACCTAGGAAAGAGGCAAATGATAGTGATTTTGTGTAAACAGTATATGTCAGTATTTTCTATACATGTGGCTATTCCATTTTATCTCAGGTCACTTTATCAGAGCTACAGTGATTTAGAGAGTGAAGCTCATTTTAATTGCCCACCTTCTCTCCTTCCCTCCATACTCCAATCTACTGTAAAGGTGCTTTACTAAACAATTAGTAACCTCCCCATCCCCTTTCCCCACATGAATACCGAGTGTCTTTTTCCAGTAGGAAGAGAACCCAAACACTTGACTATGTACATCCAAGCTTTTATACACAATTATCATTATCAAAGAAAGACTGGCAAGGATTTGAAAATACTTTTTAAAAAGCTGACTTATTCTCTGGCACTAAACATTACTATTGTATAACCTCAACCCAATGTGAAATCAATATGATAAGTTACGTGTTTTAATGATTTATTTCAGTTGTCTTACTTGGGAATCCAAGTTGGCTTGAATTGTTTTATTTATATGTTAGCACTCCGGACATCTTGAAGATAAAAGAAAAGCATTTCTTACTAGAGAGATGAGATAGTGTCACACCTTCTGCAAGTGATTTATTGGAGTCATTTGTTAAGAGTATAAAAGAGCTTTTGTATTCTGTAAGTGTTGTTTCCTCAGAGTTTGCCAAAAGGTATCACTGGTTAGGAGGAGTTGTGTTGAAACACTGATCTTTATTTCTATATAGAACATTGTTTTGAATAAGTTTCCTGAGAGATTGTGATGATTATTGTTTCAGACATGAATCTATTGCACCTTGAGAGAGGTGGTTTGAAAACTTGTAAAAGCTTTAATCCTGTTTTCTTCTTGTTTACACAGAAGGTGAAAGAGCTTTACCATCAATACCAAAGTAAGTTTTATGCTTTCCTGTCTTATATATTAAAAAAAATGTTTTGAAAAATAGTTTTGCTGAAAGTGATGCTTTAGGACTTTTTACATGGGCCTAATTTTTAACGTTAGTTTTGGATTCTAGAACAAGTAGCAAGCAGGTGGTGCACAAAAGCCTCACAGCAATATTAAACTGTAAAGATACCAGAAAGAAAATCTGAGGGGAAAAGTACATAATGCATCAATCATATTTGACAGTAACAGAAGCAGGATGTTTTGGAAAATACTCAAGTGGGATTCAGGCTATTTCTTTTGAGTCCATGAGTAAATTTAATTGTAGGAGTGATGCTGAACCGTGTTTGAGTTGTGGTTTCAATCTGTGAGTCAGTCTGTGCTCGTTTTTCCTGTTTGTCCCCTTTTCTGCTTATATGAAATAAGGGAAATACTTTATTTGCCCTTATCATAAGTCTGTCCTGGCACCTTTTCTTAATAAAATTTCCATAATGGGGTCAGTCTAAGTTGGGATCAGTGTAATAAAGAATACCAACTACATAGTAAATACATCTTTTTTTTAATATATTAAAGTAGAAAAGCTCTTCTCTGATAATAATTGTGGATGTGTAGAAAATGCTAATCTGTGTCAGGCAAATGGAGATGCATTTTTTCCTGTGGTTGGTTTTACGGTGTAACTGTATCCAAAGTGTGCTGAGACGTGTTACCTGCATCTAATGATTCTCATAAAGGGTGCTAAGATACCTCTGCATTTTTCTTCCTCCCAGACTTTAAAGGTAAAGAAGAATAAATTTCTAATTTATTATTTATATATTATTTTGTACTCTCCTGGTGCCAGTGGCTGGGTCAGGCAGCATCACCTGTGTCCAGTTGCACGAGACAGTTAGAAGACCAAATGGCTTTAGTGCATTACAGTGTCTTAACCTCTTCCTTTTTCTTGAATTACTATTATTATTATTACTTTCTTAACTAGTGGATGGAGTGTGGAACACAACTAGTTCCTGAATTACTCTTCCTACACAGGTCCTGCTCCAGTCCTCACTACCCAGGCAGCTTTCTCGTGGTGTAGAAAGAGAGAGGTTAAAATTGAGGGAAGAAAAGGAAATGAGAGTTGAGGCTGGGAGCAGTAAAACTGGTCAACTTAGTGTGCACTCATGGAACAGGAACATTTCTTTCTACTTAGATAGACACGACTTAGAAACACAGAATAACATTCTAATTACATAAAGGTTACTCCTTTTTTTTTTTTATTGGTAGGGATTTCTGGGGTAAAATAAGGTTTGAAGGAAAAGCTTCTTCCCATTTTTGGGACAGTTTAGCAAAAGTAAATTGGTACTCTTGAGCCTCTTTAACAAGAGCACCACATATTTGAGTCTGGCAGCAGAGCAGTGGACTTTTATCAGATACATAAAACTACCAGCCAACAGCATCCTGCATCTGGGGGGATCTGCCTGTGCCAGATGAAATCCCTGATTTCTGAAAGCGTGAAGTGCAGCGTGCTCTGATCATTAATATTGTGGTTATATGTGTAAGTGGAAAAAAAAATGGAGAATTTGTTAGAATTTCTGATGATAACAAATATTTATACATAATGTAACAGGCACATACATAATGAACATTTATACATAATCAACGATATATAATATATATAACATAGTGAACATTTATATATAATGAGCAAATACATTTATACATAGTGAACAATATATAATACATGCATAGCATGATGAACATTTATTCATAACTACATTTAAATGTGGTTGGCTTTCTTCCTTTACTTGAGATGTGAGTTAATTCGAAATTGTACAGGATAAGTCACCTTACGGACAGAGCCTCAGTTCATACTGTTTCCAGCAGATCATACAGAATGTAGAAGCACAGTCAGATCACACACATCTTAAAAGTGTGTGTGTACAGCTCAGGTTTTGTGCTCTCCTTGGAATTGACTCCACCTCTGTGACTCCACACGCCAATTGAATTTAAACCCTCTCTCACTCCCCCAGAGGGGTTGGAGTGGTAGGTTCCTTTCTGACTTCTCTCTCCTCGCTGTGGGAGGTGGAGCAGCCCTGCTGATGGCAGTGGGTGCCGGTCGGGGTGGATTCCCGGCGCGTGTGCCCCCGGAGGATGTACAGCATTCAGCGATTCCAACCTCTGTTTTACAGGCTGGCCAACAATGAGAAGCAAGGAGTGAGGTCACACACGGTCTCTGTGTCAGGTAAGGCTCATAAAAACGCGAGGCACGAGTTCGTTTCTGGAGCTGGCGGAGGTGTAGGCAGGTCCTCCACCCGCGCGTAGTTCAGTGCTGCTCCGTGGCTGCTGACTCCCCAAATCCAGAGCTGTGCTGCCCTTGCAGGGCAGTTCCTAGAGAGAAACTTTCATGCAACAGCCACATCCATTCGGATACTTCAAAACCTTGTCACTGTTTCCACTTCACTTTGCGGTGGGGCAGAATGTGGTCGGCTAAACTTGAATTACCTGCGTGCCTGCTAATTGTGGAGGAGCAGCTTAGGGAAGGGAAAATAGGCAATTAAATATTAATTGTTGCTTTTTGGAAAGAAGGAGCTTAATAGCTGTTTTTCTGTAGCTGCTGTTTAGATCAAAGCATTTAATTTTTGCTGTTGAAAATGACAAGTTAATTGAAGGATGAGCATGTGAGGTAATACATGTTGTTTCTGTACCTTAAGGCTTCTAAGAGTTCTATTAGTTATTCTGGGTTTTTTAAGTTTTTGTAATCGAGAGAGAACTTTTTTCTGTTACAAAATCTTAAGTCATCTTGAAGGATTGATTGATCTTAGTAGAAAATGCATTTCTAAATCCATATTCAGAATATTTATTAAGGAGATTTCAGTGCAAAAGTGTATTTATATTACATATTTCTATAGGTTTCTAGTATTTGGCAACAAACTTGAGGAACCAATACTGTGACTCAGTGGATTTCCCACCCACGACTTCAGCCCCACTTTAACATTTATATTAACACTTAGTGTCACATATTCAAAAACCCAACATATTTCATACAAAAAGGAGGAAAGATACACAGACATTTGATTAATTTCCTGCTTTTCAGATTCCTTTCCCCACCCTCAACGATTTTTTAGAGATGTTTGAGGTTCCCCCCTTGGCATAGGAAGCCCAAGTAAATAGAAGTTGTGAAAGAAAACGGGTGAGAGGATCTGGAGTTAAAACGTGTCTCAAGGTGCAGTGGTGTAATGGAGCACAAATGTTTCTGTACTCTTTGAAAGTAGCATTTTGATACTGTTGTGGGGAGATTAGCTGTAAATACCCCCATCTCTGGCATTCAGAACATCCCAAGAAGGTGGATGATGGGGAAATGGGAGCTTTGTGTAGCCCCACAGAAGAAGCAGAAGTTGCAGTGCTGGAGGTGAGCTGGTTGTTAGGTGAATGTCAGGGACACTGTAAGGTGCAAAGCTGGGAAAACACTACAGTTAAACCAGAAAATACCATTCTTATTCTTTCCAAAATGAAAACTGATTATGTGTTATTGTTGTATTGCAGTACCATTTTATATCTTTCCAAAATCATTGTGCTTGATACACTGGAAACAGTGGCATAATACTGGTAAATCATTCAAGCCAATGCATTTATTATTCATTCTCAAGGGTTTGTTCTTCTAATACAGTGACACAAAACACATACATACTTTTTTTGTTGTTGGGTTTTTTTTTGTCCCCAATTTATTTGAAATGCACTGAGGGTGTGATGGATGTCAGTGTAATAAATTTAAACCACAGGCAGGTTGCTGAGAGGAAGTTAACATGATACAGGCTTTTCCTCAGGAGATGCTTTCTGTGAGAATCTGTGAGTCCCCAGAGGAATGAGTTTGTTACAAATGAGGTAATACTTGATGTAGATGTGAGGAGGTGTCACTCCTGTTGTCACATGCGGCTCATCCATCAGTGTGGAACGAGGGAGGCAACAGCTGTACATGATGCTCAGTTAACCCAGAGTCACAGGTCAGCAGAGCCTGACAGCTGACAGTGCAGAGCCAGCTGTGTGGGCTCTTGGTGAGCAGAGTAAGAGCTTTTCTCTGCTGACATTTCAGTGACTTAGAACCAAGAACCACGAGCTTCAGATAAGAGGAGCTTTTACAAGTCACCGACAGCCGTGCCTGTCATGCCTTTGATAGTTCACATCGTAAATTAACGCTGCTGCTTGCTCTCAGTGAGATTGCTCCCCTTTGTTTAGACCTCTCCTGATGCTAAAGCGAAATAGCAAAAATCTGAGACAGATTCAACAGGGAAATTAAGCAGTCAGGCATATTGGTAGTGTTAACGTTCTTAGTTCAGGAGGGAAGTTTCACGGTGAGTTCCCCACCACAATTTGGGGGAGCCAGCAGTATCCAAACCCAGTGTGAAACATGTTTTAGTGGTCTGAAAGTTCGAGTATTTATTCTAGGTTTAGAAAGGAACCTGTTAATGAAAGACCCCTTTATTAACATACCTTGGAATATTTCTGGTCTAGTGAAATGAAAACTTGGTCTTTCCAAGTGCTTCAGTATTCCAAAGCATACAGAGATAGAGAAGTCTTAAATCTTTTTTTTTTTTTTCCCCTCTCTAAATAAAGGTTCTTTCAAACTACTGAAGGGTTGAAGTTGGTTTCAGGAATCCAGAGCAGCAGATTGCTGGACTTGGGAGTCTTGTGTCTCGCTGAACCAGATTTCACCTCACACCCCTTACTGCTGCATGCTTCTGTTTCTTCTTGTTGGCCTTACGTATTAAATTCCGTGTTCCTTGCAGTGGGCACTGCGTTTCACTGTGTGCAAGTCAGAGACCTGCAAGATTTCCCTTTTTCTTAAAGCACAGTAATAATTTTTATCCCTCAGCACAGTTGTGTGTCTGCGAGATTATAAGTAACTACAAATAAGGCAGATTAATTGAGTTGGATTTTAGATTTCTTTGGGAGTCATCTCACACTTTGGCTGAATTTGCTGTGATTCACCAGAAGCAGTGACCTATTAGATGGGTAATTGCAGCTTTTCCCTCCTTCTCCCTTTACATCTGTCTTTAAATTAAAAAAGAGGTCTTTGTACGTAGCCAAGAGTGTGCACTCAGGAAATGGTAAGCCTGAACTGTTTGCTCTGTGCAAACAGTGGATCAAACGTGTAAGAAGCAGCACACCAGTTAACTATAATTTTATTGACTATATTTCCGCTGTTTTGCTTGGAGACACCTTATTAAAACTCTGTACCCTGGGCTAAAGGAACTTATTTTGGCCAGCACTTTGTTTTGAAGTAGCAAACATTAGCCTTAAGAAGGTGATGCTTATATTTCCTGATACACTTATTTCCAAAAATAATAATTTGCCTGGTCAGTTATACGTTATAAATATATTATTCTTCATAAAATGAAATATATATTTCATAAAATGAAAGTATATATTCTTCATAAAATGAAATCATTTAAAGCAGTACTTGCTGGCTCCCTTTTTATGTAAATTCTTTCTGACACAGGGTTCTTTGGTTTCTTCTGCCCCTTCCTTGCTAATGTAAATACGACTAGGAAGAACAAATATGCTTTTGCTTCCCGTGGCTAATCACAGGGCCTGCTCTGCCCTAGAGAATTCCCAGGTTTGTTTTTAATCATAGCTCAAATGATACTTCACATGCAGTGCCACAGAACACGACATTTCAGGCCCACTTGTCTCAGTGAGTGTTGAACAAGCAGAGCATTGAACGAGCCTTGGCAGGTTCCTGGCAGGGCTGGGTTTACTGTTGGACATTCTGATCTTAGGGGTCTTTTCCAGCTTAGAGGATGCTGTGATTCTAAGCAGTCACTCGTGGCATTTGGATGTTCAGGTGCTGCTGGGTCAGATGTTTGTAGGGATGGAGCTGTAGGTGGGAAGGTGACAGTGAGGGAGATGAGCTGTCCTGCAGCAGACAACACAAGGGATGTGTCTGAAAGGGGGTTTTAGGATGGCCCACAGGGTTGGTGGTGGTTCAGAGCAGGTGCTGGGTTTTAGTGTGTGCTTATTTTGTGAAGGAAATTAAAAGGTCTTTGAAAATACAGTCCCTGTTTCAGATGTTAAAACAAACTGTTCGAGTCACCTGAGAAACAAACCCCAGGACAGAAGACTTTAAAGGGGGAAATAGGTGTCTTTAGGAGAAATTGGTTAGTCATCTTGTCCCCCAGCTCGTGCATGGTGATGTGATGGCAGTAGTTGTGAATTTAGTCATGCAATTTAGCTGAAATTTCAATTTGAGTGGGGGGGGGGGGG
>JAYRBT010000082.1:148252980-148292032 GCA_036023395.1 Myiotriccus ornatus | reverse complement strand
AAATCTGTTGTGAAGCAGGTCAGCCTGATTTAAGTGAGGTTTTAGCATGCAGGAAAAAGAAATTATGTGCTACAGTTTGTGAGAGAGACTTCCAGGAGGTTACCTAGAACAAACTGAAATAGGGGAGGAGCCAAATGTCAAAAGACAACAAACAGGAGAGGAAAAAAAGATGAATATATCCACCTGATGCCAGTGTTACAGCACTTCAAAGTGCTCTGAATGAAGGAGATGTCGGGTATGAGGGGACCTGTCTGTAGGGGTGAGTGGTGCAGGGTAGTCCCCAGCAAAGCCTTGAGCAGGATGGAAAGACAAATAGAATTTTATTGAATCACTCTGATTGCAGAGCACAGGGCAGGCTCTGTGTCGTGGTTCCTGTGCTCCAAATGAAGGTCTGCCCTGTGCTCAGCAATCAGAGTTTCTTGTGTAGGGCTTTTATTTCCCAGTTCCATTCGAATTAGTTGGTAGGGGGAAAAAGGTGTCCTTTGCTTGAGGTTGAAAAGTTGGAAGTTTTGCAGTGTCCATTTTATCAAGTCACTCCAGAACGACAAAGCTGAGAAGTGTAAGTAAATTTTTAGATGAAAAATTGTATCTTGATGGCTTTTGATTGCGTCTGCCAGCTCAGCTGTGTCCTACTCTACAGCTCACTTCTGAAAAGAAAGACTAACAGTCTTGGCATAAATTACATAGTTATAAATTCAAATTATTGAGTAATTTGAGGAATAAAAAGACCTTGTTACAGCTGTGGCTTTGCCATATGGTCGCAGCACTGCGAGACATTCAAGCTTAAGGTTTACTGCAAATTAATTTTACAAACCTTGAGCAAGTTATTAGTCTTCACGTTCATGGAGGGAACTCATCCAGCTATTCTGCTGATTAATGAGATTATATAGTTAAAAATACCCTTAATGCTAATAAATTACAGTGTTTCAGATTCTCATCACAGCTGAATAGCCTGGTGCTGTTATCTTTTTCTATTTTAGCCCGACTGGCTAAAAGGCTTCTTTTCATGCGTAAAAAGACCAGAATGAATTGTGGTGACAGTCTAAAGAAATTTCCTCCATGTCAGGGTGTCCAGGAAGTTCCTGCATTGATTCCATCGGCCTGTGGTGTTGGTTAAGGAATTCTCTCTCTGCTGTGCTCCTCCTTTGTGTTCCATTCATTTGATTGGAGCAGACACTTCTGCTTTGCTGTTGTAACACTCTGCTGTGACTGAAGACATGTTCCATGCAGGGTCAGGTTTGGGGGTTTGTTGTTTATGCAGAAACACATTTGATGTGACAACCCCATAGTGCTCATTTTAGTTCAAAAGCTTGAAAACCAAAAGATTTATTCTTTCTGTAGAGTTGGAGTTTTTTTTAGGGTTTATTTCCTGAAAATGATTGAGCAATATACAACTAAAATAGAATGGGCATTATAAATTTCAGTCTTCCAGTACTGGTTGTCTCATACAATACTAATGAGGAGCTCCAGTAGTAACTGCCCTTTAGCCTGATTTTTTTTCTTTTTTTTTTTTTTCTTTTTCCTTTTTTTCTTTTTTTTTTTTTTTGGTACACAATAATTTTACTGAATGCTTAGTACTGAGAAGAGGAACTAAATAAAAAAAGAAGGCCCAGTCTTCAGTGTCCAGCAGCATTTCTGACCTCTAGGGCCATTCAGGTAGACATCAGTGATATCCTGGCTGGAGCCCAGTGTGTAAAGGTAAAAATCCTTTTAAGTAGTACTCATTTCAAGCAGATATTTGCTAAGCTCTTGGAAGAGTGTTGGAACATATTTTTTTTAAACTTAGAACCAACTTGTTGCCTAAATAATCTTACTTTAGCAGCTAGGCTTGCAGACATGGTAAGTTTGAGGCAAAGTGTCTCCCATTTAGTCTGGCAGAACAGTTGAATGCACTTTAGGCAGTAAATCATAAAGGCAAAGTTTGAAATGCAGGGGAAGAGCTGGACTAGCACATCCCAGGGCATCAGGGTGTGTACATGAGGAATTAAAAACACTCCTGCCTTTTCAGCGTGCCCTTCATCTGCAGTGGGTTACTCGGGTTTCAGCCCCCCACGTACCAGGGTGAGGGTGAGCAGCATTGCAGCAGTTCAGCCTTAAATTAGCTTTGTAGCCCGAGCAGGCAGGGCAGGAGTTGAAGCATCTCTTCGCTTTTAGATCACTTGAGTTGCTTCCAGGGACTCTATACCTGTTCTTCTGTGTCAGTACAGAGTGTTGGGTTCCTTCATTTTCATGTCAGCACCTTTTCAGTAGTCACTTCAAGCAGCTGCAGTAATTTTTTTTCTTTTCTTCCACGGTATGTCTGAAGCTTTCTGTGAATGTTACCTGAGGTTTGTGTTAGAATGACAGCGCTGAAAACTGTGCCCAGTGATGTTAGGGAGAGAAGTCACTTTGGATTGCAGTAATGTGGGATACACGGGAATACTGATACACTTAGTCAAGAATTTTGCCCTCTTTTTTCCCCTCTTTTGGTTTTGAGCATTCAGTCTGATGAGTGTTCTGTGATTTCCAGTGATGTCCATTTTCACAGTTGATGGTTTCTGTTTGTTCAGTCAGTTTTTATGGTGGTAGTTTTTGTTGCTTGTTGAAGTTGCTTTTATTAGTGTGTAATTCTTCTTTCCCACCCTTCCTCCACTCCTCCCACCACTGTCTGGGAGCTGTCCCAGTACACTCCTGCTGTGATACTGGGCTTGTCTTTTAACACCTGGCCCCCCAGCCTGTGGTACTAGAGGTGGCTGGACCTCACTCTTGAGTTTTGGCTGTGAAGAGCTACCAGCAACAAAGATGCTGGGTTTTTGTTTGATTGGCTTTTTAAACCACCTCTCACGTTTCTGAGATAGAGGAGAAAGGGAAAAAAGGAAAGCAGAGAGGAGCAAACAGGTAACAAGAGAAATAAAAGGAGCAGGTATCCACAGGTGCTGAGTGTCATCTTGTGTCCTCCTTTCTCACCTCCTGAAATCAGTCGTGGCTTCTTTGTATTTTCTCCTACTCCAGAATCTCTCTGCTCCTGACAAGTACTTTGCTATAATTAAATACAGTGGGGTGACTGGGAAGGGGGACACTGAGGACAGTGTCGTGGGGTGTTCACCCAGGGATCACTGGAGAGTGGGAATATCCAGTGGCAGATTTCAGATCGTACAGTGTATCAATGCTCTATTTCAGGAGATAGAAAAACCGTGTTTTTCCTTGTCCTATGAAACCCCGCTATGTGAAATACACGTTTTATGTTGTTTTAAGGGTTCAGACATGTTTCAGTCTGGTGGCTGCTCCTTAAATTGGAATCTGGCTGTAGCACAGTCTGGTAGAACTTAGATGGGGAACTTGGAAAAGTGGGTTGGACTTCTGGGATAGACAACGTCCTTTGTGTTGTTAATGAATGGTGCATATGATTGGCAAAGGCTGGCTTTATGTTAATAGATTCTAGTCTCACTTTTAAAAATTGAAATAAGAATTGCTGTAGAAAGGACTTTGAAGGAAAATATCATATATGCTTCAGAGTTTCAATGACATTCTATATCTGTTTTCGTATACAGAATTGCAATGTAAACCTTTACTTTTACCTTCGTTCATTGTAGATGTTCTCTTCAGTCTCTTTTCTTTTATTTCCAAATAATTTGTTTCTGTTTCTTTTTTTTTCTCTTTCCTTTTCTTGCCTCTTTGTAAAGGAGTCAATCACTGTCAGCATAAAGTAAAGAAAGCTAGACGCTTTCTGCCTTTCGTCTTCTGTGCCCATGAGTCGCCGCCCAAGGGTACTGCTCTGCTCTTTGTCTAGGCTGCCTTATTAACCCCAAAGCTGAATATACTAACTCAGTTACTGTTTGTAAACTACTTTAGCCTCAGGTAAACAGAGTTCCAAGAATAATTCCATTTTTTTTTTTCCTCCTGTTGAATTGGATCTTCATGCAGCGTCGCCAGCTTGCTGGCCCCCGTTTTTTATGGGGGACTTGTTTTCAAGCATCCCACGCTACAATGGCAAACATATCACTGATTTTATTTGTGTAGTTGTGCAGCCCCTGTCTGCCATGGGTTTTTTGTTACCATATTTTGACTTCATTCTTGGACCCCTGATGCAGCATGCGTATGAATGAATTAGAACAGCAACAATAAGCATCGGCTGAGATCCCTTTGAATTAAACCCTGAGAACAGCGATGCTTTTGGCTGCGTGCTGGTTCAGCACTTGGACTGGACCAGTTTGGCTTTGTTAGGGGTAAGAAGAATTTCCTTTTGTTTATAAATACCGTGTGAAGTGCCTTAGCTTGTGCTGTGGGTGGTGGTGTGTGCAGTAGGGCTGCTGCAGCACACGCGGAATCCGGTGCTCCTTTGAGCCTCTTCCCTGTAGAACCGCTCCCTTTGCCACTCCTTTGAATTCCAGCTTTGTACAGCTGCAATTGTGATACTGCTCTGTGTGATTGATTCTTAGATGGTTCCATTTCTTACTCATGTCTTGGTGACAGCACAGGAGTGACAGGAGTGCACTTCCTCCACCAACTCTGCTTACCCAAAGTCCTCAGTGTCTGTGCAGAGTCAAGTTGAAGCAACTCCTCTGGCTGTAGATCTGTTTGGAAATACTGAATAAACCCAGAAATTGACATTAAAACAACTAGTTCCACTCCCAAATTTAATTCCTGTGTACCTTTGTGTTTGAAAGTCGTTAACTCTGTTTCATCATACGAGCTTCTTAGAGCGTATCTTTGTCCCTTGGGTTTTAGGTGAGAAGTCTTAAATTCTGCTACTTTTCTGGTTTCTCTTGAGTCAGGTATATAAGATAACTACAGTCTGAATACTTTTGGATTACTCATGAATTTAATAGTGTATTTTCCCCTCTCCCTTCTCTGTCCCCTCTCTCTCCCCCTCTGTTTTTCTCTCTCCTTGCATGCCACCTGGATCTGCAGATGAAATTAGTGGGGACGGTAATATGTTTTCTAGTCTGTGTGTTACTAACGTGCAATATGCAACTCTTATATCCATTTACCACTTAATGCACATTTCAGTAATACGTTTTATGCAGGTTTTTTTTTTTTTTTTTAGTGTTAAAAAGCCCTCTGCTCTGGATATTAGCTGATAAATATTGTACTTCACAGGCTGTGCCAACTAACGCTTTCTGCTAAACTGGAGTTGAAAGAGGACAAACTGTTTTCAAACACTCGGGGATGTGGGACTGCATGTGTTTGCAATCAGACTCGTGGCATGATGAAAAGAAGGTCTAGAGGTTTGCAAGAGTGTCCAGTTTGATTGAAATGGTTATATCACAGTCAGTGTGGTCAGTGAGTGAGATCAGTGGACGTAACACCTGAGAAATGAGTCTACTGGGTAAAGCTTTGAAGGCACCAAAGTGCTCCTTGCATAAAAAGAAGCTGTACACGACAGATGAATGCAGATTGGATACATGAGTATTAATCAAACTTCAGCCACTCAAACTGCTAATTTTAAAGGCAGATTTTTAATGTTTTGGGTTTTCTTTACAAAACTTTGAAACTTATTACAAAATATTTAACTTCTGGAGACTTTGTAAGTCTTTTTTCCTCTGAAAACAAGCTGGGTTTTGCTTTTTTAAAAGAGATTTTTTTTTTTTAGCTGTTTTTCTAAAGGATTCCATCTGATGATGGGGGGAAAAAATCAAACTGCTGGTACTGATAGTGTATGTATCTTTATTCTTCTGAGCAGGAGCTACGAAAAGGGCATAAAAGCAGCATGCAAAGGAAGGTGATAAGAGGAACTAGAAATCACGTCTTGTGACCATCCTTCCAGTAAAATCTGAAGGGAGTGTATAATTTTTCATCTCCTTGATGTCCTTCAGATATAAACTAAAGATGCCACCCCAATTTTCTATCTTTTCTTAAACTTTAAAGGGGCTTTTTTTTTTCTGTCATAAATTATATTTCAGACACTGACCCTAGGTAGCTTTTTATTGGAGCTTGTCGTGTTTTATCTTGGAGAATGCCACACTTGCCTGGCTCAGTGTTGCTTTGTAGGTTCTGGAATATCCCTCAGCAGACATAGCTGTGGTCTGAGCAGACTCGGTAACAGCCTCCCAGTCTGTGACTGATCGTGGGGTTGAGCCCCTGTGTGAGGGAGGTCAGTTGTGCTTATTGCAAAACACTCTGAGCACATCAGTGTTAATGCCTTGATTGAATTGTCCTCTGATTCCCAGAAACCATGACAGATAGTTATATATAAATATAGGAATTATTTTCTGAATTCTTATTAAATGTTCCTCTCCAGAGCGTTAAATGCGTAACAAGAAATATTTGTGCAATTAATTGCATACATTTAATTTATTTGGGTTGACTGTGAAGACTCCTTTAGTTTCATGACAGTTTTGGGCAATGGATCAAAACCCTATAAATGTCTTTGTGCTGTTCTGAGATTGCTTTTAGTATAAATTAACTCATTAATTTAAAGTAGAGTGATGAACAACCCATGTCATTGATCACATTTTGTAAGCACTGTTCCATAACCTACTGTGACAAGTAGGTTATGGGGTTTTTTAAAAGGCATCACTTCTTGTTTCCAGACTTTTAAAATTTTTCTCAAGTATGTTTATAATATCTTTCATCCCGTCCATTTTTTACATAGATTAATAAATTTCTGGTTTCCTCCATAAAAGTTACAAACACCCTTCCACAATGTTAGAAGGAAGCAAAGTGATTTGTCCCCATCACATTGGTGTCACACAGCTGACTCCTTTCGAACACATGCTCATTTTTTAGATCAAACTGAGGCTTATTTTCTACAAAAACCTTAGTTTATAATGTGAGGGAGGAAAAAAGTACCAAGAAAGAGATAAGTGCCTCTGGACTGTGCTGCCTGTTCAAAATTGTGCACCGTCTTCATAATTAATTGAATTTTCATTAGGTGGCTCTGTTTCACAGTGTCCTGAACAGAAATTGCCTAGCAAAAATTCCAATTACATAGGACTTCCTGACTCTGTTTTTACAAGGCCTGGTGTATTCCTAGAGGAGTTCAGAAGAAAAACAGCTTTAATTCTATTTACATAGTAAGAAGCTGGGATCATAAAACTGCATTTACTCCCTGAAGTGTGTGGAACTCCGAGGTTTATAGGCAACCTCTAGTTTCCTAATTGCTGAATATTGGGTTTGTCTGAAAACTGAGCCTCTGGTTTACCTGTGTGTGAAATATTGATGAGCCTTGCTCTGGTTTCAGGGTTGGCTCACACTGGTTGAACCGGGGGCTGCTGCCTGAAGGGATCATCCCATCCTTCTTCCCACTCCCACTGGGGCCTTGTCCCGTTCACCAGCCAGAAACCATCGCTCTGGGAATCATGCCAGGGAGCTGTAGGGATGTCCATATGCTCCAGGGCAGATGGGGGGAAAAAAGGGGAGTAAATCGTGGCTTTCAGGGGCTTTCCAGTGTGTGATCAACCACAAAAACTGCACCCTGGGTTTGAAATGATTCAATTCTCTGTGACTTTCGAGTTGGTGAGTGGATTTGAACAGCCTTGAAGTAAAAAATTATCCTGCTGTTGTGGACTGGCTTTATAACCCCTGGAGGAATTGATCTGACCTTCAGGAGATGATCTGCACACACTGGGAGTTCTTTTAGAGCAAGAGAAGGACCTTCTGGTATGACTTGACACCATTTAAACCATTTTGAGGACAGATGATAAAAGTTGTAAGTTTTAAACAGAGGAAGAAATAGACTGCCATTTTTCAGAAAAAATTTGAGGAGTTGTTTTCAAACCCTGCCCTCAGCAAAACTAGTTGTGAATTTCCACTAATTAAGAAAAATTGAGACTAATGCAAGAAAAATGGATGTAAGGTGAGAATGTGGCTTAAAAGGTGTTTGTGCTCTAGAAGACTCTGTGGTAAATAACTCACCTGGCCACACTGACAGAAGGTGGATGCTGCTCTGGAACATCATTAGTGTCTTCTCCCCGTTTGACATAAAAAACTAGCAAACTGTTTTTCATACTTTATTGAAGGTTTTTAATTGAAGCAATTTAATCTATTAATGTTTTCTCCTCACTGCTATGGAATTCGCTGTTAAAAAAAGATTTTAAACCAGCAATTTAGACGGGTTTTAATGACAGAACTGGAATTTTTCGAATACAAATGAATCTTCCTTGTCTGAATGCATCTATGTGACGTTGGCACTGAGGTCATTCTCATACCATGATTTATGCATGAGCAAGTTTTATCCATGCTTCTGTAAACGTGTCCCAGCAATGCTGAACTTGGGGGTTGTGACATTTGAGCCTTGATAAATTGGAGATGCTGTTCTGGAGAATTGTTTTCATCTGCTTTTCCCGAAACTCTTCAATTCCTCCCTTTGCAGAGACTGATGACTATGCAGAGATTATAGATGAGGAAGACACTTATACCATGCCATCAAGTAAGTGCAGTGGTTAATTTGGGAACTTTTCTATCCAAAAAATATTTCAGCCTTAAATAATATGTGTGCAGAGAAAGTGTTGTTTATGATCTTGTGAAAACTCATAGGCTCAGTGATTTTCAACTTCGGGTTTTGAATCAAATAAAACCAAATTCTGTTTTCCTGCTGTCGGTGACTTCCCAGTGAAATTCTCTTTATGTCTCAAGATGGAGTTTTATTTGATTGTGATGCTGAGCTTAAAGCTTGGATAAGGTCTCTGTGATAAGAGCAAACAGTTTGGAAAGCTTTGTGTATTGCTGTCTAACTATCTCACCTTGCTCTGTGACAGACGTGCTGCTCTCCGATTCCGGGAGAGAGGAAAACTCAACTGAGCCACATGGCAATTTTGTTAAAGATGAAAGACTTCAGGGACAGAAATAAAAATTCAAATTTCTGCTGAGTCTTCATCTTTGAAGTAAAAACAATGATGCTGTAGCCACCACAAGGATTTTTGTCTTAATGGCCTGTTTGAATTATAATATAAACCGAAATCGAGGCTCCTTCATTCGACAGCAAAGTCCAATATTCCTATTTCAGAAGTTGTGTCTGCGAAATTCCAGTTGCATTTTGGCAGCCAGGGATTTCTCCAGAAGCAGCAGACAACCTGTTGATACACAATCCTGCAAAAACATGAGTTTTGGTTGATGGAGGAGGGGAAGGTGGTGCTCAACTGGTGCCACGGTCTGCTGAACAGAAGTGGCGGGAGTGTCTCACGATCACTTCAGTGTGTACAGCATCGTTTCCACCACTGTGGAAAATATCTGAAAAGCAAGAATATATGTTTGGCAAAACGTATATTTTTGAGTGTCAGTATTTGAAAAGCAGGAATATATGTTTTCCAGAAATAAACAGTGTTTTGAATGTCTTGCAGTAGGAGGTCACTGCATGATTCTGTTAACGTAATTGCAGGATCGAAACATGCTGTGATAAATCATATCCTTTAGTTTTTATTAACAGATTAACTTCGTGTCATTTATTCCCCCCCCCCCCCCTTAATCTTTTTATTTAAATTCTCATGGAAGTAATTACTTGTGGGCTGGTGCTGAACACTTGAGGATGACTTCAATCCAAAACCCAGGAGGTGGGGGCTGTGGAGGGAAATTCATTAAGTGCTTTGCTGGATTGAAGGGGACTCAAATGTTCAGCTCCCAAAGGACTGAGCCAGTAAAGATGACGAGAACGCACCTGTGACTTCTGCTAATGTAAACTTAAAATTGCATCAGTATATTTCTTCATAGTTTAGGAAAAAAAAATGTTAAAAAATGTTTGTCCTTGTCTTGATTTTTAAGAAACTCTATCTAAGTAAGCATTTGATTTTTCTCTTAATTGCACTGCAGAAAGCTATGGAATAGATGAAGGTAACAGGAGACCCTTTACCCATCCCTGTATGCTTGCAGTTTGGAATGATGTGGAATTTTTAAGTTTACTGTTCACTTTCATTTAATAAGCATTATTTATTTATAGTTAAACCAGTTAGCTTTGGGATTTTAAAGAGGAAAATGCAGTACTTAAAAAAAAGAGATGAAAAAGGTATTTATCACCTCGTTACCCAGCTCTAGATGACATAATTTCTGTAGTGTGAACCATGTTCAAATCAAGGTTATGAAGTTCTAAGCTGGTTGGTTGTATTTTTTTCTCTGAATAACCCAAGTAAAGGTGAAAACATATACTGTATGTGCTTTTCTGCTATTCCTGAACTATTTTTCCATGTCTGCGACAAATTAAATTGCAAATGAAGTCATTCAATTGCAATTGATTAAATGTTTTGCTGAAGTACTGAGCCATTTGTATCAGCAATATTCTCAGCCTATTAAACCATAACATGAACAAAATTGCACAAGTCCACCAAACATCTCAATTTTGCTTCGGTCACACACTGACAGAGCTGTAGCGCACTCAAAATTTTGCTCTTCCATTTTGTCCTTATTTGCCATGCTCTTGTTTCTGTATTTATTTTTTTTTTTCCTTGCAGTTACCTCTTTAAAAATTCTCTGGGCTCCTTTGATGGTTCCAAAACCTAAAATACCGCATAGTGGAGTTCTCTTAACCATCCAGAGGGATAAGGCTGTGTTTAAAATTAAGGCTGTGTTTAAAATTAAGGCTGTGTTTAACACCGGTGTGGCCCTGAGCTGTTTGCAGCCTTTGTCTTTCACCAGCTGTAATTAAGAAGGCTTCAGTCATGCCTGTTGCACTTGAATCAGCGCACAGGAGCTGATTTAGCAGCTGAGATTTCACAGTTCCTCTCCCACTGCTTTGGTTCAGGCATTTGTTTCCGAGGTTTAAGAGGTCTCCACTGTGCGTGTGTGTGTGTGTGCATAGGTTGGTGTGCTGCAAACGTTAATCTTAGTTATTCATATATGAGACGTTGAGTGACTTAACTTTTGAGTTCTGTGTCTTGTGGATTATTTCTCTGCCCTCGGTCAGAAATCTTAACGTATCAAGTGCGTTATGTTCTTGTAGCCAGAGATTATGAAATTCAAAGGGAGAGGATTGAGCTGGGGCGCTGCATTGGGGAAGGACAGTTTGGAGATGTGCACCAAGGAGTTTACGTGAGCCCGGTAAGCCTCCTTCTGAAATAACAACAAACAGACAGTAAAGCTTTTCTATTAAAAAAAAAAAAAAAAATTAAAAAAATAAGTGTGTTCCTTAGAGACCTTGGTTTGAGTCTCCCAGAACCAATAAGAATTTGCTCCTCTGACTGTATCAAAGGATCTCTCACTGAGAAGCTTAATAAAGTTACTGCTTTTTCCTGAAAGGTGCAAAATGCTTGGATGCTGATCCCGTCAAAACACCAGCACACAAGAGTCACCTCAGTGAAACCAGGGGTGTTGTGTAATTTAGGCTGGGGTTCACGTGTTTTTCTAGGCTGCAGCCACAAAGACTTGAGGTTGCTATTTAAATAGATCAAAATGAAGTTTTGTGGAAAAAAAGGCAAGAGAAGGCTGCAAAAATGAGTTAATTTCAACCAGTTTCAGGCTTATAATAAAGTAACTCTGCAAGCGTAAAATGAAGATTTGTTTCATGTCAGAAAAAAAGTTGGAATTTTTGATAGACGATACAAGAATTCATGTGGACAGTCATCTAGTTCTGACTTCACAAACACTATTTCCAAAGAACACCTGGTTGGTCAGGGTCCAGGGCTCGGGGGGTTAATGTTTAAGTAATTAAGGATAAGTTTTATCTATTTCAGAAAAGTCTGAAGTCTGTTCTGGTACCTTCATTTAGAAAGCAAACCTGATACACTTTGCGTTTAGGGAGATTCTTATTTTTCATTTAATTCTGTCCAAGTTACCAGGAGTACAGAGGAGTGATGATTCACTGCACTTGGGGCATGGTGGATAAATCTGCAGCTCTGTAAAACCAATTAAAGAGCCTTTTCTATTGTTTTGAAAATGCTGGCTTGTCTCCATTCTTTTTGAGAATTGGAAAGCAGATTTTACTCAGGCATCCTGTGTCTAGGATGATATTTTTAAACAGCAACCCGCTGATTACTTTTATTAATAAAATTTTACTGCATTGGAATACGTGAAGGGAAAGCAGGAAGTTGATGCCATTAAATTTTAATATTCTAGTCACAGAGTGTAGCTTACACTCTGGGAAGAAATCTTACAGGAGACAAAAGATTAGTTCCAATAACATGGTAGTGTTTCCATATAGATGTTCAACTTGTGTGCAAAAATACAGGGGAGATTTCTTGCCTCTTGTTCTGCTAGCTCAGATTTGAATCTCAAAAATTCCTGTTCACTGCACTTATGAAGTTGTTATTCTAGTGACTGTGCAGCATCCACCTCTTCTGGAATGCTGCTTCCTCCCAGGTGTCCCTGAAGTATCCCAGCCAGCCTGTGTCTGTCGGATACTGAATGGAAAATGGGTGTGTGCATACAGGATCGTGTCAGCAGTGCCAGTAAGACTGACTTTAAAGGCTGATTAACTGTGGAATTAATGCCAAAGTGTCATTTAAAATAGAGGGTTTGCTGCTCAGGAAACAAACTGTGGCCAGTCTGATACGTCCTCGCTGGTTTGTCTCCTTATCCAAAACCAAAATGTCAGCAAACCCCTGATATCAGGCCTTCATTGTGCAGAATGTCTGGGCTCTTTGCTGGTTGCAGACACTGAAACTTTCCTTTTTGATGCTCCTGTTGGTTATGAGATGTTTCAAAAACTTGATGTGTGACACCAGGGGAGGGATGGGTCTGCCAGGCATCTAGAGGTCTCATCCAGGGCTGATTGTTCAATCCTGCTTTCATAAGGGAATAAAATCATGATTTACCACCGGTTTTTCAGTCAGTTCATAGGCATTTTATGTATGAGAAGAGGATTTAATCAGTATTTTCCTGCTAAGTCAACTATGTTGATCTGTGTTGTGAGCAACTTAGAAAATAAGCATTCGAGCCTGCAGAATATAAATACTACTCTGATTTTGGTAATGTTTGTACAAATAGATGTAAAATAGAGCAGTCATGAGGAGACATTGAACATAACTGTGAAGCTTCACCTCTCAGTGGCCTTAAAAACTGGGTTTTCAGGACATGCATCAACCCTACAGCCTTTCAGGGAAAGGTTCATTTGTAAACTGCCCATTAAAAGATGGACAATGTAATGTAAAGTGGAAGCTTAGTTTTAAAACACTTCAGCCTTTTTCAATCCAAAAAGAACTTCTCATTTTTCAGTATTCAGAAGATAAGCAGTTAGATGGGAAAATCTGCTTGGTTTTGAAAACACATTGTTCTGTTTAACTTGATTTTAAAACCTTGATCTGACTGCTTGTGAAGCAAATACGTAAAAATCTTTGGTTTACTTTCCTTTGTAGTTTGGGTTCACAATTGCAGCAAGTTTTTCCTCTGCAAGAACCACAAAAAGTCTTTGCCTTGGCTTTCCAGGTTGCTTGCTTGCATAAGCCAAGTGATATTTTTAGGATATATCTCCTCGTTTCCCTGTATTTTTGCTAAATATTGTCAAGAGTTTACCATCCTCAGTGACACAAAAAGTTTACAGTACTCTTCATTTGACCTTTTGTCGTAATTTTTGCACAATATTAACATGGTTTAAAACAGATTAAATATTTCCAAGACACGTTAAGATGTAAATGTTGTACACGAGGTGTCTTGACGATGAAGCTTTCACCGTGTGATTTCTTAGCTAAAGGTATTTTATTTAATAGCAATTTTATTTAATAGTAATCTTCCCCAAAGCTGGAATTTTAAAGGACAGCTTTTGATGGGCTGACTTTGAGTTATTTCTCAATTGTGTCTTCCAGGAAAATCCAGCCATGGCCGTTGCAATCAAAACGTGTAAAAACTGCACCTCTGACAGCGTCAGAGAAAAATTCTTGCAAGAAGCCTGTGAGTATTAAACCACTTTTTTTGGGATCACTTCTGTAATCGCTCCCTGCAGAGACTGTGACCACCTGTGCCAGAAGCTTCCTACACTAATGGAAATCTTTTATTAATATATAGCCTGACTTTTTCCTCTCCAGCCATACGTGACAGGAGAGCACTTTACATCCTTGCACTGCCCGTGTGTGGGATTGTCTCTGGGTTCTTTTTCCAAGCTGAATGGTGATGTCTGACTCCTCTAAGGCTTTAGGACCATTTTTGGCATATTAGAGATCATCTGATCCTCTATTTCCTTCTTAATGATTTTTTTTCGGTGTAATGCTTTAGAAGGTCAGGTAGTTGTTTTTGCTAGAAATGTTATGTCAAAGAGAGATCTCCTTTGAAAATTCAGAGTTAAAATTTATGGGAGAATGAACCACTTTTCTAAATAATTGCCCACAAATGGCACCTTACATACGTGGAGGAAGGCTTTTTGTTGAGATGAATAGGAACAGAAAACTTTTATAAGAATATTAAAGGCAGTGATTCCTCTATTGTTTGGTTTTATAAGCAAATTAAGATATGGGACTTAAGCCTTAATTTTTGCCTATTATCCTTTGCTATTGTATATCTATAAATGTTGTAAAGGTATTGTGTTATGTCAGTAAATTAATTGGTTATGGTCAGATGCTACGGTGTATTTTATTCAGTATTCCTTTATTCAAGGATTTTTTCCTAATTGTTCAGAAGATCTGTGTTCACAGCTAATGACTTCTTACTTTTGAATGTCAGATTTTTTTTCTGAAATTATTATAATTTTTCCCACTACATTTCTTTCTGTTGGAACAGTAAAAACCACTGCTTACAGTAATAACTCAGCACTCACAGGTAGGCTGCTGTCTCCTAACAATGTAGAAAATAATTGCTCATTGAGTGCTCCCTATTCTGCCTTTGAGTTTGACAGATAAATAGTGCTTTTCCATTTTGGTTTAGTAGTTTTGCCGTTTCTTCTTTCTCTTTTTCATTCTAATCCCCGTCCCTTACCTTTGACTTGTGTTCAGATGGCAAACTCCCTCAGAACAGCTGGTTACTTCACTGAATTGATAAATTTATTTCCTAATAATTTAATATTAGGAATATTCAGATATTTTGGTGGTGTTTCAACACTGCAGAGGCTTAGCAGTTGTTACTGCCTGTACGACATTTCGCCGTGTTATTTATTCCTTTTTATTAATGTTTTAAGCTATGTCAGTGATGGGAATGTTTGTTTTCTTGGTTTTTTTTCCCCCTGTATTATTCATAACATTAATATTTTAAAGAATATGTTATCTTAAGTTTGCCCCATTAAAGTTTTCTTTGCAGGACAGTCTGTTATTAAACTATTGTACCTGTCAGTCCTACGAGCAGAATTGCCCAAAGATTTTTGGTGGGGTTGGAGGCATTTTGGTTACCCAGCTGCTGTGTACCCACATGCAGAAGTAGAATTCAGAGCTTTTCAGAGTAAAAATCCAGAAATGCCTGGATTTAGCTTGGGATTAGTTTAAAGCCAAAAGAGAGCAGGTTCTATTCCTGCCTAACTTTAGGCAAACTGAAGCAGACTTTGCAGTTTGGTAATTACCATGTGTCTCTGCTGACATTACAAACTGTAAATGCAGAAGAGATACTACTTGAGGAGCAAATTAAGGATGTTTTGTCAAGAATACATTAAGGATGTATTTAAAGACCCGTGTTTAAGGATATATTTAAGGATGTTTTTGCCATACCTGTGATGGGAGAGAAGAACTTAATCAAGGGACTGATGTTTGATTTAAACTGCCAAATACATCTCCCCAAAATATTAGCAAGCCTTCAGGCAGTCTCTGAGGTGAGCAGTTCCAGGCTGAGGGATGTGGAGAACTCCATCCCTGGAGGGGTTCCAGACCAGGCTGGATGGGGCTTGGAGCAGCCTGGAAGGTGTCCCTGCCCATGGCAGGGGGGTTGGAACTGGCTGATCTTGATGGTCCCCTCCAGCCCAAACCATTCTGGGATTCATGTAGTCACACTGCATAAAACATACTGTGACTGCACTGCTGAGGCTGAAAAGTTAATTCAGCCCATGGGAAATAAAGTGAGATGTGAATGTGATGATGAAATAGGGCTTTTGTTTATGTCATAAGCTGGCAGACATTTATTTTCAGTAATTGAATTATACACACTGTTTTTTCTTGCCTCTTCTTCCAGTAGAAAGGCCCAGGTTAACCAGGCCATGTGCTGGTTTGTCAGGGCATTATGTTAACTTAGGTTATGCTCAGCCAGGGCTGAGGGCCACACCCCGACTTGCCTGGCACCTTCCACAGCAGTTTGCATTTTTGTGAGTGGACAACAGTACAGACAAAGCAAACCGTGTTTCCCACTGCCCACAGCGCACGAAACAGCCAGACATTACTCCTTGCAACAGTTGTTTCAGGCTGCTCCAGGACCTGTGATTATATTTTCTGGTTGAAGGCGAAATGCTTCTTAATCACCGACTCGTTTTCGTTTCCTTTCAGTAACGATGCGCCAGTTCGATCACCCTCACATCGTGAAGCTCATTGGAGTCATTACAGAGAACCCAGTTTGGATAATCATGGAGCTCTGCACGCTTGGAGAGGTACGAACAACCCTCCTGCAGCTTTGGCCTCCTCTCTGTTGGCTCACGGGTCGCTTTACAAAAGGCTGAAAAAACCCTTCACGGTATCAAACGTGGTAGAATTACGGGCTGAGAAACAGGAGCGGCAGCGTTTGACCTCCTCCTCCACTGGGGGAACTGCAGCACCTCATTCCAAAGCCATTTAGTCAGAGCTTTCAGAGAATTTAATCGCAGTTCCAGAGTGAGAGCATGACCTCCGTCAAGATGATGATCATGTGATATCATTTATAAACAGCATTTGCAAATGTACCTTCTAGAAGTGAAATTGTGGTACATCTTTTATTCTTCCTGAGTAACGCTGTGTTTTCCCTTCAAATATGGTGGTTTTTTTTCTGTAGAGTGGAGGCCCTAGATAAGATGACTTCCCTCATTATTTTGGTTTTTTGGATGAATGGTTCAAGCAAAACTAGACTCTCGCTCTTTATAATCGATTAGTTTTCTTTGAGCCGCATGTGTCTGAAAATGGGAGCTGCAGTGACATTTCATTCTGCGTTGTGTATTGTCATTGTAATTATCAAACTGCAGTACATTGTCCAAAAAAAAAGGAGAAGAGGGAGAAAAGGCTGTAGTGGAGAAGTCATTTTCTGTTAGAAAATTACAGTTTGCCTTTCCAGTCCTCAAATGACTTTTCAAAGCCCTGTTTTAATTTTTAAGGAGATTCAAGTGCCACCTTCCAGTAGGTCCTAACTGCCTTATACTGGGAATAGAGCTTATAAATATCCTGCATTGATATTGGTGCTCTGTGCCAAATCCAGTTGTTTTAGCACATGTAGTTTAAAATAATGTTTCCAAAACAATAGTGATCTACTCCGGATTTGGCTTGGCCAGGTACTGTTAAGTTCTCAAATAATTTAGGCTGTAAACATGTGCTGGACTCGAGGGTAGAGTCAATAAAAGTCCAGGAGGGCTTCACTGTGGAACAGCAGCAGCAGCAGATGCTCTTCAGAAGGAGCCTGAAAGCAATGCACAAAATTGCTGGGTTTTTTTTGTTTGGCTAACCCTTTTCATGTAGGAAAAAAACCTGGTTGAATTTAACCCAGAGTTAATTTTGTTCATGGGAAGTGATTTCCTTTTCTCATCCAGCCTTAAGGGAAGGAAGTCACGGCCGTCGATACTCGTGTAAACTTTACAGTGTGAGATATGCCTCGTTCAGGCTCGTTACTTTTGGTCCTGATTTCTTCCCGTTTCTTCCTTCCTTGTGCAAAAAGCTGCGATCGTTTTTGCAAGTAAGAAAGTACAGCTTGGACCTGGCCTCTCTGATCCTCTACGCTTACCAGCTGAGCACAGCACTTGCCTACTTAGAGAGCAAAAGATTTGTACATAGGTAAGATTTCGTACATGTGTATGTGTGTGTATGTGTCTGTTTTAATATGCAGCTACTTCGGATTTCGGGGAATGTCATTTTTGCAAGAGGCTTCCAGCAGAATGACACCCTTTTCAAGGGTGACACCTGCTGGCCCACTCCTGGATTGACTCGGAGCTGGTGCCGGATTTTAATCGGAGTCGTTTTCGGCTCGGTCGTTGCTCTGTGGTTACAGGATTTTTTTTAAAGCTGTGAGTCAGCTCTAATCTTTCAAATACAGAAAAGCAAAACAAGGGCAGATGGCTTCTTAAGTAAAGAAGAGGGAAACAAAATATTTATAAAATACAAGTACTTGCTTAACCAGAAAATGAATCTAAATTTCCTTTGTGGTGTGTTTTGAATTTTACTCCCTCGAATCTGAACATGAGCTTTCTAGGGAGAAGAGACTGGCTTCAGCCTCTTACTGCATGCAATTAAGAGTTCACAGCACTCCAGTTTATTAAGTACCATTAATTTTCAACCTCAGCTCTTTATTTGTGTTGAAATACTTACAATCAACTTCTGTACGTGTGTTGTGATAAACACATATATAGTAATAACTATATATATATGCATAGATATTTATGCTAAAAACATTGCAAGTAGCAGAGCCATGGGATTGTTATAGATTCTTGGATTTTAACTGGCTGCTCATGGCTTGGACAAGTGAACTCTTTGGTGGGTTAGGAACTGGCAGGCTCAGAGAGTGGTGGGGAATGGTGTCACACCCAATTGGGGTCCAGTCACCCGTGGTATTCCCCAGGGCTCAGTGTTGGGGCCGGTCCTGTTTAATGTCTTTACCAGTGATCTGAACAAGGGGATCAAGGGCACCCTCAGTCAGACACCACCCAGTTGGGCAGGAGTGTTGATCTGCTGGAGGGCAGGAAGGCTCTGCAGAGGGATCTGGACAGGCTGGATCAAAAGGCCACAGCTGACAGTGTGAGGTTCAGCAAGACCAAGTGCCAAGTCCTGCACTTGGGTCACAACAACCCAGCCACAAAAGGACCTGGGGGTGCTGAGCAGCAGCTGAACATGAGCCAGGGTGTGCCCAGGTGGGCAAGAAGGGCAGTGGCACCAGGGCTGTATCAGCAATAGTGTGGCAGCAGGACCAGGGCAGGGATTGTCCCTCTGGGCTGGGCACTGGTGAGGCCACACCTCAAATCCTGAGTCCAGTTCTGGGCCCCTCAGGACAAGAAAGACTTTGAAGGGCTGGAGCGTATCCAGAGAAGGGCAGTGGAGCTGGGGAAGGGTCTGGAGCACAAGTCCTGTGAGGAGCAGCTGAGGGATCTGGAGGATGTTTAGGCTGGAGAAAAGGAGGCTCAAGGGGGACCTTTTCACTCTGCAACTCCCTGAAAGGAGGTCAAAGCCAGTTGGGGGTCAGTCTCTTCTCCCAGGTAACAAGTGACAGGACAAGAGAAAACAGCCTCAAGCTGCACCAGAGGATGTTTAGATCATATATTAGGAAAAATATCTTAATTAAAAGGGCTGCCAAGCCCTGAAAGAGGCTGCCCAGGGCAGTGGTTGATTCCCCATCCCTGAAGGTATTTAAAAATATGTAGGTGTGGCACTTGGGGACATGGTTTAGTGGTGGCCTTGGCAGAGTTGGTTTAATGGCTGAACTTGATGATCTTTCCCAACTGAAGTGATTATATCATTTCAGCCAAGTAGCAGTTTATTTTAACTGAAGCAATAAACTCACAAAACACGACTCACACTGCAGTGAAGCGGGAGAAGGCAGCACCACTCAGTTTGCTGCACTGACATCACTGCTCAAAGCTGAATCTGTCAGTGCTTAGTCACACCTGCTGAAATCCAGAGTCCACAGACACACGTAAGGCAGGTTGTCTCACCTGGGAAACTGCAAGACAAAAGCACCAAAGTCTTTTCATAATCCCTGTGGTATCACTAAAATCTGAGCTCCTTATTAGGAAACCTTACACAGGACTGAGAATTTAAACCCTTTCATTTTGCAGGGCAGGAGGCAGATTTTCTTTGGGTGGTACTTCACCACTTTGCTTTTAAATTACTAGAAATA
Source organism: Myiotriccus ornatus (assembly GCA_036023395.1). Taxonomy (NCBI): domain Eukaryota; kingdom Metazoa; phylum Chordata; class Aves; order Passeriformes; family Tyrannidae; genus Myiotriccus; species Myiotriccus ornatus. The sequence goes on along the minus strand of JAYRBT010000082.1, from coordinate 148,272,283 downwards.
CTGTTCCCTCTCTTTGGCAGGGATATTGCTGCTAGAAATGTGCTGGTGTCTACCACTGACTGTGTGAAATTGGGTGACTTTGGTTTATCCCGATACATGGAAGACAGTACTTACTACAAAGGTAAGTTGACACTCCGGGTCCTTCTTGCAGGAAGAACTGACAGTTGCTTCTCCCAGTATTGAGGAATTACCCAGATTTCCTTGGTCTGGCTGTAGTATTTGTATAAAAAGGCAAGTTATTCAAGAGTTTAATAATGACAGTAAATTCCTACATGTGTACTTAAGAAGGAGGATCATGAGGTGTGATTTAAGTTGGAAGAAGTAGCGAGTTCACACGTAGGTACAGGTAAATGCTGAGTCAGTGCTGTCAGTGATGCTCCCTATTTCAGCTGCCACTGAACTAGGGAGATTCAGTACAGAAATGTCTTTGAAGCCTACATTTTCCCCATTTTGAGTGGAATACTGAGCTTCAGTGCCTCCAGCAGCTGAGGGATGTCCTGCAGTGCCTGATAGATGGGAAATGCAGCAGGAGAACAGAGATTTTGCATGTTGGGTACTAAACAGTAGCATTTCAAAGCTGGCATATATTGTTAAAGCACTTATTCATAAGTCTCTTCTTCAGTATATTTCTGGTTGCAGTTATATATTTAAAAATATCCTTTATCTGTCCCCTTACACTTCGTTATATTTCCTTGTTTCATTTGTCTCGTTTCACTGAGCTACATTTCGGTTTTTAATTGCTGAGAGGGGGAATAATTTTGACATGACCATTTCTTGGTGTGCTTTTGGGGTTTGTCGTTGAGGCCTTTATTGGGAGGTTTGGGGGATTATTTTTTGGGGGGGGGTTTGGTGGTTCTTTTTTCTGTTTTAGGTAAACCCAAACAACCTTGTTTATCGACACTTGAAGTGCTTCCCTGGAGATGGGGTTTGCCTGGGAATTGTTTCGCTGAGAACCAAATCTGTGTTTTGAGCTCAGGAGCAGAGATAACAACCTGCCTTCTCTTGCCTCCCCTGCAGCTTCCAAAGGAAAATTGCCTATCAAATGGATGGCTCCAGAGTCAATCAACTTCCGACGGTTTACCTCAGCTAGTGATGTGTGGATGTTTGGTAAGGGAACACCAAATGGTGGAGAAGTTCAGTGTTCCATTTTAACTGCTATGAATGAATAATTTCCAGATATTTGGCACAATGTCGACTGTACTTCCTGAAAATCGAGTTTCCTCCAGCATATTTTCCATCTTTGTGGGGTTTTTTTTCCCTTTTTCTACTCAGTAAGCCTGAAGTTTCATGTGCCTTTTTACCTCTAGTAGAAAGCTGACAGAAATGAAGGTACAAGGCAATTATTTCATAGTTATTAAAGAAATTATTTTCTTCTGTTGGTTGTGTTTGGGATTTTTGATTTTGTTTTGGGTTTTTTTGGTGTTATACCATTGTCATTGCTGTTTCTATTTTGTATTTTGAGTTTTATGGTGATACACCTTGCTTAATGCATAACTCAACCTGCATTTCTAGATCTTTAATGCCAGATTCCCAATTAATCTGTCTTTCATAGCTCCTGTCAGTTTACAAAGCATGACCAGAAGCTGAGTAAAAATGAGGCTAAATGGGCATATCCCGAAGCTTTGATCTTTTTTTCCTAAATATGTGAGGTTTTTTATGGATCTGATCACCTGTGCTCAGACAGGTCCAGACAGCTGGTCTGGGCAGATGGAACACAGGCTGTGTTTGGGAACAAAGGTGATGAGACTTGGAATAAGAGCAAGGAAAGTCAAATAAGAGTTCACCCTTTTTACAAATTAATATTTGAGTGCTGGTAAGTGAGGGGTGTGTAACAGTTTGAAGAAAACTCTAGTGCAGTCAGAGTTAGAGAAGTTACTTCTAATGTAAATTCTTGGCCAGTCCTAAAGCGGCAGACGAGGTTTCCCTTTGTGCTTTTAACGCTGTTTCAGTAGAAAGTGGTTTATTACATAGTTTCAGCCCCAAAAAATCTGGATCAATGCCAGCGTTAAAAACACCCTCAGAGTGGAAATACACTCTGCGTGTCGAAACAGGCCGGTTGGAGCGAGTCAAAGGGAAAAGCAAACACGGCTCATTCCACCTCGTACGAGAGATTTGAGTCTGAGCAGCCCCCGTGACTTAGAGCAGGTGAAGGTAAAGGCAGTGCAGTGGGAGGCCAGGCTGTGGGTGGTGCTGCCTCATCAGGAGGTGAGGTTGGTGCTGTGTGAGTGGCTCTGCTGCACATCACTCCTCTGCTGCCAGCTGGTGAGTCCAAACCCATTCGCGGGCCACGCGCTTCGGAATGAATCGCGGTGTTAGTACAAAACTGGGGGTTGCTTCTTCTCTTTTAACAGGTCCTGTGGTTTGCTGGCGGTGGGGAAAACGTTTCTTTGTGTGTGTGTGTGTGTTTCTCAGGTGTGTGTATGTGGGAGATCCTCATGCACGGGGTAAAGCCCTTCCAGGGAGTGAAGAACAACGATGTGATTGGGCGGATCGAGAACGGTGAGCGGCTCCCAATGCCTCCAAACTGCCCTCCCACCCTCTACAGCCTTATGACCAAGTGCTGGGCCTACGACCCCAGCAGGAGACCCAGGTTTACTGAACTTAAAGCACAACTCAGGTAGGGTTTCGCTTCTGAAAGGTCGTTTCCTTGTTCAGAAATGTGTATTTTGGCTTTATCTTCTGTCGCGGTGTTTTCTTCCTGTGGTAAAGGCGAGACGTGGTGTGTTAAGTTTTATCTTCGGAAGGCCAGGTGGTTGTTTGTCTTTTGGAAAACTGGACCTTATCTGCTAAAGAGAATGAGATTAGGCAGTAAATTCACATAACTGGAAATATGAATCACCTGCTTTCTCTCCCAAGAAAAACTTCACGTTTGACTAGCGATTTGTTTATAATTTTAGCTACAATCCCTGGGGAGGGGGGTAGAAAGAATGTAGAGTGATTATCCAGACAAACATGCTGTGGACGTTTGGGGTAAAAATGTGTCTTTTCCTAAGTAAATGAAGCACCAGGTGAGTGGTGCTGGAAGTTATTTTCATAGCATGGAGCAGAGTAGTTGCACAGACTCAGCTGTGACAGGGCAATTACAAAGCCTGCAGTAAATGCAGCATCACTGACTAGAAATTCTTTTGCCCTTTGTAAACCAGGATATAGACTACCTTTTGTTTATCTTGCAGTGAATGTGAGCACACACCTTGGAGACCAGTCTAAATTCACACCTTAGTTTATTCTGCAATAATAAATATGTTCCAGTGTCCGTATCTCCATTTCACCAGCCCCGAAGTGGGAGTGATGTTTAAACTTTGAAACCTCATGGAAATAATTTACAGACACATTTGATATTTGTGACCAAATTGGGTCACAAATGTTGTGACCTGCGGATTTTATGAGTGCTCAGTATGTATTTTGCTTAAGTCAATACAGGGTTCAAACAATGCAGAGGTATTGTACATTGACAATCCACTCCTGGATTTATTTAATTCAGTGCCAAATTCTTCAGTTTTATTTTAGGTCTTGTTTCAAAGTTGTTCTTTGTGGCGTGTTTTATTTTCATAATATCATTCTTTGCTGTTGCTGGATGTTTTTGGTTCAAGATAAATCACTGGTGGTTAAAATAAGGGACAATTTGAATGTAATTGTGATGCTGTTTCAGAGTTACTGTATGGATAACTTAAATATCTTTAAGTTTTTTTCCTATTTCTTAAAATTTCATGCAGTTTCACCATCTGTTAGTCTGGGAGCTCCTGTGTAGACTAATAATTTGCAGAGCTAGAGGAAGACTTATCCCTTATCATAGATAACTTAACCATTGTCCTCTTGACTGTGTGGAATTAACCACAAAGGAAGGAATGGCAGGGCTGGGTAGGGATTGCAAGGAAAAGATGTTTGGGGAATAGGTGGAAATTGGCAGTTCACTTGATTTTTTTTCTCCTTTTTTGGTTCTGGAAGAATGGGATTCTTGTCGATTTGCAGTCAGATTGTGCTTGTAACTTAAAGGTGGTTGCCACAGGTGAGAATGAAGCCCTGAAAAATGTGACTGGGAAGATGGGTTTGGTGTAAACCCAAGCAGGGAGAGTATCTCACCAGGAAGGAAAGAGGATGAGTAAATCCAGGGCTTTCTCAAGAGCTTGGCTCTCCTCAGAACCAGCACTCAGGACATGTGGCAAGTCAGGGTCTCCTTTGGTTACACATCAAAACCTGTCCCACCGGTGAGCTCTGAAACAGGCCAGGCAGAAAGACTCTGGAATTTCCATGCTGACAGACTCTCAAACTTGGACTGCAAAAGGCCCTGAGGAGCTGGCCCTTGCTGTGCACGAAGCCCAGCTTCACCAGGAGATTGGATTCCACACCTCCAGCAGCCCCTTCCAACCTAAACCATTCTCTCACTCAGATGGAAAATACACAAAGTGTGGAGGGATTGTTGCTGCTCTGCTCATATTGGGAGATTTGAAGCATTGCTGAGAGGACAGCCTCTCTCCGGGGGCCACTGCAGCCCTAAAATCCGTTTTTTACTCTGTTCCCACCAAAACAGAGCTTTCTACCACTCTGAACTGGTGACCTTTATTTCCCAAAGTTAGGCAGCACGGTTGTCCTTGGGGCTGCTTTGCGCCGCTCACAGACAGACTCAGCCTCTCGCTGGAAAGGTTGCCAATTCCCTGATGATGAGGCAATCTCAGGCAGCTAGGAAAGATTGGGTTTCAAAACTCAATTTCCCATGAACTTGCAAAAACAAGCCATTTCCCTGGTGGCCTTTCCCTGTGGTGTTGCTGCTGCTCGTTCTGGATCCTGTCCAGGGTAGTCTCTTCAAGCTACAGCACTGCAGCATTCCCTCTCTGGTTTAATGAGAAAGAGTCCCTGGCTTTGGGGAAAATCTTCTGCATCTGAAAAAGCACTGATGGGACCAGAAGCATTTCTTGTGGTCTCTGTTATTTGGTGCTTTTCCCGTTTCATGGTAACAGCTGCTTTGCACAAACTGTATTTGCAGCTGATTGTGCAATGCAAAGGTGCTGATTTCTGTACAATTTATCTACTGTTTTTTGTTGTTACATATGAATTTATGTAGTGGTATTAGGGTAGTGATTTTTATAGCATTTGATCTGTCTGAAGTGGATAGGGTTGAGTCAGTCTTCCCAGCAAACACAGAAACTAATGGGTGGGTTGTGGATTTCCAAATTTAATTCCTCCTTGCATTCCAAGTCCCTTTTTGAAGTGGCGGGGAGGGGTTAAAAGTCAGATTAGGTCAGGACAGTGAGGTGCAATCCTGCTCTCCTGTGACTCTGTCACTGACTTGGTCAGAGTTAGAATGTGTCACCTTGCTGATTTTGTGTAGAACAGATTTTTTTTTGTCTTGCACTACATGGTAAATAATATAAAAGGATTTTAATTTTGAGCTTTCAAATTCATGTAATTTTGTGACATTTGCACTGAATCGTGGAATGAATTTTGCTTAAAGTACCTCTCGCTAACCCTCCCGCTACAAGTGGCAAAATAAACAGCAGTTGTGTCATTGCTGAGGTTGTTGGTCACAGGTTTTAACAGAGTGCTTGGCCCCACTGGCATCCTTGGGCTGCAGTTCACATTGAATACAGCTGGGAAAAAAAAAAGCCTGATCCTATGCTTCTAAAGTCTGGTTTTATGTCAACAGTGAGATAATTAGTTGCTGAGAACTGGACTCGAGTCTTTTTGTCACTGCATTTGATGTAGATCTTGAAGCGTTGCTTGTAAATAAAGGAAACTGGGAAGAGTGAGGGCAGTTTGAGTCCTCTTCTTTTGTGGCATCCTGACCAAAAAAATGCTGCAGAACATACCTGAAGTACAGGATGGAGGCTGCAAAATGCTTCATTATTGCTCCTTGGTGATGACCGTTAGGAATAATGTGTAATTCATGTAAAAGTGCTTTCATATTAGAACAGGATGTGAAAATACGTTCATCTGCATCCAATTCGGCATTTCTGATGGCTGGAGATCACAGAGAGAAAGGAAGAAGCTGCTTTTTTGGGGTCAGCACTTACTGTAGATTCCCACATCACGCTGGTTCTGCTGTGCCTTTTGGAATGTGAGGATACAGTTCAGTATTTAAAATATTCCTACACTGAGGCTCCCAGCTAAGTGTTTCCTTTTCAATCACAGGCCAATTTCAGTAAAAAGTCCTTTGTAAATTAAATAAGTTTATCAATTACACAGGCTTGTAATAATTGAGATTTTTCATCAGCCTTCACCTCGCCCAGAAGCTGAGCTGAGTTTGTCCGTTCCCCCTCAGGCTTTGCTAGGGAGACCATAGGGATGGAATTCTCTGCTTGCTCCTCGTTGCTGCTAAAAATATGTGCAGTTTGGGAAAATATGCCTAGATCTGACTTTTCCTGACCTTGTGCATATTCTAATAAACTGTTCAGAGAACTTGAGCAGCTGCTCTGAGGAAACGTCAGAAATATCTCTTGGCACACTCTGACTCCATGCACGGATCGGTCTCCCCTTTGTGGAAACAAAGACCTTTCTGTGAGTCATTTATATTCTTTGTGGTTTTTTCGAGTAATGCTTCTCTGAGGCATTTCCATTTTGTATTCTTGTCAGCAGAATCAAGGGCATCCAAGTACAGACTCAGCCTGAGACCTCTGGGCTGCTGGGAAAGAGCCTCCTGTTGGTACAGGCGGTGGGAGAGCAGGGTGGGATGAGTTGGAGTTGCAAGGCAAGAAGCTGAGCCCCTGTTGTGAAAACCAAGTCGCTTCAACAGGAGTTTGTGATTTCCACTGATAAGGGTTGAAGTTGGTGGTACTGAATGCTGTGGCATCACAGATAAAATGGCTTTGATAGCAGGGCAGAGAGAGGTTTTGGGGTTTTACTCCTTTTCATGGAAGAACAGGACTGTGCTGTGACAAATTCCAACCCATGGCCCCAAGTTGTCAATAAGCCATCTCTAAATTTAGTCAGCTGCTGGTAGCCAGCTCTGTTCTGTTCTTCTGCTCAGATTAAAGCAACTGCTGCATCAACAGCTTGGTTAAAAATCTGTCATTTATTCGTGCTTTATTCATTAGTCCGGGCAGATTTTTTTGGTGTTGTTTTGGGTCTTTTTGGTTTGGATGTATTTCTTGAAAGAATCGTGGTTCATGGTTGTGGATGCATGTTGGCTGGTTTCTTGTGCTGCATAAAAACTTATGCTGGATATCTGAAGTGTGACCTGGCTCTAAAGCAGTGGGGGTTTCTGCTAGTTCTTCATGGGTTTGAGTATGAAATCTTGCATTTTCCTTATTCTGAAGGAAGAAAGAGGTAAAATAGAAAGATTCTCTCTTTATTCCCTCTGTTGGGCTGTGGCTGTGTTTCTGTGGTATTTCTAGCAGGGTGACTTTTGCAAATAACTTGTCTGATTTTGTTTTTGTTCCACATTCTTGTGTTACTTCAGCAATGATGGATTGAAATTGCAGCAATACTTATAAACTTGATTTAGCTGCCGTGAGACGAGATGACTTCCCTGCTTTTCAGAAGTGGCATGGTTTGGGTTTTTATTTTTTGGCTGAGTAAGGAAAAGCAAAGTTCTCGTCTCCAGCAGGAATTTAGTCTTGAAATAAGCAGCAAAAGTTTCACGATGAGAACAGATTGCTGGAGTTGATCTCATCCCCCTGCATGAGTAATTCTGGGTGGTTGTTTAGCAGACTGAACAGGAGATTATAAACTCAGAACCTAGCTTTGTTTCTGGAAACTCCTGAGTGATAAAGGAGCTGGGAATAGCTCCTTCCCAGGATTATCTTCGCACCGGGGATGGCGATATGGAAATAGCGTGCCCCGCTCACATCTCCAGACTGTCCCCGTAGCGCGCAGCTCCGAGGAATTGGCAGCTCCCTCTTTCAAAGCTTCACTCTGAGTATTTTTCGAGTGGCAAATATCCAACATTAATAAGCCACATAGCAGAGCTGGGAGGAGGCTGGATGTGGGGGCAGCAGGAGCACGTTCAGCTTCAAACAGGCTTTGTAATAGTCAGAACTGTGGTAAGTAGCGAACTGGTTTTACTACTGTCTGGTACTTTGTGAAAATGCAGCCTTTTGACCTGAATGCTTAGAAGCTGAGTGAATGCTGTCAGATCTTTCTGTTTTGCTAAATTGCTTTGCTGAATTGTGTTCCTGGCTGGGCTAAAGAGTGAGGGCAGAAGTATTTAAAATGGTTTTTGACTGCTTTGTTCAAACGGGGGGGGGGGAATCCAAGTGATCTGAAGCTCTTGAGTTTCAGTAAAGAACGTTTTCGGTTTGTTTTGAACCTTTGCAGCAGTTCAGTAGAATATTTTCTTGTGAAGAATAAGCTTTCATGCAAGTAAGTGCTTGATTGATTGTCTTTGAGGATTTCTCTGTCTAATTGCACATAAAAAGAACTGTACTGCAAAAACGATTTTGTGCAAGATCAGCCACAGCTTTCTGAACATTTGATGCTGCTCCTGTTTTCAAAAGCACGCTGGTAATCCTACAGAAATATTTCTTCCTGATACTGGTTTTCAGAAACTGAACTAGTGGATGTGAAAGGAGGTTGTTTTTCAGTGCTCAGTCACTTTGTTAAGTAGTGTTTATCAGTTTGAAAAATGCAGGAGCTCTGGGGAGAGGTTTGTTCGTCACTGAGCTGGAGTTTTACTTAATTACAATATGTTTTTCTCAGTACAATACTGGAGGAAGAGAAGCTGCAGCAAGAAGAACGAATGAGAATGGAATCCAGGCGACAAGTCACGGTATCCTGGGACTCAGGAGGATCAGATGAAGCTCCTCCCAAGGTAGCTAAGGCTGCAAATTACGTGTATTTAAAGAAACAAACAAAAACCCCCTTTTTATTCCGTTTATTTCTGCAAAGCCTCCTCTGATGGGTTTGTTCAAACCACAACATTCTGGCCAGATTTGTCATCATCTGTGAATCCTGAAATGACCCAGTTCTGCTTAAGCTGTGATTTAGAACTGATCCATGCTATGATATTTCACTAATGATTTTCATTTCTTGTTCTTTAACCACAGTTGCAACCATAGGCAACCGTAGTTGCCACAAAATTGTTTCCTGGCCTTTTCTTTCTTTCTTTTTCCTTTCTAACAGCACTCTACACTGGCTAGTGAGCCCTCAGGCCACTGTGAAGTTTATTTATAACACATTGGTGAGATGATAGAAATCAACTAATTGTATTTTCTTTCTTCTGGACAGAAAAATTAGGGGTTTGCTGCCAAGGAACTTACGTGGTTTAGTTTCCACTTCGTTTGGTTCCATTGCTGTCCTGGTTGGATGTCACTGATGTGTTCTGCAGCTGTGGGACTCCAACCTCACCAGTTCCTGAGCACTCTCCCCTCTCAGTGACTTGTCTGCTTCTCCTCAGAGATATTTTTGCATATTATTTTGAAGAATTCTGTGCAGTCACCACTGTAACGTGGAGTATTGTCTGTGTCCTGATCAGTTCGTGGTGAATTCCTGGAGCTTTATACACAGGCTCTGGAGCTGATAATGATTCCAGCACCTTCTGCTGCACACACTCCCCAAAACTCACAGGAAGGCAACTTATTTTTATTTTCTTCTGTTTCCCCACATCCAGGTGGTTGCCTGGTGGATGTCCCAGCTTAGCTCTGCATTTTGATAACTTTGTGGCACCCCAGGAATAAGGGCAGTGGAATTGTTGCTTTCATTTCAGACCCGTTCAGACATCTGAGATGAATTAGCAGGATTTGGTGTTTATCTAAATAGACAGTGTTCCAAGTTACAGAAGCAGATGAACTCCATAAACTGGAACAATATGCTGCTTGATTATTCCAGCCTTGTTTGAAGAATTTGTTTAGTCTTGAAGCTCTGGGGCTAATCCAGATAGAATAAGTACCTTTTACCAGTGTGATATGTGAGCTGCACCGTGTGTGAAATTATAATCACTGGAGCTTTGTGTGTGATGTGTAAACCAAAACACCTGACCCAAGGTGTGTTTACACTATTTGTGTGTGAAGTACAGATGTGCATAGTAATGGCATTGGAAAAAGTTGAATTTTGTAGATTTTTTCAAGTGTCTCTTAAATTATCATTTATCTTCTAATGCTGACAACTAATTTTTTTATTCTTCCCATGATTCATTATAAACGTTTTGTGTTGTTATAGGTCTTAAACTCCATTATATTGGCAGCCTCACACATTTTCTCAAATAAATACACCTTCTCAAAATAATTCACAGCTATCACAATCCATACTATGAAAATGCCTGTATCTCACAGTGATATTTCTGTTGGAAAACTCAGACAGAAGACATCCTGGTCCAGAATGATAATGACTTTTTTCGTAAAGTAATGATAAATTAATGTAAATTAATAGAAGTAATAAAACACCCAGCAGCACTGTACCTTACAAAAAAAAACCCAACAACCTCAAATATACCTTTGGAGGTTCAGAATCTGATCAAAAGCACCTTCCTTGCTGAGGCAATTGGTTACAGAGAAGTTAACTATCAGAACTAACTTTATACCTCAGAATAGCACTCGGAAAGAGTCTTGCTAAACAAACCAGTTTGGTTTGTGTTACTCTGACTGAAGCAAAAGAATTTGCTTTTGGGAACAGTCACAAAAGCAACAAATTAGCAGCAAAATTTGGAAACAATGCTGTATTTGCACCTGGGAAGTTGGATTTAAGAATTATGTTCTTAGCTGATGTCCTGTCTAGAATTAAACAGCACAGAGCAGGTCACTTAGTGCAAGCAATTAAATGAACAGAGAGTTCACAGCAAGCATTATTTATTGACATACCAAGCAAACAATCCAGCTGCATCCATTTCCAAGCAAAAATTAGGGAAAACTTAATTTCAGTTGTTTAAAAAAAATGTCAGTAATTGTAGAAAATCTATTTTAGGGGGCTTTCTTTGAGTTTCCTTTTGGGATCACCACCTGTAAATGTTTGTCTCACAGAAAAGTAATTTTCTGGTTCGAGTTTTCTGTTTCTAAAGACTCCAAAAATTCCTTTATGTTTGCAGCCCAGTAGACCTGGTTACCCCAGTCCCAGATCCAGTGAAGGGTTTTATCCAAGTCCACAGCATATGGTACAGCCAAATCATTACCAGGTATACTGCGTTCAATCCTGTGAATGTTTTTGGGTTTATTTCAGATGTGGGTTTCTATCTCGGCTGCAGCTGGTGGGATTGATTCACTTCTTACGTGGTTTATTTTAATCCGGTTCTGCTCGATGAGTTTTGTTTTACATCAGAAAAAAAAAACAAAAAAAAACGAAAAAAACAACCCAAACTGAGCGTGGTGGGTTTACTCCAGATGGTAGATATTTCCATATCTGATGTGGTGTTCAGATTCCTAAAAGTGCAGTAAAACACATCAGCCATTTCCATATTTATTGAAGGAATGTGGTGTTCCGTTGCCATTGGTGCTGAGCTATGAAATTACTCATCTTACGAACTAGGGGACTTTCCTTGGGATCACTGATATTTTATTTTCTCTTGGCCTGATGGCTGCTTCACCTTTTGTATCCTCAGAGGTTTTGCTTTTCTTCCTGGCACTGCTGAAGAAATCTAAACCAAAAGCTTTTCGTTAAAGGACTTTGAGTCAGTTTTCTGTTTGTTCGAGGTTACAGCCATTTACAGACATCTCGGTCAAGGGGGGGTTTTTCCATGGAGAGGGGGAGGTTTTCCTTGGTTTAACAAGTACTTCAGGCTCATTAAACTTGGATTTTCCTGTGGAGAACTTCCCAGGCCATGCAGTTAAAGCACACTAATTACATGGTGTCAGTCAGGACTTAAGCCTGTAACATTCAGCAGGGGGTGCATTTTTATGGGGCTCTGTGGGGTGGTGTTTGCAGGCTCCTATTAACTGGAACACGAGCTCTGCCTGTGTAGCTTTTAAATATGTATCTATAGATTTAGTTTTGTCCTCAGAGGACTCTGATCTTCTTGACTGAAGAGGTTAAGAACACACTCTAACGCTGCTGGTTTGATAGGCACCCTCAAATAGTTCTAGTTATCCCCAGAAGTTATATTTCTATATATTAATATATATAGTTATTCTAAAATAGCGATGATAGGCATCATCAAAGACTAAAAAAAAGAGGGGTTTTGTCATGTTTTGGCTCAGCTTCCTTCTTCTGCTGTTGCTTCCCCTCCGCCCTCTCAGTGTCTGAATTGAGTCATTTCTGTCCTTTCATTTTTACTATCGGGGGGGGGGGATGTAGCTGCTAATTATGGGGAAACACAGGTCTTATTAATATCTCTGGTTTTTTCCTTTGTTTTTCTTTGTGTGGGGTTTTTTTTTGCCCCCCTAAAGGTGTCTGGCTACCCTGGTTCTCATGGGATACCAGCCATGGCAGGCAGCATTTATCCTGGGCAAGCTTCTCTCTTGGATCAAGCAGATTCCTGGAACCATCGGCCTCAGGAAATATCAGTGTGGCAACCAAACATGGAGGTATTGTGAACTGGCTCGTCTGGTTTTGTGTTCTGTACAGTTAAATACACTTTTAAAAATTATTATTATCAATTATATTGCTGTTATTATTTAGGTAGATCTGTTGTAGGAAACTTAAAGTGTTTCCAAGGCAACAAACCTTCTGTCATTTCTTTGCCTTTCTCCGGTGTTAAATACATTTTCGTTCCGTTTTTTCCTTCCACAGAGGTTCACTTTGTCCAAGCCTCTGTCTTAAATCCATTTCTTCTCTAACCAGCTCTGTTCCCTGTTCTTCTGATAAATATTTAAGTGATAGCTGAGACTTACCTGTTAAATACAGGGAAGTTTGTTACCAAATTCCCCTTGGCTTCTTTAAAAACACTAATTTATATACTATTTGCTAATGATTCCCAGGCAACGTTGGGATATGGTATGTGGAGTATTTGTAAGCTTAAGACAGGCATAAATATTTGCTCAAAAATTCATGAAAAAAATGTTTTTGTGACATGCTTTGCAAGTGTTGGCTAACACTGAACAGCATATTTGTTTTCAGTAAAAAAAAAAATACGTATCTTGCAGCTTTTAACAACTGGATGGTTACATTATTGCTCGAGACCAAGAAAACAAAACTGATAAATCTGGTTTTGTTGTCCAACGCAAATGAAGTGCAATACAAGAAGTGACAGCGTTGCTGAAAACCAGGACAGAATCTTTCAAATCTGTTTGTTTGCAGTGACTTAGGACCGAGGCAGATAAAATGTTTGGGGTTGGAAGGAGTTTCTCCTGCTGCTCTGCTTCAGTTTACGAGGAGTTCAAGGAACTCTGCTTGGCTGCTGTTGCGCCTTCGGGCTTCTAAAAAATCTTGCCTTTTATAAGCTATAAGTTCTTGCAGCTGTTTTGTACAAATTTCAAGTTGTGAGACTACGAATAAACTTAACCCTGGGTTGTAGGATTCGGGCACCATGGACATACGAGGGATGAGCCAGGTTCTACCCACACACCTCATGGAGGAGAGGTTGATACGACAGCAGCAGGAGATGGAGGAGGATCAGCGCTGGCTGGAGAAAGAGGAACGATTCCTGGTAATCCTCTGTTTCGTGGTGCTTCTTAATTCCTTCTAGTTGTTTCCTTTTTTTATTGCTAAATGTGGTCATTCCTGTGAAGTGAGAAGGTTTGCTGAACGCAGGAGTCACTACTAAATGGGGGTTGGAAGCAGGTTTTGAATTAAGTGTTCAGCTAGTGAGTCCTGTATCGCAGGTATCTTGAACATCTGTGACCTTTGGTGAGTCTCACTATGTCCAGTTGAGTGCTTATGTGTGGGAAGTTGTGGATAAAATTCCGTGCCCATCTGGAGTTTTCCTGTTTCTTCCAAAGGAGATGGATCCGTGGGTACTCTACTCCTGAAAAAGGGATAATCAGCCGTCTAAGGGCCCTGACTGTGCTAAGAGTTGTATTTCCTTGTTGTCAGTGCCACTGGTGTATGTTTTTCGGTTCAGCTCTGGCTTCCCAGTTATCAGAATTCGAATTCTGTGTTAAAATTCTCCTCCTCGAGGCTGATGGGCTGCCGGTGGAGCAGAAGGTGGTAGTAGGAGGTGGCAGTAGCAGGTCACTCCGTGCAGGCTCCTGGGGAGCCTGGGGGTGCCTGAGCCTGGTGGGACAGGTGGATAATTCACAGTGGTGTGGGCTGTGACAGACATCAGTCATGTGTTTGATCTGGAGCATATTTCAGGGGATGTTTCAGTGTGGAAGTCTCTCATGTTGTACGTGTTTGCAGAACATGCCTGTGTCCATGCAGGTGCCGTGGGTGTCTTATGGAAGGTGCATTTGGATAAATGAGCTCTCCATTTAAAGCAGATGGTGACAGTAGTCTGTGGTCTCTGGAAGAGCTCCCTGCGCTGTCTAGAGCTGGTCTCCAGGAAAATCTTAGTTGTACAAAATGAATTAATTTTATTTTAGACACCAAAATTGCTGGTTGTGTTTGTCTCACAGAACGTGACGTGGTCTTTTAGGGATCTTTAAGCCAAGACATTGAATTCCTTGAAAACAAGAATGGATGCTTTATTCCCCAGGAAGCCAGAGGTCAGGAAGGGAGAGCAGGTCCTGTATGTAGGCGTTACCAAGACCTCATTCCTTTCCAGTTGACTTGTTTTAGTCTCTCAGGAGTTCAGTTATGTTTGGCATTCCCAACTGTTCCAGCCAGTGGCTGTGAACACAACCAAGGTAGGGATAAACCTTTTGAGAGCTGTTGCTGGATGCCCCCATGTCTAGGACATACAGAGATTTGTGTTGTGCCAGAGTTAAGAAGTTATTTTTGATACAAGGATGTTAAAACTGGTTTCCTTCTAAATCCACCTGGGAGTTTGCAGTTTGCCACTGGGTGACAGTAAAGAAACCCACTGTCCCCAGACTGCTTTGTCCAGTTTGTTACAAGCTGAAGAGAGGGAGGGGAAAGGACAATTTCTTCCCTAATTTAGGCATTAAAACTACCACAGTTTTCCAGTCTTGAGTGGCACCACTTGCTTGTGACTTACACAACCCAAGAGGTCCAACTCATCATATTGGCAGTTAAAACTTCCAAGGTGGTCGAGAACTTTTTGGGGAATTAATGTGCTTAGCGGGAATGAGGCATTGACATTTCAGGTGGGAGTAGGTTGTGTGGGAACTTCCTGCAGAGAACTTTCTGGGTTTTTCTGGAGAATAAATGATAAATATTTGTAGTGTTTGCTCTGTTTTGATTCAGTCTGTGGACCATTGGGATGTTTATCATAGCCCAGACTGGTGTTGAGGAGGATCTTGCTGATTTTTCTTTTATCTCCAGTACAGTCTTGGCATGTGTTTGGAAGAGTGTGTTTTCATTATGTGTTAATTTTATTCCAAGGAGACACCATCTCTTTTGCATCTGTCCTGGTGAGGAACTGGAAGGGACTTCAGTTCTTTTTCGTTCCACATTAACATTTTGACTCTCGAGACTTTGGGGTTCAGACTTGAATGCCCTTTGCAGATTTACACCCTGTGGCAGAAGCTGAACAAGCTGCTGGTAGGCAAAGGGTGTCTTTGAGCTCATGGCAGGATGTGTGTCAGGGGAGTCTTTCTGTTTATAGATGGGTGTTCCTTGGAAGAGGAATGTGGGTTTGGGAGTTCAGCCCTGGAGGAATCACGATGGTAGAAGAGTCATTGTGGGGAGTCACTCTTGGAAGCCTCGCAGATCTCCTGAGGGGTATCCACAGCTCATGCATGGGAGTGCAAACACATACAAATAAGGCATTTATTAAGGCATTAAGGTCCATATCATAAGGTGCAGCATAGAAATAAGCCACAAATTACACACACACACGTTCCTTGGCCCATGTCCTCTAGCGAGTGACTAGTGACATTTCTGCTTTGGGGAGAACTGCCTTCCCTATTTTCACCCCAGGTGATTTAGGAAGAAGTCTTGGACCTCCCTGCTTCAGGGAGGTTTCAGAAGAATATTTGCCCTTTTGAGCACAGAGAAGAACAAAGAGAGGACAGCCAGATTTTAAGATTTAACTTACCTAGCAAAAATATTTAATATTTAACTTATGTAACCATCTGTAATGTTCTCAGTGTAAACTGTCTGCTTCCAAAAGCAGCTCTATTTACCCAGTCTTCAGGCTCTACAGCACATCCCACTTGTACTGCTGGGAGTTGGACTCACAGGGGAGCAACTGCAAAACGTTTCATGTGAGCCACTTAAACGAGACAAAAAATCCTCCATGGGATTTCTGTTAGCACAAGTTTTGTTTCCCCAGAGTAACAGCGACTTGCTCACGACTTGAAATTTTTTGCTGCTTCTACAGGGAGAAAACACAACTCACAGCAGGTTAGGACATGGATAAACAGTGCTGATGTGTGCTGGAAGGGACACCCCAGATGGGGAATTAAGTTGCAGTGGCACTGAAATGGAAATGTGCCAGTCTTTGGGGAGGTTGTTATCAGTGTAAGCAGTTTGCCTGAAACTGGTCCTTGGAGAACATGGGCATAGTCAGTGCTTGAGAGGAGACAGAAATGTTGTTTCCAAGCTGCAGCCTTAACACAGTCCAGAATTCTGAGATCCTGCTGTAAAAAGAGAAAACAAACAGGTCTCTCCTCACGGGAAGCTCCTGAATGAGAATGAATCTGTTGTGTAAAAACCTGAAGAGTAAAGAAGTGTTTAATTTTAAATTGTACCAAATACATTCGCTGGGAGGCGAGAAGAGAATTGGTGAAGGGGTTGATTTTCAGGAATCCAGGACTGACAGTCCCTCCCAGCCCCTGGCAGGGAGGGGATGGGGATACAGCACGATGGTCTGGCATCTTTAATGGGCACTGATCAAACTTGGGGGCTTTCATGCCCTCTTGATAGAAGTGCTTTGGAGATGAGCATCTCCAGGAAGGACAGAAATACCCAAATTATTTTTGAGAAAGCTGAAGTGCAGCATCACTGCACCTAAAGCTTGATAGAGGTCACTGCAGGAGGCAATCTCTGTCCAGGGCATGTGGAGGTGGAGGGGGAGAAGCTGCACTACAAACACGTTACTATCTCTGAACATTTCATACAGCACTTCTCTTTCTTCTGGGCCTGTTTAATTCCCTCATTTATGTGGAGCTTCCAGTTCGAACCTTTCTTTGTGACTGCACTGATGTTACGTGCACTACTTTTAGTCATAGAAATAAAGATCTATATGTTCGTGCCTTTTAGTGCCTCCTCAGCAGACAGAACAGTGTTGTACTGAGAAATTTATAGTCCTTTCTGGGGTAGGCTAAGAAGAAATAACTCACATAGTTTCTTTATCATGCTTGGATTTGGGGTTTTTTTCCTTCTGAAATTCCCACATAGTTGTGGTTTTGTCCTGTTTTGACACTGAGAGCTGCAATTCAAGGATAATTGATGTGAACTGTTGCTAAAATAAGATTTTAATTTTTAGCCTGAGAAAATCCCACCAAGACATTAAAACTCGGCATGTCCTGAGAACGCCAGGGCTTGCATGTTCTTTTATTAGCAAGTAGCCAGAAATACTGGAAATAAAGTAGATTATGTCCCCGTTTGTCAGCTTTGGGGATCCGTCTGAAAAGTCCTCTTGACATTTCCAGAGATTTCAGATAGCAGAGTATTTATTAGAAGAAAAGATCCCTTTGCTTCGTGAAGGATTTTGTTTCTCTGCAAGGTTTTAACAACACCAGAGTTCTCCCTCTCTCTGGTTTTTGGGAGGGCTGCCATGGCAGGGACTGGAAACATGGCAGGACGTGCTCTGGGGCTGTGAAGTGGTGTGTGAAGTACAGGACAGCTCAGGTTTGGTGTGAGGCTGATTTTTGACCGAGAGAACGTTGCATTAAAGACTCAATATCAGAAATCCAGCAGTGCACTGTTGTCATGCCAGCATGGGGGGCTCAGGTTGAAGTTCTTGCCACTTGAATTGCTGCTAACTTTAAAATACAGCGGGAGTGTGATCATCCAGATCACCTTAACTGTAAAATAACTGGTTTTGAAATTTCCACAGCCACACAAATGAATAAATCACAGTATCATTTACTAAAATGGAGCTTTTAGAATTTATTAGAGCACTAAAGTCAGTAAATGTGTAATTGGCCTTTTCTTGGACACAGGACACAGAAGTGTGTGGAGTATTTCTCTGTTGTTCCTTGTGTTCCTGACTGTCCAGGTTTTGATGGGGCAGAGGAGAATGTTGGGAAAAGAGGAAAGAAGTTTATGGGGTTAAATATTTCCCTGTCTGATATGATTTCTCTATTTTTAATCTGCAAGCTCTTTCAGGCAGCGACCATCTCTGGCTGTTCCTCACTCAGTCTGCAAAGACTGAATGAAAATCCCAAATATAAGCCTTGCTGACAAATTGAAAGCACAACTGGAGTATTTTTAATGAAAAAAGATCAGTATTAGTGTATCTTTGCAAGTTCCTTCTGCCCTGATGGTTTTTAGAGTCTTTTAGCAGGATATGTGAGTTGGCATTATTCTTTAGGGCTTTTAAAAGGAGGAAAGGGATCTGGAGTAGCTTTAAACAAGACAAGGATATATTTGCCCACCCCAGCCTAACCCTGAAAGGACAAGGGGTCAGTTTAGTTACGCTCAGTATTCACACGCCTACGTTTCTCTAAATAGAATGTTCCTTCTCATGCTGTGTGTGAGCATTTTATGTATAAAATACATGCAGAGATGTGAAGGGAGTTGTATTTACACTGCTGTAGGTGTGCATTTAATCCCTTTTCATTATCTCCCCGTCCAGTCTCGTAGGAGAGTCAGGTAAATCCTCTGGTTTTAAGTGGCAGAATTCGTGCACTAGAGACGTGCTCTCCTTCTGCTGAGCTTGTTTGGGCAGATCAGGGTTAACCTTGGCTTCACATCCACCATTCCTTTGTCTTTCCACGTAATTAACGTTGTCCTTGAAGAATAAACACAGCCTACCTGGATTTGCTGGGGAGATGTGTGGGGTTTTCCACTGCAGGGCCAGGAGCTGGACCCAGCGATGCTGGTGGATCCCTTCCAATTTGGGATATTCTGTGAGAAAAATTACCAGTTTCTTTGTGGGAAAAGGAAAAAAAAAAAGAAAAAAAAAAAAAGGGGGTGGTTTAACTTTTACTTTTTTAGGACAACCAATCCCCAGATTCCTGCGCTTAAAACATAAAATGGACATTTTTGTTGCTTGTATGGGGAGAAAAGGGCATCTGGATGGCTTTGTTAGCTTGCTGTATCCAAATGGAGTGTTTAAAGAGCTCCAGTAATTGGCCCCGTTTGCAGGCTCGGAGAGGGAGCCAAGGACATGTAAGCCATGCTGGGGCAGGAAGCGGGAATGTATGCGCAGCGTTTCTCAGCCCGCGCTTGGAATTTCGCTGTTGGGAACCAAACGATTTTTTTTCTCATTTTTTTTTCTTTTTCTTTTTTTTTTTTTTTTTTTTTAAGAAAACCACAGCTTTTGCTGCCTTTGAGA
>JAYRBT010000082.1:148232466-148251987 GCA_036023395.1 Myiotriccus ornatus | reverse complement strand
TATTTTTTTTTTCTTTTTTTTTTTTTTTTTTTTAAGAAAACCACAGCTTTTGCTGCCTTTGAGAAATTTAAAATGCAGCTTTTCCAGTGTTGTGCTGGGGCAGTGGTACTATGGCTGTTCGTCAGGGTGTTTTGTGCTGGGGGCGGGTGGTGGAGGAGCGGGAGCAGCTGGGATGAAATGACCTCTGGGATTTGTCAGATTGTGCTCCTAACAGGATTCTCCTGTGTTTTTCAATGCCTCTAAGCCGAGGGCACGAGGGGTGAGGAGAGCACGGGGTGAGATGTTTGATTTCTGTTTCAGAAACCCGACGTGCGGCTCTCCAGGGGCAGCATCGACCGGGAGGATGGAGGTCTCCAGGGCCCAGTGAGTACATGTGGGATCTTTTCCTCCAGTACCCTGGTGGAACGTGTCGTACCCGGTCTCGGTTGCTGGAGATGACTTAAAGTTTTTGCTGAATATTTCCACTATTGTTACGTGGTTGTACAACTTTTCCAAGAGGCTCAGCTTCAGTGGGAACGGCAGCCACGGCAAACGGGTTTGTGCAGCAGTTCTGGGGGGTTTTGGGGCTTTGTTTTGTTTTCCCTTGGAGCTGTTTTTGAAACAAATACTAAAATGTTTCCCTAAATATGTTGCAATAATTTTCAAGTGGTCACGTGCTGTAGAATCGGGGCTTTTATTTACGAATGTGGATTGTTTTCTGCAAGTTCTGTCAACAGGATGCAGGGTTAAAGTAACTTCTGCAGTTGTTTAAACATCTGAAGGGTTTTCTCACAAGGAATGTAAATGTTGCTGTTGCATTACCCAGAAATCTGTTTGGGGTAAATGATCCTCTGTGAAACAATGGGAATAAATCCCACAGCCATTCCTTTATTCCCAGACAGCAGCTGCAGCTCTGGTGTCCTTTCTTAGTGGCTTAACTCCTGTGTGTTTAACTAAAACCATCTCTCTAATTGTTTAATTGCCACTGGAATCTCTGGATCATACTGATTAGTTTAGGGACTGCTCGTAACACAAACCTGGTGCTTCATCCACTGTTTCTCCCTAGGGGTCACCTTTAAAGTAGTGAATATTTTAAATTCACTCTCCTGGTTCATTTGGGATGCGACTGTAAACTCCTGGTTTGGCTTCAGCATTTCTTCACCACTTAAGAATTTAGGGATTCTTCCTGCATTTGCAGCCAAAGCACAGTCATGAATGAGTGTATAACTGACACACTGCAGAATGGTCCCTGGAGACATCCATGTCTGGAAGCTCCTAAGATTGTTTTCCATGAAATTGGACAATACTATTAGTTACTGTAATGCCTTGGATATTGTTGCATCTTTATATAAGAGCAAGTTCTGTGCTGCTCCTGAAGATGTTTCGAGATGCCCTGCAGATTTGGAGGTCATGTCACAGGTTACAGCCCCCAGATCCCAAACTGTTTGTAGGGGAAGTCCTGTCTGCCCAGAGGAGGCAGTACAATTTCACACCTCATTTGGAAGAGTGTGAAGAAAACACTTGGTGATCGTGGACAAAATGAGTTTTAAAGAGACTCTAACTCGTGATAACTACACTTCTGGTTCCAGAAATTGATTTTGCAGTTTTATCGTTCTCAGTATGTTCAGAACATAACTCTGACTGCATCTGCAGTGGGAAATGCCTCATGCTGCTGTGAGTCAACTTCAGTTTCTCATCGAGATGATGAGAAATCGGGCAGGGACACAAATGAGGAGTTACCACACACATTTTAGTATTTCCTGACTGATCACATTCTTTTCACATATACTCTCAATACGCAATTTTCTGGAAGTAACCCTCAACCTGGTTGAGCAACAGATTAATGTTATTTCTATTCTCCTTTAGCTTTTGGGGTTTTTAAAAAGCCCCTTTTGTTGTGCTGTCCAGCTGGAACTGTGGTCAAGCTTTGATTGCACAAATCCTCTCCCTGTAGTGGCGACCAGCACTTCTGTAGGGATGTCACCTGTCCCTGTCACCTGTCCTTGATTCCAAAGTCTGTACACTTCCTTTGTCCACCTGAGTCTTAGAAGGTCCCTGCTCTGCCAGGCCGGCCTTCTGCCCTGCTTGCTTGACTTCCAGCACTTTGGAATTGCCTGTCTCTGTGCTCTTAAAAAGCAACCAGCATCCCTGGGCCCCAGTACCATTTCTCCTTCCCCACTGTGACCTCTGCAGTTGGGTCTGGAAATGCCCGGGACTGTCCCACCACGTTTGAGTAACGAGGAAGGATAAACTGTGATCTAGAGGCAGGGCTGTTGTGAGTGATACAAAATACATGAAAACACTTTTCTTATGCCATAGTTAATAGACCTGTAGTGAGGGGCTGATGATGGTGAATTGGGATGTTTTTAATTGTTGGAAAGTGTGCTGAGAACTGGCTGGTCTCAGTGTTTGAGATAGTGCTGATGAAAGCTGTGAGCACTGCAATAACTACTTCAAATGTTTATTTTGTTTTATAGGCTGGTAACCAGCACATATATCAGCCTGTGGGTAAACCAGGTAAGCAGTAAATTCATACACTGTCATCTTGAATCCTTGATTACAAGTCTTCCAGCAGCAGTAGTGACAAAGGTTCATGCCCATATTTCCATACAGGGGTGAATTCAGTTCCAGGTGCTACACAGAGATGTTTGGTGCAGTGTGTGTTCAGATTCCTTGTGCAGGCCCCAGACATGCAGTCAGCAAAGCCAGGGAAGTGTTTAGATCAACAGGCAGGAAGTGTCTGGAGGAAGCTGAGTCAGTGTAGGACTTCACCCATGTGGAGTTCAGACGTGTAAAACAGAAGTAGACACCTAAAGTTGGGTTTCCCAGTCTCAAGTGAATCACACCCAGGATTCCTTCCAGGAAGAAGTCCAGTTTTCCCAGACACACACAGCGTGTTGGTACTGAGGGGTGAGAAGCTCTCAGGGGTGGAGTAGGTGTGCTGGGAGCAGTAGCGGTTGCCCCACATAGGGAATTCCAAAGCATCCTGTAAAACAGTCAGGTTCTCACAAAGTGC
Source organism: Myiotriccus ornatus (assembly GCA_036023395.1). NCBI lineage: Eukaryota > Metazoa > Chordata > Aves > Passeriformes > Tyrannidae > Myiotriccus > Myiotriccus ornatus. Next base: position 148,248,992 of record JAYRBT010000082.1, on the reverse strand, counting down.
AGCTCCTACAAACAGTGGATTCACTGCAGGACACATAAACATGTCCATCTCCTCTGCTAGTACAGAAGGGCACATGTAGCATGGACAGACCAGAGTGGTGCAGGTACATCTGGCACGTTGATCCTCTAAAAGTGTGAACTGTCTTTGTTGAGCAGATCACGCAGCTCCGCCAAAGAAGCCCCCGCGCCCCGGAGCCCCCGGACACCTGGGCAGCCTGGCCAGCCTGAACAGCCCCGTGGACAGCTACAACGAGGGCGTGAAGGTACATGGCTCAGTGCCACCTGAAACACCCCCAGAGAGTCAGACATTGCTGCTCTGAGGTACTTGGGTGCTCCTGAAGTCCAAACCGTGGAAAGCAGAGGCGACCAAACGCCCCAAAGTAAACGCTGCCCTGGCAGCTCTGCAGGGAGGTGGGGAGGTGACTGGTGGGCTCGGGTCCTCCATGACTGATACAGCATGTTCCTCACCTAGAGCCTTGCCCAGGTGAGCTTGTTTGTAGTTTGAAGAGCATATGAGATGTCCCATATGGACACAGCCTCCCATCCCTGCTCAGCAGGAAGGAGCACACCCAGGATTCCCAGTTGCTCAGGTGGTACCAAAGTGTCCTGTTCTCGGTCAGAGGGAAGTGAGATCTGTCTGAACTGTGGTGCTCAAAGAGCTCCTCAAACCCTAGTAGCTCTGGGGAATAAGGAAGAGGGGAAATGGGCTGTCTGACCTGGGATTGAGATACTTCTTGATGTGTTGTTTCATCTCCGTAAATAGGCAATAAAGCCAAAACTGAAACTTGACAGCAGTTGTGTAGCAGAGATGCTGCTGTGAAACACAGTGTCCTGCCTCTGCTGAAGTTGGTGTCCACAGAACTGCTCCTGAGGATGTCAGGCACTTCCAAAACCATCCCTCTGTGTGCTGTTCCTGCCTTTGGGGAGCTCCTGTTACCTTTCTAATCTTCAGGAAACAGCCCTGCCAAGCCTGTAGTAAAGAGCGGGAGTCCACGTTGTGGTGACCACAGCAGTTGGGATAAGTCACCCTTATTTTAGGTGCTTTGAGAAAGTACAGAGACAGCCCAGTTTATCTAAGCATGAAATTCAAAACCTGCCATCAGAGCAGTATGTTCAGCACAAATTGATCCCAGGCACTGCCAGCCTGTCTCACTCCCGCTCTTGTTCTGGGATTATTGGAATGTGTAAGAATCAGCGTAAACAGCCAGCAGTGGTGAATTTGAGCAGGATTATTTTTTATAAACTGATGCCAGTGCTTTTTGAGCTGCCAAGCCTCAGAAAATGTCAAAAAGCAGTAACAGATGTGTTACTAAACTTGGCTTCTCTAAAATTTCCTTTCTAAATGCTGATACTGGAACATGCAAAATGTTTTCTGAAATACATCTTTTTGACAAACAAACTAAACCTGAGCAGCCAAAGACATCAGGGGTGACAAGTGAACAGGATTTGTGTACTAAATAGCTTCTTGAGTAGGAAAGATGGGCTGATTTTATTTTTTCCTGTTAAGATTTTCTTGAAATCGGGTTGTTTTATGTCCCATGAGGAAAACAGCCCATTATTTTTGGTATGGTTTTGTTGATGGCCGCAATCCTAAACTGAACGTGCTTCTAGGATTCATTTCAGACTCCCTTTTCTGTACACCCAGTTCAGACTCCCGTTTCAGTCTCTCTTTTCTGCAGAACACAAATGAAGAGGATTGGGACTGCTTGTCCTCAGGAGCCTTCAGGGCAGGCCCCGGGGAGCACATGGTCTGTGTTCTGGCTGGGCAGAGTCAGCCACTTCCACAAGGAAACTCAGCACCTCACAGTCTGCAGAGCAAGAGTGTTGATGTTGGGGAAAAACAAAGAGAAATCAAGTGTTAAGAAACACAGTTGTCCATAGTTTTGGAAGGTTAGGGCCTGGAATTCCATGGGTTGGGTTCTTGGTAGTTCTTCACCCTGACTGTGATTCGTCATTGAGAACGAGAGCTGCACAGTTACATGACCACGTATTTCCTATCATGGCTTCTCTAAACAAAAAGAAAAGTTTCAGAAAGGTGGCTACAACATTTTCCTAAATCCAGTGAGTACTGGATTGTTTGTGTAAAGGGCCCAGCGTTCCCAGGACAGGTTGTTCCCCACCACTGCCCTGGCCCTCTGCTCCATTCACCACTCTGCTGCTCGCCAGACTGGCTTGCTCCTGTCCAGCTTTGCATGATGTCCTCCCCAGTGTTCAGTCAGGAGGAAGCATGGGTGCATGGCAAACCCTCCACTGCCCCCAGGGGGGCACAGCAGGTCGTTCTGTAACACACAGGCCGAGAGCTAACACGAGTGACTGCCGGGACTGCCGAGGATGCGTTTCCGTTGCAGGCTTTTTAACTGGTCTCTTATTGCTACACGTGTTTTGGGTTTGGTTTGTTTGGTTTGGTTTTTTTTTTCCCCTGCTGAGTTTTATTAATATTGTTTTTCTTTTTTTCCCTTCTTTTGGTAAATTTCTTTAACCTTCCCCCACATTCTGCTCAACCATAGCCATGGAGGGTAAGCAGTGCGTGAGCGTGTGTGTCCGTGCCCTGTTCCAAAATGTCTTTGCATGAGACTTTGCCAAATGACTGTTTAACTTCTTGATTGCTGAAACCAATTGGAATCACAGCCTTCCCCTGCTGATTGAGCTGATTACAGTGTTCTTTTTCCTGAACTACTTTCTGATCAGTGCACTAGATTGAATCTCTGTAATAGCTGTTGGTACCCACTTAATGAAGTGCTACAAAATGAAACCACCACGTGCTAAATCCTGCACTCCTTCCTTAGAGAAAGTCTCATCCAAGTATTTCGTGGTTTCCTCAGGGCAGTAGCTCAGGTGCTTCCAGTGAAACATGGAGCTGGGACCAGTCCTGAGAATCAGTAGTAACCTGGGGTGGGGGGGCTGAAGCATTTCAAATCCCCAGGGTGGGCACCCACCCTGTGACCTGGAGAAAATCATCATTTTTTTAACCTTCTGCTTCCACTGAGTGGTTGCTTGGGCATCCCGTAGCAGGGAATAGCTGCAGGAAAGGGGGATGGCTGTAGTTTTACAGTTCAGAGATACTGAGGATTTTACAGAAGAAGTTTGCAAATTTTCTTTCGTTTCTAACCCAGTATTATTTCAGTCTGTCTTGGATTTAACTCCAGACAGACTTGACTTGTTGGAAGTTTTGCATGAGTAAGAACTACAGGATTTTTAATCTATTAGTTTTTTTTCTGATCTGTTGGAAATCAACTGTCTAAAAGCAGTTCATGTTTCCCACCTGTAAAGGTGACACCATTTTTATTAACCTGCTGTGGATTTTCACTAACAAAAAGATAATGTTACATAACCATAAAATGGTTTGGTTCTGAAGGGACCTCAAAGATCATCTCATTCCAGTTCTGTTTTCCATATCAGTGTGTTATTATGTGCTCTGACACTGCTTTGGAGCACAAAAAAAGCTCCTGGAATGAGGGACCTGATACCTGTTGCTTTAATAGTGGAACTTGAACCACTTGACATGTCAAGTATTTTGTACTCCTCGTTCCTCAATTATTCTCTTCTCTGTTGAGGGAGTTACACTGGAAGCTCTTCGGGAAACTCCTGGTAAAAATTGCCTGGTATAATTTCACAGATCAGGTTCAGTCAGAAGAACTAAAAGAAACTTCCTTGAGATGCTGGAGCGAGTGTGCTCAGCCAGGACAGGGCGCCAGTGGGACCGAGCTGGGGTGGGCTGTTGGGAATATGAGGAACGGGAGCCCTTCCCGGAGGCCTGCGGAGGTTGGGAGGCTGCTGAGCCCCATCTGCTGGGGACGGGAGGTTCAGCAGCCGCTCTCTGCTTCCAGATTCAGCCGCAGGAGATCAGCCCTCCTCCCACGGCCAACCTGGACCGCTCCAACGACAAAGTCTATGAGAACGTGACGGGGCTGGTGAAGGCGGTGATAGAGATGTCCAGCAAAATCCAGCCGGCGCCGCCCGAGGAGTACGTGCCCATGGTGAAGGTACGGAGACGTTCCTCGAGTTGGGGGTTATTTGTTTTCTGCGTCTTCAAGTGGCACAGGAGAAACTCTCTGTGAAGCTGGAAATAGAAAAGCTTTTTGTGTGCGTGGGGTGGGTGACTCTTGGTCAGAGGCTGGCTGTTCCCAGTATTATGCACATCAGTGCTTTGTTCCCCAACTTGCCTGTGCTTATCCAGGGTGGTGAGTTGTGCGCTGTCTTCTCCACATTTTCACTTTTTTAAGGAAAACTTTGTATCAACCCTTTGGCAGCTTGTTTTGATGGTGAAACACACAATTGCAGGTGGGACTTTGAAGTGTCTCAGCCATGTTCTGACTCCCTTCTTATCCAGATGAGGAACTAAGTGTGTGTGCTGCCTCCTGCATTCCTACAATTCTCTCGTCTATTCATTCTAAGTCTTTAAACTTTATTTCCTTCATTATTTTTTTTTCCTTAGGAGGTTGGCTTGGCACTAAGAACTTTACTGGCGACTGTAGACGAGACCCTCCCAGTGCTTCCTCCGAGCACCCACAGAGAGGTATGTGGAGCTCACCTGATGCTCAGCCTTTACCTTTCCACAGCCTCAGCCAGTGGGGACAGGTTTTGGTGCTCCCTGCTTGGCACAGGCACACATTTTGGCTCACTGAGCAGGCTGAACTCCTGGGCTGTAAGTCCACATTAAATGAATTTTGTTAGAATTGCTGCATGGACATAGGCTTAGTATTAGTGAGGGTGCTCAAACTGGATGTAAGTACTAAGGAAGAGGACATAAATCCCAGTATTCCAAGGCAGGGAGACCATCTGGGAGTTAATTCAAAGTCATTGAACAGGTAATTGAGCAGAGCTTGGTGCAGCTGGAAGGTTTCCTGTAGTAACCTAGTTCTGGATGAGAAGTGACAGAGCTTTCAATGAAGTTCATGAGTAAAGCCATTTTCTTCCAAAATCTTGGAACAGGTGTGATACTGAGAAGGACAGAGAATCAGACAATCATCCTGCTTTAGCCATGTGTTTAAGCAACCTGTATGTGCCTTCTTGATCTGTTTTATTTTGTAGAGGTACTTCTGTGCCTACAGAGCTGCTTTAGTAGTAAAAAGAGTGATGATAACAGGGACCTGGAAGCCCATAATAATGTGGTAGTGCCAAGATGTGGGTTAAAATCCACTACCTGGGTCTTGGTGGTGTTTAACAGCGGGCTGCTCCTGATCTCCACCCAGGGTAGAGCAGCAGCTGCCAGATTCCATCTGCTGCTCCACGTGGTGCCCACATGACAACCCTGACTGCAATCAGGGATCTCGGGCAGGGGCTGTCTGTGTGGCATCACCCCCAGCTGACAGAACCGTCTCCTTGCAGATTGAGATGGCACAGAAGCTGCTGAACTCGGACCTGGCCGAGCTCATCAACAAGATGAAACTGGCCCAGCAGTACGTGATGACCAGCCTGCAGCAGGAGTACAAGAAGCAAATGCTGACGGCTGCTCACGCTCTGGCTGTGGATGCCAAAAACCTGCTGGATGTTATCGACCAAGCCAGACTGAAAATCAGCCAGTCCAGGCCGCACTAAGCACTGAGGGAAGAGTGTCATCAGTCTCGGAATTCTGCTTGCCACAGGATGTTCTTCACCTTCCACCAGCAGTGAGGATTAACCCAGTGCAGTCCTGGCTTTCCAGCGCCTCTCGCTTCAGCAGACCTGACCGACCGCGGCTGGTTCTCTCATCGCAGCAGTTTAACCCAGCCTTTATCATAAAGCCAAGCTGGTCTGGGATTCAGAAGCGGCATCACCACAGATGAGGTTTGTACAGGAGGAGCCCTCGGGAACTCAGAGCCACGGAGTGCAGGGCCCTTTGCACCATCGCGTGGAGCTGCCACAGGGTCACGGTCTCGGAGCCAGAACTGTTGGAGCAGCAGATCGGAGAAAGATATTGTGAAGAATTCGGGGAAACCTCAGGGCTGAGAATTCTTGCCCACAGTATATGAACTATCCAGACTGGAATTTTTTTTTTTATTAGAACACTTATGTCGCAATATGCTAATCACGATTTACAGAGAAAGAATAAAAAGCTATATTTTCAAGACTTCGGTCATTTCAAGACAAACTAAAGCCCTCTTCATCTTCCTGCCTTTTTCTTTTATGTGACTGTGTGAAGCATTTGTTTGGAACTAGCTGTAGGACACAACTGAACACTCGTCTTTTTCACCAGGATAACGTGCCAGTTCTTTTGTAGCAATGTTGTTTTCCTTGGAAGTGAAAATGCTGCTTTGTACCAGAGCAATTCAGAGCTGCATTTAGAGGAGTTCTGTAACCATCCATGTCCCCCATTTTTATATAATTTATAAAGACAGATTAAAGCCATGATGACTATTTTAAACCCACTGTAGTTAACTAACCCATCCTTTTGTCTATCTTGCCTGGGAGGAGTTACAGTAGAGCAGTGTAATTAGATTTTCCTTGGTTTTCCAGTTATGCCATCTGTTCTGTTGAAATAAAAACCACACTCCCTTTTTGCTGTTGAGGGATATAAATTATTCTCAGGAAGAATATAATAAACTGTACAGTTACTTTGACCTATTAAAAAGGTGTTACCAGTGAAACTCTGACTGTATTATTTCGTGTGTGTGCACTGCAGAAGAAATCACTGAGGATTTTCTCTGCTTGGAGTTTTCTCCCCCCACCCTAAGATTTATGCAGAACTTGAAGAGCAACAGTAGGTAAGGACCAAAGGAGGAAATCCCAATATTTTATTCTTTTGAGAAACAGTTTTTCCTCCAGCACAAAACAAGTCAGTGTTGCCACCTGTGGGACTTGTAATTACTTCGAAAGTCCTTTAGACTTTTATAATTAATATTCCTGGTGGAGGTTACTTTGAAAAGGGCTGGGGAATGTCCCAGTGGGAGGGTTTGCAGGAGCTATTTTGGAAGCTCAGGCAAGTGCTCAGCAGCAGCACAGGGACCAAATTCCTCCATGAGTGCCTGCGTCTTTTAAAATAAACGAGCTCCCCACAAAAGTAATTCCAGTTTTTTGTGAAGATGGGACAGTGCAGACTGCATGGGTGGTTGGTTTAGATGTGGAACCACCCTCCAACCCAACTTCGGAGCCCTTCTTGCACACCTGGAACATCCTGCAATGCTTAATTGTAATACTTTGGAATGCACATTTGGCACAGCCTTTAACTTGTTCAGTTGCTGGCAAAGTCCTGGCACTTCTTAAGTTGCTCCTTTCACAGAGCAATGTTAAATCATCTCCCCCACCCGCCCTCCAAAGCAGTTTTCAGAGACCTTTTCTTTCTGGAATGGCAAATAAATTCTGCACCTTACACAACCTCAGAACTTCACCTGAGAACTGCAGGGTTTTCCCCCACGGTGAAACGCACCTGATCCCTGCTGTGCCACATCTGGGCCACCCTGCTGTGCCCCAGACTGGGACAAGGTGGGAGCTGAACTGCTGGTAAGGCTTGAACTAGAGATGTTACAGCACAAGAGACAGCACCATTGGATTACATTCCCACCTTTGTCCATAGGTTATGGATGCAATTAGGAGCTTTAACTCTGCTCGTGGAGTACAAAAACCTGACAAGTTGTAAAGCCCCAGAGTAATGCACAGTGACAGTTTCAGCACCCACAGGTAACAGCCTCCTGCTCCACCTACTCCCTTTCACACTGATCCACGGGAGAGACAGGAGTACAAGTAGATGTTCTTTATTACAGGCAGGTAGAAAACTTAATTAGTCAAAAAGACCAAAGCCCATGTCATCATCAGATTCCTCTGATTCTTCTTTCTTTTCCTCTTCCTTCTTCTCCTCAGCTGAAAAAGGAGAAAGGAATCAGGTTTTATGTCCATGTTAACAGCTCAGAAAAGCCATAAAAGCCTTCACGTATACTGACTGTAACATCAAGGAGCAAGACCTGAGTAGTCCTAAAAATCTAAGCCAGCAAGGCAAGGAGACCAGTGTTTGCACTACTAGGAAAGCGGGTTTGGTTTTCTGCCTTCAAAAGTAATTCCTATCAAACCTGAAAAACTTTGGAGGAGACACTGATGACATACAGGAAAATCAGCCCTAACTCTGAGCCAATACTAATGCTGCAACATCCGCCTTTCCAAAGGGGAGGGTGCTGAAGACTCACGCACAGACCGTGAGACACAAACCACATTAAAGCAGTGCCTGTAACTGGTCCTTGCAAAGCTGCGGATGCTCCATCCCTGAAAGTGTCCAAGGCCGGGCTGGATGGGGCTCTGAGCAACCTGTTCTAGTGGAGATGTCCCTGCCTACGGCAGGGGGGTGGACCAGCTGACCCTTAAGCTCCCTCCCCCCCTCCCAATCCCATGGATCCCATGGATCCCATGGATCCAATGGTTCCCATTTCCACGCCCGGCCGGGCACAGCCGCCACTCACCGGGGGCGGCTCCTCCGGCGGGCGCGGCGCCTCCGGCAGGGGCGGCAGCAGCCGGGGCCCCTCCGCCGCCCGCGCCCACGTTACAGATCAGGCTCCCGATGTCGATATTCGCCAGCGCCTGCGGGGAACAAGGAGCGGCAGCGAAGCCTCGTTAACACGGGGCGGGGGTGGGGAGGGGGGGGAGCGCCACGTGCCGCCCCAGCCCGGCCCGCGGCCCCTCACGCCCACCTTGGCGAACAGCCCCGGCCAGAAGGGCTCCACGTTCACTCCGGCCGCCTTGATGAGCGCGTTGATCTTGTCCTCCTGCAAGGAGAGCGCGGCGGTGAGAGCGCGGCCCCTCAGGGCGGCCATGCCGCGCGCCCGCCGCCGCCATCTTGTGCGGCCGCACTCACCGTCACGGTGACCTCGTCGTCGTGCAGGATGAGGGCGGAGTAGATGCAGGCGAGCTCGGAGACGGAGGCCATGGCGGGGCGCGGTGCTGGTCGCCGGGTGGTTCGGCCTTAGCTTCGTGAGAAGGACTCAGCACCTTGGGCCGCCGCGGAGCGAGAGGGGGCGGCGGCGGCGGCGGCGCGGCTTTATAATGGCGGGCGCGGCGGTGTCATCGGTGACGTCACGCCGCGCATGGCGGGCGCTCGCTCCTCCCCGCCCGCTGTTCCTCAGCGCCCTCACGGCCGGGAATTCCTTCCCGGGCATCCAACATTCCACCCGGGAATAGCCCCGGTCACCGCGTCCAGCCGTCCTCACAGCACTGCCAAGCCCACCCGTGTCCCCCGGTGCCACACCCACGCGGCTTTTAAATCCCGCCAGGAGGGGTGGGGACTCCCCTCACTGCCCTGGGCAGCGCCAGGGCTGGAAAACTCCTTTGGTGAAGAAATTTTCCCCGGTATCCACACTAGTCCTCCCTGGCGCATCCTGAGGGACGCGCACAATCTCCCCCCAGCTTTGTGGGGTGTCACTGCCTCGCAAACCATTGTCTGTAACTCATATGTGACAAAATGGAGAGAAAAAAAAAGGTGCAGAATAAGCTGTTGTTGAAAACTTCCCACTGCCCGGCTTCTCCAGAAGTGCGTAACCTGTGTAACCCGGCTTCTTCCACCTGAATGTGAGGAAGAATTCCTTTCCCATGTGCGTGACCGCACACCCGAACAAATTGCCCCGGGAAGTTGTGGAGTCTCCCTCGCTGGGGATGTTCCAGAACCATCTGGACACAGTCCTGTGCCGTGTGCTCCGGGACGGCCCTGCTGGAGCAGGGGGGTTGGACCAGATGACCCGCTGTGGTCCCTTCCAACCTGACCCATTCTGTGATTCTGATGAGACCCAGCGAATTCCAGCCTTTTGCTCCAAAGGAGTAATCAGATTGTGAAAAAGAAATGATCGCTCGGGTTTTTTTCCATGTTCTTGACAGATGTCCTTCTCTCTGAATCGGAGAGGGCGATGTGATGGGTGGACTGCTCAGCGGATGAGGGATCTGTCGCATCCAGAGCGTGGTGATGCTCAGTGTCCAGCTGGAGATCAGGGATGAGGGGTGTCCCTCAAGGGTCCGTATCGGCACCAGAATGGTTTCATATCTTCGTCAGTGCCAGGAGCAGCGGGATCGAGTGCACCGTCGGCGGATTTGCAGATGACTCCAAGGTGAGAGTGTGGCTGACATGCCTGAGGGATGGGATGTCACCCGGGGTGGACGGGGCTCTCAACAACTGGATCTAGGAAAAAGATGCCCCTGCTCATTGCATTGGGGCTGGACCAGCTGACCTTTAAAGGTCCCTTCCAACTCAAACCATTCTATTATAAATAAGGCAAGCTTTCAAAAATAAGCTAGAGCAAAATTATTTGATCATTTGCAAAAAAAGCTTGAAAGCTTAGAATCCTAAAAGGACGAATTTCCATTACCAGCAAAGCATATCTGACACCCTGCTGTTACAATGTTCCCTCATAAAAACCTGAGGATATATCAGACCATTACAAGTGGAAACTGAGGTAGGCAAGAGGGACTTGACCTCTTGTATCCATCCCTTCCTAATGATCAGGAACAACTCAGAATTTCACTAAATGAAGATCTGACACTACTCACTGACAGAGATGATAAATGCAGAGCCTTGCAGTGCTTGACTTGTGGGCGCTTAACCCCGTCAAGTGGGGTCACCAGCTCTGAATTTAAGCATTTACTTAAACTTCCTATTGAAGGCACAGGGCAACTGGTCTACATTTTTATACCTAACTCAAAGCAGCAAATAAATGCATCTTTCCAGTGGGATGTAATATCCTGGAACCTGCGTCGCTGTTGGGTGCTTGAGGATGGGATTTCACAAATGACTTGCACGAGCCTGCCTTGTCTGTCCCTCACTCCAGCATTGCCCAGCGCTCCTGTGCCTGTGTTTCGTGGAGTGACCTGACTGGAAACCAGCAACATGGGAATAAGGTTCCTTTTCAATCAAATGAACTTGCCAATGATGCTGGCATGGGAGAGTGTGCAAACAGACAACAAAATTAGAGGTTTAATAGACATGTGTTTATAATGCTTTTCATGTAACAGTCCCTAAGCTAAAAGTTTTGAGAAATGCTGATGCGTTGTTAAAAAAATAAAATACGAAGACCTAAAATTTAAATGTGACATTCACATAAGCTTAGGCTTTGCTTGGCAAAGATGTTAATTAAATGAGATTTGCCTGCATCCTTGCTTCATGGCTGTCTTCCTGCATCTAGTGAGTGACTCTGATAAAGCTGCTCTGTAGGAGCTCAGAATAAAGTTCTGATGAAAACAAATTGCCGTGTAATAAGAAAGCAAAAAAACCTCCAGTTGTGCTGCTTCAAAATATTTTTGAAGCCTATGTATCTGGTCAGAATTGCTGGTTAATAAAGCTTAATTCCAAGAGAGGCCAAGGGTCTAGAAGTTTGCAGAGGCACATGCTTTTCTCCTCTGATCCTGTAACTCTCTGTACTCTTTACTATCTAACACACTGTCATCCTTTTGGAGCAGAGCAGTCTCCATTCTGGATGAATTGATAGCAAATAGATGAGGGCTAAAAAACCAGTTTGCATGCTTCTGTGTTTTCTACAATGCCAGGGTAGTGAGTTATTTCCAGGGTGAGGAGGTTTAGGATAATAATACAACTGTTTTACTACCAAGCTGGTACAGGATTGCACAGGACTGTCTTCATGATAAACAAAACACCTAACTTGGCTATGAAACTTTCCTGAAGTGGATATTTTACACTTAGAGGATGGTAAAGAGCAGGGGCAGAGATCTGGCAGGATATGCTTGTGGATTGCTTAGCAGCCAAGAAAGGAACACAAGAGCAAGATGCAGATTAACTTGGTTTGTACATATATATATATATGTATTATTTATAGATTTATATACACACACATGCAGCATTTAAAGAATTAGAGATTCCTGTGCTGTAAGTGCTTAGAACACTGATGAATTGTGGCAGTTTCAAAATTTAAAACAAAACTTTGCAATTAGTTCTCCCTGTCATTATCACTCCATATTCATTCTGACACTTTATCCCTCATTATCGCTGCATATGCAAAGCAGTCAGTCCTTAGCACTTCACCCTAAATTAGCTGTGAGTGGGCACTACTACAGAGCTGATGCCTTATTGTTAGAACATGACGAGGTCACTGGTATTCATCAAAGTTGTCAAACTCAAGAGGTCTTCACTAAGGAGACCTGAAGTTGATAGTTCCTTTCTCTTTCCCTGCCCTTGATGAACTATTTTGTTGTTGCTTTTAATCTTCCTGAAGTGATTCTTCCTTTCTTAAAAGGAAGCCTTTCTCCAGCTCTCAAGGCTTCACTTTCTCAGTGACCAAAGGCAACAGTGTGGCCAGCAGGACCAGATTGTCCCACTGTGCCAGGCACTGCTGAGGCCTCACCTCGAATTCTGTGTTCAGATTTGGGTTCTTCACTACAGGAGAGACATTGAGGTGCTGGAGTGGGTCTGAGGAAGAGCAACAGAGCTGGGGAAGGAGCTTCCTGGAAAGGAGGTTGTGGCCAAGGGGGGTTGGTCTTTTCTCCCAGGAAACAATAGGCCAAGTTGTGCCGGGGAGGTTTAGAATGGATATCAGGATAAAATTTCCCCATGGAAAGGATTGTCAAGCATTGGAACAGGCTGCCCAGGGGAGTGACTGAGTCAACAGCCCTGGAGGTATTTAGAAGACATGTAGATGTGGCACTGAGGGACATTTTAGTGGTGGACTTGGCAGTGCTGGGTTAATGGTTGGACTCGATGATCTTTTCTAACCTAAACAATTGCATGATTTATTTCTTCACACAAAGGTAACAGGTGGGAAGGTGTTGGTAATCACAGAGACATAGTCATAGAATGGTTTGGGTTGGAAGGGACCTTAAAGACCATCTCAGTCCAACTAGACCAGATTGTTGAGAGCCCCATCCAGCCTGGCCTTGAACACTTCCAGGGATGGGGCAGCCACAGCTTTTCTGGGCTGGTTTCACTCATCTAATTTGAGTCCCTGTTTATGTGCTGTTTACCAGGACAGTCATCCCCTCCTGCAGCTGTTTTCCACTGTTTTTTTGCAGTTGTGCCTGCTGTGCTGTACTGATCTGGTAGAGTTTAGAGTTTGACATAAGAACTGTAGACCTTCAAGTTGCTCTCTTGAATTCTGTTGATGAGCAGTCTCGGGTACAGTATTTGCTTCCTTTGTTTTCTTTTTGGAAACCCCTTTTCTCCTTGGGTACATTTTTTTGGGTTTGTTTCCTTATAACAAGGTCAGTACAAAAGAGAACAAAACTCTGATACTACTTAGAATTGTAATAATCAGAGTATGTAACAGATCCCCAATAGGTGGTGCTGCATCTTTTTCATAGTGTCTAATTGCTGTATTGTTGGCCCTGATCACCTGGAAAAGTTGTCTTTTTGAGTAAACTGAAGTTTGTAATCTAATAGTAATAAATTTTTTTAAAATAAATATTGTAATTCTTTTAACAAATGTGGCTTTGTAGCTTAGTAGTTGGAACAATTATTTTATTGTAGAAAGGCAAAAATCAGATTTTGGTCCCTCTACTGTGGATTAATTGTAATTAAATCATTAATTGTTGAAATAACAAACAATCCCTGAGTAGGGGACCAGACCCTCAAAGTCTTTGTAACCATGTGAACACATTAGATCACAGAGCCATGGTCTTCATTTTTGTTCTGATTTTAAATTCTTATGCAAAGCAGAACACAGAGTACATGACAGGTCTAATGCACCCACTCCAGGTAACATCTTAAAAGTTTTAAGATGGAAAATATAAGCTTAAATCCCCTCCAAGTCAAGAATAAAATTTCCATCTTTCTGCTCTGAACGAAAATTTTTGCCACTGTATTATTGTAAGCAATGACCGCAAGACATTTTAAAACTCTGGGGCTTTTAAAGTAATTAGTTTTAAAAGGGAAGAGTTGGTACTTATGGCGATCAATAAGAGCCTGTTTGTATATAAAATATTTCCCCCAGATTGCTGCTGCTGCTGCTGTAAATGAGTTTTAAAAGCTGCTCCTAAATACCATCTTTGCTTCCAAAATGATTAGAACATTCTCTCTTTTTTTTTTCCCCCCAAAATAATGATTTCTTCGTGAGAGATATCACAGAAGATATTCTGTGAGAGTTCTGGGAAATGTCATCTTGGAATCCAGCAGTTAGGACAGGTATTGTGTCCAACAGTCACTCAATTTTTTCTTTAGAGAAACCCAATTTTAAATGTTTAAGCAGCTGTTCTTATACTACCATATAATTGTTAATATAGCATATAAAGAACATGTTAGAAAAGAATGCTGTTACAGAGCTTTCAAACCTCTCTTTCAGATGAAACCTTTTCAAGAACTGAGGCATTTTTTGGGTGAAATTTCCCAGTAAGTCATAATTAGGTTTCACTGTGCTCAAAAACATCAGTTGTCAGTGACAGAAAGCATTAGAAATAAAGCGACATGGCCCAAAACAAGTGTGTGAACAGAGGTAGAAGAGAGCTGTAACTCTCTTCCCTCAGATGCACAGAAATGAAAATAGTACCATGAAAATATGCCCGCAGGAACAGCAGCACTTCTACATGAGAAACTAGTGCTTAAATAAAACCATTTAACTAATTTATTATTTAACTGTGCAGCCCTGCAGTTCTGTACAAACCGTGATAAGCCCTTTCGCTTATGAAGTGCTAAATCCACAGGAATCAGCTCTAAATCAACACAATTATATTACACTCATTCAAGGTATTAATTGCTGTTTTCAGGATCTCTGTTTTTCAGGGAACTTCTGAAATCAATTTCAGAGCATCCCGTGTGGCTGGAGAGAAGTGCGGGATACATGTTTACTGTTTTGTAAAACCTCCCCTTGTATCTCACCTGTCTTCTGTTGCTTGTTGGCAACATTCAAGCTGCAGCATTTTCAAACTGCTACCTGAGTACCGTAATGCACTTTTAGCCTCAGTGTTGGTCAGTGCTGCTCATCAGGGTGACCAAATTAGGCAAGTGGACTTTTCTAGGAACCTGGCAGTGTATTTTTATGCTCTTTTTTTCTTAAATGCAGGTCTAACAGGCATGATAGTCTGTGTAATCATCAGGGAAGTTATATTCTTGATTAGATTGAAGAGATTGATTGATTTAAATAGAGTATAAAAAAAATTAGATGTCAATACAGGGACTTCATGGTTTCTTCCTTCACCTCAGCAGAAAAGCCAAATTTGCCTCAGATAACTCTCTTCTGGCTCTTGGTTTTGGGTGGTTGTGAAAAAATGTTACCCAGCTCCTCATAGAGAAGAAAACAGCAACCCCCTTGCCAGCTCCCTTGTTTATCTTTTTACTAGACCTGCCTGGTTTTACTTTAAAACTAAAGTTGACCCATAATTTTGTCCTTTATTTGTTTATAGTTACGGGTAAATCTTCACTTTCCAGCAACTTGAGAAGCTTGGAATGGAGACAAATCCGAAATCACTCCAGTGGAAACTCTAGTGGTGACAATGGTTTCAGGAACAGTTCACTTGAAGTGAAAGCTGAGCTGTTAATAGCAGCCCTTGAATATCTACAAGTATGACCCAAAAGGGTAAACACTTTGGAGCACTGAGATGCTTCGTTATCACTTCAAATATGAACTGATGAAGGAGGATATTAATTGGTTTGACAAACCATAGAAGCCATATGTTTGCCTTGTGCTTTGGCAGATAATATTTAGTGAAGGAATTCAGTTGAATCTGAAGGGGCTTGACTGATCTGGGATGAAGACTGCATGTATTTATTAAGGGCTTCCACATCGAGGAGGTGATTGAAAGGATGAACTGTGCTGCTGTACTGTAACTCTGTAGGTAACTCCTTCTGGTGGAAGTGAGCATCAGTAAATTGCTCTTTGACTCCTTGGAAGGTTTAAGATTTATTTTTTTTCCTTCTTCTGCTGAAAGGAAGAGGTACCAATTAGATGGTTACAAAAGCATGACAATTCCTGCAGGAATCATCATCACCGATACAGCTGGGTTTCACAGATACGACTAAAAGTGGATGTGATATGGAGGTGCAAGATCCATGAGGTGACCTGAGGTTTTCACAGCTACAGGAGGAATAAGAGCAATGAA
Organism: Myiotriccus ornatus; assembly: GCA_036023395.1. NCBI lineage: Eukaryota > Metazoa > Chordata > Aves > Passeriformes > Tyrannidae > Myiotriccus > Myiotriccus ornatus. Next base: position 148,233,069 of record JAYRBT010000082.1, on the reverse strand, counting down.
ACAATCAAATCCAAATTTCAAGGAAACGGAGCATATGAGTAATACTTGGTATCATTCCAGCTTCCCTTTTAAACACATGTAAGGAGGAGAGGTAGTGCAGAGAGCTGGGGGCACACAGTCATTTTCCAAGGTCTCATTGAAAGCGACAGGACAAGAGGACACAGCTGCACCAGGGAAGGTTTAGGTTGGACATTAGGAAGAAATAATTCACAGAAAGGGTGATTAACCATTGGAATGTGCTGCCTAGGGAGGCGTGGAGTCACCGTCCCTGGAGGTGTTTAAGGAAAGACTGGACGTGGCACTGAGTGCCGTGGTCTGTTTGACATTGGTGGTGTGCGCTCATAGGTTGGACTCGGTCATCTCAGAGACCTTTTCCACTCTAATTGATCCTGCGATTCTCCCTCTTCTCCTGCTCTGCTCCCGCTTCCCGCCCGCCCGGGCCGGAGGGCGGAGCGCCCCTTCCCCGTGACCCCGCAGCTCCTCCCTCTCCCCTCCCCGCTCCTCAGTGCCGCCGAGTAACCTGGATTCCCGGCCCTCCTCCTCCTCCCTCTTTCTTTTCTTTTTTTTTTTTTTTTTTTTTTTTCTCCTCTCCCCTTTTCTTTT
>JAYRBT010000082.1:148172160-148232366 GCA_036023395.1 Myiotriccus ornatus | reverse complement strand
TTTGTTTGTTTTTTTTTTTTTTTTTTTTTTTTTTCTCCTCTCCCCTTTTCTTTTCCTCCCCCCTCCCCTCCCCTTCCTCCTCCTCCTCCCCTTCCCCCGACAGCGTAGCCGGGGCTCGGGCTCGCTCCCTCCCCCGTGCCCTCCCCTGGAGCCGCCGCCGCCGCCTCCGCCGTCGCACACGGAGACATGTACCCGGGAGCCCCCTCCGCCGGACCCGGTGAGGCTGCGCCCGGGTTTCTTTCCCTTCCCCCGCTCCCCCCGGAGCGGCTTTCCCGGCCGGTGTCCGCGGGGAGCCCCGGGAGCGCTCTGCCCCCCGGCTCGGGCCTGGCTGGAGCCGCGGCCGGGGGAGGAAGGAGGGTCAGGGCGCCGCCGCCACCTCGGGCAGGGCGGCCGCGTGTCCGGGGGCCCCTCTGAGGGGAGGGTCTCCTGCCCTGCCCCGCTCTCCCCTCCCTCTGCCGAGCCCCGGGGCCGGCGCAGCTCCCGCCGCGGAGCGGGGTCTCCATTTGCTCGCTCCCGGCTCCATCCTGGCATTCCCGGCTCGCCGCGTGTTCGGCCGCGCTGCGATCGTTCGTGTTGTGGAGGTGCGGGAGAAGCGCGTCCGCATGTCGGGAGCGGCCGGGAGAGGTGATGGGCTGCCCGAGGTGTCCTCGGGCTCTCTCTGCGGTGAAATCTGGGAGCAGAAGGAAACGTGGACGTGCAAAGAAGAGTTACCAACTCGCTCAGGGACGTTTAATATCGTTTAGGGGAAACAGGTTAACACTGCGCGAGTTTGTGCAGTTCATTATGGGACGGTGTTTTAGGCTGTTTCTGTGGTGAGAATTCTTATGTACAAACTGCAGTTTTTGCGTGACTGGCACCCAGTTTTCTTCTAGAAAACTTTTAAAATAAATTGAACTTTATTTGATGTTGCTGTTCTCAACGGTTTTGCATAAAATCTCTTCCCTTGGGGTAATCTAACAAAGAATAGTGTAGTGAAGTACAGGACCTATAACTGAGATGTCTTTTACTGCGCCTCTTATAGATGCTTTCTCTGTAAAAGCATTAAAGCATTCATGTCTTGGGATCCACAGTTAGGTGCGGGCTTCTTTTTTTTTTTTTCTTCGGCCTGATTTGGTTCTCTACAAGGGACAAGAATGAAGAAAGACAATCAGGATGACTGTTTTGAAATACAACTCCTCTGTTTTTACTTTCTTTTCTTTCTGCAGTGCATGAAAACTCTCTGTAGCACAGCAGAGGGACAGGTCTCTGCAGCTCGTGTGTCCAGAGGGACATTCATGGTTTTGCTTTTGTGTGTACCATCATTTGCACATTTCGGTACCAATAACTGTGTATAATAGTGATGTAATCCTTTGATGTCTTCTAGTGTGGAGTTCCCTTGCTCAGGTACAGATACACTTTGAGTTTACACGTGTTCATGGTGCTGTTGCTGCTGACGCTGTTCTGTTCACCTCCTGGTGATACATCTTGTTCCAAATTGTGCTTAAGGAGGCAGATAATTAGAAATATTACCAGCGTGTGGGCTGAGAGTAGTTTTATGTGTGGGAGTCTCTTTACCTTCTTTTATTTACTCTCTATCTGATCCTACCACTTTCCCTTTCGCTCAGAATGATCTTAGCTCCAGTTGGTGGTTGCTGTTTACCTTCAGGGACCTGTGTTCAGTGTGAGAGGATGTGTTCCCCTTCCTGGAACAACCCTCTCTTAACCCCGGGCTCTTGGTAGAACAACTTTCCCCAAGTTCAGGGTTGCTGTGTGTTGTTCCCGGTGTGTGTCTGGGGCTCCTGCTGTTCTGCTCCCTCCAGCCGAGCTCATCTTGTGCCTTGTTTACTTCCGAGTTTATCTGTGTGGCTCTGCCCTTTCCCTGTGCAGAGCTGGGCAGTGCCGGTGTCTGTGCCGGGCTGCGAGCTGTGTGTCAGTCTCTACACGGTGAGGCTCTGCTTCCTTCCTGTGAAATCATCCACGGAGAGCCTCAGCACCACAGTGGCTTCCAGCAGCCCAGACAGCTTCCTGCTGCACTCCAAAATCACCATGTCTTGGAGGTTTTTAGGAGAGCGTGGCTGTTCTGTGGACCAGCAAACAGGGACTCTCAGAAAGATGCTTCACTGCCTCGTGCAAGGCTACTACATGTGGCCTGTGAGCTGCCAGGGAAGTCCCATTCCAAACACACTGAAATCCTGTTCAGGGGAGAGAGCAGAAGTGTGGTTTACAGCCCCTCACCGAGCTGCAGCTGCTGTGAGCGCACCAGAGTTGCAGCCTCTACACATCTGTCAGCAGATCCTTAACACCGAGTAAATGCACCATCCCTGTCTGCCATAACCCGGATCCCGACTCTGGACCTTGTTGATCCACATGAGCTACTTTGTTCTTCCAGCTCCCGCTGCCAGCCTGGACCCCGCAGCCAGGCCCATCCCGAGGGTGCCCGTGGTGCTGGACTCCTGCCGGTGTAATCGCTCAATTTGCCACAGGGTTTGCTATTTTAGGCTTAATTCTTTCTCTGGAAACAGTATCAAGGGAGTTGGGAGGCCGTATCTGACTAATTTCAAAAAGTTGCTGCCAAACGTGGAAACTTCATTCAAACGTGCTGTTATGTCTGGAGTAAGGTGGTTTTTTGTACACGAGAGGGACATTGTGAAATCACTCTTTCCACGGTTAGGAAACCTGTGATCCCCTTTCCTTTTTCCCCAAGTACTGTCAGAGTTATTGCCTTGGTGTTGAACTTGCTGTGATATTGTGCCCATACCTTTTTTTTGCCTCCAAGAAACTGTGAAAAGTAAAAAATCTGAGAGAGTTCTTTATTTTTTTTAAAGGAAAAGTTTGATAGTGCTACTTTTTGGTTTGTCTTTTTCTGTAAGGACAGAAAAATGTCAAAAAGGTGTAATAAAAATAGTATCAGTTAAAAGACTTGATTAAAAGTTGCATAAACTTCTGGAACTTACAGTGCTTGGTGTTGATGTACTTATAAATTCTAAACTTTGCACACCATAGATTCCTTTATTTGAAAGGATTTTTGGGTTTTGCCTGCTACACAAGGTCTTAATTTATTGTTGAAGCAGTGATTGCCTGAAAAAGAGTGACTTCATGGAAGGGATTATGGCTTTGCATGTGAAATAAAACCTTTTTTATTCAGCACAAGAAACAGCTTTATCAAATCAGTGAAATTAAGGTTATTTTTTCACTTGTTGTTTAGTTGTAAGTTACCTCTTTAAAGCTGTGAACAGACTGTTGAAACTTTGAAGTCTTTTTTGTTTTTCAGTGCATGTGCTTGTTTTTACTTCCCATATATTTTCTTGAAGATATTAGATGTTGGATGTTGATTCCCTTTAGGAATCTTTGGTCCCAAAATGTGATGCAGGGAAGGGTGTGCTCCTTAGTTGGGGTGGTAGAATTGACATCATCTTCATCTCCTGGAATTTAACTCCACCAGTGTCCTACTGACGTGTGTTTCAGCAGCAGCAAGAGCTCCTCTGTACCTCCTGTCAAAGTTCTTCCCTTCCCTTCTTAGAGAGGCTTTTTCTCTCCTTTTGAGGGTGGATCTGGACCTGCTCTTACTGTGCTAAATCTGCTGGTATCACAGAGTTGCCCAATTTCTTTGGCTTAATTTTAGACAGTAAATTAAAGCTGAAACTCACTGTTAAGCTGCCACATGTAGAGGAGGGAGTGAGAACTTCGCGTAGTTTTAGCTCTCTTCCTTTTTGTGTGAGAGCTTCTCCTCAAATTGAAGTTGCATTTGACAAAGTTACAGCCTGCAACACACAGCATAACTTTTCCAGGCATATTGTCATGACCAGTATATTTTCCTAAGGAAGGAAGAGATTCCATGTCACTGTGTCGCCTCAGCCAGCTGCGTAGTCTGCAGGTGGCTAAGGATGAGGTGAGGAGATAATTGGTGTTGTCAAACGTGCAAACCAAGCTTTCTCCTTTGCCTGGTGAACTGAAGGATCCTGTTGGCTATTGAGAAGTGAAACATTGTGTTCAGCAGTGGTTCTCTTACTGACTCTGCACTTAAATGGGATTTTGGGAGCTTATTTTTTCTTGTCTTGGAAGTTTTTCACTTTCTCAGAATTGTTGTGTGTGTGTAGTGGTGTCTTGTAACATTTAGGAAGAGTACAGAGCAGCAACCAAACCTTCCTGACTTCCGGGAAAGTTCTTTTTTTCACAGTTTGTACCCCCTCCGTCACTGCTATCACCACCACTCTGCCTCTGTTTCACGGAAGGGTGGGAAAGACATACAAATGTTTTAACTGTGTAAGAGAAAATGTGGCTTACGTTATCATATGATGCTCTTTTGACCACTTAGAACTGTGTAGGAGGGAAAGATTTCTCCAGTCCAGAAATCAGTCTTTCTGAACACTTCTGGCTTTCCAGAAATGTCAGGGATCGAGCTGATGAAGGCAGTAAACTTCTAACTGCTAAACGGGCTTTGCAAACATGGACAGTTCTAACTAGTGAGGAACTTTTCATGCTTATGAAAGTCTTGTTCGTGTCAGCTGAGCATGTACTGACAACAGCTTTACAGAACTTGTAAGACTTGTCAAAATTCGGTGGTGTTTTGCCTCCCCTATTTCACGTTTAGGCGAAATACTTGGTCGTATTTTTAGTGATGGAATTTCTAATACTCAGCCTACCAGAAAATATTACTAAATCTGAAAATGAAGAAAAGTCAGCCTCCAGTATCTTATTTTTGGTAAGTTATGAACTAGAAAAAAGGAGCTGGTGGAAAATATTACGTAGTTGCAGCTGTAGTGGCTGTGGGTAGGGATCTGTTCCATGCATTGTCCAATTAATCTGTTTTAGTATCATGCATCCTTTCTGATGTACTCACAAAGCAGCCCACTGGAATGTAAAGTATCTCTTACCCTCTTGACTAGGGAAGTGCAGCACTTTGAACTCAGTGTAAGGCTTTTTTTGTTTTCCCCCCCCTCATTTATTGTAATACCCGAATTTGAAGTTAAACATTTCATTATATGTTTTATACTATAAAAACTGGGAAAAGACAGGGCTGAACAGCATCAACCCCAGGTGGACTGAACTTGAATATCTCGTGTCTTACTCCAGAGCTGTAATTTGTTGGTACACAGCCCCCTTTGGTAGCCATTTCTAAGAATTTGTGCTTTGAAGAGACTTTTCAGTACTGGCCAGGAAGTGGTTTTTTAAATCCTCGAGGCTGAGGTGGTGTCTGTAGTTTTATATAACCAGGACTGAATTAATAGGTGGTGTCTTTTTATGTGTTTTGTGAGCACCACAGGTTAGTGCAATTCACTTGAACGTCTCCATTTTAATTTGTTTTGCTTTTACTGTTCTCTTTTCAGAGTGAACTTAGTGCTTTTAAATACAGTTTTAGAACGAGCGTCCTGCTTTACAGCTTTGCTGCAGCTGTGAGGACCTGTGGACCTGGTGCCCAGGTTTCAAGAAAGAAAAGTTTTGTTTGTTTTTGGTTTTGTTTTTTTTCCACTGTATGACTTCGCAAAACTGGACACAGCCAAGGTGGAAGCAAAACATTGATTTAAATGGGAAAGTGCTGTGAATAATGACATAATCAAGTCAGTCCAAAGCTTGCTTTGAGTTTTTCTCCTTTGCTGCCATCAGTGTTGTCTTTTGAATTGGGTTCTCATTGAGCTGTCCACAGTGCTACCAAATTCTGTTACTGTTTGGGTTGTGAAACGAATTTATTTATTTATTTTTACTCACAGGTGTGGTGAGAGTCACTCATTCCCTCCTGCTGTAATTTTTGTCCTGTCCTGTTTCTCGTAGTGCAGCTCAGTTGTGTTTTGTCTTTGTGCTCTGTCTCCAAGTGGAGTTGTTCTGGCCCAGGTCCCAGCATTAATATATGTGTGCCACGATAGCTCTGCAGTTGGGAATGCCTCTGTCTTTGGGGGAAATGCTGAAATGTTTCACTTTTCGGAGATACAAGATACCTCCAAACATCTGCAGTTTTGGGCTCCGCAGTCTTTCCCAACAACCTGATTTTGTTCTCTTTTACGAGCTGCTTTATAATCAGAAGGTGGAGAACATGCTTAATGTTAACTCTTACACCTGTGTGTAGAGTTAAATTCCATAGCACAAAGTTCCATAAAATATGTGTAAATCTGAAGACCATGTGTTTAAACAGGTAGAATTTTATGTCCCGTTGTGTCACTTCAGCCTGTGCTGGGTGTGACTGAAACGAGGGGTCTTTTGAGAAGTAACCTAATCTGAGCATTGTCATCTTGGAAAGCTTGAAAATGTACTTGTGAAACTCTGTGTAGAGACAATGAAATTGGTGATTGTGTGTGTACAGCCTAGGAAATAAAGTAACTGTTCTGTGGCCACACCAGGTGCCACGGGTGGCTTTGTTTGACTTACTCATGTCATAGAGTGGAGAACTGCAAATTCTGTCTCACTGATGCTTTTTTGTGGTCCTGGCTCAGTCGTGGAATTTACATTGGAGCTTGTTAATGCGAGAAAATAATGAAATTTAAATTTTAATTTAGTAGTAGGAAGTGTGTGTGGATGTGCTAATTTAGATTTACTTTAAATAAGCCAATTTTAGAAGAATTCCCAAGGGGGGAGGTTTCGTTGGCTGAGCTAGATCAACCTAAAAATTGTTTGAAGTTAAACTTGTCATGTAGATGAATAAGGCTTTAAAACATAATTATTACTGGGGCCTCGTTATATACCTTCTGAAACTTGTTTAGCAAGTGTTTGCTATTAAAGGTTGTTCACACAGGAGGTGAGTTCCTGTCTGAATATTGCTGTGTCCTTGGCTTTGCTTATCCTCTGATAACGAACTTATTTCGTTGTCCTTTCATGCAACTTGTGATTTGCAGTGAATGCTCCCTTTCTACTCTTTTTTTATCAATTTCTCTGCTGGTTGTGCTCTCTTAGTCTGTTATACTCCATAGTTTCTGAAATCCTCGTGGAGGACAAGACTTTGGGAGGGCAGGGGTTTTCTTATTTGTGGTTTTTAACTGCCAGTGAAACATAAGATTTCCTAAATCATAGTACTTGTCAGCTTCAGCTTTGCTGACTTAGACACTTCTGTTGAGAGACATGGGTTAAAAAGAAACCCCCAAAAACCACCAACCCTCCAAACCACAAACAAAACAAAAATATAATAGAGAAGAAGCCCAAGCTGAGGTGGAAATGACAACGCAGAAGAATGAATATCTCAGTGAACAAGTGTGTTTCATTTTGGGAAGCGCTTCAGTGTTTAGTGAGGGAATGCTTAGGAATAACTCGTAGGAATTCAGAATATTTGCATAAGGGTGTGTTGTGTAAAAAGCCAGAGCTTCTTCCAGAAGGAGGAAACTTCCCACCAGGGCAAGGAAATGAAGGGTTGTTGTTTGGGTCTCCCTGTGTGATCAGAATACAGTAGTGGTGGGTTTTTTCCTAATTGCTTGACTTGCAAATCCCCTTTACCATCAGATTTCATGGAGGCCTCTCTGTAGCAAAGTTGTATGTGACTTTACCTTTCATAGCTGAGTTTTATTTTGTGTCAACTAGTATGAGAACTTCTGTTGCTTACAAGAGGTAGGTGGAGGAAAAAACCCTGAGATGTAATAGGAAAAAAACCCCTCTGATGGGGGAGTTGTGCTGCCAGCCTACACTGTCATATCTCAGTTATTCCACTATTCTCAACCTGCATTTTCCCCTCCTTGCAGTGATGCTGGAAACCACAGCCCTATCTCTGGAAACCGCAGTAGATACCACTGGATGTTGAAGATGCTCCTACAGCTGCTTTCACTATCTAAAATGATAAAATAAAGCATAACCTCAGCTCTTAACTGGGAATTTTTCTTTTCTGAGGCTAAACCACGGGAGTGTTCATGTTTTTGTAGATTAATCCAGTGTGAGTATGGGAAAAGATTTCTTTTTTTTTTCTCCAGGAAGGCATAGCTCCTTCTGGGTTATAGCTCAGCAGTTGAGTTTTGTATATTAAAAGTTTTTTTTTTAGGAATTAAGACAATTTTCATTTTTAGGTTTGACACAAAGCCACTGTCGGCCAAAGTCTGTTGCGGGTATGAACGTGCTTGCAAAGGTACAACACAAAATCCAGCCGTCCTGCCTTATTTCTCTAATTAGCTGAGGACAAATAACTTCTGTGTTTCATTAGGTTGTGTACAATGTGAATACCACAGGGGACGTGGATCTGGGGCCTCTGTGGTACCAGCTCCCAGCTGGTGAGGCACAGCACCTGCAAGGACATGCCAGTGGCCACCGAATAAAGCCCCAGCCATTAGGGCTCGTTAAGTTTAGTGGATGTCCGTGTTCCTGTGGGCACTGATGTATCTAATGGCACAGAAGGCTGGAGGAGAGGCAGAATGTAAGGGCAAGGGGAGGGAAAAGTGTTGCTGGACAGGCTGGAGGAGCAACTTCGTGCTGAGAACCACGGCTGTGGTTCAGGGGACTTAAATGTATCCAGCATCTGCTCGTGAGCTGCAGTGCAGAGACCAGTTCCTACAGTTTCCAAGGAAAAAAATAATCCATGAAGGACTGAGGTGTGGAGGTAATGGAGTGTCACAGTGAGCTGTACAGCTCCCGGGGTGTTATGTGATGGCAGTTTGTGTGTGCAGGAGGTGTTGAGGTACTTAATGGTGGGATTGGGGCCACGGACCCCTCGCTGAGCTCAGCTCTGCAGCTGGAGGGGCTGGAATGACTGTGCTCCTGGGGACTGAATGCGAGTGCTTGTTTGTCTCACCTTCACACCAACTGCATGGATGGAAACTCCAGTCTGTGTGTTAAAGTTAAATTATTGGAGAGTCAGTCCTGATGTGTAAAGGAGTTGTGCTTTACCAGCTTGAAAAAAAGTGAAGACAGTGGGGGTGGGTTAGGCTGCTCCTTACAGACCTGTGTGGTTGCAAGTGTCAGGTAATATAGAACGAGGGGGAGCCACACTTCTGTCCTAACCTAAATGCAACATTTCAGCAAACAAAGGATAAGCAAAAAGTGTCATGTGGGATGATGAATACGGAATTTCTGGTCTGTAGAGGAGAAGCAGCTTGAAGGGAGGAATAGGGGCCAGTGGGTGGGTTGTTATATTTTTATTTATTTATCCCCCTCCCCCCCCCCAAGATGTGTTTATTCACTTTGGGCCTTTTGGAGCGGCAAAGAAGAGAGATTGTATTGAATGGAGGCATTGCTCTTTATGAATGCAGAAAAAAACATATTCTGTATTTCAAATTGTTAGAAAAGACATCTGGAATTAGTTCAACTTCATTTTCTAAGGCGTGGAAAAGGGAACGAATCATTATGGTCGAGTGTGTTAAACAGCACTAAGCATGTTCTCCGTTTCCCCCTTCATCTCTGAAGATGGAGTTATTTTGTACTTTGAATTCACATTTAGCTTTCAGCTGGGTTGCTGACTTGTGGGTGAGATGTAAGCATCCCTCCATTGTTTGCATGGGGCTTGCTATTTGGAGGACTTAATTCAAGTTGCAGCTTGTAATTAAAAGCTTTTCTGTGCGTCTCAGAAGGACTGTGGTGGTACTTCGTCCAATTTCACTTGCAGGGGTGGGCTAAGCCACCTGAATCGTTGACAGGAAGGGTGGAAGTTCCTCACTGTGGGTGCTTTCACGGTGCTCTGCTCTGCTCTTCCCACCTGCAGGTGGTGAGAACCAGCTTGTTGGTGCTCAAAAATGTGGAGGCTGAGTTTGAAGGTCGAGGCTGAAAGGGGAATGTGGGAGGAAACCAAAGTACTAACACTTGGTGTCTTTTGCTGGTTGACATTGTCCAGAAGCAGCTTGTGGGCTGGAAAGAACCATTCTTAGTTTCTCGCCTGCTGCTTTCTGCTGGAGCCTTGATCTCTTCCTCTTTGGTTCCCTGGCCTTTTGTTCTTAGTCTTTCACGTGTTATTCTTTGAATGTGGTCCTGACTCACAAAGCAAACTGGATTGGTGTCTTTTTTCTCCTTTAATCTGTGGCTGCAGGACCCGCTCGCTCCACTGGTGTCTGGGAGTGATTCCGGCCTCAGTGGAAGGTATCACTTCTGGCACCATGAAGAGATCACATCTCTTGTCTTACAGAGGTCAGAAAAGAACCAGAATAACCAAGGGAGCTGTAGATCTGTAACTGAGTATTTATTCCAGACAAAATCGTCATGAAATGGTTTGGGGTGGGAGGGACCTTTAAAAATCATCCTGTCCAACCTGCCTGCCGTGGGCAGGGACATCTCAGTAGATAAAAGGGTTGACTTGAGAGTTCACCTTGTTTGAATTCTTTTGCAGGAAGTGACAATTATTCAATACAAATCATGTCTAGAGTGTGTCTAGTGAACATAATGAGATTACAGGTCGAAGGCAGTGCTGTTTATCTGACACTTTTATTGTTTGTTAAGGTATTTAATTTCGTACTCCAGTGCTAAGAAATTGGAAGCAGTCTGGCAGAGTGGGATCTAGTATCTCAGTAGACATACAGGGGACTTGAAGTATGACCAAATGTGAGGACAGCTCCTTCATGTTTGCTCATCAATGTTGAATCAGCCCTTGTTCCCATAGCTCACCTCAGCACGTGCAATGTGCAGTTGCTAGAAAGTGTGGAGGCTGCTCACTGAGAGGCCAGAAGAACCTTAGAGAGGGGTTTCATCAGAGTTGATAACTGGAGGTTTGATCACATCATCTCCTCTGCCCTCCTTGTGGTTTGTTGAATTATTGGGGATTAACAGATCAGTCTATAACTTTTTTTTTGTTGTGTATTATCCAGCAAAAAAGTGGTATAGCTTGACTGAAGAACTTCTAGTGCCCATACTCTAAAACATCCTTTTAGTGAGCAGCAGACAGACCTACGGGGTCCATATAGATTTCTCTGCCTCCATAATATCAAAGGACTGGGAGCTGCAGCTTTGGGTTTTCCTTATCTTGTGGAAAACACTGCCAGCCTCCCTCCTATCATCCCCTAACGGTTCTTAACAGAAAGCCGGTGTGAAAGTTAACTTTTTATAAAACCCAGACTGTCAGGAAACTCGAAGACCCTTTGAAACTTGAAGAAACTTTGGGACCCTTCAGAAACTTCAGGACCCTTTAGTTGGGTCCTAAAAAGAAAAGGCTGAACTCCCTGTATTCCTTTATTGTTCCGGCTATGTATGTGTAAATAAAATACATAAAACCTCTGTGCAGCTCGTGTTAAGGATTTGTATTGGATGTTTTCCACATTGTTTCTGAATTCCCTCTGCTACTGGTAGTTGAGTAACTATTTCTGGAAGACAGAGCCAGACTTGTGGCAGGTGCACCAGAACAGGGCAGAAGCTGGAGCACAGGAAACTCCAGTTGAGTAGCAGGCAAGTTTATTTTACCATGGGGGTGGAACAGGTTGTAAGAGATGTTGTGGAAACTCCGTCCTTTAAGATACTCAAAACCTGACTGGACAAGTCAGCCTGGTGGCTTCCAACCTGCGTTATTCAGTGTTCCTGATACTCAGTTCTTCTGGAGCAGCTGCTGGAGGCTCTTCCTTTGCCAGTGCTGGTTCTTTTTGGCCTGATCACGGTGAGCACGTCTGCCATTTCATTATTTCCTGCAGTTTTGGAGGCAAAAGAGCTGATGATTACTACTTGAGGGCAAGTTATTAAACCTCTTTTTTGCCCAGGGATCAAAACCTTCTCTCAGGGTCTGTGTGGTGGCATCAGTGACTGACATGGAGGCAGCAATGAATGTGCACAATGGTTGTACCTGAAAACATCTGTAGTGACGATCCACAAACCTTAACCAGAAGTGATGCTTCCAAATAAGCCTACCTTCCTTTCTTCCTCCACCTTACTTTCACTTACAGACTATATTTTTAGAAAAATGCTTTTGGAAAGTCTGCCTCTTGGCAGTCATAGGTTGGGTTAGCCCAGTGCTAAAACAGTGAGTTGTGAAAGCATCACCTGATTATTAAATATGAGTTAGGACTTGCCGCACAAGGAAACTTATTGATATAATTGCACTGGTGTAATTATGCTCAGACGATTTCCTGTGTCGACAAGCCCTTCGATGCAACTGCTTTGGCCCCTTCTTACTCAGTAACTCATCGGGCCTCTGACTGCACCTTAAAATTTCATCGTTGTCAGCTAAAAAAATCTTCAACGTGCTCGTTTAACGCACCGGCAGCGCTGCCAGCGTGGTGGGCAGACCAGCAGGTGAGCTTTAAAAATGATGAAGAATGAAGGACTGAAGAAATCAACTCTCCCAGTCTAGGAAATGGTTGTGGAGCCAATGGGTCCTGAAAAGTATCATTACATAATTGTGTGGATTTTGGCTCATCCAAAGTGTGTGGATCGTTCGCACCTTTTATGGGCCAGGAGTGTCTTGGCCTGTCCACTCCTTGAGTCACCCTTATCTCTGATTTTGATCGCAGTGGTGGCTGCAGTAGGAGCACACACACAGCCAGCCTTGGGTTTGCAATAGTTTCCAATTTGCAAATTTTTTTTTTTTTTACTAAAACAGCATTTCTGTGATTGCTCAGGATTCTTCTATGGCCACCTTTCTCCCACCACTCTCTTTTGACAGAGTAATTTTGCTGGATTATTAATTTTATTTCATAAAACTGCCACAAGATTGTTACTCTTCTAATATCTGTCTTTGCTAGGTTTTCCTTTTTTTTTTTTTTGGTAGAAATTGCCAGTTTTAAGATTGATAACTATGAACATTTAGTTTATGTAAATGGGGTGAGTTATAATGGGAAGTCTGGGGTTTTTCCTGATAAAAATAAGCCTAAAGGCAGTATACTGCACCTCATTATTCCACACCCAGCTTACCTTAATTCACACTTGAAAGTGGGGCTCTTGATGGTCTCAATCATCTTATCAGGGCTGAAATGTTCTCATTATTCATTGTATGGTCTAGCAAATCAGTGAGGAGCTTCCAGTACTTTATCACATGGATGCTCCTGTTTATTAGTCTTTCATCTTTTTTCTAATTCCTTCTTTCCTTGACAACACTTTAAAAGTAGAATCCAGGAATGCATGTAGATTTTCCAATGCTTTGGGACACTGTCTCTCCCAAAGCGTCATCTGTGTTCCTGATGGCATCTCCATGTGCACTGGGATGTGAATTTTGGCAGGTTTCCTGGGGCAGGGCATCACTCCCAGCTCTGGTGTCCAGTGGCATCCTCTGTAACACTCCTTACCATGCTGCAAAAGCTTCCCAGTGGGAACCTTTGCAGTAAGGAGAGCGTTCCTGTGTCCATACAGCTTCTGTCACGTGGAGAAGTGAGTGATGGGAATTCTGCAGGAGTGATTGGACGGGGAGCTGGGCCAGCTGAATCACTCTGAATGCTGCAGTTGTGTCTCATGGTCAAGGCTTCTGTCATGTTTTGATGGCAGGTGGAGCCTTATCCCTCTATTCTCTCAGCACCAAATTCATTCTTTTGTGATGCTGCTCTTCCCAGCTGGTTGCTGTAGTAAGTTTAACACAAGATAGTTTGGTTTTGCATTCTTAATTTGAGGCAGTAGTCCAAAAAGTGAATTCAGATCAATGGTTGTATTATTTAGGTTTTTTTCCCCCTGGAGTTCCATTCCCACCCCTCAGCTCTGTAGTTAACACACATGTCTCTGTCTGAGGCGGCAGAAATGTAGGCTGAGTGCTTATCGGGTCAGTGCTGCTGTTTAATAAACAGTACTTATCTCCTTGAAGCAACACCCTGCCCTAAATAAGTTTGCCTTGGGAGCTGAGCCAGAAATAGCTTCCTTCCTTTTTTTTTTTCTATTTTTTTCTTTAATTGGATCGTAAAAAAACCAAATCATTGAAGAAACTGTTCAAAATGAAAATACAGGTGGCAGTGGTGCTGCTTTCTGAGCAGCTTGCTGCTTTTTTTTTGCCCTCCATGAGTCGTGCAGGTTGTAAAACTGTGTGTTCACATCTTTCCCCAGGAGTTGTGCCTCTCTCAGCGTTTCATCTTATTCTCAAAACTGAGTCTGTGCCCTCAGTTTTATTCACTCCAGTGGAGGAATGGGGTGATGTTGTTGAGCAACCTGTGTTTGTTTTGATCCCTGAACAATTACAGATACGGCTTCACTGTGCCCCTGGGAAGCAAAACCCAATCCCATTTTAATACAGAGGGAGGAGGGTTTATTGCTTAATTGGGAAATTACTGTAATTGGCAGCATAAATAGCTTGCTGGGGGTGTTTGTCCCCTTCCATGATGCTTGTCTTTGCACTTCATATTCCTAAGTTTAATATTTGTTTTGTATTTCTGAAATCTAATCATGATGTAGCACAGAAAAAGGAAGGGCAGTGAAATTAGGATATGGAACTAGATACAGAAATGTTAGAAGGCCTAAAAATAAACAGGGAAAGGAATTGCTTAATATTGATAACAGTTGGGCAGGTAATAGTGGTAAGGACATGCCTGGAATGCAGAGTAGGGATAACAAGAAATGAAAATGTTAAAAGACAAATTCCAGGAGCCTGAGCAGGAAATTAAAATATTTTTGAATGGGTTGGTGTTACAGGGATCCTGGAGAAACACACACACAAATAAAATCACAGAATAATGTTAATGATTAGCACATAATTTTCGAATGGGAACTTTCTGCTAGGGGAAGATGGAAATAAAAATATGTGCAGTGATGAGCTGTACAGAATTCAGCAACAAAATGGCTGGAATCATATGTGGGAGACAGATTTCTTTGGGAAAACGATGGTGAACGAGATTGTGGAGGAGTAGAGGCAGGTGCTTGTGCACATCCTCCTGGTCGGATTTGGGGGTGGATCACAGAAACCTTTGGCGTATTGCAAGTGTAAATATTTGTGGGAGTGTTTTTTTCTGTTATTTCCAGCAGTAGCGATAATGCTATAAATAACTTTGTTAGGTGTCTTATCCACAGCAGAGCATTCTCTTCCACCTGATGACACAGAAACTGTGAATTTGTCACACCAAATGAGAAACGTGGTGACTGCAGGGCCACCCGAGTGAGTTCATCACCTTCAGAAAACTATGAAGGAAGCAGAGGGCCTCTGAGTGTTGGGAAAAAGTGAAAAGTCACGTCTGAGAGGTCAAGATGTGCAGGAATTTAGGAAAAAGAAATTGCCAAAGGTTGAGCAGAACCAGTGAGCTGAGTATTTTGTCTTTCTTCAGGGATGGAGGTGGCCAGGGTCAGAGGCAGATGCAGATGGGCTGCTCCTGGCAGGGCTGGGTTACAGTAACAGTCGAGCTGAGGTGACACTTTGCTCCCTTCCTCAGGGCAGGTGTGGGCACTGCAGAGGCAACAGGGATGAATAATAAAGTGAGAATTGCTGTGCTGCCATTGAAGTTTTAAGTCGTGGAAATGCAGGTCTTCAGCAACAAAGTGTCTTTAATGTTTTGATGGAGTTGGTGTTGGAGCATCACAGGCTTTAATGGCAGTGTTTATAAAAGAGAGGGGGAAAAGCAAATGGAATTTTGGTGGCACGACCTTAAAAGGGTGGATGCCTCAGAATATGTCTGGGAGACAAGATCTGAAACAGGATTTAAAAAAAAAAAAGACTAACAGATCTGCCTAGCATGTTCCCAATATCAAACCAAGTTATCTGGATTCTGATGGAATATTTGGTGTGTGGGGAAATTGGTGCTGAAAGTCAGGTTAGTAGGGCAGTAAAAATAAGGAGATACTCGTGAGTGGGAGACTTGCCATGGGGAGTCTTGAAGGGTAAAGTGGGGAAAAGATGCTACTAATGATGGGAATGGCCTTATTATTTCATTACCAGACTTTTTATAAATGTTAGGAATAAGTACATGAAACTTCACCATGGAGAGTATAGGAGGCACTGTCAGGTTTATGAGAAGAGACTAACTGAAGAAGTTTAGCCTAGAATTAAGTATTAAATGGGTATGGGGTTTAAATCCAGAAATGCAGTCAGGAGTACTCAAGCTGAAGAATCACGGAGTATAACCTGCCAGTGAATAAATAAGAACAGAAGGATGTTTCTGAGCGTTGAAGCATCACAGTTGGGGAACAGGGTGGAAAAGTGGCGAGTGACCTGTTAACGAAGGGATGTGTGTTGTTTCTGGTGCTAGCAGAGAACTGAGTTTGATAATCCCAGGAAACCACACCTGGATTCTTACATAAGTAATGAGAAGCCTCCTGGGTTACTTCA
Source organism: Myiotriccus ornatus (assembly GCA_036023395.1). Lineage (NCBI taxonomy): Eukaryota > Metazoa > Chordata > Aves > Passeriformes > Tyrannidae > Myiotriccus > Myiotriccus ornatus. The sequence continues at coordinate 148,216,345 of JAYRBT010000082.1, read as the reverse complement.
CGCGTGGAGGTTTTGCTGCAAGTTGTTATTGCTCCAGACCACAGAACAGCTGAGTTACTGAGGGTGAAGTTTTCGGTACTTGAATTGGTACCTTACACTCTTCTCCATGGATTTTCATGGGATTTCCTAGATTGAAACAGTGATAAGCAGCTGCTGTGCTTCTGCTTCATGTTGTCTGATCTCTGTCTGATGTTTGAGCTCAAGAATTCAGTACAGCAGCAACAGAGTATTTGCTCTGTTTGCTTTCTGTGTAAAGGAAGCAGTGGGATATAGTTGAATTCTAATACATAGTGTTTTCCAGAGAGCTGCAGCGTGGAGGCAAGTGGTGGAAACTTCATTTTCTAGGTGTTTGCTTAAATAAACGTCCTTAAGTGATTTGTTTTGAAACCAAGGTTCTTCCCTGTAAGGAAGACCTTGGTTCTCACTTTCCCAGCAGTGCCCACTTGGACTATGAAATTCCCACCCAGGTGACTTGTAGTATAGGAAAATGCAACTGATTTTAAGATTTTGTTCAGTAATCAGGGTTAGGAAATACAGCAAATGGTGAACAAGCGTGGGAAGAAGACAGAATTCATGGACTCCTGATAGCAGGGTGTTTTGATTATTTGTATTTTTTTTATGTGCTTTCGATTGTTTAAAGAAAGCTACCATTTAAAATGTGCTGTGATTCATTGGTCAAATAGCCGATGGTAGATTTGTTGAGCTGTCAGTTTGATACAGCTGATGGCTAAGCTGTGCTTTCTTTTCGTTTCAGTGCTCACACCTCCTCCACCGTTGCCACCGCCAATACAGGGATATGCCTTTAAACCTCCTCCTCGACCAGATTTTGGCACTTCTGGGAGAACAATCAAACTGCAGGCCAACTTCTTTGAAATGGACATTCCTAAAATAGATATCTACCATTATGAATTGGATATAAAGCCAGAGAAATGCCCTAGAAGAGTTAACAGGTAATACCGTGCTTTGCTTTTCCTCAGTTTATTTACAGTCTTGTTTTCCTTTGAAAATGCTGGACCCTTGTTCTTTCCCTGACGGCTGAGAGGATGTGTCTGGCTTTAGCCACTGGTTGTACTGATCACTTCCAACTTTGCATATCCATCTGTAGGCTTTTTCCCCCCTCCAGGTCTTTATTTGGATTGAATTTGTCAGCATCTTAAGATGCTGCTGATTGAAGCCCCTGGTGACAGATGGATAAACTGTACTAGCTCTAGTGGAGCTGGGTCAGTATGAGCCAACGTTATAAATATGATTTAGTATTCCTTGGTTAAGTACTGGAGTGCAGTTGGCTGAGGAGTCCTTCAGCAGGGAATTGGTGTAACCAGCTTGTTTTCCCACCTTTCCCTGCTCACAAAGGGAGGAAAAATCCATTTGTTTGTGGTGCTATGAGAGGATCGTGGAGGTACTAAATTAGTTGAGAAATAATCCTCCATCAGTAGATTCTATATAAGGGAAAGCTGTGCTCCTGAAAGAGATAGCAAGGTGGCCAAGGAAACAAGCAGACAGGTCTTGCACTTGGCATATGTGCCTTGTTAGTCAGAGTGTGCAACTTCATTGACTTGAAAAAGAGCGGCGTTGCCAGAAGTGAAACTCGAGAACGAGACTTGGCGCTGACTGGAAACCACAAGTGTCATCATCATAACTACCTACATCTCAGCTGTAGAGGATCAGAATGGCATGTTTATATATTCAAGAGCAAAACTTTTCCTTGTTAAAAAAGGTCACATGGGTGGAATATGAAATCATGAAAACGAACAAAGTGTGGAGTCAAAAAAGCCACCTGAAAGCCACAGTTTTCTGGATGTGATTTAATAAACCTAAGGGCATTCTCCATTGTTATTCTGAGGAGTTGGTAATGATAGTGTTTTCATAAAGCGGCATCACTGTGCTTTGCTGTCCTTTCTTTTGTCCTGTGGTGATCTATTATCAATTTAATTTTTCAGGTGGTCGAGAACTGAATTTAGTTTTAAAAGCAAAGACTGTTGTTAGGCGTATTAAGCTGATCTCTCTTCTGGCCCAAGGGCAAGTGCTGATTTCACCAAGATGCTCCTACTGCACTGGACCACTGAAAAACACTTGGAGCAGTCGCTTTTTTCCCAGTGGGAGCCGTGAGAGCTTTGCTTTCCTTAACTGATCCCTGCCACTGCTGCAGCCCTCACAAGTGCTGCTGGCCGATCCACAGTGACCCACATTGCCCCTGTAGCTGCTCTGGGAGCCGAGTGCTGCCCGGCTCGTGTGTATTGTAGTTGTGTGTGATCACTCTGTTATGGTCCTGCCTGTGGGTGCTTGCCAGTGGCAGAAAGCATAATTATTAAAGCAGTTGTTCTCACTGAAAAGGCAGATTGTGTTCAGCAGCAACTTTTCTCCACTGCCAGCTGGTGTCCTGCTCTGCTGTGTTGGGTTGGTCACTCCTCTGTTGTGGTAACAGGAGCAGGGACAGATCTGCACAGATGAAATGTCTTTTGCAGTAAGCAGAGATGTCACAAGTGCATTCAGCAGTGGTGTGGTGCACGTTTCTCAGTGCAAAGTGGTAAGAATGCAGATTTGATTCACTTACTGAAGTGTGTTTTATTTTTTCTGAGTGCTTGCTGCTGTATGTGTTACCCTGTCATGTTCCTGCACTCACCTGCCCCTACCTGGGTTGTTGTGAGCTGTGACCTTTCAGTCCCATGTGTGTACTGGGATACGTGGGATATGGGATATGTGTATATGGGATTATGCAGGATGCACATGTAATCCAATTCTAAATGATACTTTTTTCCAGCTGGCTTACGTGTTTCTAGTATTTTGGTTATGTAATTCAGATGTATATTTTTAGTAAGTAGTTTTTATCATTATATTACATGTTGTAACCTCTAAAAAGGATAGAAGGAGGAGGTTTTTTTTGCTCTACTCCCTCATCTGTCCCAGCTTCATTCTTCAGTTTTACTCTAGGACTTACTCCAGCTCATACTGTGGCCCTGCAGATCCCTGCAGGGTGTGTAGTGTACGTGCAAGTCCCACACTGAGACATGAGCTGGAGCAGGGCTGGGAAACACACAGCTGAGACAACGTGCTGCTGTGCCAAATCAGTACAGTCTGGCTGCAGTTCTTCATGTGTGGCAGAAAGGCCAGGTCTATTTGGGGAGCTGGACAGGCTGAGTGAGCAGTGTGAGTTTGGTTATACACTTTAATTCACAAGGACTCATGCAGGGTGCAGGATGAACTGTGGATCCAGTTGCTGGCCCAGGGTTCTTGCTGTGCTTACAGGAGCTCAGTAGAACAGTAGTCCCAAAGGGCTGAAGTTGGTGAATTGGTAAATAACTCTTCTTTTAACTTCACATGGAGAAAATAACTTAGTTTTCATTAAGATATCTCCACCCACAGCTGAGAAGCCCTACTGCTAAATGTGCATGTGGTTTGAAGCTTGAAAATATTAAGTGGAAGTGTTCATTTTTTTATAGAAAGCAGTTCACAATTAGAAGAACTTGCTCAGAAAGAGAGTGGGGTTTCCATAGCTCAATCTTTGACTCAAGGTTGAAAAGTACCTCCTTCCTCCCACCCTTCAAATTATCTGCTTGTTCAGTCACACACTGCAGACCTGAGGCAGATATTATTGGGTCAGGTTTGATTCATACTTCGCAGGAAGTCAGAAGAGTTTCTTTCACTGGTCACATCTTATTTTAAGATGAGCCTTGGGACACAGCAAAGACATTGCCAGTTAAAACAGTCTTAATTCTTTTCTTGAACGAGCTCAGAGTTTCATCTCAGGTTTTGCAGCACTAATACCTGCCTGTGTGCTGCGTTAATTGCCTTGCCAAGTGGAGGTGTACGAAGCAGTCACCTGCAGCATCTCTGAGCTGCTGGTTGTCAGCAGTGCTGAAGGAACAGTGGTTTCCTTTCCCTGTCATTTTAACCTCTTAGTGCCCTTTAGCCCCAGGCTGTGTGTTCAGATTGCAGACTGCTGATGGATTTTGGATATCACACGTGGCCTGAAGGATGTCTCTCTGGGACACTGGGACCAAAGACCTTTGGCATCAAAGGGTGTTATTACTCCAGCTGACCTCCCATGGCTGCTGGAACTGCTTTGCATGAGCAGTGTGTAAACACTGTGGTTTGACAAGAACCGTGCGAGTGGTTTCCCCATTCATACAAACATGCAGCCTAATTCCAGCCATGCTTAAATGAATACTTTTAATATGCACAGGAACCAGTGAAAGGCCATATCCAGCTCTGTTGGATGGATCCCAATTTTGTTGGGGACATGAAAAAAATTGAATTTAAAAGTTAACCCGATGCAGTGCAAAAGGTTTGCATGTCGTTGTCATCATAGAACTGTCATCATTACACTGAGGCTGTAAGCTGGGGTAGTGATATTTTTGGAGGCTGCTTAGTCTGCTGAGTTTTTGCTCTGTGGTCCTCTGCAGAAAGGGCTGTAGGACAGGGAAGCAGAAACCCCAGGAGATTCCCAGCACCTCTTGTTTTGAGCTTGAGAGAGCACAAGCTTTCACTTCACCACTTTCATTAGATCACAGAAAAGAGGAAGGAAAGTTTAAATCTGAAAAAGCTAAAAATAGCAGTTTTAAGAAAACAGTTTAGTCTGTGAGAAGGTTGCTTTAATTCAGATCAGGCAAACAAATCTTGCCTTTAATAGCCAAAAATGGACAACCCTTTCATTTACCTAATGCCTCTATTGGTAAACATTAGTGTTAGTATTCATCTGCTACTGAACATTGTGAGTAAAAGGTTGAAGGAACCTAATCTTTTTGTATTTCCAGAGAAATCGTGGAGCATATGGTTCAGCACTTTAAAACCCAGATTTTTGGGGACCGCAAGCCAGTGTTTGATGGAAGAAAAAACCTTTACACAGCTATGCCACTTCCCATCGGGAGAGATAAAGTAAGTTTTAAATAGAAAAGTTTCTCATTGAAGATTTTAATGTGGTGTTTGCAGAGCCTGCCTAACAGCTGATGGAAACTGATTGTTTCTGGAGTATGTCTCGTGCTGTTGTCACTCTGCTCAGGGTGTGATTTGCCAGGACACAAGTGTTGTTGCTGTTGGAGTGGTCACTCCCCGTTCCATCTCCCTTCTTTCCTCCCTGTCTCCCTCTCCTCTGTGTGGTTTCTGCTGCACTGATGAGCTGGATCAGCTGCCCCAGACCCTGGACCAGCTCCAGACTGGCACTAGGGAGAAAGTGGGAGCAGAGCTGAGTTTAGAGAGGGGACTGGGAACACCCTCCAGGCAGCAGCAGCTGTTGTGCCACCTCGCTAATCTCATCAAGGCTCACTCTAAGCTTATTCTCTCTATCAGTATCTGGAAGAAGCTCCTCCATCTCTCTGTTGCCTGTATAGAACCTCTTCCCTAATCCTTTATGACTGAGAGCCAAACTAATTTAAACTGCACAGGTTAAGACCTGCAATCTTAGCCCTGGGGCAGTTGGAGGGGACTGTTCTGTTTGCCAGCTCTCCCTGGGGCTGTGGCCTCTTTGGGCTCTGGTTGGAGCTGCTCCTGTGCCCATTGACTGGTGAAGCAGAAGGGACTCTGTTGGAACATGCTAACACACAAACCCTGTAAAATAACTTAGCCTGGGCATCTGTGATCTGATACCAGTTTGAATTTTTCTGTGGCCTTTTTATCATTAATTTTCATTCAGTTTTCATTCCTGTTGGTAGTACAGTAAGTGCCTTCTGCTGTGTGTGCAAGGTGAGGCCTACACAGTTAACAGGGAAGGACCATCCTATCCCATAGGAGTGGATTACAACCTCAGGAGACAAAAATAAAATGTAAGGGGTAAAGGGAAATACAGAGAAATGTAGAAACTGGGAACAGAGCTCAGGTCTTCTGAAATTCAGCAGCTCTAAAATAGTTCTTTGCTGTCCCATACTGTTTCCCTGTGCAGAGCTTGACATAGTTAATAGCTCTACCTGAATCAAGCTCTTAATCTCATATGTGTAATTTTTATTTCCTCCCAATCTGTTTAAGTGAATGTCGTGCCGTAAAGGTCAGTCTCTCCTCCAGTCTTAATTATTCTTCATTAACCAGTAAGGTAATGTCTGGGGAAACTATAAAGGGCTTGTTAAAAGTATTAGAGATTGGTTTTTTTCCCTCATCCAGGAAAAAAGTCCCCAGTCTTGCCAGAGTGATGATCACTTGCAATAGGTGGTCACTGAGGAGGTGTTTTTAGTGGGTAGTTTAGGTGGTTTCATCTGTGGCTCACAATTAGGCTCGCCTTCAATAAACTCCTGTATTTTCCCTGTTTCCCACGGGATACAGGACACTGTCAGTTGTTCTGCTCTGTACATGTATTAATGTTCCCCTGCAGGAAAGAGCTAATAGAGATAAACCTTGAGCCATTTAAAATTGGGCATGGGGAAATTTAGCTTAATGCAGGAAATTTTTACGTGGTGCTAAATGGGTTTAAGCATGATTTAAACCAGTGTGAAGCTTGAAGGTATTAGGCCTTTCCTCCAGCATAATTAGTTTAAGTTTCTTTGGTGGGGTTTTCTTTGACTGTTCTGTACATAACAAATGGGTAAGCGTGCTGCACATCTGATTACATTTAGGATCATATTGAAAAGATTCAGGAGCATACAGTGATTAATACATTATCCTTAATCTAGGTGGAAGACCTTAACTTACTTGCAGTACGCTTTGGTGGAGGAAGAACTGGTGCTAAACACCAAATTGCCAATACTTTTCCCCCCTCCTGTTGCTCTTTAGCTTAGTTAAGGCACTCTCTCCTCATCTCTCGTTGGTAGTTGTTGTTTTGACCTTGGTTTTTTTGGTCCTTGCTGACAGCTCTGCTTCTTTTATAACTTCTTCTGTTATATAAATACTCTTCTGCTTGGCTTTCCTGGTTATCAAACCTGCTTTCATTCCTTCCTTATTGTACCTTATGTTCAGTCTTCAGTTTCTTCATTTCTTTGGACCTTTCAGAACAAATACAGAATATGTAAATATTGACATGATATTTTCTTAGTTTTTTACTTTTACACACTGAGAAGAAAGACATGTACAGGACACTGTCAAGGTAGGAAGATATTTAATAGTCTCCTCTTCCTTCCTGGGGTCGAACAGCGAACCCAGGTCACCTCCAGCAGCAGCTTTGTACTCAATTCCTGAATTACTTATGCATTTCCCTAAAATGTCCTTCTGCAATTAACAGCTGGAATTTAATTTTAACTGAACTGGAGAGTTTGCTCACCTAGCAAGATTCAAGAGCAACTGATAGATCTTAACCTACATCTTAATTAGTCTTTAATTAGAAAAACCGTAATTACGAATGAACCGTTCAGAGCGGTTTGATACAGAAATCCCGCTGCCCTTCCCTTTTCCAGAAGGAAAGTGTCCTTAGTCCTGTCCATGGCCACAAACTTACTCCTCTGTCTGTCTGTTTTACTGCTGAGAGCTCTGCACGTGACAGAAGCAGAGCTTTTTCCTACATCCATAGCTTGAGGTTTCCAAACAAGTCCACGGGAGGTGGGCAACCAAATACTGGATTGGGAACTGTTCATCTGCTTTCCCCTGAATCCGTGGGAAGGAAAAGTTCTCTTGGATTAATAGAGGAAAGGTACCTTGTACGCTCAAAACACGATAAAATAATCATGTCATGTTGCATATATTTTATACAGAAGAAAGAGTACTAAGAATTCCCCAGAAACACATGGCCAGGTTTAATTATTATTATTTTTAAACAGTGCTATTCTGAGTTGTATTAGTAATTCAGACCACATCAGCTTCAAGACCTACTCTTTTTAAGAATGTCTTTAAAGTTTTTCTACAGGCTTAATGAGTTTTTTTCATCCTGACAGTAAAATCCTTTTCATTTAGTTCTTTTAGCTGCAAAATGATTTTAATTGTCTTGCAGTTTAGCAGTGGGTTTAGGAGGTAGCAGGTTAGTGACTGAGATTGTAAATTTTTTTTATTATTTGGGGATAGATTATAAATCAAACATTAAATTTTGCTGTAGAGTTTATCGCTAATAATTAAGGGCATAGTAAAATTCCCATTTAAAATTACTTTATCTTGAAATTTTTCTTTTTTTTTTACAACTCTGTCAAACATAAATGTGTTCATTTGTCCTTAAAAATATAGGGTGGGATAAATAAAATATTACTGATAGATACAGATTCTGATTAGCAATGCATAAATGTATATGTGAACTTGTGGATGAGGATTAAGGACACAATTTTTTTTTTTTTTTTTTTAAATTTTAACTAAACTTCCAGTCGTGTGTAAATGAAGTGAGATATTTAAGGGAAAGAAAACAAACAGCAGAGTTGAATTTAAAACTTATTTGAGCATTGACTCTTAATTCGGTTCTTCTGAAGTGGAGTCAGACCCAGCAGCAGAAACTGCTTGGGCCAAATTCAGCAGTCACGGCTCTGCTGAACTTCATCAGCGTTTGCAACCGAGCACCTGGAAGAGAAATTCTACAGTCCTGGGTGTTTTATTTCCACCAGGGACGTGGATACTGCAACACATTCTTCATCTTCTCCCATTCTATCATGGCGAAGGAGTTTTCTAGACAGAAACCAGGAGGGGTGGAGGGGGAAGTAAAATTAAATCCTTTTTTTAGGTTGAGGGTACTGACAGTTGTTAATAGTCAGATTAGTTGTGTTTTAACAGTGTTGGGAATAAGTATAGGATGGTTTGGGTGGGGAGGGGCCGTAAAGGTCATCTCGTTCCAACCCCCTGCTGTTGCAGGGCCACCTTCCATTACACCAAGCTGCTCAAGCAGAAATTATGAAACTTGATTTGGAGGAGAGAGGTTTGAAGGAAAATGCAGCTTAGGAGTGACAGACTCTTCCATCTGCTGTAAATGAGATCCAAGTTGAGGACCTTTTCATGGTGTGATGGAAAAAAAGGCTTCATGGAGAGCTTCCAGCCTGTGTGAGCTGAAAACCTGTCCCTGTGTTTGCACAGATTGGAGCTGAGCTGACCTTCTGGGCCAGATTCACCCCGGTGACCCCGTGATTAGACTCCCGTTCCCGTGGCTCTCCCACAGCAGCTCCTTCCTCTGCTGGGGTCTCCTGGGGAATGACGTTTGTGCTAGAGGAGAGCTGCAGCTGTGAGAGTAATTTTGTGTGCCTGCTATAGATGGGCAACTCATTTTTGGGGCACAGGGGAGGGCTTGTTATTTGTGTTTTATCTTTCCTTCCTGTTTTTGGGCAGAAGACTCGAACTGTCTCAAGAGACCAGATGCTGGCGGATCCTGGTTTGCTGGTACCCACCTATTATTTTTGCTGGCCCACTAATTGCAGTTTGTCTGTTAAGTGGATGCCTTTTGTATTTAAATTGCAAGCTCCCTAGGACAGGAAAATACAACGTTTTTTGTTTGTATCCAGCACAAAGGATACTCTGATCTTGTTATTTCTTGTAGTCACTCCCACAAGTGCTAATCGTTTCAGACAAGCCTTAATTTTAGTCGGCTTAAGAACTTTGGTGCTCAGACTTTCTTTGTTTTAAGAAAGAGGAGAAATCAGCATTAGAAATAATTACAAGTAATTGGATGAAGTAATTTACCATAATGTAGTTTGTCAGTGCTTTTACAGACAAAAAATTCAAAGTAGGCATAAGATGTTCCGTGCCTAATAGCGTCATTAGTACTTGGAGGTCACCATATATTCTTTCTTTGGTATTTAAAAATAAGAGTTTTTTTGGCTTGGTGGATTTTTGTGGGTTTTTTGTTTTGTTGGGGGGGTGTTGGTGTTTGGTTTTTTTAATCTCTGTTTTAAAGCTCCTGTCTTCTCTTGTTTGAACTGTGTCTACAGCGATAGTTTATCAAGCACTCTGGTGCTCTAGAGAGCAAATACCAGAAATTCATGAGTCTTGGCAGGTGGTGACAGCCCATGTTTTATTTTGGGCGTGCAGGAGCTGACATGAGCAGTGATGCATTGGGACGTGGTAGGGATCTGAAATCAGGTTATCGGATCTTCGCCGAGACCTCCGGGTTGACACAAGCACTCCCAAATTACAGTGTTGCCTGACAGAGGGAGATAGCTGCCAGCTGGGCAGCACTCCAGGTTTCTGAAATACACCTTTGGGAAGATCTCAGCTGCAAAAAGAGAGGCTGTACTTAATGTGTGTTGTTGCTTCATCATTGCTTTTTTGTCTCTTCCCGTGCTTTATAGGGCTGTTCAGAGGATTCCATCGTCCCTTCCGAGCCCCTTCCATTTCCCCCCCTTTCAATGGAAAGAATCATCTTGGTTTGTTGTTTGGCATTGTTGCAGGTGGAGCTGGAGGTCACGCTGCCAGGAGAAGGAAAGGACAGAATATTTAAGGTGGCTATAAAGTGGATGTCCTGTGTGAGTTTGCAGGCTTTACATGATGCTCTTTCTGGCCGGCTGCCAAGTGTCCCGTTTGAGACCATCCAGGCACTGGATGTAGTGATGAGGCACTTGCCTTCCATGAGGTGAGGGGAAGACCTTGACGTGGTTTAGGTGTTATTTGAATCGCTCTGGTGGCTTTTTTTGGGTAGGATGTGCTTTGATGGCAAGGGGCAACGCGGTGCTTTTCGCTCCTCCGGTGGGATTAGGAGCCTCCAGCCTGGGACACGAGACCCTTCCCCCGGTGCTCTGGCTCCCTGTTTGTGTGCTTTCAGCTCAGGGGTGTCCTGCCATCTCCCTCTTTTCCCTGTAGAAGCTCTCCCTGAGTACTTGGAGGTTGGTAGAGGTGGAAGGGTGGTTTTAAACCAGCTGGTTACCCTGTTCATCCTTGGGCAGATGTTCACTACCAGTTCTGTATGAAGGATAGAGTGCTGGGGGGGACGACATTAATACCACCCTATATGGCTCTCTTTATAGAAAAGAAAAACTGAAAAATTACTTGATTTGTTTTATTTTCCAAGTAAGTGGGATCTACAGCATTTTCAGCCACACCCAAGAGATTCTGGGCTTAATTCTGCTGCCACGAAACAAGTCACTTAAGACCACTGTGCAAATGATATTTGATTGGAAAGTAAAGTTTAGTAGGGCTGAACTTCCACATTTTGAAGGGCTAAACAGGGAATATGAGTTACAGTTATGCAAGTTACTTTAAATAGCCTTATAGTATGTTGACTTTATCCTTATATTATGGATTAAAAAACGTAAAATTACTTTAATGAGCTTTAATCACAGAAAACAGCCCATACTGTCAGATGGCTTTGTTCAGAGGAACATACTGGCTCTGGATATGATTAGTTGGCTATTCAGTGTGCAGTACTTAATTATCAAGAGGAAAGATGTATCAGAAATATTTATTAGATCACTTGTTTACCCACACACAATGTCTGTTGTATTTCAGAGTAGGCACGAGTAAGGAGAGAGGTTATTGCATTGGCGTTTTAATAGCAGAGATGTTTAATTCTTTTCTTACTGAAGCGCTGCTGAATTTTTAACAGAATGCAAATAAAAATGCTTTTTGTCTGAATTAGTAGATACATTGAAGAGTATACCGAAAATAAAGTTAAACAAACTTGAGTAGTAGCCAATTTCTTACTGTAACGAGCTGGATTCTGAGAGGTGTAACCTGAGTACTGCCAGGAATCTCAGATTATTGGTAATTTGAATCTCTGACATTTCTGTGCTTTTGTGAACAGGAATTTGCATTACTTGTGGCTTTATTGCAATTTTTGCTTTAGTTTTCTGATTTGCATTTCTTTGCTTTCTTGCAGGTATACTCCCGTGGGGAGGTCTTTTTTTACAGCATCAGAAGGGTGCTCAAATCCTTTGGGTGGTGGCAGGGAAGTTTGGTTTGGCTTCCATCAGTCGGTCAGACCTTCGTTGTGGAAAATGATGTTAAATATTGATGGTAGGTGCTACAGAATAATGTGTTGTTTCTTCTTTCTCTTTAACGGAAAGGCAGAAATTCAGTTCAGTTTGTTGGATTTCTTAAAAACGTTCTTAAAAATTTCTTCTGGGTTATTGTAACACACCATCAATGTTTCTATCTGCAGTGTCTGCAACTGCATTTTACAAAGCACAGCCAGTGATCGAGTTCGTATGTGAAGTTCTGGACTTCAAAAGTATTGAAGAACAACAAAAACCTCTGACAGATTCCCAAAGGGTAAAGTTTACCAAAGAAATAAAAGGTAATAAATTATATGAAACTGCTTTATTCTGTCTGATGTGTTGCCACTACATGTGCAAGATACTTTCTGTATCAGTCACTGTGTTTGGAGACAGTAGTTTAATATTTTTCACTTTTGAAACGTATCAGTAGTGCCAATCCCAGTTCCATGACAAAGTTACTCCAGTTCCTAATCTGGTGATTTCTAAATATTTACAAAGATTGGGATTTCATGTTTCTTTAATTACCCAATCCTTAATTTTTCCAGTTGCTGATGTTGGGATTTTCATATTCCAGTCCCACTCAACAGTACAATTCCAACTCCAGTTACTGATACCAGGATTTTTATATTTCAGATTTTACTAATAATTAACAATGTCATTTTGCATGCTTAGGTATACTTAGTGCATGCACTCTTCTGGAAATAAATTGCAGTTATTCCGGTGTAAAGTAACTGTATCAAAGAGTCCAGGAGGAAGAAATCTTACTAGCTTTGTTCACTGAGGGTTTCTTCTGGAAAAAAGAGATCCTTCTTCCTGATACTCTTGGCAGAAAGAAAACAAGTTAAAATAGAAAAACTCCATAAATCGTATCCTGCACCTTCCTTTCTTGTTTCCACAAAACGCACACAAAATTATCTTTGCCCAGGTAGAAGTTAGCATGAAAAGTATAAATAAATACAGAGTTTGTGTTGGTTGTAAATGTTCTGGAAAAAAAATCAGGCACTAAATTGCTTCATTCCATGGGCTCCTGGAGGCTGTTTGGGTGTGTTTTCTTCCCCACTCCTGATTCCTTAGTTCAGGGCTGGCTGCAGTAGTTGGAGGTCTCACAGACATTGTATGTTTAGACAAAAAGTATAAAAAAGGCTTTTTGTTTCAAGGAGGTTTTGTGCCCTTTCTGTCCTTCCCCCATCCTGGACTTCCCTGGAGGTACAGAACTGGAGTTCACAGAATGTGTTACCATCATCTGTGAACTCCTGGGGCTTTGGGATCTTGTCTCTGAAGTTCTGTGTTGAACTTTGGCTGAAACTCGGGGGCTCTGAATTTTGAGGCTGTAAATTGCTGGGTTTGAGTTCTCCCTGGGATACCTTTGGTGCTAAATAGTGAGTGGCTTCACTGCACAGTTTAAGTGGTCTTGTGTAGCAGTTTAGGGGCTGACACCTTGATTTTGAAGAGATGGTGATTGGTGTTTTCTGATTTTTAGGTCTAAAGGTGGAGATAACACACTGTGGACAAATGAAAAGGAAGTACAGAGTGTGCAATGTCACCAGACGACCAGCAAGCCACCAAACGTAAAGGATTTTGCTGCTTTTTAAGCATGTTTGATCTCAAGCTGGAATAACACCTTGCCTGCACTGCTGACATAGGAGAAGTTGCTTGAAAAATGATGCTTTCTTTGGTTGATAGCCTTAAAACATACCTCAGAATATTTTTCCCAGCTTTGCTGTTCTTTTTGTTCTGTTTTATGCTACAGTGAATGCCATGGCATTTGAACCGATTGCTTCATTTTGAATTTGAGGGGCTTTTTGGCTGGGTGGGGGTTTTTTTTTTTCCTTCCTTTTTTTGGATTTCTTCAACATTGGAAGAACAGGGTGTCCTGTTCGTAGCCTGATGTTTCTCACAACTTTTAAATAGAAGAGTAATACCAGTTGGGATCAGCTTTCTAATCTTGCTTATTGCCAATCTGTTTTTCCTCTGGAAAAAAAAATGTTTCTTTTTACTCACTAACCAGAGATTTGCAGATAACTTGAATATGGAGGTATTGATTCCCATTTTTAAGGAAGTAATATAAGGAACAAAACTGATAGCAGCTTTTTACAAGGAGATAACCGATGGTATCTAAATCGGATATTTCATTGTTCGGGCTTTTGTTTTGTGCTCTTTCAGTGAGCTTAACTTGTGCCAAGAAGTGTATTGAGGAACTGTGGGAAAGTATTTTGCATGAAGTAACAGCTTCTTTTCATATTTGCTTTCCAACAGATTCCCACTTCAACAGGAGAATGGACAAACAGTTGAATGCACTGTAGCTCAGTATTTCAAGGACAGGCATAAATTAGTTTTACGCTATCCTCACCTTCCATGTTTACAAGTTGGACAGGAGCAGAAACACACATACCTTCCTCTGGAGGCAAGTAAAATCATGGATAGTGCTGTATTCCAGGACTGGGGGAAGGGGGGAGAGGGAAAAAGGTTCAAATGTAGACAGACTGCTTTTTGAGTACCCAACATGAGGAATTCCGTAGCACAGCAACAAACCAAAAGCCAGTTGCATTTTGTTTTTTAATTTCCTTTCTGTGGTGGATGTTTTAGGTGTGCAACATAGTGGCAGGACAAAGATGCATAAAGAAACTCACTGACAATCAAACTTCCACTATGATTCGAGCCACTGCCAGATCAGCACCGGACCGTCAAGAGGAGATCAGCAAGTTGGTGAGTGCTGTGTCAAACACGAGTGAGGTGTTGTGATGAACTTAATTTTGCCTGCCTTTGGCAGGTGCTGAATGTGTTCATGCAGGTGATGAGTCTGGTTTTTATCCATTTTTTTGAATTCCAGATGCGGAGTGCAAGCTTTAACACCGACCCTTATGTCCGGGAGTTTGGGATAATGGTCAAAGATGAAATGACGGATGTGACCGGCAGAGTCCTCCAGCCTCCCTCAATCCTCTATGGAGGCAGGGTATGTCCAAGGGATACTGTACCCAAGGGATACATGCCAGTCTCTGATGGTTTCCAGCACCAGCTGGGATAACTTCTGTAATATGGCTGTTTTAAATCAGTTCTGTGGGATGTAAGGGGTAAAGTTGTCCCGGGTGTAATGTTTAGAATTTACATTTAGGTTCTCGAAGTCCTTAAATGTAATGGCCACGTTGCATCTCCGTCAGTTGCTTCCTTATTTCTGAAAGCAGAGCTGGGTTAAAATGCGTCTGTTTAAACTCAGGAGGGTGGCTGGGCACTGAACAGGCTCCCCAGGGAAGGGGTCACAGCACCAAACCTGACAGAGTGCAGAAAGTGTTTGGACAATGCTCTCAGTCTCATGGTGGGATTCCTGGGGTTGTCCTGTGCAGGGCCAGGAGTTGGACTGGATGGTCCTTGTGAGTCCCTTCCAACTCGGGGTATTCCATGATTTGCTATTTGCCAGTACTTAGTGATGTGCAAAATATTCACAGTACTTAAATTAGGTCCCTCTTGGCAAGTTCACTGAGCAGTTGTAAAGTGCCACTGTAGAAATGTAGGTTCCTGTTAACGTTGCATACCAGGCGTGAATCTGACTTACTCTCCGTATTTAATTTCCATCTGCTGCTGAGTTATACAACCAAAGGAAATGATCACCAATAAAAATGAACAATGTGAGCTTTATTTTTCACCTGTTAGCAAGCTGTCTTGCTCCACTGATAGAATGATTGTTATAGGATGGATATTTGCACAGGGGAAAGATCTGAGAGTGCAAATCACTTGCCAGTTGGAGGGAACCAGAAGCATAACTACTTTTTATTTAGCATGAATCAAGTTTTGCCTTATTGTTTTGTTTTCTTTTTCCTTCCACTTCCAGAATAAAGCAATTGCTACACCAGTACAAGGAGTCTGGGACATGAGGAATAAACAATTTCACACTGGAATTGAAATAAAGGTCTGGGCCATCGCGTGCTTTGCTCCCCAGCGCCAGTGCACTGAAGTTCATCTGAAGTAAGGCGGTCATTTTATTACTTATTATGGATGGAAGTGTCATGATTTCACTTACTCATTTAGAATATATATTTTGTTAAGTTGTTTAACATATGGCAGTACATCTTTAACAGTGCTTTTGAAGTTCTGTCTCTCTTTGAGCGATGCCAGTATGATTTCAATGCCAGCATCAGGAAATCCTGCAATTCAGACTTAACAAAAGCCATTTATGCTCTATGGCAAGTTTCTGACCAGTGATGGGTGTTTGTCAAGAGTGAAAGCTAACATGTATGTTCTGTTGGGTTCTGTTCCTGGTTGGAATAGCTTTATTTGTGCAGAGCTTATGTAAAAGGAAAATAAAAAGCAATCCAACTTTTGTCTAAAGCTTTTTCCCCTGTAGGGTTCCTGGAATGTGCAAGTTGCTGTATTTGCCAGATGAGTAGGACTAGTTGTTTTGTTGACTTCGAGCATTTATATGAAACCTCCAGATTTGGTTTCTTTAGCTTTGGGTGGAATATGATAGTTGAAAGAGTGTTGTTAAAAGTGACATCTACCATCTTGGATCAGGGAAAGCGTGCAGGCCTGGGTGGATGTCTGGTTGCTTCTTTCACACACAGCTGCTTTCCCTTCATGCATGGACAAGTGCTGCTCTTGGAGCTGCCCTGGCAGGTGACTCACCTTCTTGCTGTGAGGTGAATGCAGGGCAGTGACTGCTCACACCAGTGGTGTTGCCATAGCAGGGTTCCTTCAGATGATTTGCCAGACAGCTTGGGAATTTTTCCCTGACAAGTGATGAGCAAAGGGTGGGAATTTTACTTTTTACTGCCCATTGTGTAAGGGAGGGGGACTTGTTCTCTCCAGACACATGGCAGGAACGAGGCTGCCATGGAATTTTCCCTTCAATTCTGTTTCTTCCAGTGGAAATGCTACCTAAGTGAAGCGATTCAGTTTTGAGAAATAGGCAGAATTCTTCAACATAGTGAGCCAAAAATGAAATTATTTGATGGCTTAGATGGAGATGGTCCTTGCCAGGAGAAGACATTTTCTCCATGCAGGGAATATGGCTGTGTCCAGTTCCATCTTGTGGGCTCTTGTTACAACTTGCTGAAGAAGTTGGAACTCAAATGCTGTAGATCAGTCAGAGTAAACCTTCAAATTCCCTAAAGGTGTTCAAAACCATCCTGCTTTACCTCTTGGGAACAGGCAGAAAACCTTAGACACCGTACTTCCAGATGGACTTCCAAAACAGCTCAGGTTTTGAGCTGTGAGACTTGAATGTTACAACCACAGAATGATTTGAGTTGGAAGGGAGAGTAAACCTCTTCTTGTTCCACCCCCTTGTCACGGGCAGGGACACCTTCCACTAGACCAGGTTGCTCCAAGCCCCATCCAACCTGGCCTTGGACACTTCCAGGGACAGGGAGATGTTGTGCCACTGACTCTGCTGTAGTGGTGAGTGTCTGTTTTTCCAGGGGAGATATTTAATGTGCCCGTTTTCTGCCAGGAGCCCCAGGCTGCAGGGCTGGAGCTCACACACTGTTATGATTCATGCAAGTTAACGATGGGTTTGGAGGAAACTAAATCTTCACACCCTCTCAGTGGGTGGCACCTTGGCACCCTTTGGTGAAGCAACTTTTTAGACACCTGTGGGGGCACCCACTCCAACATGAAAGGGGCTTTTATCAGTGAGCTAAAAAGGCTTCACTGGTGGAAGCCTCTGAAAAACTTGGGTTGTCTCTATTTCTGACCAGTTCCATCCACTTATATTTGCACTGTCCTTGGAGAAGGTTTGTCTTCACCTCCAGGATACACCTTCTCTCTGGTATTTGGCAGGGTTTTCTTGTGCATTATTATTGATGTTTTGATCAGTTCACTGAGACAGTTGCTGGTAACTTCTGTTGGTTGTTTTCCTCACCAAGAAGAAGAAGGAAGTCCGGCCCTTTCTGTAGTGTAGTACCGCATGGAATTACGGTGGAGCAGGTCATCCAAAATGTCATTGTTGCAGTGTTTTTGAAAAAAAAGTACCTTATGCTGTATCTCCTGTAGAAAGATGAAATCAGGTGGAATTTGCTTTGGAAAGGATGTTTTTATTAACGATGTTATTTATGGAGCATATTTCCTGTTTTTCCTTCCGTGACTACATAGACACTTAAAGATGCACTTGGGATAAATTTCCAGGTTTTTGGACTGTTCCATTAAAAATAAGAACAAAAACCAAGATGAGTTTTGCTGCCTGAAAATCTGATGTGTTTATTTCCATCCTTGAGGTCCTTCACAGAGCAACTGAGGAAGATCTCCAGGGATGCTGGAATGCCCATCCAGGGGCAGCCGTGCTTCTGTAAATACGCGCAGGGAGCCGACAGCGTGGAGCCCATGTTCAGACACCTCAAGAACACTTACACTGGGCTGCAGCTTGTCGTGGTGATTCTGCCAGGAAAAACACCAGTCTATGGTCAGTAAGTGGAAACTGTGTGTTTCAGTCACAGCTTCACGTGGTTTTTGGGAAGTATCCAAATGAGAGAGGTTTAATGCTGGTTTAACTGTATAAATTCCGTTCAGGGAACGGGCTGTGAATTAGTTTTATTATTCTTCTTGTGCTGCATGATGTTTCATATTAAGGCCTAATTATTTAAATTACTTTTTTTTCTGTGCTTTTAATTCACTTTTCCACATTCTTCCTGCTGGCTGCATTTGAGATGCAGGAAAGCTAAACCAGGGCTTTGGTGAGACTGATGAAAGTGATACGCAGTGGGTTAAAATATTCTTCATCTAACTTGTGTGCTGAAGATTCCAAGTGATTGAAGAAGTAATGACCTCAAGAACTGTGTAGCTTTTGCAACATCTTTGCTTACTCACACCATCACCCTTTGGCAAAAAAATCACAGAAGATGCTGAGTTGGAAGGGACCCACAAGGATCATCGAGTCCAACTCCTAGTCCTGCACAGGACCAGCCCCAGGAGTCAAACCCTGTGCCTGAGAGCACTGTCCTAGCGCTCTTGAACTCAAAACTGTTGAGTGAAGGAGATTTCTGTCTGGTTTTCCTATTATTTCAGTTTTTTAACTCTGGTTGCGAGGATACAGATGCATGGAAAGTGAAAACTCAGGAAGCTAAACTGTTTTTTGGAAACAGAGGGACAATCAGTGCATTTTACGTAGCGCACACACACACAGAGGTTTTAATGTTTCAGATAAATCATGCATTTTGCTTTGAACCTGTAGGCAAGACTGCTTGTTTTCCTGTCCCTTTTCCACTTACCTTGCCTAGTTGGAGCAGCATCCACTATTCTTCTCTGATAGCTTCATGGAGTCTTTTCTCTAATGGCTCAGATCTGCCAAGCAGCTGCAGATTTGTTTTAGCCCATCCCTCACTCTCACCAGTTTAACATAGCCCAAAAAAGCTTTCTAAATTCAACATTATCTCATACAAGGTGAAAGGAGAGGTTAAACCAGGAACCTTAAGGAAATAGTATCTTGTTTTCCCCTTGAATTCAGCCTTGCAAAGGAAGTGGCTCATCTCTAATCTGTTCAATAGAAATTCAGTGCAAAATGGCATTTCCACTTTTCCTGCTTGGCATTAAAAGGGAACTCTTTCCTTTACTTAACCACTGAGAGGATGTGGTACCATTCTCCCATTCTCATCTGCTTTCCTTGTCATTATCTTTAATTACAGTTATTTCTGCCCCCTCTAATCATCTCTCCTTATTTTCTCCCTGTACTCTTCCCTGCCCTGCATTTCCTATGCCCACAGCATTGTCTTTTCCCCTCTTCCCACCCTGCTCTTTTCCCTCTCCTGTTACCAGAGTGGGGGTTGCATCTTCTCCGAGCCAGTCTTGGAGCCTGAATTCCCTCCCTGAGTTTAAGAGTTTGGCTCTCTTGAAGCCTTTGTCTCAGTTCTGTTGTTAACGATAGGATTTCGTTTAACCTTTGGAGTTGTACACTGCTTAGTGAGGGTTTTTTGGAGTTTTTATGGGCCGTCCTTTGCTGAACTGTCCATTTTCTGTGCAAGTGATAAACTTGCAGTGGTGAACTGATAAACTGGTTGGCTGAATGTTACTCAGCACGTTTCTGTTAGGTTTGTGTTACTCGTCCAGTGTTTAATGATGACACAAGTGCCCATCATCCTGATATTTCCCACATCATTAACTAAAGGTGATGATACGACATTCTAATTCTAAAATAACAATTAGAAAAAATTCTTAGTTAATACATAAGCCAACAGTGCCTTTAGTTCCTGTGTTCAGTCACGGGGAAGGTGGGGCAGTGCAGAACTGGGGGGAGTTCATTGGAGGCTCTGCTGGGTTTTGGGGTTGGGTCTTGCCTTGTTCCTTTAAGCTTGATGACCCCTTTGCTGCAACTCTACGTGTAGTTAATTTGACACTGAATTCACATCTCCTTCGTGGTTTGATTTGCAATTTGCAAATGTTTTCTGTGGGTTTTTTTTCTCCTGTCCTGCAGCGGAGGTGAAGCGCGTCGGCGACACCGTGCTGGGAATGGCCACGCAGTGTGTTCAGATGAAAAACGTCCAAAGAACAACACCTCAAACCCTGTCTAACCTTTGCTTAAAAATAAATGTCAAACTGGGAGGCGTAAATAACATTCTACTGCCACAGGGAAGGTAAGTCGTCTTTCCAAGAGGAAGAGGGGGTTGTATCGTAAAGAGAACGTGTGTCACACTGAGAGAAGTGGGTGCTTTTATCTGCAGTTGTAGCCCTGTAGCTTAAGAGACTCTTCAGAAAAACTCTCTTTTGGCTTCTAAGAAGTAGTCCTGCAAAAGTTATGTTCCCCAGACTGGAGAGGAATACTTGTTTCTGTTGGGATTTATAATAAAAATACTGTTATCTCAGTCTGACCATTGAAGAACACAACTTCCACTTCAGTGAAAAATCTGCAATATTCTGTTTGCCTTGAGTTTTCAGAAACAGGCAGAGACCCTCTAGAACAGCAGTGCCTTTTCCTTTATACTTTAATTGTGGTCAAAATTCTTCATTTTGTTGTATGTCTTAACTGAGACATTTAAAGAACCAAAAGCTGGGAGCAGAAAACTCAACTGTTTTCCAGGTCCAGTTTAACTTGCAATTTTTTACTTGTATTACATTGACAAGTTTTAATTATACTGTGACTATAATTCAGTGAAGTTGTCTGGCTGCTACTGAATTCCATATCTGATGTGTCACTGAAGTCCTGTGTGTAGCTGAGAGGAAGTGAAACAAATGCTATTTGACAAAAAAAGAGGGACCCTGCCTTTAACATCTTATATGTTCTCAAATTGAAACTTTTCACCATTTTTATTAAAAAATCAGTGACAAGAAATTCTAATGGAAGAATGGACAAAATACAGCTTGTTTTTTCCTGCCTGTGCAGGGTAGAGAAGCCTAATGTAAAGATACATAAAGTTACTTCAATCAAAATGAACAACTGGGTCTCTACCTCAGTAAAAAGAGGGCATTTTTTTCAATCATTGCATTTCCAAATTGCAGAGAGAGCTCAGGGAATAACCTGCTGCATCATTCCTGGGAGCCTGGTTCAGAGAAATCAACATTCTGTTCTGCACTGATAAGCAAATTTTTCACTTAAGAGTATTTAGGCTGGTCAGGAGGCAGCTGCTCAAAAAATAATCCAACAAGTACTTGGGGAAGAAGAAAAAGAACACGTTATCAAAGGGATGTGTGTCTGTGCATCTTGGTAAATTCTGTGTGTTGGACTCGACAGACTCAGCCTGGGTCGTGTTGGAGCCTCCTGTGAAAGCAGCTGGAATCCTCGTGTTGCAGAGTGTGCTTCACAAAGGCACAGTGTGGGGGGGTGGTTGGTTTTGGGTTTGTTTCTCATGAAAATGGAGTTCAGTAAAGGGGACAAATGGCCCAGCTACACACAACAGCTGGGCATCCTGTGAAAGTGCAGGTTTGGGGTATTGAAAACAGAATTCGCTAATTATTATTTTCTGTTGGCTGAGGAAAGGGGAATAGAACTGGCATTGCATGTTACATTGTTATAATTACCTTCCCATTTCTTTTGGAGAAGGTCTGCAAACAGCCTAATTTTACCTCCATAACCATTTCACCACTCCTCTCCATACCCACTTACCCACAAAAAAATTCTGGTGGTGGCTTAAGATTTTCTCTTTAAAATTGTTTCATTAAGGAATAGAGTTGAAGCTTAAAACTTGCATTGTAATGTTTTGGTGTTCTGCTCTTGGTGCAGTGGATTAATAACTTAAAGGTTTCTTTAAAGCTTTGAAGCATACTTTTAAAATAATAATTTTAGTAGCTACAATTTACACCAACACAGAAAAAATATTTTTATTCATAGCATCTTGTATTTTTTCACAGTCCTTTAATTTTATCAGGTGCCAGTTGGTGCTAAGGGATCAACTCTTATTCTTTCCATGATCTGATTAATAAAGGCTGCAATTCTCCAAGTTAAAAAAAAAAAGATATATTTTTAAAGTAATTTGTAATTAAGAGTGGCAATTAGCTGTGCTTTAAAAATCTGCCCAAGTATTTAGCATGAGAACCTTAATCAGGATTTCTAATTACTGCCACAGGACAAGTGATCAACTCTGCTCAAGTGCCAATTGTTGATGAATTCACTGCAGGAGTACAGAGTGCTGTTTATTGGAGTTTTAATGTGCTTTATTAAGCAGAAATCTTGCTGCTTTTACAAATTTCTTCTCTCTTTGGCAGACCCCCAGTATTCCAGCAGCCTGTCATATTCCTTGGTGCAGATGTAACTCACCCACCAGCTGGAGATGGGAAAAAGCCTTCCATTGCTGCAGTGAGTGAACTGTGTCCTGATCTTTAACCCCAGCTCTCTCCTGCTGCTCAGCCCTAATGCAGTTTATTGCTTTTCAGTTCACTTGTGGTCCATTGCTTCTGATTGCCTAATTATAGTATTATAAATTATTTTTCTGCAGGAATCTAATGAAACCTCAGAGAGCTTTCTCTGCTGCTAATTACTTAAATGGGTGTATTAGCTTGTAAAATGCCTGAGCTGCTCTTACACAGAGGAGCTTTCCTGGGAGCTGATATTTATCAGCAGCCTGTAATGAGCTGGTGCATGTTTAAATCTGCTTCTTCAGCAGTAAGAAATGTTAAGAATTTGCTCACTGCTGACAGGGAACTAGGCTGGCTCACTTGTGGGTTTTGGGGGCTCAGGCTCCCTGACAACACAGAACGTGCAGTGATCTCTTGGAAATGTGCTCCTGAGTACAGGACACTGTCAAACACCTGTAATGCCTGCTCTGGATTATTTAATAATGAAGATCTTTGGTGGTACGTGCAATATCGTAGCCTGTAGTGCTAAATAAACAAATACCTGTTTTAGAAAGTTATTACACCTGTGTGTCCAGGGAAAACCAGGTGGAGATGAGCTTGTTTCTGACTCCTAACATATGGAATTTGGACTTTATTTTCTGTATATTTTTAAGGCCAGTGCCACTTTTACAATACATGAATGTTGGTGTTTCATACATAACATATAACATAAATCCATTCCCTTGCTGTGGATGTTTCTGTTGTGCTTCACTGTTTCAGTTTGATGGACTTACCCACAGTGTCCCAAAAAGGGACTTGGTCTTCCAGAGTTCAAATTCCCGTGCTGCAGTCTGAACTAAACCAATGTTTCATGATACCAGGTCTCCAAATTGTGTTTGATTTTTTTTTAAAGTGGGTGTGGGTGCCAGTGGGAAATCAGTGTTCTAGATTCAAAATGACTTTTCCCTTTCAGCGGGGTGTGTTGCCACAGGTGGGCAGAACTCCAAACTCTTTCCAAGCCCATTTTAGTTTCAGCTCCATCTTTGCCA
Organism: Myiotriccus ornatus; assembly: GCA_036023395.1. Classification (NCBI taxonomy): domain Eukaryota; kingdom Metazoa; phylum Chordata; class Aves; order Passeriformes; family Tyrannidae; genus Myiotriccus; species Myiotriccus ornatus. Next base: position 148,192,857 of record JAYRBT010000082.1, on the reverse strand, counting down.
GGTCAACCCCTTAGTTTGCAAGCCACTGTTAAAAAACCAGAGCAGTTTTCTTATGAAATACCTCCAACAAAGTGCTTTTTGGTTTGAGACTAAGCGTTTCTCCGCAGGTTGTGGGAAGCATGGACGCTCATCCCAACCGCTACTGTGCCACTGTTCGGGTCCAGCAGCACCGGCAGGAAATCATCCAGGATTTGGCTGCCATGGTCAGGGAGCTGCTCATCCAGTTCTACAAATCAACCAGATTCAAACCAACCCGCATCATCTTCTACAGGGACGGTGTTTCGGAGGGGCAGTTTCAACAGGTGACGTTTCTCCTTTTGAAATGTGGTTTTCTGGTAGTTAATGCGGTTTGAAACCTTCCCTCGGTAGGTTTGTTGGGTTCTAAGCAAGCAGGGCAAGAGGAGGGTTTCCATATTTTTCGTGTGGTTTTTAAAATACTTCTCCCCTTTAAAACAGCTCCCTTTACAAAATTAAAAAGTGTAGTTTTTGCACTCAGGTTGTGTTCCACATCTGTGACAAGATCTGTTAGTCAGACTATGTCACATGGAATGTGGGCAATAAACAAAAATGAAGTGTAAACTAATTTTCCTGCTTTTTAAACCAGAATTAATAAATGCTGTATTTTCACACTGTCATTTTTCATTCATTTTTGATAAAACTCATCAGATACTTTGTTGTATTTATTTTGCAAGGACTGTATTTTATGAAATATTTTTCTATGTATTTTGAAGGTATTTGCATACATTTTCTTTTCCAATCTTTGTGTCTAAATTTAAAGTTACAGATTTAGTCAACTTCTCAAAATCCAAGGGGAAGGGAGTAAAGGTCACTTGGTAAACTTGAATTGATAAAATAATCTTTGTATGAATTTTTTTTTCAATTACCACTCGTTTCCACTGATTTTTTAATGTATAATTAACCTAAATTTCGAATCACTGCTTTTTGGTTTATTCCACTTTCCTTATTATTGATGCCTGTAGTCCCGAAGGAGACTTCACAAAGCTGGGAAAGGGCAGCTGAGCAGTTCTAGATTTTATCCCTTGTACTAGTCTGAAAAATAATTAGTCTGCTGTATATTCAGCAGCCTAATTAAATGTTCATTTGTATTTGGCAGTTAGAAAGATTTTGACATGCAGCATATTAGTCTGAGCTTGATGCGTGGAGCTGAACAAATATGGAGGCAGCTCTCGTCTGGCTCAGGAAACTGGTGACCTAATTTGTTCTCATTAAGGGAAAAAATTAAGGTTTGATCCTGAATGCTTTGACATCTCGGTACTCCGAGTGACAGTGCAAGAAGGGACACGATAAAGAATCTGTAGATAAATAAATCTGTGGGACTGCAGCGGTTCACGCGTGTCACACCTCTCTGTGTTTGTGGTTCAGGTGCTGCACCACGAGCTGCTGGCCATCAGGGAGGCTTGCATTAAACTAGAGAAGGATTATCAGCCTGGAATCACATTTATAGTGGTGCAGAAAAGGCATCACACCAGACTCTTCTGCACGGATAAAAACGAACGGGTACGTTCTGCCTGCGACCAGCTCGTGTCCAGCAGGAAGCCAAGTCACCTCTTGCTGCTGATTTTTGGGATTTTCTGTGTGGAGAGGAGACTCCTCAAGCCCGGGATGGAGTTACTGCTGGGAATGGAGAGTTCCTGTTGGGAAATCTCTGCTCACAGATACGGCTTTTCATGTTCTCTTTCCTTCTGTCAGGGTTCTCTGTGGGAGCACTCGAAGCCCACTAGGTTTCAAGGCAATAATTATTAACCTTCTAATGCTGACATGAAGGTAGTTGTTATATTAATAAATGCTGTGATTGCAGTTGTTAAATTGTTTGAAAGTAAAGAGTACTTTTTTAGTTCTGCTTTGAAGAGTGTTTGAGGGAAGAGGCGGCCTGTCTGACAACAGAGGATTGTCCCCTCTCAGCTATAAACAGGAAAAGTTACAGAGGAATAACCTGTCCTGGAGTGGGAAGGTGAAAACAATTTGACAAATCAGTTGCAGAAACTCCTTTTGACATTGTTCAGAAAACCTGATCTGTTTAGATAATACCTAAGAAGGTTTTGCAGCTTGTCTATTTTTTCCCTCCGTAGTAGAGACACTCCAGATTTTCACTTGAACAAACTTGCAGTTTTGCTCATTCTTCCTTCACTTTTGCTTTCTGTGGATCTTTTTCTTATGTTTTCTCCTTGCTGTAGAGCTGAAAAGGAAAAAAAACCCAATTTTATGTGCCTTATTGTCTGCTTTTTCTGTTCCCACAGGTTGGAAAGAGTGGAAACATTCCAGCTGGTACCACAGTGGACACAAAAATCACCCACCCATCAGAGTTTGACTTCTACCTGTGTAGTCATGCTGGGATTCAGGTAAGGCATTTCGTGTGGGATGGTAACTTTTCAGCTGTTAAAGCACCTTTAGGCATTATCTGAAACATAAAAACATCAAAACATCATCTGATGGCTTTTTGTCAGATGTAAGTTTTTCAAAATGAAAGTGCATTTCAATACGACCATTTAATTGCAGTAACAGGGATGAAATTCTGGAAAACACAATCCTATCAGAAAAGGGAAAGGGATTAGTGAGATGGGGAACAAGGAAGGAGGTTTGTTGCCTTGCCTTTTAGGGGAAAGATTTGCTGATTTATGTCAAACTGCTCCGTGCGATTTTTAAGGAAGCGGCCGTTCCGCTGCGGTTCACCTGCAGGGGTGGGAATTTACGGAGATGTTTTTGAAAAGCTGATGTCCCTGTGTGTCCTGTGCCCCCAGGGAACAAGCAGGCCCTCCCATTACCACGTCCTGTGGGATGACAATCGTTTCTCCTCGGATGAGCTGCAGATCCTCACCTACCAGCTGTGTCATACGTACGTACGCTGCACCCGCTCCGTGTCCATCCCTGCACCAGCATACTACGCACACCTGGTGGCCTTCAGAGCCAGGTACCATCTGGTGGATAAAGAGCACGACAGGTGAGTCCAGAGTTTTGGAATTCTTAACAGAATTTGGAAGGAGGCAGGAAGGCAGTGGTCTCGCTAAGTCTGGAATCAAAGGGGTCCTCAGCAGTTTGAGAGGAAATTTTGCTGTTACCACTGAATTGCACTGCTGAAAAAAAAGCAGATCTTCCTGCACGTGCTGTTTTCTGTTTCCCAACTTCAGTGGTGCTTCAAGGGTGATGAACTTCTGGCCATTCTGTTCAGAAGAAACAAACGATACAAAAAACACCTGCGAGGAGAGGCAGATTAAACAGGGTTTCTCTTCCCCCCCACCCCCAACCTGTTGTGCTTTGTTTTTCCCCCCCCTCCTCCCTTCTCTTGCAGTGCTGAGGGAAGCCACACTTCTGGTCAGAGCAATGGCAGAGACCACCAAGCACTTGCCAAGGCAGTCCAGGTTCACCAGGACACGCTGCGCACGATGTACTTCGCGTGACGTGTTTTCGTGTTCAGCGACTCCGTACGAGGCACAGTTGGATTCACTCGAGACCAGCTGCACTTAGACCAGCCCCAGCTCCAGGGACAGCCAGCAATGAGTGACGCAGCTTAATTCCTTTCTTTCCCGTTTTCCAAGGAAGCCTTCCGTCCAGGATTTCACACGTGATTCCGAACCGCGTTCTTGTACCCAACCCCGCTATTGTTGGAAATGTGGTTTGCCAAAAAAAAAAAAAAAATCTCTCTAAGCTGCTTGGTATAAAACAGACCCATATTTTATAATTAAATCAAGAGCTGCAATCTCAGGGCTTAGGGAAGAAAAAAAAAACACAAATGAAACAAAAAAACCAACAACCCACAGAACTCCTCATTCAGTTTGCTATTCATTGAGTTGCTTTTAATAATTTGGAAAGATCTAATTCATACTAAGGTTTGATGAGCTAAAACGCTGTGAATTAGCTTTTAATGCAAAGCAAAGCATTTTTTTACTATTTATGAAGCCTTGATTATTCTAGATGAATTTACAAAATTTTTATTTTCAAAATAAGAGAGTGACAAAATTCTGGTTTTCAACTGTCTTATAAAGATTATTCTCAGATTATTCTCTGTGTGTCTAAGGGCAAATGTATTTTCTGAAGCTTGTTCTTGAATGTTTTTTATTGTGCTGCATTTGAAAATGTTTTTCATAGGCTAAAGATGAATTTAAAAAAAAAAAAAAAGAATAAACTCGTACCTAAGCTTTTAATAGCTCCAGTTAGATTGGCAAAAGAAAATGTGCCATTTAAAAAACTTGTAAAGATTTTTTTTAAGATCATACTGACAGCTAACTTTAGGATTTGTCATACAGGACTGTGACACTTACTTTCCAAAGTCTCTAAAGAATACGGGTCTGTGGTGATAAATACAGTACAATCCTTTTTCACTGTAGTTTGAGTTAATGTAAATTTTATATATGTTTCACAGTATTAATGTGATAGACTAGATGCTATTATTTATTTTTATTTACTAAGGAGTGCTCATTATACTTCTGTTAACATATCAAGAATGCTTTGAACTTTAGAAAGTGAAAACCTTCTCGTGGGGACATTTTACTCTTCAAATGCAAAAAAAAAAAAAAAAAAAAGAAAAATATGCAATCGAGGTGGTGAGAGGTCAGAGATAGAAAACAGTGTCTGTTGTAGCTTGGGATTTGCAGAAGGGCTTTCCAAACGTGCACACAACACAGCAGGTTTTACCTCTGCGGTTCAGAGACGCACACGAGACCAGCACCCTCCGGTCGTTCAAGCACAAGACAATTGTATTTTATTCGTGGGTTGAATTTTGGTGCAGCAGGAGCTCCAGCAGGGGAGAGTGGCTCGCTGCAGGTTAGACAGAAGTCCGAGAATCTATGCAGTAAAGACGAATCTTAGAGGAAAACTGAAGTTTACTTAGGGGGGGAGGTGAAACTCTGCAGTACGAGTGAGGGCCACAGGAAAGGGGAGAGTTTCACTGTTCTCTGAGGAGAAGCATTAATTACACCTGATGGGTTCTGGACAGACACTTCTGTTAGTTTGCACACTGGATCCATAAAACCCATGACACACATGTATGAACCATTGCACTAATTACAATGCCACAAGCAGGTTTAGGAGAAAATGGAAAAAGCCCGGAAAACTTGTTTATGCTGACTTGATCTTGTTTGTTTTTCCGTAGGAGAACTGAAATAACGTGCTAAAGAGGCAGGTTTGAAAACTTTCGTTCTCTTCCACTGATTGATTTTGCTTTTTTTTTTTCCCTTTTCTCTGAGCAGCTGCTCAGTCTGGTTTGGATACTTTTACCTCTGGCCACTGGGACGGGCGAGTAGCTTTAACCCACACAGTGCTCTGGGCCATGGAGCAGATCCACTGCAACCAGTTGCTGTTGGATAAGCCAGAAAATGCCCAACCTTTGCTGCATAAAGACTTTTAGGTACATAATTTTGTGCAAGTTCCGATCTTCACCTTGTAGCAGTCGTGTTGGTTGTTGGTGTTTGTTTTTTTTTTTTAAGTGAAATGTAAAAACTATTAATGGGATCATTGTGTTTGTATTGTCCTCATTTGGTGATTAGGCTGCTGGGGCAGAGTGTCGTCTTGGTCGTAGTTATATAAATTCAGATTTAAGCAAATCTTAAGCCAAGCTTAGGGTAGCACTGTCTGTCTTGCTGTGTCCCAGCCAGGCTGTACCTACCTCCCCCCAGGCACCCCTCAACTGCAGAACCTTCCCGTGGTGGGTGTTGTTGCACTTCCCCGTGTTTCCTTGAGAGGTTTCCTATTTCAGTGAAGATTTTAATTTGGCAGAGTTTTATATAAGAATTATTTTTTTATATGAATTGTTCTTAACAAATAGGAAAAAAGACCATCCATTTTAAGACACCATTTCGTTTATCTTGCTGTCTGTTATGCAGAGACCTCTTGGATGTGAAATTCATCCCCCTCTTTCCGTGCAGATCTGGGATAAATGACTTGTACAGGTGGTCAGATGGGGCGAGGAGGGCAGGATCTGTCTTGACCTCAGATCTCATTTCTGAAGCAGACTGTGGGTCTTCACTGCATCCTGTTCAGGATGTTTTCTTTGTGAGAAAAGGTGTTTTAGGCAGGCCCTTCATCTGAGAGTAGCTGTTGTCTGTGCATCTTCTTGGAATTAGCAGAAGTTTTGTGTAGCTTTCCTTCCCTAAGTATGAAGAACTTGGGATGGTTATGTGCATTTCAGGACATTTTACTCTTTCTAAGCCTCTAATACTGCTAATTCATTATGCCTTGATGTCTCCCTCCTTTCCCCTCCCACCAGTGATGAATTTCTGAATAATTTAAAGCATTTTTCTAAAAAAACACTGATTAAGTATATGCTTTGAAAAGTACAGCATGCTGGCAGTCCAGCAGCTCTCTTTCTGGGATTATTCTTAATATAAATTACATATTCAAGAATGTCTCCTGTGGAAAAAAAACCCAAACAAACAAACACCTCAAACACCTAAAATCCCGCTATTATTATTTTTTTCCTTACCTCCCACGTGTCTGGCGTAGAACAGCAACATCTCAGGTCAACACAAAGCTCCACAAGTCTCAGTGTCTCCCAGGTTGGTGCTGTAGCAGTCCCTGCTGAGGTCACAGCTGTAACCACTGTGCAGCTCAGGGCAGCAATAACCAAACGTGTCACCCCCCCCGGGGCACTTGGGGTATTTTCCAGTCATGCGACTCCCACTGCACAATTCCCCAAAACCCAGCGTCAGCAAGAGCAAAGCGCTCCCCTTGGGAGGTAAAAAGTACTATCAGCAGATGTAAAATACTTAAAAGTTTTCTCTCTCTCTTTTTTTTTTCCCCCTGATGTGCAAAATCCAATGCAATAACGAGGTTTGACCGGTGGTGGAAATTTCTGCTCCAGTGGCTCAGTAGAATAACGTGTCCAATGCCATCTGTTCTAGCACCCAGGAAACAGCTGAGTTGGTCCTTAGGAGAAAAATGTCCTGCTGGGAAATGCTGGAAGTAGGTGGATTTGTCTCTGCCTTTATGTGAGTTTGCATTTAAGGCAGCCCTATGCAATTGAACACTTTGGATGTGAGTGTGTGTGCACTGACGGACGGAGCGAGGCCACTTGTTTTATCAGAGCTCCTCGTTTTGGCTTGGCTTGCTTGTGAATATTTGACTTTGTGAATTACAATCAATGATCTTCCGTGTCCCAGGACCTCTGGCACATTAATCCCCCCCGTTTCTAGATCTGTCAGGTTTGGCTGAGTGTGCTGTTTGTTGTTAGGGAAAGCTCTTCTGTCTTAATCTGCCGGGGCCGACATGGAAAATTTACAGGAAACTTATGTTTAAAACAAGAAATCCATAGTAAGTTCTTCTGAAATCTGTAACAAACAGCTTTGATCTCCATCCAGGCCCCCAGGCAGCATTCCCTGACTGTAAAAGCGAAAAAGGTTGTGAAGGTTTAGCTTTAATTCTGCCTCTGTCAGTAAGTCCTGCAGCTTCTGTCCATTTGAACAGAGTATTGCTGGAACATTTTTATAACATGAGATAGCTCCATGAGGGTTTTAAAATCTAAACTCTGGGTGTGAGGAGTTCGGAGTTTTGTGTGCCCAAGTTATTTTCTGAAAAGACTGAAGTTTCTAAGATGCTTCTAAGGATTTTTTTTGTGCATGTGCCCAAAGGCTTTTGATGAAGCTGGAGGTTTTGGTCTGAGGGTTCTGTGCTTGCTGCCAACGCTCTTTGCTGAGGCAGCTGGTCCCTCAAACACAGGCTGTGTCTCCCCTGTAGGAACCCCCATTTTCCTCATGCCCTGAATCCAAAATTTAACTGAGAGCAAGGCCTGTGTTAACACCCCCCAGCCAAATTCAGTGGATTGTTGTTGGGATTTTAGTGGACTTGCAGATTGTTTCTTTTTGAGGAGAACGTCGATCACTGAGAGTGAGGACAGATTGGTTCTGCAGGTTCTGCTTATTCAGGACTGCATGTGCTGGGAATGCAGGGCTGGGACCTTTGGAGATCAGATGGATATAATTGCTGTGGACTCAGTCAAATAAGCATCTCTGGTGGCATAAATAACCATAAGGGACTTGCTTTTTTTTTTTTTTTTTTCTTTTTTAGGACATCTTTTACACATTAAATAAATGAATGTAAGAAGAGTTCTCAGTATTTTTCACACTCGAGACCGGTGTAATTAAAATCACTTGTTTTCCTGTTTTTTTAACCTTCTCCTGCCATAGCATCTCTCTTTGTGTATGAGTCCTGCCAGTGTGGCTTTCCCCATTCCTAATGCAGGGCAGTCCTTTGTTTTTTTTTTTTACTTTTATATCCATTTGGTGACATGCTCCTTCATGCACACATGCCATCTTTTCTAAGGAAAACTTCAAATTGAAGGTAATTGCACTGATTTTTTTTTTAAACTCCCTTTTTACTGTAAGACTTCTTTGGGTTTTTTGTTTGGTTTTTTTTTTTGCGTCTGCTGTAGCTGTCTGAAAATACTGTAAATAGTGCTCTTACAGCAAATACTGAAATGCTGGGGATGCCATTCCTGGTTCTGTTTTCCAGAATACTGACATACTTCACAGCGTTGAGATACGAGCGTTGGTGTTTAAATGTTGTTATGCTTTGTTTGCATTATGGTATCGATTCAAGAAGGGCACAGTTGCTTTATTACAGTGGAAGTATTTAGAGTTTGCCTGAATTGATAAAACATTTTTTCCTTCTCTGCTCTGTGCACGTTTCTCCCCCACCCCAGGGATGCAGTTTTTGAGCTCTCAGTGTGCCCGTTCAACGTTCCGGTGCCAGGTTTGGTGTCGGTGAGATGACTAAAAGCGTTAATGCAGTATCTGGATTATCAGCCGTAGCTGTCCCAGGTTTTCCTCGCTTATTCCATCTGATCCCTGTGTCGCAGAAGCAGAACCCGTGTGTGGCAGAATTAGGGGAACAACAGGGATTTGGGATCCAGGTTAGGGTGTCTTGCTGTCTGTCCCCCCGTGGCAGTGGGACTGGGGAGCGCAGTGGATGTTTCAGTGCTCTGAGATAAGGAATGGTGTTGGCTCTGGTTGATCTCCCATCCTTCAGGAATTGCCTTTTACTTCCATGTCCCTCAGGAATGGGAGAGACCCCAACTCCAGCCCTGTTGTCCAGAGTTAGGATGCAAACCAGCCTGGTTTTGAGGGTTGATGACTGGAAAGATGCATTCCTGAGGTGGTTTGATCCGAGGGATATGGGCAGGGGGGGGCTGTGCGTGCCTGGTGTGGCACAGAATCTGTTTGATCCCATGTAGTGTTCCTGTTGCTCTGACAGAGATGTTTCTTTGCCTGAAGAGTTGAAATGAATGTAATTGCTTGGCCAAATCACTACAGAATGGGTTTGTGACACTCTTTAGATACGAAGCAGGTGCAGTCCAAGGCTACCTCCTGTGTTCCTTCCCAGGTGAATTAATGTAAGTGAATTTACCACTAAGAAGCCAAAACCCCTGTTTGGGCCAGTCACTTAAGAGTTGGACTCTGATCCTTGTGGGTCCCTTCCAACTCAGCTCCCTCCATAACCTTTCCCTTGAGTTTCTGTACTGTTTTTCCAAATGAAAAATGTTTCTGTACTTCAGCTGTTGGCCAGAAAATGTCAGGTTTTCACTGAAAATGACATGAAGGTGCTTGAAATATATTTTGAATCTGAGGCAAAAAATGATGTATTGGATTATTTTTTAATGTATTTTTTAGATAAGTTGACATGAGACTGTAAGAGTGAGAATACTTTATTCCCTTCTCAGAAAATTAGACACTTTAAAATGGGCAACACCCCCTCCCCCCCATCCCAAAACACCAAAAAACAACCCCAAGCCTGGGTAGGTTCATCTTGTGACTATTTCACATCAGTTCTGTGCAAGGTCTTGGCTGAAACTCAACCTTGACAGAAGTGCATATGGACTGAAGGTGCTTTAAGTGACCTGAAATGAAACTGTAGAAAACTGTGCTAATACATCAGACTTTGTTTACAATGAATCCAAACAAGCTTCCTCGGCTCAGAATGAACCACTCTGCTGACAGAAGTGCTGCCTGTTGGAGCACAAAGTGCTGCTGTGGTTTCAGAGCAGGGTTAGAGTTCAGTTGTGTTCAAAAGTAATTGGGCTTTGTGCTGTGGATTTTGGCCTCTCAGGAGTGAGTGTGGTGGGATTCTGGGTTCCCTGCACTCTCCTCTGGGTGTAGACACTAATGAAGCTCATCCGTGGATGAGCTGGAGGATTGCTGAAGTTCTGACTTTCTGGGGGGCAGTTTTTGTGAGTGACTGAATAAAATCATTATAAATCAGCTCATTGATAACAGAATGGAGGAAAATACCAAAAATCTGGTTCAGTTCTCAGTCATCATTTAACAAAGCTCCTCCAAAAGTGTGAAGTACAGGGCAAATGGCTGCTTTTGAGAAGGTGTTTCACTACATCCCGTGCTGCAGATCCACGGACATCGTTGCTGATGTGACCTGGCAGGGGTTTCACTGTGCAGGGGTGCTGGAATGGCCTCTCCCTTGTCGATGGGAGGGGGGCTGTGTCCTTCCCAGACCATGTCTGCAAACCTGGGATCATCAGGAAGTGTAGGGAAGGGAAGAGCCTCGTGCTGGTCATGCTGTAGGGGAGAGCAATGCCAGGCACCCCCTCCCTTGGGGCAGTGAGACGAGGAGCGAGGGGAAGCATTTTCTTGCAAAATGGCAAATTAAGCACTTGTTAAGGTGACAGTTTAATTCTTGGTTTCCCTTCTGGCTTCCCTGCCAGTCCCCTCACAGCTCCACGTTCCCCACACCCATGCATTGGCCCCTTCCCTCCAGGAGGAGTGCTGGGAGGGAGCTCCTCCAGGTGATTTGTGGTGCTCCGTGTCCGAGAGCTCTGGGCTCGGCTGGAGCCAGGACAGGGGCCTTGCTGGCTTTGGAGGGGAGAGAGGCTGACAAGAGCTGGGATTTTTGCACATGGCAGTGCTACAACCTCACAGCACCAGGGGAAGGGTGGCTGCTCCCCCCTCCCACCTAAATATCCCCAGGGGAGCAAAATTGCTTTGGATTTGTCCATGTGCTGCCTCTGCAGATGCAGCTTAAAACTCCCTGTGGCTGCTCTTCCACCAAAGCTCCCTGTGGGATTTTGGAGAGCCCAGGATTGCGTGGCAGGTCTGTCTCAAAGGGCACATTCTTTTCTCTAAGGTTCCTAAGAGTGCACAGGCTGTGGTTGTGTTTTCCCCCCGTTTTGGATGTGCTGTTTGTACCGGGCCCTTTGGTTTTGTTGTTTCTTCCCCTTCTTTAAGCACAACTAAACCACCTGCTGGAAGAACTGCTGCCTGCTCATCAGCAGGGATTGCAGATCCTGTCTGAGAATTGTCCAGAAAATCTAAATTGAAGCTTTTCTGGTCATTTTATGGGGGTTTTTTTTGAGTGTGCTTGGCAAGCACGAAAGGTGACCAGGTCAGCAGGCAGAGCTTGGGAGCCTCTAATCCCCTGGCTGGTGCTGTTTGTGTTTGCTTTGTTAGGTTAGATTTCCTGTCAGGGGGAAAAATAATATAATATGGACTCTTTTCTGTATTTATCAGCTTTTCCTGGTCTTAAATCCATGAACAGAGGAACTTTACTCGTGCCAGTATCTGTGGAATTGCACATTTTTGCCTGCCATGTACCTGACTCAGGGCAGGTCTGGGCTGGGCTTTAGGGGCACCCCAAAATCTCAGCTACAGGTCTTGTTCTGTGGGTTGGATCAGACTCCCTGTGTACCAACAGGACATGCAATGAGGTTTTTTTCTAGATTTCACCAAAGTTAATTCTGCATCAGCTGTGAGGTGCTCAGATGCAACTGTATCTGTGCTATTAAAAAAAAAAAAAAGGCATATATTGACCCAAATTTTGTTATTCCTGATACGTTTCCTCGTGAAACTTAATATGACCAAGCCCTTCAATTGCTCATCTCGTGAGACCTTTGTAATTTAATTTTAAAGCAAATAAAACAAGGTGGGGGCGGGGGGACCCAAACAAACCATCAAAACCATTAAGGACTAAGTTTCAGAAACACGTATCTTGGAAAATCAAATTTTCAATGGGGTGCAATGAGGAATTACATTTGGCAAAGTTCTGTGCTATCCTGAAGAGTGTTACCACTTGCTTTCTGTAATTTGTTGATAAAGTTTGGTAGATTTTATAGCTGTGTGTGTATCCATTTGTGTGTGTGTGTTTACACACAGGGAAAGGAAAGTGGACAGTTTATAGACTGTCTATAAAAGATACAAAGGCAGTATTTTGCTGGAAATAATAAGCACAATTTCCCTGGCTTGCTCAGTATTTTACTAGTTTGTACAATCACAGAAGTCTCACCTTTAGGGCAGTTGATAAGTGAAGATCCAGCCCCAATTTCTGTGCAGCGAAGTGGTTAATTCGATCTCGGGAGGGCAAGATGGAAAACAGAATGTATTCATTAAATCCATATTTCTTTTTTCTCTTTAATCCTGGTGCATTGCACATTGACCTGACATCTGTTAAGGTTTGAATCTTTAATAGTTTCAAACTCTTTATTTTTTTTTTTATAAAATAACCGAAAAAAAACCCAAAAATCTACTAAAAAGCTTCATACTGCAGATGTTCCCTTGAAGAATCCAATTGTTCTTATGGCCACTTAAAGTTTGCTATTTTTTTTTTGGGGGGGGGGGAGGAAAGAAAGAGAAAGCTCTGATGTGCAGGTCGTTTCAAGTGGTACTGAACGTGTGTTCAGTTTGTGCGTGTGTCGAACTGTCCTGTGCTCGCAGATGGTGCGGGCTGGGTGAGAGCAGCACTTGTGGCGCCAAACCAGCCCCAGGAGTACCCTGGGCTGACCTGTGAGCGCGTCCCTGGCGCGCTGGAGGATCTCCCACACGGCTTGCACGTGTTGCTTCGTGTTCCTGCAGCCCTGAGGTGTCTCCAGGTGTGGGCAGTTCATTCACCCTCCCCGTGTGTTCGCAGGGGAGCGTTCGGGGGACGCCGCTTTTAAACCAAGCCTTAACAAGAGGGTGGATTTGTCGGGATTTTTTTCTCTCAGAGTATGCAAAGATACTGTTTAACGAGAGGAGGTGTAAAGCTTAAGTGTTAGTGAAGGAAATCTTCTCACCTGAGGAGCGGGGGACACCTGCAGCTGATACGGTGATGCCTCCCCGGCAGCCAACCCCAAACAGGCATTCCCAAATCCCAGCTTTTTGTTGTTGGACACACTCTCCTCCCTCCCCCCTGCCCTTGCCAGCAAAATCTCTGCCTGAAGGAGGATTGTGATTTTTAACACTTAAATTTACATCCAAAATAATAAAAAAAAAAGAAGCCATTCTTGAGTTCCGAGCTCACCTCAGACGGTGCCATCGCTTCCACTTCCCACAGAACCCTTAAAACATTTTAAATAGAGGCAGGGAAAAAAAAAAAAATTTTGGGGACCCAGCTTGCTTTCTTTTTTTTTTTTTTTTTCTTTTTAAATTTTTTATTTTTCCCTGATTTGGATCTACCTCATGTAACCAGTTGGGTGCTAATTGCTCAAATTGTCGAGGAGATTGGCAAAAAAAGCGACCAAACCTCGCGGGACTCCACGCCCCGAAACCTCGGGGTTATTGTTCAGAGACAGCGATCTTGGGTTGGAGTTTTATTCTTTGTGCCTTTGTGGTTGGTTTTTTTTGGTGTGTTTTTGTTTTTTTTTCCCCAGTGCATAACAATCAAAACTCGTCTTCTTAATTAAAAACAGCAAATGGGTTTTAACAGCCAAGTAAAAAAGAAAAAAAAAAAAAAGGCAAAAAAACCCAAAAGGCAACAGAATAAAGAGTTTTAGCGAATTTGAAGCTGTTTTTCGGTGTAGCAAGTTGTAAAATGTACAGTATCACAGCTGACCTAGGCCAAGATTGAAATAAGTTTGAAATGTATAATCCTGACCCCAAATCTATACACTGTGTGTCTCTCTATATGCATATATCTCACATGTATAGCACATAACTGTGTGTGTGCATATATATATATATATACACTTAAAAATGAATGGATACACGTGTAAGGGTGAGGGAATAAAATGTCATTGACCTTTCCAGTTTTGTATGTAAGTTTACAACTATGTGTGAGTTTTTCTACTGTGTGAACCTTTTTTACTTCAAAAGAATTCCTTTTTGGAAAGCTTTAAGTTGTGATACTCTATCATTTTTTGAAGTTTAAAAAAACAACAATAATGAAAAAAAAAACCAAACCACGACTTTTTACCAGTACCTACAACAGAGGAGGGGGGGAATCTTTGCAGTAAAATTGTATTTAGTTTAAATATTAAAGAAAAAAAAAATCTATATATGGGATTGTAAAAGTGCTGACATTCCATCGTGGCAGGACTTCCAAGCTGTTTCCTAAGGCTTTCTGCTGCAGAGAGACTCGAACAAAAGGAAAATGCCTCTGTTCAGTGTTTTTATAAAACTGCTCCATCAGGTCTAGACTTAAGCTATATTTTCTAAAGCCTAATCATCCTTTAATATGCTGCAGATAAATGATCAGCATGGTTGCACTTTCTCAGTAATAATGTTTGCCCTGCAATTGGCTCGTGACAAGGACTTCAGTTTTTTAACAAAACCAGTTCGTCCTTTGGGCAGAAGGTAATATTTATATAGGTACCTCAAGATAAAAAAATTAAAAAAAGAGCCTGAATATGCTGCATTTTGTTTCTTTAACATTTTTCATGTAGCATTTGTTTGCTTTTATGATTTTTTTTTTTTTTAAGGAGATTACTCAGCTACCTGTTTGCTTTTGGGGGACCCTGGTAGTGTTTTAGGCCGTTGTTTTCTCTGGATCTCGTAGGATGCAGTATCCTGCCTTGGGATCATGCAGTGCTTTGGGATGGGATGTGCCCATGGGGAGGGGGACCATGGAAATCCGCTTTACACAGACTTCAGGAAGAGGAGGAAAAGGATACTATATTCCTAAAACAGACAATACATGTTCCTAATTCTTAATTGTATTTTTTTTTCCCACCTCTCGTTCTTCTTTCTTGACTCTTTTCTCAAATGTGAGTGTGGAAAGGGGCAGCTTGTTAACAGGGGGGAACAAAGTGACCCAACTTGCCCTGTTGTTGGGGGGTGTTTTGGGGGTGCACCAAATTCCCTGAACTCCCCAAATCCATCGGTAAGAGCTGTGCCCCTGTGTCAGAGCAGGACCCTCCCGCTCTCTGCCCGCTCCCTGGGCGGGTCCCTCCTCTCCTCCATTTCCAAATCAGTGAAAATCTAAACGTGGTGCAGAGATGGGGAATTTTTTTTGTTGAGAACTGTTTTGAAGGAAGCTTCAAAGGCTGTGAAATCGAGCATTTATTGTCACGTTTTTAAGCTTAGGTGGGTCCTTTTCCAAGTTTGTTTTACAGCTTGCAAGGTAAAATAGTTTGCACTACTTTTGCAATAAACTCATGAAAAACCTAACAGGTTCTGTTCTGGTTTCTTACTGTATATAAACAACTAATACTAAAGATTTAGCCTAGTGTTTTTCACCTCAAAACATAAGACTTTTAACAAGCTCAGAATGCTGTAATTCCTGACAAAATAATGATGTGAATGATATTTTATAAAGTTATTTTGTATGGTGTCAATTTTGTTTTGCCTCATAGTATGTCAATAAAATAAAATTCCTCATCTTTACAAGATACTGTTTGATGTCTTTTTTTTTTTTTGTCATATTTGGCCATTTTCTGCATTTTGTGCACTGTTCAGTGCATGGGTATGTGAATACAGGATGTATTCAGGGCCTGAGTGATTTTCCATAGTGAGTAGGGAATCATGGAATTGTTGAGGTTGGAAAACACCTCTGTGATCATCCAGTCCAACAATTAACCCACCACTAAACCGTGTCCCCAAGTGCCACACCTGCATGGCTTTTAAAGTCCCCCAGGGATGGTGACTCCACCACTGCCCTGGGCAGCCTCTTCCAATGCCTGACAACTCCTTCTGTGGAGAAATTTTCCCAGATACCCAAACTAAACCTCCCCTGGCACAGCTTGAGGCCATTTCCTCTCATCCTAACACTTGCTCCCTGGGAGAAGAGACCGACCCCCACCTGGTACAGCCTCCTTTCAGAGAGTTGTGGAGATCCACGAGGTCCCTGCTGAGCCTCCTTTTCTCCAGGCTCAGCAAGGGAAGGTCTCTGCTGCCCAAGAGCCCAAAAGCTCTGGTCCCACTGCCCTCCCTTGCATTCCACCACTCACCTGTGTTCTGGCTGTTTCTGTGCCCAGCTTTCCAGAGAGAATATTTCCTGCTTTAGCTGCTTACAGGTCACAATCCTGGAATTATTTATGGAAGGGGCTTCGGAAACCACCTGCCTGAAATCCTGCCTTTTGTTGCTTTCCGAGTGAATTCCTGCAGTGGTCAGTTTTTAAATGGAAAAGCTGGGAGCACTTGGTGTGTCCTATAGAGCCCTGAGTGAAAGAAGATGGATCCAACAGAATTGCAAGGATGACAAGGAGCTTCCTTTGGGAGCCCAACCCTGCAAACGCAGCTCGGTTTTACTCAATAATGTGAAATAATGTCTCAGCTGTCCCTTCCGTTTGTTTTTCCCCTTGTTTTTGAAACCCTGCTTTGAGTTGGACGTGGTTTTGCTCTGTCAGGCTCTTGGGGAAAACAAATAACCCTTCACTGGTTTGATGGCAACAAGCTCTGGCAGCTGCAGGGCCTCGGGGGTGGCTGTGGCAAATTTTGGCAGCTCTGATGTTCCCATCGAGGATTCTGGCTGAGCGAATCCAGAAGGGTGTGCACGTTCTTGTGGCCTCAGCAATTCACAGAATGTTCCTCATCCCACAGGAAACTTCCAAGAGGGATGAAATGGGATGATTTATACTTAGTAAACCACAGTCCTTTTGTCATTTTTTGAAGGCTTAGGAAGTTTCATCTTCTTTGAGCAGCTTTGGCTGGGGGTGGGAAGGACTTCACAAGCCATTACTGTAGGGGGGGGAAAAAAAAAGATAGAAATATATAATAAAACATTCATCCTGGAAAGCATCCCCTGGCCTGTGTTCCACTCTCTAAAATCCCTGAACACCTCAAACAGGGGAACATACTTGGTCACTTCCGAGGAAGTTCGTGTTCAGTGATGTGTTTTGTGGCTGGAGCTTGTGGATGTGGCTCTTCACTTCCTGCAAGGGATAAGGGTGGACTGGGAAGTGTCACTTGGAATGTTACCCTGGTGTCCCAGTGTCTGGGTCAGCCTATGTGCACAGCTGATCCCACTTGGAATGTAGTTGCTTCTGTTAATGTGCTGGTTTGGCATTTCTGGTTGTGGAGGGTTGACCTTGGGGCCAGATGTGCCTTTTTTTTGGTTTTGTTTTCCCAAGGAACTGGCACATCCCGCTGCTGGCACCCCCTACCCCCAACAGACAGCATTCCATGCTCAGTTTCCCACAGATCTGCATGCACTTTTAATAAAAATATATTAAAAAAAAAAAAAAAGGCAAAAAAGCTCCAAACAACCCTTTCAACAATAGAGTAGTTGAGCATAAAGCCACTGGGGAGTTTCTCTAGGGATCCAGCGTCACTCAGCACTCACTGCAGCATTCCTGCTACAAAACCATTTTCATTTATGGCAACTTAGGGAAGTTTCTATGGTGGAACATCCTTTGATCTTTCAAAGTAGCATTTCTGGTGTGGCTCAGTAGCTTTGCTCCTCTGGCAGTCCCTGCTCTTACCTGCCTTACCTCCACTGTGCTTTCCCAGCCCCATCTGCAGCGTGTTGGATGATGGAGCTGCTGGAACTTTCTGCCCTGTTTTAAGAGCAGTTTAGTGTGGCTTCCACCCCAGAGAAGCAGTTGGTGTCATCCTGACAGGAAGGACAGTTCCCTTTACCACGGCAGCCACAGTGGGGTGTTGAGACAACAGATTCCTGACTGATCGGGGCACGTCACTGCCCAGCTTTTTTGGAGTGGGAGGTCCTGTTCCCAATAACATTCCCATTCTTACCTGGGGCATTCTCCACACCTGGAGGGGGAGATCTTGGTCATTTCTCTCTCAATGACTGACCAGGACTCTCTGCAAATATTACTACACTGGTCAGGATTGAAGCTGGAAAGAACAGAAAGTTTCCGCACCAACTGTCAGTTTTCATACAAAAACATTTATTTTAGAAAGTTGCATGTAAAGTTCCACACAGGGTGGGCTGCCATTTCTATTGTAACAAAAAAAAAAACCCAACAAAACCCCCAACAAACCACAAAACAACAAACCAAAATCAAATGAAAAATCCAGCTCTGTCACTCCAATGGCAAAGGAGTTGCTCATTCTCAGGAATTCATGTCTAGTAAGACTTCGATGTGCATTTTGGAAGGAGAAACTGCCGAAACACAGTTCATTAGAGAAAAAGGTTCTAGAAGTACATATGTACATCATTTGCCAACACATTTACCACCACGTTAGCCCTTGTAATGGGCTCATTACAACCCTGTTTTGGTGCCCACGTGGTGTTTAGGCTGCATCACAGAAGTAGCTGTTTTTCAAGACTTACTTAATGGACTTGGTCCACTTTTGGACTGAAAGCTGCCTGTAAGAAATTTTAAATTTGGGTACTGATTGTCTGAAGAGTAATTTTAAATCATCTGAGCAAGCTCTGCTGTCGGATTCACTCTGTGTCCTCCCACCCTGCCGTGTTTCTGAGGGAAGAATTCCATTCTTCAAAAAGTATAAAGTTCAATTTCTAAACTTCTTAAAGCAAAAGCAGATGGCTCAGTGCATAAATATATCCAGCATCTGGATTCTCAGTCACAAAAACATCCTTTATACAACATCAAAGTGGATCAACTATGAAGCAATTCTCCATTGGCCTTAAGATCCAACACTGTCACCAACAGCTTCGTCTTCATCTTCTTCCTCCTCATCCTCTTCCTCCCCTTCCCCCACTTCTCCATCTCTCTTCTCCTTTTCAAGCATCTTCAGGTATTTGCTCGCCAGGATCTTCTTTGGCAAGATATCTGGAAGGCAGAATTGTTGCTTTTATAGTCAGTTTTGAACACTTCCATTTGCCTCGTTAACACTGTTGCATCCAAATCACCAGTGACATGAAGTCAGAAATAAATATTAGAATTTTTAGCAAAGCTCAAATAACCAGGTAAAGCACTCTGACCTATACAGCTGTAAGAGTAAGAGGGAATTATCCGCTTATGATACAAGTAAGCAAAGATAAAGAATATATTTTACAACTCATTACTGGCAACTGTCTTTACTGTCTGCTGATGTACATTATTTATTTGATGTAAAACAGAGTGCTCAGCTGCCCTGGATCCAACAAGCCAGCTCTCCAATTTATACCCTGTAGAAATGTTTTGTTTTGGTGGATTTTTTTTTTCATTAAGATACTTGTTCAGGGCAGTAATGGACCTGAGGCAAAGCAGAACTGTGTGCTCTGGAAGTATGTCCACAGGGAACCCAGAGAAAGAGTGGATTAGGAGCATCTTATATCCTTGAGCTCAGTGTTACAACACAAATCCAAGTACCAGTAAAAACTGCAGGCACACACACGTTGTGTGTACAGGTATCTAAAAGCAGAGAAGGACCACAAAATGAAGCCCTTTTTCTCAAAACTTACAGATTTCTATGTGTGTCATTTCTGGTCCACGTAACTTCTCACCTAAAGATGTGCAATGATCTTCCTGTATGGGATGAAAGCTTCCAATGGAACTGTAATTTAAGGAATGCTTAAGGCAATATCCTGAGAACTATATACAGCATAATTGTAGAAATTAGAGGCAGCAGAAAAATTCACAAAGAAATGTTTTCAGTGATGTAGTTTATGAGTTCCAGTTGAATGCTGTACAGGAGATGAGTGACCAGCAGCAGAACTGGGTCCTCAAAAAATAATGCATTAAGACCAAGATTTCATTGTCTAAATCACACACTGGATTTGTCCTCGTAACATCAATACCTGCAAGGAACTGAAAGGTCTCACACTCTTCCGCTGTATGAGACAGGTCAGTGTAAGTCAGAGCATTCTTCTCCTTCCCTCTGCCGTGTTTGTAGGAGTATGAAGCCAAATACTGAACAAAAAGCTCCTAAAAAAAAAAAGAAAACAAAAGCAAATGGTCAAACTCAGAAATCACATATATAGTTGATCCCTCTCTCCAGGCAGAAGCACCGTGTTTAACCACACAGACACTGGGCACTCAGTGCAGAGACTCAGGGATGTCCACTGCCCAAAGGGAACTCACAGGACAGATGGGGCAAGGCTGTTTACAAGGGCTTGTAGCGACAGGAACAGGGGGAATGGCCTCAAACTGAAAGCAAGCAGGTTGAGATCGGATATGAGGAAAGAAAACTTCTTCCCTGCGGTGAGGCCCAGTTTGCCCAGAGAAGCTGTGGCTGCCCCATCCCCGGGAGTGTCCCAGGCCAGGCTGGACGGGGCTTGGAGCGACCCGGGCTGGTGGAAGGTGTCCCCGATCTTCCAGGTCTCCTTCCAGCCCACACCGCTCTGTGATTCCGCCGTGGGGGAAGCTGAGGGGCAGGGTTTGTTCCGCGTCTGGATGCGGCCCGGGGGCAGCGAACGCCCCGGGGGCAGAGGCCGCTCGGCCGGGGCGGGGAGGGCGCGGCGGTACCGTGGCTTTGGCCGTGAGGAACAGCGCGTCCTGGTTGATGCTGGACACCTCCGGGGAGCTCTTCATGATGACTCGGATCCGCGACAGGGGCAGCGACACCAGACGGTTCTCGCTCAGCCGCGCCGCCATCTCGGCCCGCCGGGACCCGTAGGCGGGGCCGAGCCGGGACTACAGCTCCCGACAGCGATCCCGGGACTACAGCTCCCACAGAGCCATCCCGGGACTACAGCTCCCACAGA
>JAYRBT010000082.1:148143655-148157823 GCA_036023395.1 Myiotriccus ornatus | reverse complement strand
CTGTCTTGGCACCCCCTTGAAGAGCCTAAAAATAGGTGGAGTGAATTCAGTCTTTGAATAATTAATAGTAAATTTCTTCATCACCAGGAATAAATTATCTGTTTGTGTCTAAATGAAGAGAGTTTCTGAGAGAACAGTGTTGTGTATGGGCAATGTTTATTGATGGCTGGGTGAATAAAAGCCTTCTAACTTTGCATATATTGACATCTGCATAAATCATCAGCAGAATGAGGTTGGGAAGAGCTGTTGGTGAGGCAGTGGGATCGAAATGATTCTGGTATTGGGTTCTGATTTAGGAGTCAGGCATCATCTCTTTTCCTTTGCTGTGTGACTCATGGTTATGAACTTAATCATATGCAATCTGAAAAGTCTGGAAAAACACTTATAAACTGCAGATTTGGGAGAATAAGGAATTTAATTTGTCCATAAACACAGAGATTACTTGAAAGTGTAGAGACAGTCAACAGTGTAGTGTCAACATCTTTGAAAGGAATTATGGCTGTGTAAGGAAACAATGATTCTCCAGTTCCACTATCTTTTTAAAAAATGAGTTAAAAGCAATATATAACACTTGCAATCTTGTTGTCGTTCTGGAATGCAGAGATTAGGAAAAACTCATTTGTAAACAATTTATACTTTCTTGTAGTTCAAGATTTTGATGGAGGCTTTTCTCTGAAATCCTCGTAAGACTTGGTGCCCTTCCATAGTTCCCACAGGGAGCTTTAGTCTTCACTTAGTATTTTCTTTACTTTTTTCCTTAAAAAGTTCTATAAAATACATTCTTGTTGAATAGCAAAGGATAAATATTGCAGTTTCTTGACACATGTGAAAGATAAAGAACAAGAGTGGTACTGAGTTTCATTTAATGTCAACATCTTCACATCAATTTGGAATATGGTGTGATAGATCAGAAAAGTGGGAACATTTGGATGGGAGTTTTCTGTAACATTTTAGATGGAGGGGGCAATAGGAGACATACTTCTTGTCTCCTTTTATAATTTCCAGCTTTTCTTGTAAACAATAACGCTGGTTCTGATTCCTTTTCTGTTTAATTTTTATAAGGACGTTGTATGTGCTCCTCTATATCTTCTCCCTTCACATTTCTGTCCTCCATCCATATAAATCAGTTACTTTTCCTTTATCTCCTTGAAGAACTAGTCTTTTTTCAAACCAGCTGCAAAGAATAGGACATTATTTGGTGGCTGGAGAGATGCTTCTCTTTGGTGTAAACAACCCCAGCCAAAGAGCCTCAAAAGCAAATAAACCAATAACGTGTATTTGTTTTTATTATTGCCATTTCTCATAGCCTTCAAATCTAAAGGAGATAAATTAATATCCTTATTCCTGCCCTTATACTTCATATGCTCAGTTCCCCATATACTTTTTTTATTTCTGCATTACAGACTTCACAAAGATGTTCTGTTCAGATGTGTTGTGGAGATAATTTCAGATTATTTCAAATCCTCTGGGAAGTTCTTTGCTGCAAAAAAAGCCCCAAACCCCAACATTACCCCAACCCCAATATCATTCCATAATCGTGACATTTCCTCTCAAATTTGAAGTCTCACTCCAGGGTATAAGAATTCAACACCTGGAGCATGGATATTACCCCAGGGTTTTTTTGGGTTTCTTTTTTGTGTGTAGTTGTTGAGGTCAAACGTGCTGGGTAACCTTGTGAAAGATCTCAAAATGATTTGGGTTGGAAGGGACCTCAAAGATCATCTCACTCCAACCCCCCTTCCACTAGAAGAGCCAGCTCAGAGCCCCATCCAGCCTGGCCTTGGACACTTCCAGGGATGGGGCAGCCACAGCTTCCCTGGGCAACCTGTTCAACTATGAACTTGTTTCAATTGAAAAAGTGTTGCTACATCTACTAAAAGCTGAAAGTGTAGAACTATGACAGTCAATCCAAGATGGCTTTTATATTTTTAGAACCCCTTTTTAACCAGGTTCTTTGGAGATACTTCAAGTATACAAAAAAAGAACGGCATCTACAGCAGTTCTTTTAATTAAATTTCATTTTGGGGTAGCTTTTATTTTAGTTTAAACCACCCAAAGAAATAAGATTTTATTCTTTCCTTGATGTGATGTTTGGACAATGAACTTTCATGCCTCTCTCTATTCATGTACTTAGACACTGATAGAACAAAGGGATTGGAGTAATGTAGGTAAATGAATAAAATATTTAAGCTGATTTTGAACTTTGCCCTAAGAAAACAGTTATATGAGGTAGAGCAGGGACATTGTTGCCAGGGAATATTTTTGCAGGAGGGAGAGCAGGAGGATTGCTGATGGAGTTGTTCTGAACTGTCAGTTAAATTATGAGGTGCTTTCCAAGTCCAGTGTGCCTTACTTTGCATCTATTAAATTTCTTTAGCTGGAAGTTACTTTAAAAAAAATTGAATAATAAGGTTAGTGCCTTTATCACATGGGTTTGTGCCCAAGTTGCCTTTTCAGTTGTACCAAGGTGTCTGTTTAATATTTACAGTAGGACTTCATTGGCCTTGGCTGTTCATTTGGAAAGAACTTCACCATTTATTTTAATACGTTTAAAAAGAGGAGCGAGAGAAACCCTGTCAGCCCTTGCTGAAGTGATTGTGGTGTGTTAGGAATCCTCCCTTCACAGGGAGGTACCGACAGCAGGGGAGGTTTGCGAGCCCTGAGCAGGTTCTGGGCCACCAACACCTCTGGGTGTGTGTGGAGAGGGACCAGGCAGCCAGTCCCACCAGAGGAGAGCAGAGGGACAGGGCAGGACTTGGAGTCATCTTAAACATCCTCAGAGCCCACATGGGAGGGATTCCATGGGAAGAATCCATGGAGTTATTCAAGAACAGCCTCCTTGAAGCACAAGAAAATCCATTCCCTAGTGAGGGAAAGCAAAAAGGCGGAATAAAGACCACCAATGAGCTTTTGGGTGTACTTAAAAGCAAAAAGGCATCATATCAGGCAGCCAGATACTCATTGTGGTTTACAAGAACCTGCTCTGGAGGATTTTGGGGTGGGTGGCTCTAACTGCAGAAATGCTGGGCAGCCAAGATACACCATACCTTGCTTTTTTCCCAGTGTGGCCTCAAATTGTTGATAGTTTTGCATATTATGCTGCTTAGAGCTCATACTGGATATTTGCTCAGAGTAAATAAATGTTGATCCACGTTAAGGAGGGAGGGAAATTGACTTCAGGTGTTCCTTGCCTCCAGTGTTTCCTGCAGCAGCTGAGCTGTACCTTTGCTGTTGCAGGCACTATAAGAAGCGCTGCCAAGGCCGGATGAGGAAGCACGTGGGTGACCTGTGCCTGCAGGCTGGAATGTTACAGGATTCCCTGGTCCATTATCACATGGCAGTGGAACTGCTGCGCTCCGTGAATGACTTCCTGTGGCTTGGAGGTATGACTGGGTGGGGATGGTGAATCAGGAATTGGTTGCCAAATCCGAGTAGATCAAACTATTTTCTACAGTTTCCTTAGGTATTGTGAAAAGTGGGAATGATGCTGGTGAGCAAAATCTGAATATCAGGGGCGGCTGAGAATTAAATGGAAATGAAAATTGGTTAATAAGACCTGAGAAAGAAATGTGTTTAAAGAAACCTGACACTTCACTTCCTGCAAGTATCTCTGCTAACCTGGTGGCCTTCCCCTTCTCTCTCCAGCTGCTCTCGAGGGTCTGTGCTCAGCATCCGTCATCTATCACTACCCGGGCGGCACCGGGGGCAGAGCTGGGGCTCGCAGGGCACAAGGAGGTTCCCTCTCTGCTGAGGCAGGAAACAGGCACAGGCCAGGTAAGGATGGGATTTTGTGGTTTTATTCCATTTGCCACCACTGAACACCTGAAAACTTCCTCCCTGCTTCCTAAGGCTGTAAAATCCTACCGGTGACAGGATAAAAAGGGGGTGGGAGGGGAGAATGGCATTTCTTTGTAAGATTTTTACATTAATGACTTTTCTACTGTTTTGGTGTTAATGTCAACACATGTGCTTTGCACAGAGTTGCAAAGCTTTTAATTTCTTCACCTGACTGTTAGTGGTGTCTATTAGTTTGAATTTTGCTGGAGGACATGTAGACAGTTTTCATCAAGATGATGTGGCAGAGCTGCATGTATGAAGAGTAATTTGGGTACTTTTGTTCAGAATTTGTTCTGCTGCTCGAAAGTCAACATTTAATAAGTAGATTTGGTTAACTAAATACCAGTAAACCAGTATAATTTTTAAAATTTAGTATGTTTTTCCTGAACTCTTGAACTGCAAAAGAGGTGGCTGAGGAGAAATATGAGAGTGCTTTGTAATCCAGTGAATCCCTCTATTTTTCTGTGTTTGTTCTCTAAACTTCCTTGCTCCTTCCTTTTCCTTATCTTTGGTTACACCCCATAAGAAGTCCTGTACAGTCCCAAGATGTTCTTTCCCTATGAGGAGCCCCATTCCCCTGAGGGCAGTGACCCCCAGTCTGTCTGGAGGGGGATCCAGAGAGTGCTGGTGTAACAGCTGGATGGGCTTCGTCTCTGGATGTCTCTGGCTCTGATTTGGTTGTTGCTCACTGATCCCCTCTGCTCCTTTGTGCTTGTGTAGATGACCACCTAACCTGACACTTCTCCCATGGAGTAAGGGCTCCTGAAAGTTTCTGTGGCCTCCAAGAGAGGCTAGTTTGGGTAGGGAAATTAAAATATGTTGATTATTGTAAATTACATGGGCCTTTGGACTAAGCCAGCACAGCTGCTTCTATGTATGCACTGACCCACTACTGACACTAAGTTGGGTTTAAGTGCTGGTGTTCTCTTGTGTGACCAACACTAATTCCTTCATCTCAAAGAAGTAACCACCCATCTTTATTCTTCTAAAAGTCACAATCTAGTAACCACTTGCTTTGTATTATCTATATTACAGACTGTGTTTGTTGACACCAGATAATTGTGATAGTAAAATTACCTTATTTCAGGACTAGGTACTAATATTTCATATACTATCTAGTCATTAAAATCTGTACATTTGGTCCCATGACCTGAGTGCATTCTGTGTTGACTGTTAAATTATAATTTCACACAGTGATTGACCTCTGTCAACTTTTTAATGACTGTTTAACAGGAGGTGTTGCAATCTGTTTGTTTGCAATGGGTACATGTAAGTCACAGATATCAGACTAATTGAATAGGATTTATATTTTGGGCATATAAATGCCGCTTCTCTCAGTTTGCATATTCAAAAAGTGCTGTTTGCAAACTTACCAGTGTAGTTGTATTTTGAACATGTTTTAGTTTCATAAGACAAGATTTTTTAAAGGGCTTTTGTGGGAAGAACAATTAATTACAGGTTTTTTGTCATCCCTTTCAGATAAAATGTTACTCCCTGATCCATGAGATATTGTTCCCTTACTCTGTGTGTGATCTCTGTGTTTTGAGGTCTGAACTGCTGAGCTAAATCTGCCCAAACAGCCGTTGCTGGGATGTCTTTTCTTACAGGGCTTGCTGAAAGTTTCTTTTCATGACCTTTCCTTGACTCTACAGTGCCTTTCATTTAAAATCTTTCCAAACTGCACCTTTGTTTATAATCTTATTTTGTCACAATTAATTTTGTGAGGACAGTGTTTAGTCTGGGGAACAAATTCCAGTGTATCTTTCTGTAGGACAAGTCCAGAAATAAAAGGGGTTTCCAAATTCTTAGCAAATCAAGAAATGCCACACTTGGAACTGCCATTCATGGCTGTTTCTGAGGCATGTAGGTGTGAGAGTTACCTTTATTGCTTCCTGCTGTGCCTGCAATTGCACCCCTCCTTGTTCCTGTTGTTCACCTTCACAGGATGGGTTATTTTTGTATTGCCTTTGTGCCCAGACCAGGCCAAGAGAAACATCTTTGTCTGGAATGACCTGTTATTTCCACCACTTGGCATTTTCAGGCTACAGCACGGGACCAGAAAACGCTGCTCAGAAAATGCTCTGGTGTCTGCTTCGTGTAGAAACATCTTTGGAAAGAGAACCTTTAATATTGTCTCTCTTTGTATAAGATAAAACACAAGCTTAAGGGGGCAGTGTTGAAGGGGTTTGGTTTTTTTTGTTTTATTTTTTTTCTCTTCCCTGCTAAGCAAAATTGCAATATATATTCTGATGTATCCATCTGTTGCAGTTGTTACCTGTCTGTGACCATCAGAATATTGACAGGTGGCAGGTTTCTTCCTTGGCCATTGCCGTGGGCCCGTGGACTGCGGTCCTGCTGACTGGAAAGGCAGGACATGGACCTGCTGGAGTGAGTCCAGAGGAGGCCACGAGGGTGGTTACAGGGCTGGAGCCCCTCCATGGAGACAGGCTGGAGAAATGGGGTTGTTCAGCCTGGAGAAGAGGAGGAGGATGTGGGGAGACCTCGTTGTGGTCCTTCAATATAGAAAGGGGCTTATGAGAAAGGCAGACAGGCTTTTTACCAGTGCCTGTAGGGACGGGACAAGGGGCAACAGTTTTAAACTCAAAGAGAGTAGATTTAGATTGGGCATGAGGAAGAAATACATTAGGATAAGGGTGGTGAGGCTCTGGAACAAGTTTCCCAGGGAAGCTGTGGATGCCCCATCCCTGGAAGTGTTCAAGGACAGGCTTGGATCAACCTGGGATAGTGGAAGGTGCCCCTGCCCATGGCAGGGGGGTTGGAACTCGATGGTCTTTAAGGTTCCCTTCCAACCCAAACCATTCTATGATTCTCTGAAAAGGGAACTTTGATGTTTTAAAGGGGTGTGTCTGCTCATGTCCCTAAACCCTTTTATTTGTATGGGTCAGGTTTGATCTGTGCCCCCCTTGAATTGTCTCTGGAGCCTTCAGTGCAAAGGAAGATTTTGAGCTGCTCAGTTCCTGCTGGCCAGGAAAACTGGCCATGGTCTGTCAGTGCTGTGATTTGTGTGAGTTTAGGTTGCTTTATGTTGGGCTCACTGGCTGTTTTGGGTTTCTCCACTGTGTTTTATTTGTTAGAAGTCTTTAGCTCTTCATTTTGACGCCTGACTTCCCTCCTTTCAAAAGCAGAATTAGGACACCTGATTGAAGTGTTGGAGTATCTTTTGGATCTAAATCTAAATGTCTTCTTCACTTGTCTGGAGTCTGAGCAAATCAACTGAAGGGAGGACCTCTCTTGCTGATAAAACAATTGTTTTTGACTGCTTAACCTTTGGCATTAACACTTTTATTGCCGTGTTTAACCAAAGTTTGGGCCAACAAGGTGTTATATACACTAATCCAACTTTGCAATACTCTTGGCAGCTCTTTTACATGGATAGTCTGGCTTGTTGGGTTGGCATGACTCAGTTATTCAGAGTATCTGATGGAGGGAAATCAATGACAATTAAAAGGGATACAATTACTTGAAAATGTTATTCTAGACTATTGTGCAGATTAAATGAGCTTCCACAAGGAGATTTAAGTACTGTAGGTCCTGGTATTAGAATGGACCAAGTGGACTGTGATGGAAACTTGACAACTAAAACAATGAAGAAAAAGTATAAAAGATACGGCTTTAAATCCTGAAAATTCTGAAATTCTTCTTAAGGTGTCTTAGAATTCATTGCAAGTTTATGGGACTTTTATATTTATTTTTTTTAATGAGATTTAACGTGTGGTGACTACTTGAGTTATAATTGGTAGTCCTTCAAAACATAAGTGATGATCTTGATAAATTTTATGATTTTGTTCAAGCCTGATGTTGTAAAACATAAGAACTTTATTTTGTTGGCTATATTTAAGGCTGAAAAAAAAAATCATTTTTGTTCCTCCTTTTAGGGGCACAGGAAGTTCTCATTGATCCAGGTACATTATTTTCCTGCATGTTTCCAAAGTATTTTCTTTTACTTCGTGAATATGTTTTGCATTTGTGTAGATAGTTACTGCCACTTGCCAAAACTAGCAGTGATCCTTGTTGCTTCAGTTTTTTTTGGCTATAAATCTGGAGGAATCAAAGAGATTGAAGGGTAAATGGCACAAAATAAATGATGTGGTTCCGTGATTGTGTCCCTGTAAATTCCAATCAACATTGTTTCTTCCCATGAGCAGTGAGGATTTGTGAATTTCTTTTTAACTGACAAACCTGACTGGTCTCCTGCAGTGTCGTGGTGCTCTTTCAGTCATCATGAACATTTTTCACTTAACTTCCATGAAAATCCCTGTTAATCTACAGGTGTGCTTGGTTCAATTTGGAAAGTTGATAGACGTATCAAAAATTTGCTTTTTAGCATTTGAGCATGTAAACCAACATATTTCTAAACATGGAGAGGAAGCAGAAAGTATCTTTCGCAGTAGTTTTCAACTGTCTACTGAGAGTCAAGACCAGCTCTGAAACACAAGAGATTTTCTTGCCATTTTAGTAGAGAAACCTCCCAGAGAAATAAATTCCCATATAATCCCACAGATTAAGTAACACATAACAAGGTATTGAGCCTTGCCAAACCTTTGGTGTATTTTCTCGCTTTTAGTATGCTAACCCTTCAATAAAATCGAATTCTAGAAATAAGATTTTCATGTTCTTTCTAATATCCCAGATTTCCTTGGCTTCTGTTTCACATTCTTACCCCTTATGCATGCGAAGACTCTTTCTGTCTCTCTCCTTCTTTCTTATAGATGAAAACCAATTTCTCACTGTTTTGTCTGAGCCTTTTTTCTTAAGTGTGCTTTAGAAATACAGCTCTAAAGTAGAACAAGGAATAGTTCAGAGATCGAAGTTACATATTCAGATGTGGCCATAATCTAATTTTGGCAATCTGTTACTTTATTCATAGTTTAAACATTCAGTTAAGTGCAAAAAATTATGGTGAAAGATTATTTTCTGTTTGTTGGCTCATGGCTGAGTCCATTTTTCTTGTGTACTGTTTGAAATACCACAGTAGAACAGAACTAGTGTTTCCAGCTAGAGCCTCATTTCTTTCTAGGTAGGGCAGGTGTACTCTGTATATTCTTTGTCAAACCTACAGCATATCCTAGATTTATTTTTAGGTGTTCAGCACTTTGTAGCAAAGTCCTTGTGCTCATTCCTTACCCTGTTCTGTTCCAGGTGCTCTGACTTCCAACGGTATAAATGCAGATACCAGTGCAGAGATTGGACGTGCCAAGAACTGCCTGAGCCCTGAGGACATCATAGATAAATACAAAGAAGCCATTTCTTACTATGGCAAGGTAATCCTGCTTATTTTTAAGAGACTTCACTGAAATCCTTTTCAAGAGTGAACTGCTGTGGCTTTGGGTTGGGAGGATCTCCTAAAGCATGTGCTGGGAGCTTTGTAAAAACAGTTTCCAGCTCAACTGGAGCAATTTTTAGGTTTTTGTGCAAGTGCTCAGAGCCTGAGATGGTAAAGGGAGCTTAATGTCTGCATAATAGGAAAAGAATGATTTCATACTGTGACAGTCCACATCAACATCAAAGATAAGTTTCATGGATTGCAGTGGAGTTATTTATGCTTCAATCATTTTTAATTTCAGATATTTCTCTGATATACAAAGTGTCTTTAGACTAAGCTGGGTAAATATAATGGGCATTTCCATGTTGGTTTTGAAGGGAAACTCTCCAAATGGAACAAGATCATTGTGCTCATGAGTTAATTTATGGTCTGGAGCAGTGAAAGGTGATCGTTTTGGGTATAGTGTCAGATAAACTGGAATCCATCAATACAACAGTGATTCTTAAGGTTGCATTCAGCTTTTTAATGTTACCATAAGGGTACATTGCTCATCTTTAATGTATGAAATTATTGGACTTTGTTGGACTTGGGGTAGGATATTTATATTTTGATTATAATAATACCCATGATGTTCTCAGCAAGTAATAACTGGGATACACTGCAGCTTCACTTGCAAATACCAAAGAGCTTTTTTGTGTTGGGACTGATATATGACTTCAAGACAAGCACAGTTCCCTTCTGTCTGTTCAAGATCTACAGGCAGAGCAACTCCTTGCTCTGATGCTGAGGAAGCAGCACTTTCTGCATATTATTTTGTGTTATCACTGAGCTGAAGAAGCTTTTGTAGGACCTTCTAAAATGGATTCAATCTCCAGTGATTCGCTTCTGCTGATATAAATGCACAAGAGAGGAATCTGTAACTGCTGTGGTAGATTAACTCCTGCATTTTGTTAGGAGATTTCTTTTTCCCCCATTAGTTTTCAAACATGATAAATCCCTGAACAGAGTTTATCAGCAGCAGGAGATGGGCTGACTCAAATGTCCAGTATCAGTGTTGTTTGAGGAAACAACGAGCTCAGCTTGTTTGTCTAGAAAATTGCCTGTTTGTTGTCTGAGCTCGAACAGATCAATGCACGTTGTCTCCTGCCTTCCTTGAGCAAGCTAAATAACCAAACATTTACAGAAGATGTTTTGTAAACTAGAACACTCAGAATGGTTTGTAAGTCTTTTGTCATCAGTGAATACGTTTTATTTTAAATAAAGAGAAAATTGATTCAGTAACAGAAATACTTTTGCTTTCATACCTATTGCACTGTGAAAGTAGAATTTATTTGCAAGCACATCACCCACACCCACTATATATGAGCTTATCCAAAATGGCACTAATATTCCCACCTTTTCTCCTCATGTGAACTCTCAGAAGCTGTGCAGTGCCTCAAAATAAGAGAAGGGAGCGAAGAGGCTGGAAATGATTGTTTTGCATAATAACATTTTAGTTGACACCTTAATTTTCACTCGGGCATATGTTGATAATTTAACAGTGTAGTCATTAGCATTAAGGAATTGCTGGGCTTGGCAGATGTGACAGCTGATTTATGTGCTGAGCAGAAATGCTTATAAAACCTAACAGGTGCAATCCTTCAATATTATTTTCATTCTCTCCCTCTCCAAGTACAAGAACGCTGGTGTGATTGAACTGGAAGCTTGTGTGAAGGCAGTGAGAGTCCTTGCAATACAGAAGAGGAGCATGGAAGCCTCTGAGTTTCTGCAAAATGCAGTTTATATCAACCTTCGTCAGGTTGGTGTGGAAAGTCCAGTTATTTTTCTCTTCTCGTGTTACAGAATGTGCTGACAGTTACTCAGATTCAGGAGACTGCAGTTTATTTTCTGTTTCACCACCTTCCTTCTCACTAGGACTTGACATCTGAGGATTTTCACGTCTGTGAGTTTGGCTTAAAAGGTATTCAGAGTTCATCTGAAAACATGAGGACTTAGGTAGAGATTAGAGACTCTATTGGTTGTTCTCCCTTCAGAAGGAAAAAAAACCCACCCCACTGTTGTTCTCTTGTGATGTTGTACCAGAGAAGAAACAGCTGCTTGGGACTGATCTGCAGTGGGTCTTTTTAATTTTCTTGATTGCATCTCATTCAGTGAAACTGTGAGCAAATCAGGTATGGCCTGTGAGCTGAAGGGTCTGATTAGTGCTGTTAATCAATTGAGTTTTTGTTGTGTAGTGCAAAGTCTTAATTAAGCCAAATCAGAAAGAAATTCAGGGGAGAAAATCAGTATCCAGAACTGTGGGAAAAGTGCTCAGTACTACCAGGACCAACACTTGATCAGTGTGTCAAGCTTGGTGTTGGTGTCACTGGTTACAGGGAGACTGCAGTGGTTGAAGAACTAATAAGAGCAGTTGGATTTCTTACTGGTTTTTGGTTTTTGCACATCTTGGTAAGATGAGCAGTTTCAGTCCACACTATTGAGCTTGTTAAACCCAGACAGGGACAGCAAATTTATGAGGGAGGTAGAAACCTTTCTTTCATTTGCAGAGAATCCTTTCTCTGGAGTCAATTTTCTAACTGAACATAAGTGAGAAATTAATTAATTGATAAGCTATCATACAAATCATCAATTTTGTTACAGAGTACCTTAACTGCTGTAATCCTTGTATTGCCAAGGGTCTTCCCTCTAATTCTGTGATCTCTCTTTTGCTGGCAGCTCTGCACCTTTCCTGTCAGCTGCTGGGGCAGTATTTTTCTCTTGCTGATGTTATTCTCATGGCCTGCAAACTGCAATGTTGTTGTTACGTTGTTTTTCTTCTGGAGGGAATTACTGCCGTGGTGAGACTCCCCCATTCTCCTCCCCGACACACTCAGGTTGCAACTTCTACTTTATGTTAGAAGGAAAAAATAACACCTAGTGAATGGCGAAGTATATATATCACTTCAGGAGCTGGTAAGTATTGCCAGTAATACCCAAACACAAAGCTTGGCAGCAAGAAACACGTGCCCTGGTAAAATCTTACCAGTAAACCTTCTACCAGCACAACCCAAACCACTTCAGGCTGGCACCTCTGTTGTGGCTGGGGAGCAACTTGGCTTTATGATGTGAAGTGTGAATAACATAATCCTTGCAGGGCTGGGAAATGTATTTTCCATCAAGAGAGGTATGAATGGGAATTATATTTACAGCTCTGCAAGATTTACAGTATATAACACGGAAGCAAATAATAGTTATTTCTAATTTGGTCTAACTCAGTCATCCTGTGATACCTGAGGGAAACAAGGTGTAGGACGGTGTTTTTCACTTGCAGGTAGAGAGAACATCAGCACAACCAATATTCAACAGCAGCAAAAACACCTCACAGGATAAAGACAGACTAATAAACACCAAAACTTAGTTTCTGTCCATAAATTCAGTCTCCGGCTCAGTCTAGTGATGTTATGGAATTGGTGTTTTCTGATGAGCTGCAGGGTGATCAGACTTAACTTTGCATCCAGTTATGAGGAATAAATTGTAAACTCTAATTACAAAGAAAGCGAGGCTATAAAATTTTAATGTAGTAAGGAATAATTAAAAAACAAATAAACGAGCTGCTTTCCTGAAAGCCTGGCCTGAAACCAGGCTGTGAAAAAACTGGCTCCCTTGCTTGGGGAGGCAAGTCCAGGCTTTCCAGGTGCAGCTGTAACTTGGTTGGGTGTAACAGTTAAAATCAACCAGGTGGAAAAGGTGCTGTGCTTCAGGTGGTGGCTGTTTTGCAGCCACTTTATAGGCATTAAGTTTTTATAAATTTGTAAGGTCAGGAAAGATGTTTGGGAATGCTCCACTCCTGCCCTGCAGAATGCCTGCTGCAGCCTTCCTAGGATTAATTACTTGGAGTTTCTCTGTGGGGTTTTCTCCCTTTTTTTTTTTTTTCCCCTTCTGTTTAATTCCTGTGTGGTGATACATAACTTTGTGCTGAAGGAAAATGCAATTTTGCTGTCTTTGTGGTGATGAAAAAACAGTTTCCTGAAATGGCAGAACATACTTGATTAACTTTGTCTTGTGTCAGTTCTGAAGAAAGTAACAACTTCAGCTTCCGAAATGGTCTGGAACTTTTCCCAGTGATTTGCTGGTCTGTCTGTGCCTCTTCATATCCTGAAGGATGAAGATTTCCTGGTGCCCTCTGAAAACTCTTCTTTGCGGTCTCTCATATATATTGCTCTGTCCAACATTAGAAGAGGCTTTTAAAACCAGACTATTTTTGTAATTATATCAGGATTTAAGTGACTAAAAGATGTTTTGAAGCTTCAGTTAAGACCTGATTATTCCTATGAAAGCTCACCAGTGTGGTTTGCATCTTCCTTTGACTCTCCAAGGCTTTAAAGCTTCCGAAGTTACGTGCACTGGTCAATTCTTTCAGTTTTGAGGAATGAGCTGCAGAAACGCTCTTTCTGTCCCTTAGTGCTATTTTTGGATGAAGTTTATCATTTGAAACGCCATTGCAAAACGTGTCAGCAGCTTTAGAGTAATTTTAAATACGTTTTATTGCTTTTGGATGTGCCTGCCTGCTCCTGTGCACTAGGTGTCAGCACTGGCCCGTGTTGCTGGTTACTGGGACGGAGAGTTGGAAGTGCTTGGTATCATCCAGAGTTTCTGGTGAGGCCACACCTGGAGTATTGTGTCCAGTTCTGGGCCCCTCAGTTCGGGAAAGACATTGAGGTGCTGGAGCGGGTCCAGAGAAGAGCAACCAGGCTGGTGAAGGGACTGGAGCATGAGTCCTGTGAGGAGAGGCTGAGGGAGCTGGGATTGTTTAGTCTGGAGAAGAGGAGGCTGAGAGGTGACCTCATCACTCTCTTCAACTACCTGAGAGGAGGTTGTAGCCAGGTGGGGGTTGGTGTCTTCTCCCAGGCAATCAGCAGTAGGACAAGAGGGCACGGGCTTAAGCTCTGCCAGGGGAGGTTTAGGTTGGCTATTAGAAAGAAGTTCTTTATGGAGAGAGTGATCAGGCATTGGAATGGCCTGCCCAGAGAGGTGGTGGATTCACCGTCCCTGGAGGTTTTTAAGATGA
>JAYRBT010000082.1:148105018-148143622 GCA_036023395.1 Myiotriccus ornatus | reverse complement strand
AGTGGGGTTGGATCAAGGGTTGGACTTGATGATCTCAGAGGTCTCTTCCAACCCAGTTAATTCTATGATTCTATGACAGTTTGTTCTTGTCTGTCTGATTCCAAAGCAAGGTTCTCATTGAGACCAAAGGGGGAAAGAATGGCTGCCTGGGGCTTGTGCCAATATACTGATGAGCTAAAGAAGCCCGTGGTGGTTGTTCCTTATCAAGTTTGTTTCAACCTGAAGCCTTTAACAAAATTCCACCTCACTAGTTGCCAGTCTGCACATGTATCATAGAATCCTTTAGGTTGGAATAGACCTCTGAGGTCATCATGTCCAACCATTAACCCAGCACTGCTGAGTCCAGCATTATACCATGTCCCTGAGTGCCTCATCTGCACATCTTTGCAATCCCTCCGGGGATGGTGACTCCTGCACTTCTCTGGGCAGCCTCTTCCAGTGCTTGACTCAGCAAAGAAATCAGGGCTGTATCTTCCTGTGATGTTTTGCTACTTTCACATTGTTTTTTACATTGTTGGGAAAGCTCACACTGGACTCATTAATATCCTTTGAAACTTGTTTCATGCAAGACAATGACAAATCACTGGCATGGGTTGCCTAGAAAAGCTGTGGCTGTCCCGCCCCTGGAAACGTGCAAGGCCAGGTTGGATGGAGCTCTGCAAAACCTGGTCTAGTGGAAGGTGTCCCTGCCCATGGCAGGAGGGTTGGAATGAGATGCTCTTCAAGGTCCTTTCCAACCCAAACCGTTCTATGATTCAGTCTCACAGTGTGAAAGTCACAGTACAGTGTCATGGAATGAAAATTTTGTGGTTTACAAGATTAGAGACATAAAAATTGAGACAGTAATTTCGTGCTTTCATAGCCTGAGATTTCAAGATTAGATTTAATCTTAAAGAGATTAAAGTCTTTAATTTAGCAAACCAATAAAGTTTGGAAGTGGTGTATTTTGGCATTCTTTTTATGCACATGAATATCCTGTTGAATATCTCCCATACAAAGTGGAGCTGTTTAGCTGTTACTGGCTGTTTTGACTGTTTACTTGTTAGTACCACTGAAAAATAAAGTTGGTGCAGAACTCCATCTCTGCAGTTTTTGTTAGCTGTTGGACCAAGCTTAAGTTTTCCTGGCAGGAGAAGCACATGCCTGGCTATGTGCAAAATCCCCGGCCTTCTGCGGTGCTGGAGATGTCTCCTACATTTTCTTTTTTTTTTTCTTTTTCTTTCTCCTCCTGCTATTTTTCTTAAACTCAGATGCACACTTTAAAATTCAGATTAAACCCAGTCTCCTTCTCTTTCCTCTCTCGATGTCAGCTCTCCGAGGAGGAGAAGATCCAGCGGTACAGCATCCTCTCGGAGTTGTACGAGCGGATCGGTTTTCACCGCAAATCGGCTTTCTTCAAGCGCATCGCGGCCATGCAGTGCGCGGCTCCCAGCATCCCCGAGCCCGGCTGGAGGGCCTGCTACAAACTCCTGCTGGAGACTCTCCCTGGGTACAGCCTGTCGCTGGATCCCCAGGATTTCAGCAAAGGTAGGTGTCTCTGGGTAAGTGGGGTCACCACAGCAGGACACCCAACTGGCTTCCTGTTACTGATTCCTGGAGGGATTTCATATTTCATATTTCATATTTTGATGTTTCAAACCGAAGTGATTTACTAGTCTGACGCTAACTGCAGCAGTTGTTTAACACTGTACAGTCAGTTTTTCTTAGTGTTGTTTCAATACTCTTGTGCAGGGCTAAGAGTTGGACTCGATGGTCCTGATGGTCCCTTCCAACTGTGATTCTGTAATAATTTCAGACTTCCTGAGCCACTGCTGAATGTGTTGCTGTGTTCCTCTGTTTGCAGCAAGGAATGATGTTTTATTTATGACAACTTGATTTCTAATGTTTTTCTGAAACATCTTTGTTTTGATTGTGCACTTCTCAGTACAAAAAAAAAGAAAAAAGGGTCATATTTTAATTTGGAATATTTTTTTCAATTAAAGTGCCTTCAACTTTTGTATCAGAAATTGTATTTCCTTTGATATTTGTTGCTGTTTGATCTTATAATAAAAGAAGAAAGATTCTTTTACATATTTTTGTATTAGACACACATACCTACATGTAATTATATCTGTATGTGTAGGGTCAAATATGTGACATTTTTCCACAAATGAGATCAGAGACAGCTAATATCCTGCTTGGGAACTCCTTTTGAGTAAACCTTTCCATGTAGCCCAAAACCTTGCATTGTGAAATGATATGTGAGAGAAGGAAGAAAATGCCAAGTGGACTAGATGGAAAGACAGAAAGAGTGTAGGAAGAGGGAGTGTACTGGGAAAAACATGCTGTGACCTGGGATGGGAATGTGTTGGGAGAAGAGGCTGTAAAAGTTCTTCAATAAGTGACAATTAAAAAAAGGCAAAAAAAGACATGATTGGTGTTTATCTCTCATTTTTACCTCAGCTTTATGTTGTGTTGAAGTGGTCTGTCTGATTTTTACCCCCAAAATGGCTCTCTCAGAGGCACATGGAAGGATCGCTGTAAAATTTAAGAGCTACTTGATAGAAATGACATTTCACACGTGGGAAATAATGAGAGTCTTGTGTGCAAAATATAAACTCCCCAGGTTTGGTTGCAGTAAATATTCCTCGAGCAGTTTGCCAAGTGCTGAAGGGTGATATTAGAAGGAAGGCTGTTGAGAAGTTTGTGAAGTATTGCACATCTTGGAATATTTGTTATTTAAAAATGACTGCTCTTCCTTACTACTAAAAGCAGGTTAAGTTTCATGAGGAGTGTTGCATAAAACAGTTTTGAAAGAAAAGTTACATTACGATGATCTGTTTATTGTTACAACAGATACTTTGCAAGCAGGAAACAATTCATAGTCTGAAACTTAGTTTTTAAAGACTGAAAATCGGGATATGGGCCTCATGTTCTAAAGTTTTATTGTTTTTAACGCATTTAGAGAAAATCTCTCTTTCTATATCTTTAAAGAGAGTTAAGAATTTCTTGGGGTTTTTTTTTTCCCCCATGAAGATATGTGGTGATAGGACAAGGGGGAATGGCTTCAAACTGACAGAGTGTAGGTTTAGATTAGATATGAGGAGGAAATTCTTCCATGGGAGGGTGGTGAGGCCCTGGCACAGGCTGCCCAGAGAAGCTGTGGATGGCCCATCCTTGGACTTGTTCAAGGCCGGGTTGGATGGAACTCTGGCAGCCTGGGCTAGTGGAAGGTGGGGGCTGGAACGAGATGATCTTCAAAGTCCTTTCCAAGCCAAACCATTCTGTGATTTTATGATTTCAATAACAATTAAGTTTCTGTATGAAGTGAATTTCTTGCCCAGAGAATTTAAGAAAATATAAAACTTCTCAGGTTTTATGGATCGTTTGGCTTTTCCTTCGTGGGAAGCGTTAATTTCGTTTTCTGAATTTTAATGATATGTTTGTTAGTTGATAGACAAGCCTGTAAAACAAAAATTGATTTTCATGTTTAGGTATCCAAGCACACTCAACAGACCCTAATTTTTGTTTTGAGTACGAGATTTGGACTTTGTAATTACCGGTTCCGTTGGGCGATTGTTACGAGTGTCATAAAATTCCTGCTTAGTGTGTAAAGAAAACCAAAATCAGTGTGTTTGTGATGACTTGTGGCTTTCCAAAGCATCCAGTTCCTGTTTCCTCTGCAGGCACCCACAGAGGATGGGCTGCGGTGCAGATGCGTTTGCTCCATGAGCTGGTCTACGCTTCCCGAAGGATGGGCAATCCTGCCCTGTGTGTCAGGCACCTCTCCTTCCTCCTCCAGACCATGCTGGACTTCCTTTCTGACCAAGGTAGGACTTTCAAAAGGGGGAGATATTTGCACTTTCTTCTGTCCTACGGTCAATTAATGTGACTGTTTTGAAGTGTATCTAATTTGAGCAGTGACAGAGTTGGAACAAGATGATCTTTAAGGTCCCTTCCAGCCCAGATAATTTCTGTGTTTCTAACCTGTAGAAGCGGAGTGTGATGGACTGGAGTTAAACAGTTTCTGACCAGGACAATGGGCTGAAGTTTCTCTTAAGTTTCTTTCAAGTTTTTTTTTTTTTAAGTTCAGCAATAAGTTTTAATGGGTTTTAATAAATTTTCCAGTGGCATGAATGTGTCTGTGGATGATTTTCAGAAACGGGAACGATGCGTGTGAAGACCCTTTTGTGGGGAAAGGGCTGTGCAGCATTTGCAGAATCACTTGGAAAAGCCCAAAGTGACAACTGTTGTGGTTGTGTTATGTTTCTTAGGAAAAAAAATATTTCAGGCTGACTTATCACCCAGCTCAATGAGACTAATGAGCTCAATGAGTACTGAAAGGTTTTAAAAATTGTTTTTTGCTTCTCAGTAAGCCAGGTAAGAAATGCATTTTTTTCCAGCTGTTCCCTTGTGTACCATGAAAAGGATGGAAGTGAAAAAGTGTAGGGTTTTTTTTTTTTTTCTTTTCTGCTTTAGTTATGGCCAAATATCTCTCCTTGGTGACTCCTGCAGCAAAGAAGTTTAGGTGTTTTCCTGCCTAATCCCCTCTTCTTGATGGCTCAAATCAGTAGTGGAAAAAGAAGAAGAACTGAAAAACTGGAATAAACAATGTTTTTGTCTGTAGATCGTATTGGCTGTCAAAAGGTCCTCGAATTTTCCAGTACTTGTAGTTGGTATGTTTGGAAAGCTTGGCTGGAGACAAGGTTTAAACTCTTCCACTCTGCATGAGATTGCTAATCCTTAGTCCTAAAAAGGTTTGAAATCTTTAAGAGAAGCAACTTGTGTGTTTCTTGCCTTCAGACATTGTATGTCTGAGTAGAGCATCCCATACCAGGAGTCCTGGGATAACTGGGATGTTTTGTGTCTTTGAGGAATCAAATCTTTTCTCTCCTCCCCTTCTTTCTGGCTTGGCATGTTTTGGTAATTCTTCTGACATTGGTATGGTGTGATCATGGAATCATTAGGGCTGCAAAAGACCTCCAAGGTCGTCAAGTCCAACCTGATGTTGTGCAAGGATTGATTTTGCATAGAAACGTACTTTAAATTTATAGGGTGGAGTTTCTTTAAATATCAGAATATTAGGAAAAAATAAGCCAACAAAAACCCCCCTTTAATCTGGGGTTGTAGTAAAGGACAGAAGCAAGACTATTGAATGAATGGGATTATGTTCTGACTCTGAATTGTTTCCCTTAACTGTAAAAAAGGTTTTGTAATCAGTATTCTTTGATAATCACATGACTGAAATGTCCAGGTTTTCTTATCCAATTGAAGGTTTAATTAGGAAACAGAAATAATCCAGTGGCATTTGCTACAATTTTACTATTTTTCTGGGCTAGAAAGTTGCCAAGTTATCAGTTACTGGGTGGAGGAAGACTCACTCTTCTGAAAATTAGATTTTTCCTTGAATGTGTTCTTTCTTAAATAAACTTCATATTTTTAAAGCTTGTTGTTAATAACACACTAAATCCTATGCTTGTATTTAAAGTTCAGGTAGTTTGCAGATCATCTTTAAAAATGGAATAAATAGAAGTAAAAAGTCTTAAACTGAGAGGAAGTTACCAGCTAAACATTTCCAGCTGGCACTGGAACTTGATCTTCTAACCCTTTTCTTCTCTCAGGATTAGCTGCTTCTAGATACAGAAGAGGAATATTTTCTAGTTTGTTAAGCTAATACTATTCATTTTCTAGTTCAGTTGAAGTTGGAATATTGGGACTTCAAAAAAACAGAAAAATTTTGTTTATTCTTCCAGTAGAAATTCAGCAGATGAGATTTAGTTGTTACAATGAAATCTCGATCTGTTAATTAGAAGCTCTTCTATTCGTGAGACACAAACGAATAGTCAGAACTGGTTCATGTTTAAAACAAAATTGAATGTTTTAATCGAATGACACTTATTTTAAAATACAACTTTTGTTTGTGTTTACTTGAAACTGCAACCATGCAGCCTGACAAATCTAAATAAAAAGTATCGAGTAAATGAGAGATGTCATTGCTATTTTAACAATGTGGAAGCTAAGAATCTGGTTTAAAATAAAGCTATTTAGTTACATAAATATGTAAAATGCAGTCTTCTGCTCAGCAAAAAGAGGTACCAAATACTACATTAAAACTCTAATCTCTAGCCATTATGTTTTAATGTTAACATTTCCCTTGAGAGTCACTTTCTTTAAATAAGAATTAAAACGTGCAATTGCAAAGTTGCTTGGTATTTAAATCTGTCTTTTCCATAATGCTTTTTGAAACAAGACTGTGTGCGCAGCTCAGAGAATTTGAGTTGGCTAAGGTCAGATACTTGGGGAAAGCTCCAATATTTTACTGTGGGTCTTTCCTGATAACTTTCATCCTGCTTAAAAGGACCGTGGTTTGTGTTGTGTGCAAATGATTCTGAGTTGACTCTTCCATTCGGGCCCCTTTAACCTCAGAACTGTTTGGAAGGAGCTGCTGAGGGAATGTGACTGTGCACACAGGAAGCACTCAGAGAGCACAGCAGGTCCCTCACCCTGCTGGCTCACATTGTCCCAGACATTCAGCAGGTTTCCAGCTGTCATTCCTGCTGTTTGGCTGCTGGTGGCAAAGATCTTGGTGTGCTGAGGTGACCGTGCATGGTGTGGTTGAGACTAGGAATCCTTCATTCTTTTTTTTTTTTTTTTTGGTGGGCTAGTTGAGCTCATTAAAGATACTCAAAGTTTGGATGGTTTATTATCTGTGGAATCAAGTGCACTTTCCAGTGCTTCTCAGTGTAGCTCTGCTAAGATCTCGTGATCCTTGTGCTTGAGTTCTTTCCAGCCTTCTAGTGAGGTGACAGCCTTCACATCCGAGATCCCTCCTGCTCTGTCTGTCAGGTACTTAATTAATTAAACTACTGACTCTATAATGATTCTGCATTAAACATGAGGAAATAATTTTTCACCTGTTGACCCAGAGTTCTTGGATGTCTTTATTCTTCAGTTGACAGTAGGTGATGGAGAGAACTGTACTTCTGGAATATCCTGGTGTGCCTTCTCATCCTTCCCCTGTGTGGTTGATTCTTGTATAAGTGGACCCTACTTTAGTTCCAGCTGCATCCTCTGTAACCAGACTTTAGGAGGGAGGTTGGTTCCCAAAGCAGTTTGGCCAGGTTTGGGATTGTGGAAGCTAAAATGAAAGTGCTGCATTGACCTTCTGACACCAGTTGTACCTGTTTATCCTGGGCAGTCAGCAGGCAAAGGTGACAAGACAAATGACAATGTTCCATGTTTTTTTCTTCTCGTGGTTATCGATTCTGGATGCAGCCAGCATGACTGACTGAGCTCTCTTGGGACACTTTGGGTGCTTCTCCACCCAACTGGGTTGTCAGTACAGGTACCACTGCACTGTTAGCAATGTCTTTGGTATCTCAAAATGTCTCTTCTGCTGATTCAAATTCCCCAGATGGACAGGAAGACTCCCTTTAGAAACAGAACCACACTGGCTGTGTGAAGAGTGACTTGTGTGGCCTCTCATGTTTGTACATGTTAACCTTTCAGCACCAGAAGGACATAGAATAGTGGATATCATGTAATACACAATCTTTGTGATGATCTTTGCCTTTAGTCTTTTCAGCAGCAGCAGTGACCAAACATAAATAGGGCACATTGCACAGCCATGACCACAAAATGCCTGTCAGGTTGGCAAGGCAGATAAACTTGTTCTTCCAGTTTTACTGATGTGGTTTTTGGTGTTTCTTAGCTCACCAAGCATAAGACTTTGAACAATTTTAGCTTATTTATCTTCCTACTGGTGTCATAAAGAAATTTGTTCTAGCCCTAGCAAGCTAAAAATGATACCCTGGGCTTCATTACAAGTATCTCTGTGACAGGGGCACGTCCTTCCCAGAGTGGATACTCATCACCCTGAACACAGTCACTGGTTCTGCTGAAAGAC
Source organism: Myiotriccus ornatus (assembly GCA_036023395.1). Classification (NCBI taxonomy): domain Eukaryota; kingdom Metazoa; phylum Chordata; class Aves; order Passeriformes; family Tyrannidae; genus Myiotriccus; species Myiotriccus ornatus. Next base: position 148,135,737 of record JAYRBT010000082.1, on the reverse strand, counting down.
ATGAAATCTTTAGTGAAAGACTTTGTACAGGAAATACCCTGGAGTGGCTGAGAGAATTCCTTGGGCAGGAGTTTTTGTGATTTCTATCAGACAGTGACTGCCTGGCGTGGCTGCACTTGCTCAGTGGATGATGAAATCACAACTCTACGTAAGAAAAAGTTCTGTTCCTTCCAAAGGTTTTGAGTTGAATTTTAAGAAATATTCTTAGTTTTCTAAACTTCACTGCTGTGATTCCACACTCCATGGTGGCAGGATTCTATCCCTGCTGCAGTACTGCCTATTCCTTGGCACTTCAGAATCCTAGGACATGCTGATCCATGCCATGCAAACCCCAGAGGTTTTTAGGTTTGGCTCCAGGCTGTTTTCTCATGAAGGCAATCTCTCACCTTCCGGAAGATGCTTGTTCTCAGCCTGTACTGAGATCATTGTAACTAATAGAGAATTTCTGCCAAAATTTCTGCTGACTGCTGTTTCAGTTCCCCTCATCCTGTGGATGAGTTGGGATGGACTTGTCAGTGTTGGCTGGGCAAGACCCCCTTGGTGCCTTGACAGCTTGGATTTGTTTGTGCCTGAGGGACTTCACACCAGTGATCTGAGAGCTTTCCAGAACCTTTTCATCCTCCTTCCCAGTCTCCTGTGCTCAGGTCAGGGCTGATGTGTCAACTGCCAGGATGAGGTTCTGCCTTTTGCAAAGAAGTGATGAGCTTGATCCAAGAAAAAGACCCCAAACCTTGTTTATCTTCAGAAACGATGGTGAGCCTGGTTTGGTGATGTCAGACGTGGTGTCTTACAACTCCTAAAATATGCATTTCGATCTCACAGTCTGAGAGGGGAAACTGTGCAGTATTCTAGATGGTTTTATTTATAGAACAGATTGCATTTGCATTCACTTGGTGCTATTTGAATTTCAAATTGCTATGTAGAAATAAGGAAATACGTGAAATAAGGAAGAATATTAAACTGTGCTCGTGGAAATTGAGAGCTAGACCAAAAGTGAGCGTGGAAATGCCCTTAAGTGTAACCCTTTGTAGCCCTCCTGCCAAGCAGCAGGAAGGACCAGACTCAGTTTCTGAGGATCTTTTCATAAAACATGGTCTTGAATTTCCATACAAACCTGGGAAAATGAAGTGGAGCTGCACAGGCACTTGGTGAGTTATGGTTTTGACTTAATGGCATTTCACTGGAGAAGGGGATAAAAGTAGCCTGTGAGCCTATAAATAATAACTACTCTGCAGCATGGAGTGATTAAAAGCCACCTCTTGTTCTGAGGGACTGCTGGAACAACTTGTGACTCTGTTCACCTGGCCACCTTCCCTTCTCCTCTTTATCTGCCCTGACTTTCTAATTTACGCATTTAGATGCTGTACCACAAGTTCTTGAGACATTCAGCTCATCATTTCAGTAGGAGCTGTTGCTCTCCATTTCTCCCCTCAGTTTGCTGTTTCTCCTGCCTGTTCCCATAGTGCTGCCCCTATTATTTTTATTCCTGTTCTTCATATTTAGGTTAGAGGAAGCAAGATTTTAAGTGTTAAAAATAAAGACATAAGCCCAGAAAAGATTCTGAGGTGTAACTTGCTGAAGTCCTGAAAATGAATAACTTCACATAGAAGCAGGGAGCCTGCCAGGACTGAAGGATAATGGATGGAAAGGAGGAGACACTTTTTGTATCAGAAAATTTGGATCAGGGTTTTCTTTGTAAGGAGGGAAGATTCCGAGCCTGGTCCTGCCTCTACAGAGAATAAATCCATGGAATTGTTTCAAAGTGTAATTAGAAATGGTTCATGGTGGGGAAGTGATCTGAACTGTAAAATAAGTAGTAATAAATCTCAGGTAACAGATAAGGTTAAAAGACACTAAAAGAATTTTAAAATGGCTGAGGTACAAACAGTTGCAGTTAATGGATTCCTTAAATTGTTTTCATTCTCATTTTGAAATTACAGATGGCAAATGCATCCCTGTATATTTTTAAGAGTTCAGAGAGGGATGGAAATTCTTCTGGCTGAGTTATTTGTTTGTGTCCTAGTTATCCTAATGATCCTGGCCATCCCAAGGATTCTCTTGACAGGATTCATCATCCCTTTACATGTCTGTGTCTCAGTGCTGACCAGGATGTCTGACGCTGGTCATCAGTGCTTCTCTTGCAGTGAGATAAACCAAATTCCATCCTTTGAACCCCTCTGGAGTTCAGTAAATTTGGCCTCTGTACTGGGTACGTTATAAGAAACTCTAGTAAATGATAATAGATGTCTAACTGTGAGAGTTGTGATCTAAGGGGAAGAAGCTGGATTATCTTTGAAGCTCGACTTGTTTCCAAGGAATGCATTTAAATGAGTGTAATTTAGTTAATACAATGTTCCTGAATTATAATAAAAACTCCAAAACAAACAACACCTTTTGGTACATTGATTAATTTTTAACGATTAGAAGAGATGGAAGGAAACAATAAGTGAATGAGATTAGGGTGTGGAGGAAGGAGTTTCTTAGTCATGTGCTCAGCAATAACAAAAACATCTCTGTATTATCAACAGTGTTTCAGCCCAGTTCCAAAACACAGCCCCATCCCAGGCACTGTGCAGAAAATGAGCTCTACCCCAGCCCAAAGCAGCCACTTGGCCAAACAGTTGTAAGCTTTTAGGAAACTGGCAAAAATGACAGTATCACAATTCCTTTCTGAGCCAGGGTTGTTTGGAAGAGTTTCTAGAGTAGAATTGATTGTTACCGTGTTTTTTTGAGAGTGGAAAATAAGGGATGCTGTGTTGGAAACCTGCTCTTAGCAAGTCTGCTGGTGCTGCCACAGGTGATCCCCCAAAGTGTGTGTAATGTACCCACAAACTGCTTTGCTCTGTAGCTTCTCTTCTCTTCCTTTAAATTAGTGCATATTAAACTGCATTTAAATTAGGGCAGCATTTCCCCTAGGTGTCTCCTTATTGTGTAAATTAATTTTTGGAAAGGTGAAACTTAGTAATTTCAAGGGCTGAGAAGAATGAAGCTTTAATCAGACTGAGCAGAGAATATATGCAAATTAAAACTTGATGTAAACTTCTGAGTTGAAGTGAGATTTACTTGACTGGCACTAATGAACTGGTTTTAATGCTCTGCATTGGATTTTAGTTGACAAAGTACCTGCAAGTTGATTTTGCCCAACCAATTAAACCTTTCAAAAAGGAGCTACTCTGGTTGGTTCTTATAATATTCAAATTAATGACTTCAGAATGGAGACTGAAATCTTCAATGTAATTACCAGGGAATATTTATAGCAGCTTGGGAGGTTCTTAGCCATTAGTTTGGAATATTTGACGGCTTCAGCACAGTGCCATCTCTTATCTGTGCACATATATATAAAAATATGTGTGTGTATATATATATATAAATATAATTGAACAGACCTGTCCCCTGGTGTGTTTGATGTATGGCAGTGGCACAGTGTGGTGTAAGAATAAATATCTTAAAAAAGCCTGAATGTAAATGCCTTCTGACACACTGGAGTAAAAGACTTTGGAGACTGTACATTAAGTAGGAGGAAGCTCCTTAGAAGTCATTTCATTCTTCTTATTCATCATGGTACCATGACTTTTGCTGCTTTTCATCTAGTTCTGTGTTTTCTTCAGTTGTGTGCTACCAAACTCCAGCACAGGTGTCTCTTCTTGCTCCCAAAAGCTGTTTATCTGCAACACTATTTCCTGGTTTGTTTTTTTTTTTTAACCCCCCACTTTAAAAATCTTTCTCTGGAATTTGTGTTTTCTAGACACAAGCTTACTTTAATAAGCTTGCTGAAGCTGCTTTATTAAGAAGGTGCAATTTATTTTCATAAAATATGTGTCTTTTAGAGTGTGGGTTTTTTTTTTTTGAAGTGGAATAAATAAATGAAATGGAGTAAACCAACAATGGGGATAAAAAATTTAAATTCATTTGCCTAGCATCAAATAGGAAATCCAGCAATTTTTTTTAAGTCATATGTAATATGAAAGAAAAAAATAATGTACTGTGAATCAAATGTTTAGTGTTACAGACACACCTGAAAGTCCTTCACATGATTTGCTTAGATTTGTGTGTTGATGAGGTACAGACAAAACCTTCAGCCAACACCATACCCAGATTTGTAGGTAAACCAGCGGATCACTCGTTACGGTAAAATTGTGCATTTCTTCATGACAAAAATTTCCTATTGGTTTGTTTAATGTCACCCCTGAGGAAAAGGAATTTTCTGAGCTTTAGCTCAAAATTCCTGTCTTCTCACAGATACCTCTGATCTCCAAGATCAATTGTTAATTGAGGGAAAAGATCCAAGTGTGCAGAGGAAGACACGTTGGCGAAGTTTTTATTCTAGAAAACAAAAGATTCGTTTGGAGAAGATGTGCTTTAATTGGCAGGATGAGGACATGAAGCTGTGTTTTTAAGAGCTAATGGTTTTGTACCAAAGGAAGCTTCTTTTAGGAGGTGCTGTGTTACTAAAATTCTAATAAATTTTACATGACACTTAACGGACTCAAAAGTGATGTCTTTAGCCTAAATCCAGAGGAAGGCACTGGAGTCAAGGCTGCTACTGAAAGTGGCACTTTATATGGAAAATAAATATCCATGTTTACAAGAGGATCATCCAGGTGGTTTGGTGACCTCCCCATGTGATGCCCATGGAGAATGACTGGATGTAATAATTAAACAACCGAAGAGATGTTTTTCCTGAAGGATGGGAAAACTCAACTCTATGTTAGGATAGAGAATGGATGTGTTTTTGTTTTAAGGTTTCAGGCAGTTTTCTAGTTTTTAAACAATTAAACCGCCCTTTTCTCAAGCAACAGTCTCTTTGTGGAGGCGTTGAAACTCTGAATCATGAGAAAGTGCTCTGGCCAAATTGCTGTGACTTTGCATAGCAGTATCTTGGGGAAAAGGCTGTTCTTGCTGTCTTCTTTCTCTGCCTCTTCCACCCAAAATTCAAAATCCAAGGTGCTTGGTGGTTATGCCATTGTATCTGGGAATTTTTACAAAACCTGCCTTGCTCACAAGCAGCTTTTCAGCAGTCCTTGACTTTTTTTATTGCTGCAGAAGTTATCTGTGCCTAATTTCCTCCACTTTTTGTAAAGGTAAATCTTGTGGTATTTCTTAACATGAAAAAACGGTTAATGTTGTTCAGTGGTTTATATACTGATTTTATATGTACAAAATGCATTTTTTTTTAGTATTGAACATACACAAACGTCTGAAGTGCCCAGAGATGGTGGAGAACTAGGTACTGAAATTTTAATGGTGTCTTTCTGAACTCTGATTTCAGCTGTGTCAAATTTTCCTGAGATTTTACCTAAAAATATTTTTGTGCAAACTGGCTGGGACTTCATGTGTACACTTTTTATGTAATGATTAAAAATCTTGTGATAGAAGATCGTGGTGTGTTTAGTCACTCTCTTCCCATTCTCTCTGTGGAAGCAGAAAACCTTCTGCTTCTAACACAGCTATTTTTATTTGTGTTTAAAATATATCTCCTTCCTGCAAAGTTATTAGTAAACTGCTAACTTATTTTCCAAAAATGAGCTGTTAACACAGCAAATAACTGAATTCTTTGTGTGGATGGACTCGCTTTCTTTGATACAGTCCACGGTGGTCTGTTCATGACAGCGGCTCTGGCTTTCTGGGTAGCACAGATTAATTATTTTCTTGTGGGTTCTGCTCTTTTCCATGGGAAACAGTGAATTTTGTTAGTCTACACTGCATTTATTTGGAGACTTGATTTCTTAAACAGGTGGGATTCATACTCTGCCAGTGCCTTTCTGGTTTTCCCCGTAAGAACAGCTTTGGAGTCTGTGAGAACAAACAGATATTTATTGCAGGAGACAGTGCTGGGATGAACACCCAGGATTCCTTGCCTTGCTCACAAAGCAGCTTGTTCAAGTATCCCATCTCTGAGCAGTTTGAAGTCGTGTTTACTTGCTCCATGTATTATTCAGGAAAATATTGGAGGTGTTGTTCGTTTACTGAAACAGTAGAAAATGCCATCACCCCACACCTAGCGGGGTTAATGGGATGGAAAATCAGGTGGTGCTGCCTACCCAGTCTGTAGTGGTTGCTGTCTGTGAATATTCAGTTTCTACTTCAGCTTTTATGAGGGTCTTAACACATTTTGTGGTCTCTTTGAAATTCTTTAGTCTCAGGAATACGCTGTGTCGTGATGGCAGAGCGAGGCTGGAGATTCCCCTGGAAGCAGACATGGAATTTTTTTTCTTCCCTAGTTGTAACAGGGCTCACCAAAGAACTTTTGTTTTTCTGTGTGTGTGTGTGTGTGTGTGTGTAGGAAATACCACAGAATGGTTTGGGTTGGAAGGGACCTTAAAGACCAGCTCATCCCAACCCCCCCTGTCATGGGCAGGGACACCTTCCGCTATACAAGGTTGTTCACAGCCCCATCCAACCTGGCCTCGAACATTTCCAGAGATGGAATATCCACAGCTTCCCTGGGCAACTCGTGCCAGTGCCTCACCACCCTCATAGTAAAGAATTTCTTCTAATATCTGTCTAAAACTACTCTCAGTGTGAAGCCATTCCCCCTTGTCCTATCACTACACACTCTTATAAAAAGTCCTACTCTTGTAGGCTCCCTTCAGGTACTGGAAGGCCATATCTATGTTTCTGGGTGCAAAAACTACTGTTTCTCTTGTTTTTTTTCTGTTGTCAGACAGACTTTTCTGTCCTTTTATGTGCTACTAGTAATTTATTATGGAGACATTTGCGTTTCTGTCCTGGAGGAGTTGGGTCCAGGCCTGGGTGCTGCAGGAGCTGTCCTTGGACTTCTCCTTTTTGACCATTATTTGCTGTTTTCAAGGGAGAAGGAAAAGCTCAGCCAGCACAAAGCACTCTGGGTACAGGGTTTTTGGTTAAAATATTCATTCTGGACTTATCACCAGGGGAAACTGAAGTCAGAAGGCTTTTAGCCATTCGTTTTCTGACTTCCTTTTCCAACATTTTAGCAAGTTGCATAAGGAAATGAAATTGTCTTCCAGTGTGATTGGCAGCTCAGACATAAAATTGTGCCTTTCTTCATTCCCATTCCACCCAGTGTAGGTTGTTCTGCAAGGGACACAGCGACTTGATCAAAACAACATCAACCAATTGTTTGCCAGGGAACAAATGCTGCATTTTTACTACTTGCCTTAGTTTTCAATGGGTAGTGACTGAGCCCAAGTACAGATACATTAAATTTCTTCAAATCTTAAATAGCTGAAATAGTTACAGCAATTGTGTTCTGATTTTCTCTGTTATGTGCCAAGGCATGAAATGCTGTTTGTGTGATACTGTTAAATCACACAAACTGCAGTGCCTAAAAATGATGTTAGTCTGTAACTGACCTTCCCTCCTCTCCTGGTCTGATTTTCCATGGCTCCATTATTGTCAAATATTTCTCCACATGGCTGTGAAACGAGCAGAAAGTCTTTGTTTTTTGATGTTTCAGTCACGTATGGTTTCTAACTGTGCACCTGAAGCTTTCAGATTTTTGTGTTGCCATATTAGAAGAAGGTTTGAATCAGCTCTTAGACAAACCCAATGCTCCTTGTGGTGCTGGGAGACAGTTAAGCAAAGAAATTCCAAGAATATGGGTGGACTTGCAACATTTTCAGTTCTCAGAAGCAGTCAAAACCAGTTTGGAAATGAAATGAGGGAACTGAACTGTGAGGTTCTGCTGAACAAACTGAAGTATGTGCTCCGGTGCCACTCCTGACTGTGGCTTTGTTCAGCTTTATTTGGTTTACAGCCATTCTGTGATCCTGATCTTTCAGCGAGGCTGGAGAGAAACTGAAGGGAAAAAAAAAACCCTGAACACAGTTATTGCAGGTGAAAAAATAGCCCAGTGCTTCTCACTCGATGAATGAGTCTCTAATACCTACACAAGAGTATCCAGTGGCGTTCCCTGCTGCAGGACAGGCTTTTAAAGCTGTTGAGGTGAATTCACAGGTCACAGGATCAAGCGGTGATTGCTGTCCTGCTGACCTGTAGAAGCGTGAAGACACCAGGTGGGCAAAGACCTCCAAAAGCAGCTGTTTTCTGTGTCTTTGTAAAGAGAAAGATAAGTACCGGTGATAACAGTTTCAGCCACAGAAATCTGCCGAACTCTGGGTCAGGCAGGAGGCTGAGGAGTTGAATGGATCCTCCCAGGAGGTCTGTGCGGTTCCTGGTGGTGTCAGAATACGATGACAGGCAGGCAAAAGCTGGGAGAATTCAGACCTGTTTGAGACCACCAGTAACAGGTTTTTGGCAACTATTAGGCCACAGAGGTCAGGGAGCCGAGGTGCTCAGCCAAGGGGGGAGGCTCCAGCATTTGCTTTCAGAGGCGGCTCCTGGGCAGGGTCAGCCACCTCTTGCTCTTTTGCATCGAGAACACTTCCCAGGATGTAGATTCCCTCGGCATCTCAGCCGAGATGTGGTGCTAAGGAAAAGGAATAGAGGGCCAGCAGTGTGTTTAGAACTATTTCATACCACGTCAGCGTGGAAAAAGGGCTTGGTTTAGCCTTGTCTTCGTGGAGAGCTCGCTGAGCTACTGCCGTGGAAGAGCAACGCGCCTCAGAAATCCATAAACAAATCCTTTTTGCAAGTGGCAGCCGGCCTTCTGTGAGCACAGTAACTGAGTGTTTCACACGAGGAAGTGAAAGCCAGTTCTCCAGAATGACAGAATATCCAGTTTCAAGCAGAATGAAGCACATGCTGTAGTGTTGTCTTCATCATTTTTGGTAGCTGTGAAGATTTCCATCTCGGTGGATTCTGTTTGCACAGTGTGTCCTTGCTCACATGACGTGGAAAATAACGTGAAATTTTGATGAAAATACTCAGTCTTGAAGCACAACAATTCCTTGCCTGAGTGGATGTGGATGTCTAATAATGTGTTTTTGGCAATATTTCCTGTAGGAAATGAAAATGTGGGGAGTGGCTCAAGAGACAGCTCAGTGAAACAGAGACACAAGCAAAGCAATTTGTCAGTTCTGTGGCATTAATTCTGTAGTGAAGGGCTCTACAGTCAGTGTTTATTTGCTTTGAAAGAGTGTTCACTCCTGGCAGTAGAAGCTCACAAACTAAGCTGGATTGATGTGAGGCCACACCTACAGCATCCCTTACTACCAGAATCTTGCTGCATAACCCAATACACCTGTCCAAGCAGCTTTTCTGGAAAGCAGTATTTGCTATCACCCTTCCCTTTTCTATTTTATTTTATCATGGAGTATTTTGTTTGTGAAGTATTTTCTAGAAACAGTTTGGTTGTTGAATAGTTATTTTTGTTGGTAGCACATATGTGGAGCAGTCTGGTGTAGTGGAAGGTGTCTCTGCCCATGGCAGGATAGTTGGAACTAGATGGTCTTCAAGGAAGGACCTTTCCAACCCAGTCACTCTTGATTCTATGAATTTTTACTGTGATTTAAAACAATACAGGTCAAAGACTTCTCAGCTGTCTCATTCTTCCCTCTAAACACACTCTCAGGCTTGTTTCTGTTTGCAGACTCCCATTTTGTCAGAGAAACGGGGAATCGTAGAATCACAGAATGAAGACCATCTAGTTCCAACTGTCCTGCCACAGGCAGGGACACCTTCCACAGTTTATTTGAATGTTGTTGTGTTTTTAAGGAAAACCAAAGAAAATTTTTCGACCAGTTGTTATGATTTAGTAGCATAATAGAGTGCAATTATTTTGAGAATTAGGTAGTTTTCACCCAAGGTAACATCAAAAGTAATTTGTTTCTCTTCTTGGCCTTTGATATTATTTCATCTGATGTTTCAGAGCAGGGCTTGTTCCCATACAGTGCTATTATTAATAACCTTAACATGCATGAGGCCAAATGTGTTGGGTATGTAGATTTACAAGGTAAGTGGTAGAAACTTGTATTTTGACAATAAAAAACCTAAAAAAAAGTAGGTATAGACTGGCATTTGAAAAATTCTGAGAAATCTAGAAAACTCTTTTGCTTAGAGGTCACTTAATTATATGTAATCCGTCTGTTGAGGCTTCTGGAACAAAGCTCCAAGTGGTGTATGCAACAATTAGTTGGCATGCCATTAGAATTATTTTGTGTAAATACAAAAAAAATCCCCAAATAAAACTTTGGGTTGTAACTTGTTCTTAAATTTTTGATACATGTGGGTTTGAAATTGTTTTGTAATTTCATTTTCTAGAAAAGAAAGACGTAACACAGAGCTTGGAAAGCTACACAGCAAAATGCCCTGGAACAATGGAAGTCATCACTCTCCCAGATGGTCTGAAGTTACCTCCTGTTCCCTTCACCAAGTTGCCCATTGTGAGGTAAGACTCCAAAATACAATCTTTAGCTTTCCCACAGCACCTGTCAAATTTTAAAGGATACTGGAAGGATGGAGTTTTCTCAGTTTATGCACATTGATCACAATAACATGGAAAAACGTCGAAACGTCAAATTGTTTTGAGAGGCTCTTAAGCAAAAATAGAGCCTTTGAGCAGAAAATACTTTGTGGCCTTTAGCTGCAGAAAGAGAGAGGTTTTGCTTTTTTTAAAGCTGTCATTCAAGAGTTTCTGATACAATTGGAGGAAAGGATTTTGTAGCTGTCGCTGAGATTTCGGTTGAATTCCCGATCGCTTCGATACCGAAGGTCCGTGAGCCGGATGTCGTCTCCGTTCATGGAGCTTGGAACTCAGCTGGAACTGGTGCCTTTTGTAGCTCTTCCTTTCCAGATGCTGCATTTTCCAGCTGGCACCTTCCCTGTTGTACATCTCAGTTCCTCTCTGTGCCCATGTGCCCGGGCACATCACACAGCCAGTCCAGTGAATAGGAACGTGTTTAGATTAAAGCCCAGCACGAAGCATTAGAGAGAGTCAGAGAGAGAGAAAGCAGCCACTGGGCATCAATAATAGAAGACTGAAAGAAAATCTTTCCCTTTTGAAAGAAAGATAATTGCTATTCAGAAAAAAAAATGGTAGAAGTGACTGAAATAGTTCTCAGAAATTTCGGTTTGCAGTGGGATGTCATCAAACATTTCACAAAGCAAGAGTTCTGGTATCACAAAGGGATATAACCAAAGAGTGAAAATTATATTGATTTTCAGATTACTTTTAGTCTCTAAAATTAATATTTTACTGTGACCATTTTTCATGATACAACTGGTTTTACTATGTTCTCTCTAACTTCACTTGGTTGGCTACTTTATCAGCTGACCTGGAGGTTGATTAGTTTCACAAAAAATCTACATACAGAGCTGGACTAGTGATATTTGACTGTGCTGGATCATGTTTGCAGTCAAGACACATGGGTAGTTGTGTCCAGGTTTCTCTAACCCAATTTAGGTATCTGCTTTAGGATGAGTCAAGTGACAAGTGTATGTGTTGACTCATTTTGCATTGGCCTCACAGGTGTCCAGTGACAAGTTAGATGACTGTGTCTGTGGGTTAGATGAGTTCCCTGGTAAATATGGTAAAGACACTCTGAAGGCAGGTTCCCACCTAAAACTACATGAAAGAGGCCTCTGTTTGTTCTGAAAGTTTATTGAAACAAAATCAGTGCAAATGTTATCCTGGTCTTTTTTTTTTTTTTTGAAACAAGAATTAAATAGTATTAAAAAATGGAAGCTAATTAAGCAAACTTCTAGGAATCCTTAATAGTACTTGGGTTACGTGACTGTAGAGAGAAGGTTTAGCAAAAGCTTCCACGACAGCTTTTTTAAGGCAGAATACTTTGAGAGCAAGAGTGCTGTCAGCTTCTCAGTGCCTCTTGCAGATCTCTGCTCTTATTCCACAGTGTAAAACCAAAATTACCTTCCTTGATCTGACTGGGGATGGTATCTGGGCTGTCAAACAGCTGCAGAAGGTCCCTGATGAATCTGACCTTTAATTGGTGCTGAAGCAGCAGTGTCGTGTTTGTCTGTGAGCTTTTAAACCCTGAATTAGTCTCAGGTTTTTTGGTTTTTGCTTAACTTTTAAACCACAGAGGAGGTGGATTGTGTTGTGTATTCCATAGCACTTTCCTGTTCTTCTCCATGCTGAATAGTGAAGAAATTTGAGCCCTGGAAGACACGGGAAATGCTGATCAAATCCTTCTTTACAGGATTCGTGCTTTTAGAATCACAGAACCAGGGAATTGTTAACATTGGAGAAGACCTTTAAGATCATCATCAAACCACCACCACCACCATGTTCACCCTTAAACCATGTCCTCAAATGACACATCCACATGTTTTTTGAACACTTCCAGGGATGGTGACTCCACCACTTCCCTGGGCAGCCTGTTCCAGTGTTTGACAGCCCTTTCCCTGCAGAAAAGCTTCCTATTATCCAATGTAAACCTCCCCTGGCACAACCTGAGGCCTTTTCCTCTTGTTCTGTTGCTTGTGACCTGGAAGAAGAGGCCAGTCAAAACTTTGGCAACAGATTCCCAAGCCTTCAGTGGGAAGGGCTCTGTCTCACTTGACATGTTTTGTGTGCTGAGAGAATGGGACAAACACATTGTAGTTGTTATTCCAAGGCTTGACTTTAGGCATTTCCCCACCATCCAGGTGCTTCATTTACACCATCAGCTTGTGCTGACCTGGCTGTGCTTGGAATGTTGGGAATATTTGCTACTGTTTTGCCGTGGGAAACCCAACATCAGCATTGTTTAGCACTGACGTTATTGAACAGTTTAGAACTGCTTGTGCTCGTCTCCTCCTCCCCCTTCTTCCTACTTTTTGAAGGTTCTATAAAACCCATAGTGGTTAAAATTCATGCTCCAATAAAATATTAGTTGTGTTTGGCTATGAAGCCTTTGGTTCCACGTCCCACAGCAGATCTGGTGTGTTGTAGAGCTGTCCAGCCAGTTGGGAACCAGCCGTGCTGCAGGACTGCAGAGCCCTCTGAGCTAAATTGTGCTTGTGTTCGTGACATAAATTATAGATGTGTGGAAACGTGGCTTGGATCAGTGTTGAACAACCTCAGCAAATGATTCAGTCCGGGCTAGAGCCCTCTAGAAACGCACGTTTGCTGATGGTGATGACTTTTATTTACTCTTGGCATTTCATGGTCTATGAGTTTTTAATCAATTTAATGGGGGGTGCTTTTTTTGGATGCAGATTTCTTAATCAGAATACTGTCAGACATTGAAAGGCCACAGTGAAATTTGGACATAGGGGCGCTGTTACCTTTGCTTCTCCATGTTTGAAAAGCAGTGGTAGAGATTTGGCTTCTTTGTATTCCATGACTCATGTTAATTATGAAATCATCATCTAGTATTTTCTCAGATAAAAAATAGAAGAATTTATGGTCTTTCTATTCTACTAGGTGCACTGTGCCCATTTTCATAATTTACTTGTGTTAAAGCTAATTTTCTTACTAATACACTTAAGAGCAGAAAGAAAGGATTTTCTTCCTTTTCACCACTGATGCTTTTATTTGTCCTTATATACTTTTCTTAATAATTTAAATTTACTCAGTGCCCTTTTCCCCCTTCCCTCTGTTTACTTTAATAGAGTGTTTTTTATTTTTCATTATCTTCCTTTCACCTCTAAGCAAGGTTGTTTTTAATCAACAATTTCCAAATACAAGATTTTGTATCTTCTGGGTAGATATTAGTGATATTAGTTTGTAATTCTTAATTGTCACTCATTTGCACTCAGTTGGGCCAGGCCAGGGGACATGACTGAAGCTTTTCACACAAAGGAATTAAATAAAACAAAAGCTGTGAGGGTACATCTCTCTAGTATGTGGTTGAAGAACGAATGTTCCACTGTCATGCACTAAGGTAAAGCAGCTTATCCACTAGTAGTTTTACAATAATGGTGGAGAAGCCAAAGGACTTCTCTCTGTAAAAAATAAAACTTTTTATAAGCACTTTATGAAATTTAATTGTTTTCCCTCAAATAGTGTAATTCACATTTTTACTTTAGGTTGCACTCTAATTTGTAACAAAATTCTGTCAGAAGAGGTTTTAAAATACGAAATATGAGGGATCTGTCATAGTTTCCCTTTATTCCTCAGTCTCACTGTCTGTGATTTTGCATTTGATTGTGGTGCTGACACTAAGAATCACCAGCACATAATATATGGATGTGATTTATTCCTTGTTCCAAAATACTTCCAGTGTTATTCAGTAACTCCTTATCAAGTGTTTTAGATGACTGAGATAACATATCTGTGTAGTGTTACTCTTACAGCTTCATTATTTTTCAGCAGAAACACATTATCTTGGGGTTTTTGTGTACTCTCTATTAGTGTGGTACTGATATATCTGTCCTTTATTAGGCTGAGTTCCTGCCTCGAAGTAATTAGGTGTCTTACAGGCTTTTAAAAAACTGTTGATTTTACTGAATGTGTTCCTCTGCCCAAAACTTAGTCTTTAATTTCCCCTCAGCATTGCAAGACCAGTGATTTCCCTGCATTATATTGCAGGGAATTGGGTCTAACAGGGATATAGTCTAATAAATCATTTGTTTTCTGTCTATTTGTAATTGCTTTCTGGCTGTTCAGCAAGCCCACTCAAATTTCTGGAACATTTCCTTCCTTCCAGCAGCAACTCTGTGCAATTTCACTGTTTTAAAATCAGTTTTATTCACCTTGGAGAAGTTCTTTATTTGTGTTATGTTGTCCAGAGAAATCTTGTCTGGATTCTTGTTTGGGTTTGAGTTAAATACTTGGCTGCTTTCTGCACTGGAGTCGTGGTGTATCTGTTGTTCAGTCTCCACTTGTAAATTAAGAGCTGGATTTCAAATTCCTGGTCCTGTTTCCTTGTTTGTTTGGTTCTTTTAACCCCATTTGTATTGTGGGTGTTCAAGTTTTCCATTTCAGGTATTTTAATCTCAGACTGGCATTTCATATTTATCAGTTCATCTTTAACACAGCCATCTCTCGTGAAATAGAATAAATAAAACAGTACAAAATTATTTTCACTCAACAGATCTGTGAAGCTCCTGAACCTCCCAACCAGTCTCCGACCTCACAAGATGAAGAGTTTACTTGGTCAGAATGTGTCGACCAAAAGCCCCTTCATATATTCTCCAATTATTGCACACGGTCGTGGGGAAGAACGAAGTAAGAAAATAGGTAGGAATAATTTGCAGTATTTTCTGTTCTTTTTTTTTTTTTTAAATTAGAAAATCTTCTGTGGGGAAGGAGAGCAAACCTGAACTTTGCTGTCTTGTATTTGAAACAATCAGCTTTTTTAGCCTAAAGTCGTGAAGGAGCAAAGCTTTGTTCTCTGGGGCACAGTTTCATCTTCAAAAGAAGAATAAAGTCTCATAGGTGATAACATTGATTTTCAGAAGAGATAAACTAGTTTTATTTCCTTCTCAAACAAAAGAGAGATCAGGGAGAACTTAGTTCAGACACATTCTGCCTGGCAGCTGCCACAGTTATCGGTGCCCTGAGCACTGTTGTGGCTTTGCCTTTTTCCTGTTCTGATTTAATATCCTATTCTGATTTAACTTAAACTCAGAATGATGAGCTATCTGATTAGTCATTTTCTTTTAAGGACAGTTCAGCCAAAAAAAAAAAAAACCCACCTTATAAGCCCTGTTTGGAATAGTCGTCATTTTCTGCTGGAGGATTATTTATTTCGTTATAAAGCTTTTCCGTGCAGTACTTTTGCCACTGGAAATAAGTTAGAGGTCCATTTAAATCCTGGATTAAGTTGCAGGTACTGATAGTTCTTTTTGTTGCTTTGTGTGTATCACATGCAGGATAATTGAAATATGAACATTTAGGGTGTGCAGAGGTACAGATGATTACCTGGCTCGGCGTGACTTTTGTTCAATTTCAAAAGACAAAGGATAGGAAATTAAAGAAAAAGAACAAGAAATAAGAATTAGGTAAAGGATAATTTTAAAAAATATATGGGAACATCTTAAAGTGCTTCCTTGATTTCTCTTAATATTTTGTTGAATGGTTGATCACAATTAATTTTTCAACATTTAATCTCTTAGCTACACCTTGTCATGCTTTTTTCATTTAAATAAAACCCTATTCCCAATCTTGTCAAATACTTGTATTCTCATTCCTGGATAGATACAAAAAAACCTGCATTTTTTGATGCAGTTCAAGTTAGGATTTGTTTCAGTGCTGTGTGTACCATAGGAGATTTACATTTCTACAGTGAAGTTTCTCCTTTCAGGTTTTTATTTAGCCCACAGAGATGTCTGAACTGCTTCTGATCCTGTAAAGCATTTGTCTTTTGAACTGTATACACAGTGCAGTCACTGTTTAAAGCCTTTAATGTTTCAAAGATTAGCAAACAAAAGAAAATACAAACCGAAATCAGATACTCCCTTTGAAAGAAGCTGAGAAATTTAATAAACTTTGAAACTAATGAGAATATTCTAATGGCACGTATTTAATTAAAAACAACAATAACAAATGAACTGTTTTTCTTACATGGCGATATGTACACCATGTTTTGGTTAAATTATTGTTTTACAGCAAAGGAAATCAAGTTCTGCTGACAAACCAAAGGGAAACAAAACCATTTTAGAAAGTCTTGAAGTGTTTTCTGCTTTCAACTTGATAAGCTTTTCAGATTGGAAACAATAAAGGGGGTAGTTATATTCTGGTTAAATTGCTTTAATAGTACACTAGTTCTAAGAAATGAACCTGCTGATTTTCGACATGAAGTGATTTTTTGCTTGTGAGTGCTGATAGTCTAAAGCAGCAAGAATATATAACATGGTTCCATTAGTATATGTGGCAGCTAATGTCATACCTGAATTAGTTGAAATAAATATAGCTTATTTTACCTTTCTTTTCAAAACTTTTTCACCCAAGGAAGCAATTCCATGGTGTTGCCCTGGCATCTTTTTTCACAGGGTATTTCAGTCCCATCTCGAAAACCTCCAGCAATTTGGACTTTGCTCTGTCCCTGCGGAGGTTGTTCCACTGAGTGATTGTTTCTACTGAAAAAAAATAAAATTTCTTTAAGTAAGAAAATGAAACCTCTTTCAGTGCAACTGGTACTCATTGTCCTTGGTCTTCTTCCTGTGGCTCCTTAGGAGGAAAAATCCTCTGTCCTCTTTGTTACCCTTTAAGTACTGGAATACTGTGATGAGATTCCCCCTGAGCCATCTTTTCTCCAGGAGAAGAGACCAAACTCCTTTAGTCTTTCCTCGTCAGGCGGGTTCTCCAGCCCTTTGATTGTGGTCATGGCACTCCTTTGGATCCTCTCCAGTCTGTTGAACTGTGGGGACCAGAGCTGGACACAGCACCTGCAGCTGTGCCTGACAAGCACAGGGGAGAGTGGAATGATCATATCTCTGTCTCTGCTGGTAATGAGTCTGTGGATGCAGCCCAGGAATCACAGAATATCCTGAGTTGGAAGGGACCCACAAGGATCATCGAGTTCAACTCCTGGCCCTGCAAAGGACCACCCCAAGAATCCCACCATGTGCCTGAGAGCGTTGTCCAAACACTCCTTGAGCTCTGTCAGGCTTGGTGCTGTGACCCCTTGGCTGGGGAGCCTGTTCAGTGCCCAGCCACCCTCTGGGTGAAGAACCTTCTAACATCCAACCTAAACCTCCCCTGACACAGCTTTGCCCTTGTTGGTATCACGTGGCACCAATGACTCATGTTTAGCTGGACCCCAGGTCCCTTTGAGCAGGGCTCCCTTGCCAGCAGAGACAGGGATACAGTTGGGAGCTGACATATCCTGAAGATCAACACCTGGCTTTGTGGCTGGGGTTGATACAGTCACGGGAAATCCTTTCCTGAATACAGCCCACTGGGCAGAGACAAGAGCCACCTACCCTAGGAGAGGCAGTAGAATCCTCACTAGCAGATTGGCTGACGTGCTGGCAAGAGAGTGAAGAAAGTCACTTGCACACCTGTACCCTTCGCTTGCACCTCCAAGGCTCTGAAGTCCTGCTTGGTGGGAATCTTGCTCGTGGCTTTTGTCAACTGCAAGGGTGTCATATCTGTTGCTGCTGCATAAAAGGGAGTGCAGTGATGGCCTGTTCCTGTGGAACTCTCTCACATCAGAGAGACCGTGCCACTCCTGCTCGAAGGTGCTGCTCATTTGCTGCTGACGCTCTTTGGTGGTTTCTGGAGGTCAGTGCTGTTGGGCCACAGTTCTACTGCTTGCTAAGTCTCAAATAAGGCGCTCTCTTGTTTAGTCTCCCCTTTCAGGACAACTTCCCACAGCCTCAGATCCACTGAGAGGGGCAGCTCAGGGAGCCTTCAGCACTGAGGGAGGGATCGTGCTGGTTAATAAATGAGCCTCGGATCCTCCCTTTTTTGGAAGTAAAGACATTAAACCATCAGGCAGATGAATGGTTTGCATTTGCACTTAGGTGAAATCAAGAGTTTCCAACGTGCTTTTCTGATTTTTCAGAATCCCTTTTGACATGGTGGCATTGAAAAGGTTTTCAGAGAAGACATCCCATGGTGTGGTCTCTGTTGGAATGTGGAGATTTAGGACTGAAGTGCCTGCTGAGGCTGCTGCAGGTGCCTCTGTTGCTGTAGTAAACCCTGATGGTGAACTTCAGCACCTGTGTAGAGCAGTCACTGGTTGTTTTGGGGACTGCAGAATGATGAGATATCATGAACACTGATAAGCAATTAAATAATAAATGTACAGAACATCTCCTGCCGTTGTGCATTCGAACATTTTGTTTTAATCAACGGCTTTGCTTTTCAGGTTTCACAGTACCATAACCCATTAACATCTCGGGATGTATGTTTTTAATTTCCACCAGCATTAATTGGAGTTAAACATTTGCATTAAGTACGTCTCCCTTGAGGTCTTTAATATTGCTTGCAAAATGTAATCAGATAGTAAATGATTGTGAATGTACGATTAGAGTACAGATGGCTTCAACTGTGAATTAAAGTCTTAATATTGATCATCCAGGTTCTTTACTGAATGTTTTTTAATATCCTACCAAAAAAAAATGTTGGCAATGTGTGTTAAAATCATTGAGTTGACTAGTAAAAGCTAATCCATGTATGCTACAGTTCAGCTTATAATCATGATTTATTTTACAAATATAGTTAAAGCACCTGTTGTTTATTGGAGTGCAGTTGCTCAGCAGGCATGGAAAATACTGTCACCTTCAGTTTAAAGTCTGAACATCAGGTGCACGTGGTGATATTTGGAAGGTGGACAAGAACTTGTGGGCTGAAAAGATTATGAAGTGCTGATATAAAATAATCTTTCTGCATGGAACAGTTCCTCAGATCTTGCACCTCTGCTGCTGACCTCACTTCCAGAAATTCCTCTTAGAATCACAGAATGGTCTGTGTTGGAAGGGGCATTAAAGACCATCTCGTTCCAACCCCTCTACCATGGGCAGGAACACCTTCCACTACTCCAGGTTACCCAGAGCCCCATCCAGCCGTGTCTCTTTAAATTATAAAACCCCCAAAATTTTAAACGTGGCAGGGTGAAGTATCTTTGAAGTTGAACCTGTGTCTTGTAGTGAGAGATAAACTGAGAGTACATTTTTTTACCTGACGTATTTTACTTCATTGTCTTTCCTAAGAACCTTCACAAGTTACTTAACAGCTTGTGTTACTGCTCAGGCCTCCACTTTGTGACCCTCAAAAAGAAAAATCTGTGCTCTCTAGATCCTATTGTCATCTTCCACTCCCACAGCATCTCCCAAACTACTTACTGTTCCCTAAAGCAAATTAGTAGGAGGAAGCTGAGGTGGCATCTTGCTGGTGAGCAGTTGTTTCCTTCTTAATTTAAAATAATGCTTTATTTACTCTGTATCATCAGCTGTGTATGAAGACTTGTCATTTCCGACTTCTTGTCGTGTTCATTCCTTGTCTGGTTGATTCTGATGTGAGCCCTAAACATCCAAGGCGATGTGTACTCTGTGCCTAACTGCAAGTGTGTAAGCCCTGAGGTGTTTAACATGAAGGATGTGTTTTGATTTGATGCCTTAGTTAATTTTACCGAGTAACTTTGGCTCTTTGGAGCACAGTTGCTGTTTAATGGATGTTTCCAGTCCTTTAACTCATTGCTTTGCCCGGGATTTACAGCTTGTGTCCCACAATGCTCTTGAGCAGGACTTTGGCTGTAAAGATTATAGAGAGTTATTAAGTATTATAGCAATCTGACAACTCAGCTGAGCTGCTGCTGCTTTTTTATAACACTATGATTAGGTAATAAATGCCTTAATTCTGTGATTATTTCTTGTAGACTTCCAGTGGGTCCAGGGAGATGTTTGTGAAGTTCAGCTGATGGTTTACAACCCAATGCCTTTTGAGCTCCGAGTGGAAAACATGGTTTGTATCTTTCTAAATCTTCTCGTTCTGTTACTTTTCTGAAAAAAAAATCTCATTTGGACTTTCAGATATGGTTTTCTGTAAATCTTAAAAAAAATCATTTAACCCAGCACAACCTCAGTTTAACCGGGGGGTGTTGTCAGTTTGCTCATATTTGTTGGTGATGAGGTATTGAAGTGAAAATCTCTGCCACTCACAGTGTTTAAATGCTTTACTGGCACTGACCTGTAAATCAATTCTGTACCTTCCTGCACTGACTAGAACTCATGCTACATAATTTACATATATGGGTTTTCAAGTAATAATTATATCCTGAAACCTAATAATTATTGTACACTTGCTACTGTAATTTAAAAATCCACATTCATCCTTGCTTTTCAAATTCCCATTTTGACCACAATTTAAAAATCTGATGAACTGAAATAGTTAGTTCTGAGAAGCTTTGTGTTTTGATGGAAGCTTCAGCTCACAGATCTGCTGTTGCCAGTGATGGGTGTGATTTGAAAAATGATCAGGAGGGAGTGAAAAAAAGGCTAAAACAGCAGAGAAGTTTGTAAGATTAGAAGGCTCAAACCCAACCCCTCTCCTACTTCAGTGGGCTGCTTGCAGTGTATCCTGAAACAAAGGAAAATGTGTGGGTTTTTGCTTTCCCTTCTTTATTCCAGATAACAGGATTATTTTTAAAAAATTTTTTATCTATTTGAAGTTTAAAAATTCTCCAACTACCAGACCAACTTAATCCCCACTCAGTTCTAACCCAGCAGTCCTTTATGTTAAATATTTTTACCCTGAATATTGCTTCAAAAATAAATCCCATCTCTTGGAGCCCATTCTTCTGTCAGGCTAAGTGAATCAGCCTACATTTATTTGCCCCAGATTTTTGTTTGGTGTTTTTTTTTTCCAATTGATATGTCTACTGCAGGGTCTAGTCAAGCAATTTGACCTAAATTACTGATAATACTCCACATATAATGAAATGTTTTTCCACGGGATGCAAAGATGCCCAAAGATCGTGCTCTTAGCACAATAAACTTCCTTCTTGGAAGCTCACACACTGCTTCCTTCAGCAGCATTTTCTCTAACCCTCACAGAAGGATCAAAATTTTTAGGAATTAATAGGAAAAGGAGTTGAGAAGCTGCACATCAGAAAGGACCTCCTCTAAGAATTAACTGATTTAACAACATTTTGATTTATGGTCTGATTCGTATCGTGCGAGCAATGACGCAGTGACATATTTAAAAAACTTGGAAAGTTCCTTAATGAGGGAGTTTCTTAGGGTGTGTTTCTTAGGCTCACACACACCCAAGGACTCAGAATACAGTTATTCACATAGATCTGCACGGCATCCGTTCCCTGAGAAATGAATACTTCTCTTCAGGGTTGACATGGTAAAGTTCTGTCTTTGAATTAACACTGAATTCCAGTTCCATGGGTAAGCAAAAGGAGAAGGAGGCATGCGAAGGAGATGCAGATAATTGAAGTGATTAACGTAATTCTTTCATCAGTGCTCTGAGAAATTCTGCTCTGCCCCAGTCTCAGCTCCTTGGGAGGAACTGGTTGATTTTGGCTGGTTTGTCTGTGGTGTCAAGACTGCAGCCAGCAAGTTGAGGGAAGCAATTATTCCCCTTGATTTGGAATTTGAGAGACGATGTCTATAGAACCCCGGCCAGTTTTGAGCTCCCCACACAACAGAAACGTCCTGGTGTCAGCCCAGCTCTGTCCCAGGCTGGACAGGCTGGAGAACAGGACAGATGAGGATGGGATCAAAGAGCTGCATCTGCTCATTCTGGGGAAGAGACAAACACTGGGGTAATTCCTGCTGCTTTCCTCCACCCAAAATGGGAAGGTGCAGTGAAAACAGAGCCGGGCTCTTCCCAGAAGTGCCCAGTCAGTGAACATGCTGCAGCCATGGAAAACCTTCCTAATAAAAAACAAATCCCTTTTTCCAATCATGAGGGTGATCATACACTGGGACTGGTTGCCCACAGAGAATGTGGGATCTCCATCTTTAGAAATCTTCATAACTCGAGTGTGAAGGACAGTGAAAAACCTGAACTACCACCAAAGCTGCCCCTGTTCTGAGCACTGGGCTCAGCAATAGAGCTTCCAGCCTTTCCTTCCAGCCTAAATTGCTCTGATTTTCCAGTCTCATCCGTGAGCTTTATGGAATGTGGAAATAGTTATTACTTTATCGTAAGATTAAACTCCTTGTTTTTATTTAAATAATTCAGAGTGTTACTTAATATTTTAAAATGGTTTGTTTTATTATTAACACGTACCCATGCCTGCAGTCCCCATATCCTTTCCTGTCTGATTTCTCATCACGTATCACATTCTTTCAGATTATTTACTCTCACAGACTCAGTTTCATGGCAAGCATATAATTTTCTGTCATTCAGTGGCAGTTTCAGCTTGTCCCACAGCTTTTTTTCCTTTTGCCTGACTCAGCACGTCACCTTTGCAATATAACTTACTCCTTCAAGCTTGTTTCCAGTCATTGGCTGTTCTTTGAGTTCTCCTTTGCTTGATTTCCCTTTCCTTTACCTTTCTCATGGTGCACCATTCACCAGCATGTCACTGTCCTGAAATCTATAGTCTTACTCCTTTTTTCTAATTCTCCCCTTTCCCTCACCTTAGAGTTCAGATTTGTTGTTCTGACAAATTACTCGTTTCATGTTAAATGGATTCTGGAACTGTCGGTCCAAGCTCTCACCGTGGTACTTCTCCTACCCTGTCTTTCTGTTTGTTATGGATGGAAGTTGTGATGGTAAACAACTTAGTATTGAGCACGGGCTGTTAACCCATGGAAAGGCTCCTCAGCTTGTTCATTGTTTGAAGAATTAATGCTCAGTAGTGTAGGTTAATTGAGGTGTGCTTAAGTAAAAGGCATTGAATTTCTAGAGTTGACATGCGGCTGTGGACACAAGACTTTGATCAGTGCTGCTCAGATGGTAAGCCCTGAAAAACTGATTTTCTTTGTTGCTTCATTTTATTGTTCTCAAAGCTCTTGGCCCATTATTGTTGTTCTCGCTGTTTGTTTCCTGTGTTGCATATTCCTGATTTGGGGCTCTGTTTAGACTCTTCATGCCAGTCCCATTTCTTTATTCCTTGTCTGTCTTTTTCTGTTTCGTGTTTCTGTCTTGTCCTTACAGTTAGGAGGCTGATCCACTGGAGGGTGCAGTAGTGTAAAATGGCAGATGAAAGTGTTCAGTTGTGGGATGTGGAAGTGATCAGGTCCAACAACTGTGCATTTTAGTCAGTGAAGTGAAGTAGGAGAGATCGTGGGAGTGATCAGAGCAAAGGCTTTAATAAAACTCAGCAGGTACCTTAAATCAGCAGAGTGAGAGAGAGACAAAAACAAGCCTGAGTGGCTGTGACTGCGATGGATTAAACAGAATATTTTTGCTCTCCCGGTGCTGGAGCCCAAGTTCCCGGGAGATGGGATGTTCAGCTGTAAATAAGTGTATACATCACTTGGCTTTTTCTCCCAGGAATATTGATTTCTGTACAGACTTGTTGAGGAATGGGAGTTATCTCCATCCCTTTTGCAGCTACTGCAGTTTTCCATCCAGGAAAAAAAATGATGTTCACGTTTCAAGCCTTCAAAACAATCCCAGAAAGTTCTGGGAAATCGCCAGTGGATTTATTTTGTATCTTGAGACACGTGTTTAAAGCAGTAAATCATGGTACACCCTGGGGAGATGTATTAAAATCAAATGCATGTGAAGAAGCACTGCAAAGTGTGTTAAGTTCTCTAAGATTTTAACTACTTTTTCCTCTTTGTCTCTCAATTTTCATATTAAAAGAAAAAAAGAAACCAAAAATCCAAAGAGCTGAGAAATTTTGAGGCAATGTTATGTATTGAGGAAAAGCATTTTCTCTGCACTTATTGTAGGAAATACAGCCAGGGATTTAAGAAAGCTACGAGACCTACAGGCACTGTAAACCATACTGAATGAATAAATATGAAGAAACTAAAAAATACTACCCCAAACCATGGGAATATTGTAATTTATAGTATTAAGTAATTTTTCAAGGAAGAAGTATTTGTTCTGTAGTTCTCCTTCTGCTTGGGGCCTGTATTTATTTGGACACAACCAAGCGTGGTATTTTGATTAAAGATGCTTTAAGAATGGCTGTTACTTTTTTTTTTTTAAAAAAACTTCCAAACTGTGCTATTAGCCAAGAGCTCTATGTTGATGTTTAAAAATGCCATCTAAAATTTTGAGAAATCTGTATGTATAATCAGTCCCATAACTTGGCCTGTGAGCCTTTAAATTGTTTCCATGACCTGCTCTTTCCTGAGTTCACGTCTTTTACTGTTTCTGCCATCTTGAGAGAATATTTACTTCTCGCTAAACTACATTTAATGGAGACTGTATTGGGCAAGAATGTACACAAAAAGGTGGAGGGGGAGAAGAATAAACCTGGTTGTGTTCGGTGGGGTTTTTTTAAGGTCTGCCTAAAATAACCTTATTAGAAACAGCAGGGAAATATTTACTTTTAAGTAAATATTGACAGGTTTTGTGTAAAGTATTTGACAACATGGTCTAAAAGTATGTTCGGCATGAAAACTAACTTTGAAGGCAGTGTTGCTTTAAAAAAAGAATGATTGCATTTTGGGATTGGTAAGTAAAGCCTAAAAAAAGCAGTTCCACACTCACGTTATTTTAACAGCATCCCCAAATGCTGCCATTTACGTGCAAGTTGTTTTGTTCCTCTAAAGCTAAATCGAGGTTTGAAGTGATTGAAAGGCATGCTGTGATAAAAGCATGCATATATTCACTCTAAGACAATTGCAGTTGTTTTAGAAGAATCCAAAGGAATGTAAACATTTTTTGAGTGTGTGATTCTTATATTCCCTGGAGGAAACATAATATATGGGTGGTCTTTCCCTGTAGGGTCAGAAAGAGCAGTGATTACTAAATGATTGCTAAATATTACTTGAAATAGGGTATAAGACTCTCAGGAAAAGAAATGTAACACATTTCCTTTTTTTTTGGTGCCGTGGCTGAGGTGTTTAGTAAAGAATGTGAGAGGACCTGAGCCTTGATTAGATTTTCACTGCTAAACTACGAAATCTCGGGCACCAGAGGGCAATGTTGGGCAAATATTGCAGAGTTGTACAGTTCAGCTAACAGTGATCTTGAAAATGTCTTTCAGACATTCTCGATATGCCACTGTCTTTTAAAACTCACTTGTGTGGGTTAAGTTTTGAGGGAAAGTGTCTTGATTTCAATTTACGTCTGTAAGTCTGAAGCCTAGTTGATGTTTATATTGATTTTTTTCCTCCCATTTCAATGAGTTTTAATGCTTTCTTAATATCTTTAGTTCTAAAAACTTGAAGTTTTACTGAACAGTAAAACTAAAAATGAGGGAAATGAATGCTGCCTTCTCCTTTTTGTATTAATGCACTTGAAGCTCTTTAATTTCTAGTCCAGGCATTGTATGTGCTTAGTGGAGGTGTTTTGGCATTTGCATTGTGTTTGTTCTCTAGAAAATCTTTGTTTTCCTGGTTTGCATTAGATAATATTTAGGGGTCCCTGTCAGTTCTTTTTATTTACATTTCCTGTAGCTGATAGTAAACAAGACATTGGAGGTTTTTTTTTTTAATCATTGATTTTATGGGACTTTAGGTCCTTGGATGAAAGTTTTTAATTGAGGTGAATCCTGAGTAATTAAAATGTATTTGAATACTTGGCTAAGTGATAATTCAGGTTTTTTTTTTTTTTTGACTAAAATAATCTTACAAAGCCTTCTGTAGCTGTTTCAAAAGTTAGTTTTGTGGGGGGGGGGTCACCTTTTGTTTATGTTCTAAGATTTGTTCAGCCAAAGCAAAAGCAGAATGATTGGGATGAAGGCTGAGGCTGCCTCAGTATTAAAGTGTGAATGTTCACCCTGTTCCTGTGGGGTGAATCCCACTGGAAGGATCCATGTGAAAATCAAACAGTGTCAGTGCTCTGAGACACAGGGTGGTGAATATGTAGGAAGATAAAACAAGGTTTTACTTATGTTTCTGTGGATTGTTTCTGACAGCTCAAGTCTCCACGTGAAGCTGGAGGAAAATGAAAATTCAGTAGAAATGGGGGTTTGACAGAGTATTTACTTATAACTCAAGTAAAATGATGAAATGGCATTTTGTGTAGCAGATAAAGTTCTCTAACTGAGCTTCCCACAAAGCAAGAGTAGCTTTGGTTGAATTCAGTGTTGCCTCAAGAATGTCAAGTCCACAAAGAAGTAACTGCTAGAATGAAAGATTTTATAGCTTTTGGATATATTATAATCTTGATGACTTCAGATTTTGAGTAGAAGAGAAATTAAGAACCTGTCAAACCTGCTTGGTTTGCTTTCTCAAACTCCTGGTGTGTTTAGGACCTTGCTGTTAAAAATCTTCCGAGGAGGAAACAAATTCTGAGAATGGCTTTCAATTTTGTTCAGTGTTTGAGTGCTGGTGGGTTGATTTTGGTTCCCATCTAGGAACTGAAGAGTTAGTGGTGGTTAGTCCCAGTGAAAGTCAGGCCACTGAGGACTTCACGTCCATGACAGGTCAGCTGTCAGTCACTGCCTGGTAATTCTGGTAGTGCCATTTACATTTCATTAAGTACTTGTTATACAAGTATCAACTATCCTAATTTGTAATTGAGAACTAGAAACAGAGAGGGTTGGCCTCCCTTTAGAGCTGGCAGGACCAGCAGAGGTTCACCCTTCAAAAGCAGTTGAATTATAAACCAGGCAGTCAGAGGTGTTGTCAGAGGGAAGCACTGCTGGTCTTCTGCCACTGTGCAGGTAATGTTGCTGCTGCCTGAACTCCTTGTTCAGCCTTCAGTCTCTGAGTTTTTCTGTGGCTCAAACCATGAGCTTTTTCATCTGTCTTTACAAAAATAAATGGTTCCTCTTGCACAGAGTTCTGAGTTAATCCAATTGTGCTTACTGCAGTAATGGGTGGAGATATTTGTGTAGCATCTTTATTTAAAAATAAGAACTAATATATATGTGTATACAAAAACAAATGGTAACTTGGATTTACACGCTTTCCAACATTAAATTTCTTACTTGTAACAGCACATTCTGTGCTCAAGCACAGAATTCATTAACTGAATTAAATTCATTAACTGAGCTGAAAGAAAAGCCCCAGCCTACTAAGGACAGTAAGTGCTGTGTTTCAGAGTTTCTTAAATACATTTTTTTCTGCTTCATTTCTTGTTTCATGCTATGTTTTAAATTTAGGATGCTGAAAGATTTCTCTGACACTAAGGGAATAACTGCAGGCATCTAGGCTTGAGAGGGAATCAGTTTAGCAAAATGAATGACTTATTCCAACTCACTGAAATGTTTAGGCTGGACAGTAGAGCTAGACTTGCTCTGTTATCTGTAAATAGTAAATGTTTTTCCTTATAGAAAATATTTTCTGGATGGGTAATTAAAGCTAAGCAAGAGTTGCTGTTGATGTTTGATTTCCACTGTCCAGAATATATCAAGTAAGATATATTAATGCATAAGTAAGATCACAAGTATGATTAAATGTAGGTTCAAACCAGCACCATGCAGGTGATATCACTGATTCTTTTTGCTATGCATGGGTATTAATTTTTATTGGTTTCTCATACATCATTCCCACCTCAGATGCTGAAACTCCTTTCCCTGTTGAATACAAATTCTGGCTGCACGCTGCAGTCACTGCAACTTCCAACCCAAAACAACTGCTGTGAGCAAATCGGAATAAATCATAAAAGTTTGGGTGATGCAGTGCAAGGGATTAAAAGATAAGTACATAGCATAAAAATGCAAGTGTGTGTCATAATGGATTTATCCGTGTGATGTGGCTTTTTCAGGGTCTCTTGACAACTGGAGTGGAGTTCGAATCTCTTCCTGCAGCTCTTTCCCTGCCTGCAGAATCTGGTCTCTATCCTGTGACTCTCGTTGGTGTTCCCCAAACCACTGGGCAGATCACTGTCAATGGTAAGGGATGTCTCCAGTCACTCTTCCCTGAGCAAAACCACTCGTGTTTTACCCCCCCTGTGGACTGCATGAGTTTCTATGCCATGTGCATATTCCCCACTCTGAATTCTCCTCAGTAAGGGAAAAAAAAAAAAGGCAAGAAGAAAAGGACATCTCTTTTCTGTACTAGACTTCATTAAAAACAGGCTGATAAATCACTTGGTTGCAGCAGCAGTAACAAACACATTCTTACAGTATCTCATCTATGAGAGGGGAAGGATAATGAACTCCAACTCCCCTTTATTAATGCTTTCATTTGGAAAGCTTCTGAGGAGGATTACTTGAACTTTTTCCCGAGAATGCAGAAGATAATCTCGCGGTTCTCTTTTCTTAATTAATCGTGTTCATGTAAGATTACAGAAATTTTTGCAGATGGCTTTTGTAGAAACAATTTAGCCTGTGTGTGTGTAGTCTATTGCAGTCGAGATATCGTTTCATTAATGAGCCTAAATAAAACTGTGTTTGTGGTAAGTAAGAAAATTAAAGAGCTTTTTCAGAAGACGAGCAGCTGAGTTTCCTAGAAAAGGAGGTATGTGTGGAGATGATGGATTCAACACACAGTAAGACTGAATCATCTTACCAACACACAGTTTTAGGTACCTGTTCCTGGAATACAAAGTTACAGCACAAGAACCATTTTAAGAAAGCTAAACACTAAAAGAGGATGGCTTTGAACCTGAAGAAACTGTTCTCGCTGAGTTTTTCTTAAGTACTTTTCTGTCTGCTCGTGAAACGATTTTTCATACGATTTCTTTTTTTTATTCAGAAACTATTTCAGTAAATACAGAACAGCATCAAAGCATTCAGAACATTTGTGCTGTAGTTTTCTGCTTTTAGTTCCACATACTAAAAATGTACTGCAAGTAGAGGAGTTGATTTCGGTGCTTGCCAGCTGTTTGTGTGTCAATGTATCAAATTTTCCTTCAGATATAGCTCATAAATATTGCCTGGTACGGAATTGGGTGCACAGGTACTTTCCTACTAAATTGAACTTTTAGAGGGTAAGTTTTGGTCTTTCATGGCAGGTGTCTCTGTGTGTATGCTTGCATATTTTTCCCCCTAATGATTTCCTTTAGGATTCTTTTATCGTTCTGGATACAGTTGAGATTCTTTCCTTGAAATATTTTTTGGAGGAAATAGGAAACTGCTAACTATGTTGAAGGGTGACATGTTTTATGTGCACCAGTGAACTGGTGATGAGGTATAACACAGTGGTCTCTATCCTGTGACTTGTGATGCTGATCTTGTAAACAATTCCACAGAACTTACCAAAATGCACTGAATGCACAAAAATCACAGGCTCCTCACAGTTTCTTTTATTTGACACATCACATAAAATAAAATCAAATTCACAACATGCTGGTGTTTTCTGTTACACATCAGGTTACCACACTTCAGTTTTTGGAGTCTTCAGCGATTGCCTTCTGGACAATCTGCCGGGAGTGAAGAGCAATGGCTGCACCGTGGAAGTCATTCCAGCTTTGCCGAGGCTGCAGATCAGCACCTCCCTTCCACGGTGAGAAATTAGATTGAATTAGATCTTATTTGGTTTTATTCAAATGTTACTTACATGCTGAATAAAACCTGCATCATTTACAATCAGTGATTTAGTAAACTAAGATGTAAACTATATCTGTGCTATTTACTCCAGAATATAAACCTAAGTTTTTTGGTTTACTGCCTGAAACCTTGGAATTTCATAGAAAATATTTGGAGATTTAATTAACTGAGGGAGTGTAATGGTTAATCATTATTAAAGTCATGATTTAAAAAGAACTAATCCCTTAAAGGCTACAAATTCATAAAATCTTGAAGAAGTAATCAGTGTTAGATCCTTTTTTTTTCAAATGGAACAAACCCAGCTCTTTGAACCTGAACTCCTGTGTGATGCTCTGACCTTGTCATCATCCTGACAACGCTCTTCCAGACTTGCTTCAACAGATTTCCATGGGCTGGGGGGGCCCAAACTCGATCCCATAATACAGAAGAAATATGTTTAAGACGTACAAGAAGAATCAACTAAAATACCTTCCTTATACACTCACCCAAAAGGACGCAGTAGTACCACATGTGGGTTGTTTGTGTGGGCTTTGTGAGCTTTTTGGGGTTTTGTGGAGAATGTGGCTGCCTAATTCGTGGATTTTAGAGAGACCTGGTAAGGCACCGATTCAGTTCAGTTTCTGAAGCTCTTCAAGGTGCAAGAGCACTCACCTGCTAAGCTGCATGTCGATCATCATATCTCAGAGTCCTGCCCTCCATCTGCTGTTTGGCAAGTAGTTGTAGAAGTACAGAATTTCAGGCTATTTTTTGTTTTGTTTTGGTTTTTCTTTTTTTAAACAATGCTCCTTTTAGCTGTGCATCAGGAAACAGCCTTTTGTTACTTGCTGCCTTAATAGCTGAAGTGCCACAGGGATCGTTCTGTTGTTTGGAAAATCTCAGCTCCATTTATGATCCTTAGGATTCTTAAGTAAAATAATGGAAGACTTCTAGTGTGGATAAACTAGGACAAATATCAGTTATTTTCACAAGAACAGAAAGTCT